>JAUDYJ010000013.1:8069501-8762001 GCA_030761175.1 Masticophis lateralis
TATTCTATTCTAAACACTGTTTTATACGGTCTTCTATATAGAGAAAACCAGGATTATACATGGTTTTACCCATTCAGAAAGTTTTTAACAGATTAGAAAAGTTTCGGAGGAGAACAGAGAAGATGATACGAGGACTTGAACACAGGCCCTACAAAAGTACGTTGAAAAAAACCTGAGAATATTCTAGGACAGCACTTCTCAACCTTATCAGTTTGAAGATGGGTGGACTTCAGCTCCCAGTTGGGTAGACTTCAATTCCTCGATGGGTGGATTTCAAGCCCCATATCTCTGGGAGTTAAAATCCACACATCTTAAAGTTGAAAATAAATGAGAAAAAAAACCCTGTTCTAGGTAGTCTCCCATTCAAATTACAACCAGGAAGGTTAACATACCAAATCTTCCTTCTTCTTCCTTCTATTTTCCCAACAACAACCTTGTGAGGTAGGTTGGGTTTAGAAAGAGTGACTGACCCAAGCTTACCCATCCAACTTTCATGCCTAAAGTGGGACTAGAAGTCACTTCTCTTCTGTTTCTAGGCCAGCATCTTCATCGTTATTCTGAGTTGGCTGTCAAACTTGATCAAGCGTTCCCAATTAAGGACATAGATTCTTGGTCGAATATTTTGGGTGATATTGCTTCTCCTGAGCAGGAATATTGGGGAGATGCCTCTTTCAAAACCCTGTCGAATCCTGAAGGTGAGCGTGCCCAACAAATTTAATCCATTTTGACCAACTGAGTTGTTGTTTTGTAGACTTTTTCTTGACTGGCTCTAATGATGGTCAATTGTCCTTTATCCTAGTCCTCTGATCTATGGTTTTAGCAGATCAATTCCCCATGGGAAAGTAAAGTACTTACCGGCAGAAAAGGAATCAGATATTATGCAGAGGAAAAGCAAGGAGACCTTTAATTTACTCTCGTTCTCTTTTTGGCCTGCCTAATATTTCACTCATCCTTGCATGGTGAAATAAGAATCTTACCCTCTTGGTAGCTACAGAGCTCATACATTACTATGACCATTTCTATTGTATCACCCATCAAACGGAGGAGGAGCTATTTGATCCCATTATTAGCAACTCATTGATCCAATTATCAGGCCTGTCCGTTCCATTTCAAATTTACAACCTTGTTACCACCTTGATGAGAATGGATTGGATTACAGATTTCAGCAATAGCTTGGGTACCACCATTCCCAATTCTATATTTACTGTACAGTCAAACATCCTTCTAGAGCTGCCTTTCTGATTAATTTAAAAAGTTGTGGTTGAATTAAATGTACTTTCCCTGGGACCTTTCTTCTCTCTCACTCTCCCACTTCTTCTTCCCCCCCTCTCTCTCCCCCTCCCTCCCTCCCTCCCTTCCTCATTCATTCCATCCTTCTCTCCCTCCCTTTCTCCCTCCTTCCTTCTCTCCCTCCCTTTCTCTTCCCTCCCTCCCTCCTTCCCTCCCTCATTCATTCATTCCATCCTTCTCTCCCTCCCTCCTTCCTTCCTTCTCTCCCTCCCTTTCTCCTCCCTCCCTCATCATCCATTCCATCCTTCCTTCCTCCCTTTCTCTCTCCTTCCTTCCTTCTCTCCGTCCTTTCTTCTTCCTTCCTTCTCTCCCTCCCTTTCTCCTCCCTCCCTCCCTCCTTCCCTCCCTCATTCATTCCATCCTTCTCTCCATCCCTTCTCCCTCCCTCCCTCCTTCCTTCTCTCCCTCCATCCCTCCCTCCTTCCTTCCTTCTGTCCCTCCCTCCCTTTCTCCTTCCTTTCTTTCTCCTTCCTTCCCTCTTTTCCTCTCTTCCTCTCTTTCTTCTCCCTGCAACAATGTAGTTGCATTAGCCTGAGCAATTCTGTACCTTCTTGCTTGCTACTAATGGCTGCTAGATCTGAGCTAGAGTGAGTTGAGTTGAACCAGGAATCCGCATATAAACCATGGAATGGAAGACACTAATATCAAAAGCTGAGAGAACAGCCATGATGGAGTTCACGACAGTGGCGAGAAAGATCATAAATTCACTTCACAAACGTTTCGCTCAGCAGCCTAAATTTTTGGTCGTAAGTCGAGGATGACCTGTATTAAAGTCTGGACAGCTACATTCTCAAAAGCTAAAGTTGCTTAGTTGGGTTGTGTTTGTGTATCTGGATGGTGTCCCATTCAATCTCTTTGCTTTCTCTGAGCATTGTGCAAGCTCAGAAAATTAGATTAACTCAGCAACCAGATTAAGTGACTTTCCCCCTTCTATGAAATAAGCACTGTGCAAAATGGACTCAAGCTGACTTAATCCAAATTTAGCCAATAATATAATTACCAAGGAGATCAAGCTTTGGAGGGAGGGAAATCCACCCCTTTCAAATGAAGATGACTAATAAAGGACGCGAGGCATTGAAGATCAATAAATTAGACACTTCATTCTTTCTATCGTTGTATCAATATTCTGTACTTAATTTGCAATTAGCTCAGTTCATTTTAGACTGCATGGAATTTTATTCAGTCTTCTTTGCTTATAATAACCATTCATTTCAGCTCTGGATTAAGCGCCGAAGTAATTAAAATGGTGATATGACTATCGCAAAAAATAACCAAGCATCTGGCCACTTTGCCCGATCAGGAAAGCTCAGTAGAATCAAACCTGGTTTCTAGCTGGATGGGAAACTATCAAGAATCCTGAAATCTATAGATTACCTTGGGAAATCAGAAACCATAATCCATACGAGAGCAATAGTAAACACTTCTACAAACATGTCAGGAGTGAAGGCACAGGACCACACGTTAAGTTCCAGTTAAGTTTGATTTATTGCTCATGCCTATACACAAGAATCTAGTCAACTAACGTTCAGCACTACGTTGGTGCTAGATAAGAGTCAACGGAATTCAAGAGGACTTGGACCGCTTGTGGGAACGTAATGACTCCAGGCTAATGACTCACTTAATTCCACCTAGGTTCTGCTTGCCTTTTTTCTTTCTTTCTTTCTTTCTTTCTTTCCTCCTTCCTTTCTCCCTTTCTCCTTCCCTTCCTTCCTTCCTTCCTTCCTTCCTTCCTTCCTTCCTTCCTTCCTTCCTTCCTTCCTCCCTCCCTCCCTCCCTTCCTCCCTTCCTTCCTTCCTCCCTCCCTTCCTTTCTCCCTTCCTTCCTTTCTCCCTTTCTTCTTCCCTTCCTCCCTTCCTCCCTCCCTTCCTTCATTCCTTTCTCCCTTCATTCCTTCTTCCCTTTCTCCCTTCCTTTCTCCCTTTCTCCCTTCCTTCCTTCCTTCCTGTCTGCCTGCCTGCCTGCCTTCCCTATCTCTCTCTCTATCCATCTATCCACCCACCCCTCCTACATTAGTGAAATTACAGTGTTGAATGCAACTCAAAGACGTCTTTATATTAAACAGATTGGATCTGTTTTAACTGTTGTGTCCCTAATTCTAGAAGTTGCTTTCAAGGGTTTGGCTATAAAGCAACTCTTTCAAAAGGCTTCCTGATGACTCACAGGAAGTCCATGTATGTTAGAAACTTACCAGGATAATAAGAAGCTGGTAGGGAGCCTCTTTTCACTAAACAGATGTGTGGCTCTATTAAAAAAAAAATCTTTAACTGAATAGATCTTAATGGACAGGCAGCTGTGGGATTTTCTCCACTCTACATTTCTCTAAAAATCTTAGGTTCCCCCTCCCCCCCCCCCATTTTAACAGCCAAAGTATCATTAACAGCGGAGCTCTTATCCCAGGGATTTTAATCCATCATTGAAACACAAGAGTTGTCATCAAGGGATGGGAATTTGCCTGGACAAGGGGAGCCATTGTGAATAGACTAGACTAGACTAGACTAGACCTGGGTATGGTGGCTCAGTGGCTAAGACGCAGAGCTTGTCGATCGAAAGGTTGGCAGTTCAGCGGTTCGAATCCCTAGTGCAGAGGTCTTCAAACTTGGCAGCTTTAAGACTTGTGGCTTTAAGACAGCATAGCATAGCATAGCTGGCTGGAGAATTCTGGGAGTTGAAGACCACAAGTCTCAAAGCTGCCAAGTTTGAAGACCTCTGCCCTAGTGCCTCGTAATGGGGTGAGCTCCCATTAGTTGCCCCAATTTCTGCCAACCTAGCAGTTCAAAAGCATGTAAAAATGCAAGTAGAAAAATAGGGACCATCTTTGGTGGTCCCTTCAGCATTGAGTCATGCTGGCCACATGACCAAGGAGACGTCTTCGGACAGGGCTGGCTCTTCGGCTTTGAAACGGAGATGAGCACTGCCCCCTAGCATCAGGAACAACTAGCACATATGCGCAAGGGGAACCTTTACCTTTACCTTTTTAACACCAGATCTGACTGCTTTCCTAGGTGTCCAGTGCTATTAAAATTTATTACAAGTCAATTCCGAAACGCCGGAGAAAGGAGGGTGGAAGTATTTGTCCCCTAAAGTAATTAGAGGCAGGCAATATTGTGTTAACCATCATTATGGGCATCGTAATATCGATAAATTGAGCTTCATAAAATGTAACTCTGAGCCATAACTCGGTTTAAGGCAAGAAATGTAACTTTCTTGCCTTAAACAGAGTCGATTTCGTTAGGTCTGCAAGACGGAATGGAAGAAAAATTAGTAGGTTGCATAGAATTGAGCCTAGGGGTCTTATGGCCATCGAACCTGTTCAATTTCCATCTCAAGTATTGGAAAGATTTGTATTGGAAGCAATATTCTACTCCCAAAACGTTCAGAGTCATTAAAGAAAGAAAGAAAAATCAAGGCTAGCATATTGAAAAGAATGCGGAAAAGGAATGTAAGTAAAATAATAAATTGAATTTTTTTAAAAGAAAATGTTATATACTTTGGCATCCTCACTTTTGTTCTTAGGAAAACTTTAACCAGCGCTGAGTTTCTACCAGTTCACCCCAGTTTGACGAACCAGTAGCGGAGGCGGGAGGAGGCTCTGCCCACCTGCCCAGACGTCATCAAAAACGCTCTGTGCATGCACAGAAGCATCGTGCGCTCATGAAGCAAGCAAGCGTACCGATGCACTACTGATAGCGAACTGGTAGTACCGGGATATTAAACCCACTACTGACTTTAACACTTTAGTAACTGTAGTAATTTGCTTAACAACCGTGGGGGGAAAGGTTGTAAAATAGGGCAAAACTAAATTAGAACAGAATAGAATAAGAGAGTTGGAAGGGACCTTGGAGGTCTTCTAGTCCAACCTCCTGCTCAAGCAGGAAAGCCTAGAGCTGTGACGCCGAACCTAAGGCACAGGTATATCTGTGGGCACAAAAGCGTTGCCCCAGTTCAGCTCCAGCATGCATGCGTGTGCCAGCCAGCTGGTTTTGGGATCTTCTGGGCCCACCGGAAGTAAGGAAATGGGCTGTTTCCAGCCTCCGGGGGAAGGGGGAGGCCATTTTTACCCTCCCCAGGCTCCAAGAAAGCCTCTGGAGCCTGGGGAGGGTGAAAAATGGGCCTACCGGGCCAACCGGTAACCTTTTTGCTGTCGTGTGCCAAAAGTGGGGGGAGCGGGTGACGGGGAGGAATTGAATTATGGGTGTGGGCGTGTGCATGCATGACCCCACCCCACACTCCCCCTGCTTTTGGCACATGACAGCAAAAAGGTTAGCCATCACTGCCCTATAGCATTTCAGACAAATGGTGATCCAATATCTTCTTAAAAACTTCCAGTGTTGGAGCATTCACGACTTCCGGAGGCAACTTCTTCCACTGGTTAATTGTTCTAACTGCCAGGAAATTTCTCCTTGGTTCTAGGTTGCTAGATAGCTCAGGAGCATGGATAGCTCAGCAGACGAATGCATTGTAATTTAACTCCAGCTGTCTGCAATTACTAAGTTCGAATCTCACCAGGCTCAAAGTTGACTCAGCCTTCCATCCTTTCTAAGGTAGGTCAATTGAGGGCCCAGTTTGTGGGGGCAATAAGCTGATTTTGTATAATATATACAAAAGTATGAAAGCTATTGCTTAATGCATTGTAAGCCGCCCGGAGTCTCCGGAGAAGGGCAGCATATAAATCAAAATAAAATAAAATAAAATAACGCCTCTGTGCATTGCGTTCTTGGCCTCTGTGTGTCATGTTTTTGGCTTCCACGTGTTGTGTTTTTGGCCTCCATGCGTCACATTTGTGGCCTCCTGTCCATTCCATTTGAGACCCATTCCAGGCTGCGGGGATTGCCACAGCACATCGCCACCGATCACTGCCTCCGTGTGTCGCGTTTTTGGCCTCCGAGCTCCACATTTTCGGCAGGTTCCAGATGGCAGCAATCGGCGGCGATGTGCTGTGGTGACCCCACAGCCTGGAATGTATCTAAAATGGAGCATGCAGAGGACAAAAATGGCCGAAGGATGGGGGCCAGTGCGTGGGCGGAGGTTCGGCAACATTCGGCATATAAAACACACAGACATTTCCACCCACTTTTTGCAGGGCGAGAAGTGTGTCTTATACTCTGAAAAATACAGTATTTTATTGTATTTATATTATACCTTGGGCCAGTTGTGGTGTAGCATGGTGTAGCTGGGCCCAGGTCAAGGTTTTCAGGGAAAGCGCTCAACGTTAGCAGTTGTATTTGAATTTTAATCTTTTAAAATTGTATTTTCGCCCCCGCAGCTATCCAACAGCAATTACGTCTCATCCAATCACAAATTAAATTTCTCCTAGTCCTTGTCACTTTCACATTGGCTGATTTGCAAGTCTGATCTGCCCTGTTTTTACATTTATCTGCATTTTACAAAAAGTGAATCACCAGGGCCAATCACCAGGAAATGGTGAGTTCTAGTCCCGCCTTAGCCATGAAAGCTGGCTAGGTGACTTTGGGCCAAATACCAGGAGACAGTGAGTTCTAGTTTTGCCTTAGGCATGAAAGTTGGTTGGGTGACTTTGGGCCAATTACCAGGAAATTGTGAATTCTAGTCCTGCCATAGGCATGAAAGATAGTTGGGTGACTTTCAACCAATCCTTCTCTGTCAGCCCAACCCACCTCACAGGGTTATTGTTGCAGAGAAAATAGAAAGAAAAAGGAATATCACGTACAGTATGCTTGCCACCTTGGCTTACTTATAAAATAATAAAGCACCTGAAAGCAAAACAACAGACAAAGGATGGAAACTAATCAAGGGGGGGGGGGAACCAATCTAGATATAAGGAGACATTTCCTGACAGTGAGAACAATTAACCAGTGGAACAACTTGCCTCCAGAAGTTGTGGATGCTCCCTCAATGAAGGTTTTCAAGAAGAGACTGGACAGCCATTTGTGTGAAATGGTATTGTTCTGTCCCCCCTCCTCACACAGGCAAACGTAATACCAAGCACTCCTGCCAATATTTTTATTAGGTAAATGGATTAGAATTCTTGGCAGACCAAGGTTTTGGCAACAAGCTGCCAAATGCTGCCAAGACAGGGTTCACTCCCATAAAGTAGAAGAGGACTTACCTTCAGTCCGTTCCAGGAGCAGCAAATTATCCACGAGACAAGAGTTTAGTCAATGTTCAATCCAAAATATATCCAAGCCGAATTTTCAGAGATCACGATGTGACTTGCAGGGTTGAACTTTGTCTGTCACAAAGCCTGAAGAGCAATCCCACCCACTTTTATTCCTGGTGGGATGTGGCTCCGTGACTCAGATCAATCTCTGGCCCTCCCACGCCTCTTTCGTTGCTGCGCACGCTTCTCCCTCCAATGCTGCCTGAGATCAAGTCAGGATTCATCCTCCTTGCTCCCTATCAATTGGTGCTCCGATATGCCTTCCTCCTGGCACATCCCACACTATTCCTCCTGGCCTTCGGATGGAACCTGAGGCATTGTGTTCTGTCCCCGTCTCACACGCACCCCGACAGACAGTCAATAGTAAAATAAACAAGCCGACAAAAGTTTTTCTAAGAGCAGAATTGGCAGCAACCCAGTGGCTGGCTGCCAGGAGTTTTTTACTCATGAAGGGAGTGTTTTTCAAAGCCAAAGCACAACAGATACAGGAATATTGAAAAGTCCAGCAATGCAGAGTGGTTGGCTCAATATCAGTTTTTGCTTGTCACAGAGCTTGAATGGCCACCACACCCCCTGTTATACCCTGTGGGGTGTGGTCCAGTGACTCAGCCTAATCCCTGGCATGCCTCTTCCTCTGCTGCGCGCACTTATCTCTGCGACGCTGTCGAGGGTCCAGCCAAGACTCATCATCCTCATTATTGTCCACCTGTGGCTGCGTGGACGTGCTTGGCCCCAGGCCTAGCTCTTGGCCTTCGGCGGGCATCGCCAGAGAAGAGGGTCTTGGAGAGGGCGGCCTTGCCAACTCCTCCCCTTCACTCTCGGAGTCCTCTCCTGCTGATAATCCAGGCTCAGGGAACGGAGCCACAACACATTGCCAGAAAGGAGGGTCCTGGAGAGGGAGGCCTTGTGAGGTCCTCCCCATCATCTTCTGAGTCCTCTTCCTCTGTCAGGACAGAATTCCTCTGTCAAAATAGGTATAGGGTCTCCTGCTTGAGGTCCCTTCTATCTCTGTTATTCTGTTAAAGGTGGGATTCAACTCTAATAAATAACTACATAAATAATCACGGTCCCTTGAAAATGGTCACAATGGATACGTTAACATTCTCTCCAACGCTAACTTTAGGTTGTCCTTCCAATTTTCCTGGGTTTCTGCCTGGTTTGTTTGAACGCAAGGGCATGGTATTCAAAACATCCCCTCTCTTCTCCCCCCCCCCCCAAAAATATTTGGGATATGCTGACATTTGCAAATGTCTTCAAACAGAAAAGACTACATCTAGATTAGGGGTGGTTGGGAAAGGAGGGCGGGATGGTGGTGGAAAGGGAGATAGTTTTAATTGATTTTATTACTTGCAGGAAAATAGAGCGAGGCAGGGCATTCATGTTTGGGAGGATAAAAACAAAATTATCGGCAGAATACGGCTGAATTAAGCATTTCAAAGTTCAGCCTTTCCAGATTGCTGACGACGCAAACTCCGATCAATAGAGAAACAATTTACAGCGTGGAAACCTGGTCTCTTAGCTATTAGCTACTAATTATGCCAAGCTTGCAGTGGGATTGATTTAACTCTTTCTAAAGCACGGGATGGGATGGGGAGTGGGGGGGGAGATTAGGGGCCCAATGTGCGACCCACAGCCCCTCCCCACTAAAGGAGGACACCCACACCTCATTTTTGCAGAGCTGTGATTGCACAGGTGTGTAAAGGCACCAACGTGTAGAGATGATGGAAGAGGCAGCGTAGACCTTTCCAAGCAGTAGCAGGGACTGTCAAGAAGGTAGGAAAGGGGCTGTGTATTTAAAAAGGCCATTTATCCAGCCAGCAGTACATATTCAGGATTTCAAACAAAGAGACAAAACAAAAACAAAAACCAGGGCCTTTTCCATCACTCAATGCATCGTCTTTTAAACTGGAGCCTTGGGGGTACATGAGCCTTTGGCCCAGCTTCTCTCAGCTTTCAACTTAATTTCATAAGAATTGTGAAAGCCATCTGCTGGGTGAGAGGGGAGAGGAGAGCATTTTGAGAAGGGAGAGGGAGAGGGAGAGGAGGGAAAGGGAAGGGAAGGGAAGGGGGGAAGAGGGAAGGGAAGGGGGAAGAGGGAAGGGAACGGAATGAGAGGAGAGGGAAGGGGGAAGGGGGAAGGGGGAAGGGGGAAGGGGGAAGGGGGAAGGGAAGGAAATAGGGAAAGGAAAGGAAAGGAAATGAAAGAGGAAAGGAAAGGAAAGGAAAGGAAAGGAAAGGAAAGGAAAGGAAAGGAAAGGAAAGGAAAGGAAAGGAAAGGAAAGGAAAGGAAAGGAAAGGAAAGGAAAGGAAAGGAAAGGAAAGGAATCTTGGATCTCATTTAAGAATTTTTCTATATAAGACAACTGAACACCCTGAAAAGTGAAGAATCCACTGACTTGGAAGAAAGCAGAAAAAATATGAAATAAGATTACAGTAGATAGGATAGATAGATAGATAGATAGATAGATAGATAGATAGATAGATAGATGGATGGATGGATGGATGGATGGATGGATGGATGGATGGATGGATGGATGGATGGATGGATGGATGGATGGATGGATGGAGGATATTCTTTTTCTTTACTATATTCTTATTTTTCCTTTCTTTTCTATTTTCTATTCTTTTCTTTATATCTTTTTTTAATTCTCGTGCTTAATGAAATTATTATAGTTTTACAAAGTTGCCTTTTAGTCATTGGAAGATTTTCTTTTTTCATGCGTATAAGTCTCCCATTAGGAATTCCGGTCCATTCAGCTATATAATCTTCTCCGTGAGATAGGTCATTTAATAATGCTGACGGATCAAACAAGCAGATGAGGGGCCCGGAATAATAGCTATCTGAGCATTGGGATAATCTAAATATTTAATTCTAATCATCAACTTTCATTAGCATTGCACGGAAATTTTAACTGGAGACCATTCGTGACTCTGGTGTCCACATTTATAAAGAAAGGACAAATTGCATCAAGTAGCACCTTTTCTTTTAACCTAAGCCTTCTTCTCCAGTAGAGTCAGGTAATGTTTCTCTTCCCTTCCTCCTCTGGATTTACCAGAGATTGTAGAAGAATAAACATAAATCCCGTGTCACATAATGATTTTTAAGGCTTTTTTTTTTTTAAAGGGCCAGGATTATAGACATTTTGACATTTGTAAAGCTCACGGCAAGGGCAAGGGCAAAATGTTTGACAGATGCATTAAGCCAAAATAAAGTTATATCTATTGTGCTTTGTATTAGACATTTGACTTCATCAAAAAGTGCAACCTGCTGTTATTATAGGGAGTAAGTTAAGCAAGCTAATTATTAGGGGAGGGAAACAGCACCTTGGACAGCTCCAGGGGTGGGAATTTGCCTGGACAAGGGGAGCCATTGTGAATAGACTAGACTAGACTAGACTAGACTAGACTAGACTAGACTAGACTAGACTAGACTAGACTAGACTAGACGGAATAGAATAGAATAGAATAGAATAGAATAGAATAGAATAGAATAGAATAGAATAGAATAGAATAGAATAGAATAGAATAGAATAGAATAGACCTGGGACATGGTGGCTCAGTGGCTAAGACGCAGAACTTGTCGGTCGAAAGGTTGGCAGTTCAGCAGTTCGAATCCCTAGTGCAGAGGTCTTCAAACTTGGCAGCTTTAAGACTTGTGGACTTCAACTCCCAAAATTCTCCAGCCAGCATAGCCAGCATAGCACAACATAGCATGCCCCTAATTCTTCTTTTCTTTAGACTAGCCAAACTCAAATCCTGCAGCCGTTCATCATATGTTTTAGTTTCCAGGTCTTTGATCATCTTCATTGCTCTTCTCTGAACTTTTTCCAAAGTCTCAACATCTTTTTTTGTAGTACGGTGACCAAAACCGGTTGCAGTATTCCAATGAGTGATCATTGAGCCCTATGTGTAAATCAGACCTAGGTAGCTTGTTCAACAAATCATAATTTAAAAATTATGGGGTCCTTGGTACTCTCTGTGCTTAGTTCTTTTCTTGCCGATATTTCATTACCAAACTAGGTAATCTCATCAGTGCTAGTAAGTATTGGTTGCTAGTGTTGACTGCTGGTGAGGAGGTGTTTGAGGTCTTTTTGATTGCCTCTATTGAATGGTATGTAGTTGTTGTTTATCTCTATGTGCCTATTGATGGCCAATTTGTCTGAGTGCCAGGAATTCCAGGAATTCTCTAATGAAACTATGGTTGAGCCTGTCCATGTTTCACACCAGCAATGGCAAGAGATTAAATGCAAGGTTAACACATGACCAACAGTCAGGAAACAAACCCTATGTGAATCAGAAAACTAAATTAACAAACAAGCTAAAGTTAACAAGAAACCACAAGTCCGTTTCCACCAAAAATGACAGGGCAAGCTACATGTATATAAAATTAGAGCAAAACCTGCTCCCTTACTAGCACTGATGATGTTACCTAGTTTGGTAATGAAAGGTCTACAAGAAAACAACCAAACTCAGAGAGCACCAAGGACCCCACAATCCTCCTCTCCAGAAATGTCACTCCCTTCTAGCACTGATGATATTACCAAGATTGGTCAGGGAATGTCTGCATGAAAATAACCAAGCTCAGAGAACACCAAGGATCCCACAATTGTACTTCCTCCTCCTCCTCCTCCTCCTCCTCCTCCTCCTCCTCCTCCTCCTCCTCCTCCTCCCAAAGATCCCACAGTTCAAACCTGAGCTAAAAATATTCTCTTAGGTATGGCTTAGCATGGCGCATGACTCTTAATTCATACGTTCCTTCCCTAGAGTCTTATTATGATTTCTATTTCACTTTTCCATCTGCCAAGAATATTCAGGGTAGCTATTAATAAAATATAATAAAATATCTTCCTCTCTTGGGGACTAAATGCACTTCCCAGTTTGGGCACACAAGCAAACTTTTATTTCTCTTATACTTTTCAGTTTTCTGCAACTTCTCTGCCTTTTGTTGGAATTTCAGATGGGAGGGGGTTCAAGGACATTAGGGCGATGTCAAAATCAAAGCGAGAACATTCTCCGCATTTCCTCCCTCCTCACAGTAGCAAAATAAGGTCCAGAAGAACCGACTTCTCTCTTTGAGTGACAGCACTAATGGGAGCTCATAAATAAGTAGCAACCACTTGTCAATGAAATACTGCAAAACCTTTGCATCCTTGAAGGGAGTGAGTATCCCTGGAATCAGGGGGGGTTTCTCAATAAGCCTACAGGATTTGAGCTGCTCCTATTTTCTTTCAAAACGACACTATAGAGCACTGCATACCAGAACAAGACCCAAGGACAGGTTTTTCCCCCAAATACCATCACTCTGCTAAACAACAAATTCCCATAACACTGTCAAATTAAGTACTAAGCCTGTCATCCTTACTAGTACCTATCTCTTCCCACTTATGGCTCTATCCATGTTGCTTGTATCTTTACAACTTATATTGTTTTTTGTTGTTTCCTAGTATGATTTGGTGGGACGCAGTGGCTCAGTGGCTGAGACGCTGTGTTTGTCGATCGAAAGGTCGGCAGTTCAGCGGTTCGAATCCCTAGGGCCGCGTTAACGGGGTGAGCTCCCGTGACTTGTCCCAGCTTTTGCCAACCTAGCAGTTCGAAAGCACGTAAAAAATGCAAGTAGAAAAAATAGGGACCACCTTTGGTAGGAAGAGAACAGCGTTCCATGCGCCTGTAGCCACATGACCACGGAGTCATCTTCAGACAGCACTGGCTCTTCGGCTTAGAAACGGAGGTGATTAGCACATATGTGTGAGGGGAACCTTTACCTTTACCTTTAGTATGATTTGATTCCTTATTAGTATCCTGTGACTATCACTAAGTGCTAGTCTTATCTTATGATTCTTGTCGAATGTATTTTATTTTTTCTTTATGTATACTGAGAGCACATGCACCAAAGACAAAATTCCTTGGGTGTCCAATCACACTTGGCCAATAAAGAATTCTGGAGCCTGGAGCCTGCTGAGCCTGGATAGCTCAGCAGACTAAAGCCTGTTATTAACATTCAGCTGTCTGCAATTACTGTAAGTTCGAATCTCCCCAGGCTCAAGGTTGACTCAGCCTTCCATCCTTTCTAAGGTAGGTCAATTGAGGACCCCGTTTGTGGGGGCAATAAGCTGACTTTGTATAAAATATACAAAAGTATGAAGGCTATTACTTAACGCATTGTAAGACGCCCTGAGTCTCTGGAGAAGGGCGGCATATAAATCTAATTTTTAAAAAATCTATTCTATATTCAATTTTCTTTCAAGCTATCTTTGTTGATCTGGGTTACAATGAACCCCTGTTTCCTCAAAATCTCCTAGGAGGAGGAGGATGGCAAGATGGTTGCTCTCCATCAGAAATAAAACAAGAGATAGGGAAAAAAATGCCAGCCAAGAGAACCAAAATCAGCTGCCAGGAAGGGAGTCCTTCTTAGTATTTTAACTGCTGGGAAAACTTGGCATTTAGAACCATGCGCTATGATGCAAACGGTACGATGAGCCTACAGGGAACACAAAAATAATAACAAAGCCGTATTTCTCATCAGTGAAATGCTCCAAGGGCATCTGTGGATGAAGCCATGGGACATCGGCCAGTTGTGCCTTAATATTCCTCTCTAAGATCACACATTCACACAAACAAAATTGCCCTACCAAAAAAAAAATCCCCTATCATTTTTATTTTCCCTTGTTAATTGGGTACGTCTAGTTTCATGAAAAGAAGGACCAGGGGAGACATGATAGCGGTGCTCTAGTATCTCAGGGGCTGCCCCAAAGAAGACGGAGTCAAGCTATTCTCCAAAGCACCTGAGGGCAGGACAAGAAGCAACCGATGGAAACTCATCAAGGAGAGAAGCAACTTAGAACTAAAAAGAAATTTCCTGAGAGTGAGAACAGTGAATCAGTGGAACTACTTGCCCCCAGAAGTTGTGAATGCTCCAACACTGGAAATTCTAAGTTGCTTCTCTTTTTGATTAGTTTCCACCCATTGCTTCTTGTCCTGCCCTCAGAGGTTTGGAGAATAGCTTGACTCATAAATATGACACCGTTGCCAAGCATCTGAATTCTGATCACATGATCATGGGAATGCTGCAACGGTCATAGGTCACCTTTTTCAATGCCCTTTCACTTTTTTAAAAAAATTTGATTTATATGCCACCCTTCTCCGGAGACTCTGGGCGCCTTACAATGCGTTGAGCAATAGCCTTCATACTTTTGTATATTTATACAAAGTCAGCTTATTGCCCCCACAAACTGGGTCCTCAATTTACCTACCTTAGAAAGGATGGAAGGCTGAGTCAGCCTTGAGCCTGGTGAGATTCGAACATGAAGTAATTGCAGACAGCTAGATGTTAATTAGGGTGCTTAGTCTGCAGAGCTATCCAGGCTCTTATTGAGCCTGGTGAAATTCGAACTTACAGTAATTGCAGACAGCTGGTCTTTAATCACAATGCTTTTAGTCTGCTAAGCTATCCAGGCTCCTTTTGAATGGTCACTAAACAAATCAGGGATAAAATATAGCAGGATCTATTGAGTGAGCCATTTTCCTAGTCAAACCAGAAGAAGGCTTAAAAGAGCAACCCCCACCCCCTCAGAGCAATAAACGGAAGACCAGAGGTGAGCTCATCCCTATTATTATGGGGAAAGGAAGAAAGATCATTAATCCATGCAGCCTGGATAATTCATCCATCACTTGAGACTTGAAGCCTTGACAGACTTCTCCTGGTTCCCCTTTTTGCAATTGAAATTGAGTCTGATAATTGCGTCAAGCTATTTGCCAAAACAATGTCAAATCTTGAAGGCGCGAGAAATTAACTCAGAGATGAGGAACTTACTTTGGAAAGGGGAACGCGTGAACCAGGTATTACACATGAGTCACACGAGAAGAGCACGGTATCCAAAACGAGAAGCCACCTTCTGGTTGGTGATTCAAGTGTAAGGGATGTAAATTTAGGGAAAGATATGGAGCAGGGGTGAAATGCTCCTGGTTCAGAATTTTTTTTCTTTTAAATGCCGCTGACGATCCCAGCTGAGTTGCCTGATCGTCAGAGGCATTTAAAAGAAAAAAAAAATCTCTGCCGATCAGGCAACTCAGCTGGGACCATCAGAGCCTTTTGGAAGCACTGTTTTTACAACCTCTTCGCCAAAGAGGTTGCAGAAAAAGTGGTTTTAAAAGTTTTTTTTAAAAAATTGGCCATACCCACCCGGTCACATTACCGCCCCCTCCCACTAAGCCACACCCACAGAACCGGTAGTAACTAATTTTAGATTTCTCCCTTGATATGGAGGTTTGGAAAGAGGTCAGGTGTCTGCCAGGTGTTACTGCCAGCAGAGATAAGAGGCGCATTCTTAAGATAGTCAAGAATGCCAGTAAGGACTGTGACGTTGATGCTATTATACATCTTGGCACAAATGATCTGTCCCAAAAGAATGTACTTTCTGTGAAGAATGATTTCCAGAGCTTGGGGTATGAATTTAGTAGTATACGTTTTAGGCTTATCTTTTCAGAGGTTTTACCGGTATATCAGGGGTGAAATGGTCGCAGTTTAGACCGGATGGCCTGATCTGGTAGCAATGGAGGCAGATGGTTCGGAGAACCGGTAGCAAAAATCCCTGCCCACCCTCCATGCCCAGCTGAGCCGCACAATCATCAGAGGCTTTTTTTTTTTTTTTACTTTTAAAAGCATTTTTTCTTCGGCCAAAAAAATGCTTTTAAAAGTAGAAAAAAAAAGCCTCTGATGATCGCACAGCTCAGCTGGGATCGTCAGAGCCTTTTAAAAGCATTTTTTCTACAACCTCTCCGGCCAAAGAGGTTGTAGAAAAAATGCTTTTAAAAGTTAAAAAAACAAAAGTTGGCCACGCCCACCCAGTCACATTAAACCTCATCACCATCAAGCCACACCCACAGAACCGGTAGTAACAAATTTTACATTTCACCACTGATTTTAGCTCTCCTCTCCTCTCCTCTCTCCCCTCTCCTATCCTCTCGTCTCCTCTCCTCTCTTCTCTTCTCCTCTCCTCTCCTTTCATCTCATCTTGTCTCATCACATCTCTTCTCCTCTCGTCTCCTCTCATCTCCTTTCATCTCCTCTCGTCTCGTCTCCTCTCTTCTCTTCTCCTCTCCTCTCCTTTCATCTCATCTTGTCTCATCACATCTCTTCTCCTCTCGTCTCCTCTCATCTCCTTTCATCTCCTCTCGTCTTCTCTCCTCTCCTCTCTTCTCTTCTCCTCTCCTCTCCTTTCATCTCATCTTGTCTCGTCACATCTTTTCTCCTCTCGTCTCCTCTCATCTCCTTTAATCTCCTCTCGTCTCCTCTCCGGCTGGGGAATTCTGGGACTTGAAGTAAGTCCACACATCCACACATCTTAAAGTTGCCAAGGTTGAAAAACACTGATGTAGATAGTGAAAGGTAGACTGTAGCATTAGAGAAGAAAAGCCGGACCTGCCTCAGAAGGGGAGCTGTCATCAGGGAAAGTAAATAACGGAAGGAAGTGTGCCAAAAAAAAAAAAAAAGGAGCAAAGGGTATTTTTTAAACACACACACATATATCTTTTATTTACGAAGTTGAATTTGTAGGCACAGCAGCTGTGGTGTTTGGAAGGCAGGCGAATCCCCACTGTGATCCATCAGCCTGATGTTTTCCTCATACTTTATAATCTCACTGACATTCACACTCGTCCAATTCACGAAGCTTGGATCTCTCTTCTGCTGCGCTTCCATTTTACTTTTCTCAAAAAGTTAAAAGTTGCCAAGGCTTGGACACCCCTGTTCTAAGTCATTTGCTTTATTCTACATCACCTCCACACAGGATTCTTGCCAAATCAAAGCAGACGCCTTGCACCATGAAATGTATCCTCTGAGAACTTCTAGGGGGGAAGCAATCTGAACTCTCTTCTTCCCATCTAAGCTATCTAAGTTTGCTGTCTTTTGCTCCTCTGGAATGCAGCCCCTCCCACCTGGAAATCCAGACTACATTCCACCACATCAAGGAAATATGGCACTCTCTATAGTAGGGGGTTTCCAACCCACCAGGCCAGGGGTGAAATGCTCCCGGTTCGGACGGGATCGCCTGATCTGGTAGCGATGGAGGCAGGTGGTTCGGAGAACTGGTAGCAAAAATCCCTGCTCCGCCCCCCACCCCATGCCCAGCTGAGCCACGCGATTATCAGAGGCTTTTTAAAATTATTTTTAAAATCACTTTTTCTACAACCTCTTTGGGCGAAAAGTATAAAAAAAGGCTTTGATGATCGTGCGGCTCAGCTGGGATCGTCAGAGGCTTTTAAAAACATTTTTTCTAAGAGATTGTAGAAAAAACTGCTTTTAAAAGCCTCTGACGATCAGGCAACTCAGCTGGGATCGTCAGAGGCTTTTAAAAGCATTTTTTTTACAACCTCTTTGGCCGAAGATGTAGAAAAAATGGTTTTAAAAGTAAAAAAAAAAAGTTGGCCATGCCCACCCAGTCACATTAACCCCCCCCCCCTCCAAGCCATGCCTACAGAACTGGTAGTAACAAATCTTAGATTTCACCACTGCCCCAGGCTATGGCCTGCCACTGGGCTGCAGCCTATTTAGAACTGGGCTGCTCACACAGGAAACTCCATTTGTGCAAGCGGCAGTCACAGACCGACAGTCAGACACACAGGGGTGGGATTCAGCCGGTTCGGATCGATTCAGGCGAACCATTAACTCTGACGATCAGCTGAGAGATGCTTAACGCATTGTAAGCTGCCCTGAGTCTCCGGAGAAGGGCGACATATAAATCAATTTTTTTTAAAAAAAAACCTGGTTTGCCGCGATGATCAGCTGGGTACACCTGCCCGCCCCTGCGCTATACTGATCTATATTTCCTTTGTTTGAGGCCCAGCTGATAGGCATAGCAGAGTGGGTTGCCATGCCTCGAGGCTGCAGTAGAAGGTAAGTTTTAGAGCTGTTTTCAAATGTACTGCGTGTGTGCGGAGTGTGTGTTTTGCCCGTGCACGCAGCAAACCAGTTGTTACACCGGTTGAATCCCACCACTGCACACACACACACACACACAAACACACACACACTACTTGCATAGAGCATCCCTCCCCCCTCCATCTGCAAAGCTAGAGAGGTTGGCGACCCCTGCTCTATAGGGTCTGAGAACGTGCAAAGAGCTTCCTCAGACCTCCCAAGAAGGAAAATCAAACAAGGGAAAGAGGAGAGCAGGAAGAAGGGCAACAAAAGTTCTCCCAAGAATTTCCTTCTCAAGGTTCAGAAAACCTCAGCCACAGGATTCCACTAGCAAAGAGTTCGGCGCTTTCTTTGAAGCACAGACTGTATTTTGCAACCGGCAAAATCCAGAAGCCACCTGCTACCTTCTAAGACCACTACGATCCATCTTTCCATGCTACCTAGTCAAGGTCCGTAGGACTCCATCAACTAAATTATCTCCCTGTCACTTTAATATTTTGCCATCTGCTAAACGGAGAGCTCAGCAGGTCCCATAAAGACACTTATTTATTGCGTTACACAGAGTAACATCTGCCACCGTGCACGGCTCAACTGCCCTTCCTAATGAAACAAACAAACTGGATGGGTTTCAAAGATGGCCGGATTTACCCCGCTAAATCCTGGCTTCAGAAAAAAAGAACGGAGATGCTCTCATGACTGATTAATCCACAAGATTGTAACAGGCTGCGCTTGAGGGACCTGGAGGCAGAAGAGTTCCTGGGAAAATGGAAGATCTCAAATTCCATCTTAGATGGAATGATATGTCTCATTTTATTTATTTATTTATTTGTTTTTGAAGGTGAAGGTTCATTCTCCGAGCTTGTGGGTTGATTTCCGAACATTTCATTACCAGGCTAGGGAACTGTTGTGGCCCCGTCCTCTGAGCCTATCCCTTTGGAGGAAGGCAACTCTGAGCAGGAGGAAGAGGAGCCAGCCAGATCTCCCAGCCCTCCCCCTCTGGCACCGGCTCAGGTGCCAGCTGAAAGAGAGCCAAGTAGTGGGGAAACAGGTGTCTCAGATGAGAGTGAGGGAGAGACGTCATTCCTGGACGCACGCCAAAGAAGGAGAGAGAAAAGGGTACTGCAGCTGCGGCGTATGAGGAAATCCTGAGTCATTGGATTGGAGTCATAGGATCCATGACTCACTGGACCACACCCAGAAGCATATCTATTTAAGACAGTACAATGGGTCACGAAGTTCGTGACGAACAAAGCTAACTGCACAGCTAAACAAACGGAGCAACCTCGTAGTCTTGGAAGCTGGATGAACGGCAAAGCTACGTAGGTGATTTTCTTGTTTGTGTAAACCAATAAAGTCCTTGGCAGACGGTGTGCATATCGCTGCCAAGGTTGAGATAAGAACTGCAGAGTGTGCCAAGTGAGTCTTAACCCTCGGCTGGCTGTGTTTTTGTGGGTCTCTGAAGGGGGGGGACAGATCATCTTGTTCGTCACCCAAAACTCCATCGTTAACCCACGATGGACCAACAGCTGCAGCAGCAGGTACAGCAGATGCTGGAGGCCAATCAACTTCTGCAACAGCAAGTAGCACAGCTAACTGCACAACTTGCTTTGGGAAATGCTCCTGTAGCAGCTCCACCTGCTCCCCTTCCCCGTCCAAGATGCCCAGTGAACATGCCAGATAAGTTTTCTGGACAGCAGGAAATGTTCCCGGCCTTCTTGGGACAGTGCCAGCTGTACATGGCAATGCGGCCGGAGGATTTTCCGGATGACCGGGTTCGGGTGGCTTTTATTATCAGCTCCCTCTCTGGCACTGCCGCCCGATGGGCCACGCCCCTGTTGCTGCAAGACAGCCCCTTGCTTCTGGACTATCAGGGCTTTTTGCAACACCTGCGCACCATGTTTGAGGACCCCCTCCGGGTGCAGACGGCAGCGAGGCGCATCAAAGACCTCCGCCAAGGCAAGCGCCCCCTGCAGGACTATATTGCGGAGTTCCGATTGCTAGGCCAGGATTCGGCCTGGAATGAGGCGGCGCTGATGGATGCCTTCCAGGACGGCCTCTGCGATGAGATGCAGGACGAGCTGGTTCGGGTGGAGGCGCCACAGACCCTGGACACGCTGGTGACCCAATGCCTGCGCATCGATGCCCGCCTACAACGGCGACGGCCCCGTAGGGCTCTTCCGGAACCACCGACAGTGCCGGCACCCCCGCGTTTCGTACCAACAGCGCCCCGGACCGTACCGCGTTTGGTGGCGACGGCTGAGGAGCCCATGGAGCTCGGAGCAGCCAGACCTCAACTGACGGCCCAGGAGCGGATGCGGAGACGCCAAGGGGGGTTGTGCCTCTATTGCGGCGAGGCTGGACATTTCGCCGCCTCGTGTCCCCGGAAGCGGAGTGGATCGCTCAAGCCTGTTCCGGAGCCTCGGCGTGACCAGCCGGGAAACGGGTCAGGCCTGGCCTAGGGGAAACTCTGGGTCAGGCAGGTGACCATGCCCCGCCGGAGGCGGCGGCTGTGGACTATGAGCCCCCTCGGCACCTGATTTTGAACACCCGGGTGTTGTTGGCTAACCGGTCGGAGGGGCTCCAGGCGCACGCGCTGGTGGACTCGGGGGCCACCACGAACTTTATGGACCAGGCCTTTGTGGCCCATTACAAGGTTCCCTTGGTTCCAGTGGACCCTCCGTTGAGGGTCGAAACTATTGATGGGCGGGAACTTGTGGCGGGGCCCATCAACTTCGCTACTCAGCCCTTGCGCCTTGCCATTGGGAACCATGAGGAGGCGATCCAGTTTTATGTGACGGCGGACCTGCACTTCCCCTTGGTCCTGGGGATGGCCTGGCTTCGGGCGCACGACCCTCAGGTGGCGTGGTCGAGAAATGCCATCTCGTTCCCCAGCCTGCAGTGTGTCGACCACCTTCGCCACACCTGTGCCGGCCAGGACGTCTCTGCCCCGAACGTCTCCTTGCCTCCGGAGCTGACATCCTTCGCCGACGTGTTCAGCGAGAAGGAGGCGGATCGCTTGCCCCCGCACCGACCCTACGACTGCGCGGTGGACTTGATGCCCAACGCGCCCCTGCCCTCGGGACGCCTGTACTCCATGTCGGAGCCCGAGCTGGCCGCCTTACGGGACTTTCTGGACAAGAACCTGGCCCGTGGGTTCATCCGGCCTTCGACCTCCCCGCTCTCGGCCCCAGTCCTCTTCGTGAAAAAGAAGACGGGGGACTTGCGCCTGTGTTGCGACTACCGGCGCTTGAATGCCATCACGGTACGGAATCGCTATCCCCTGCCGCTGATCCCGGAGCTGATGGAGAGGTTGCGGGAGGCCTCGATTTTCACCAAGCTCGACCTCCGGGGAGCCTACAACCTGGTGCGGATGCGAGAGGGGGACGAGTGGAAGACGGCATTTGGCACCCGATACGGACACTTTGAATATACCGTCATGCCGTTCGGGTTGACCAACGCCCCCGCGGTCTTCCAGCACTTGATGAACGACGTGTTCCGGGACATGCTGGATCGGTTCGTGGTGATCTACCTGGATGATATTTTGATCTATTCCCGGACCCCGGAGAGTCACCTCCAGCATGTCTGCCAGGTCCTGCAGCGCCTGCGGGAGCACCAGCTCTATGCGAAGTTGGAGAAATGTTACTTCTTCCAGACTTCCATAGAGTTCCTCGGGCACATCATCACCCCCGAGGGCATCGCGATGGACCCACACAAGGTGGCGGCCTTGCGCAGTTGGGAACCCCCGCGTCGGGTGAAGGACGTCCAGCGTCTGTTGGGATTCGCCAACTACTACCGGACCTTCATCCCGGGCTTTGCCACCCTGACCGTGCCGTTGACCCAGCTCCTTCGGAAGAAGGTTCCGTTCCAGTGGGGGCCCCCGCAGCAGCAGGCCTTCGAGGTTCTCAAGCAGGCCTTTGTCACGGAGCCGGTCCTGAGGCACCCCGATCCACACCGTCCGTTCGTGGTTGAGACAGACGCGTCCAACGTGGCGATTGGAGCGGTGCTGCTACAGGCTCCGGTGGATGGTGGCACTCTTTTTCCCTGCGCTTACTACTCCCGGAAACTCACTCCTTCCGAGCGCAACTACACCATCTGGGAAAAGGAGTTGCTGGCTATCAAGGCCGCGTTCGAGGCTTGGCGACATCACCTCGAGGGGGCCCGACACCAGGTGGAGGTGCGGACGGACCATCGGAACCTGGAGCACCTCACCACGGCCAGGAATTTGAACCAGCGGCAGATCCGGTGGTCGTTGTTTTTCGCCCGGTTCAACTTCCACGTCACATACATTCCGAGCCACCTCAACTAGAGGGCGGACGCACTATCCCGTAAGCCGGAATACTTTTGCCCAAAGGACTCCCTTTCCCCCCGGACGGTGCTGCCAGCGGACTCCTTGGCCGCGGTCCAGGAACCGGTGGACCTGCGGACTCAGGTGCTGGAAGCGCAGCGACGGGACGACTGGTCGCAGCAGCGGAGAGCGGACGTCGGCCCCGCGTCCCCATGGACCGTGGAGGAGGGCTTGCTCAGGCACCGGGGTCGGCTGTACGTGCCCACAAGTCCGCTCCGAGCCCTCGTCATGAACCAGTGCCCTGACAACCCCGCGGCGGGGCACTTCGGCTTCTTTAAGACCTTGAACCTAGTGACGCGGACTTTTTGGTGGCTTCGGGTACGGCACGACGTGCACGCCTACGTGACGTCCTGTGTGCCATGCCGACAGGCCAAAGCCGCGTCCGGCCCCCCTCCTGGACTCCTCCAGCCGCTGCCGACACCGGAGAGACCGTGGGGAGCCATCTCCATGGACTTCCTGACTGACCTGCCCCTGT
The DNA here is from genome assembly GCA_030761175.1 of Masticophis lateralis. NCBI lineage: Eukaryota > Metazoa > Chordata > Lepidosauria > Squamata > Colubridae > Masticophis > Masticophis lateralis. The sequence goes on from JAUDYJ010000013.1 coordinate 8,092,663, forward strand.
CCGCTACGTTCACGACCGTCCTCGTGGTGGTGGATGCGCTCACGAAGATGGCACATTTCATCCCGTGCCGCGGCCTGCCCTCAGCTCGTACCACGGCTCGCCTGTTCCTGCAACACATCTTCCGCCTCCACGGCCTGCCGGACCGGGTGGTTTCGGATCGCGGGGCCCAGTTCACGGCCCGCTTCTGGAAAAGCCTGATGGCTGCGCTGGAGGTGCAGGTGTGCCTGTCGTCATCACACCACCCGGAGACTGACGGGGGCACGGAGAAGGTCATTGGCATACTGGAGCAGTACCTCCGCTGTTTTGTCAACCAGCAGCAGGACAACTGGGCCGAGTACCTTCCCCTGGCGGAGTTCGCTTTTAACAACTCCCAACATACCTCCACCCAGATGACACCGTTCCATGCCAACGTCGGGTACCATCCACGTTTTTTTTCCGTTGACCATCATGGACTCCCCTGTTCCTGAGACCCGGGACTTCCTCTCGGAGCTGCAGGCGGTGCAGCAACTGGTGCGGCGGCAGCTGATCCGGGCGAAAGAGGACTATAAACGGTTCGCCGATCGCGGCCGCCGGGCGACGCCACCGCTGGAAGTTGGAGATCGGGTGTGGCTGTCCACGAAACACCTCCCCACGGACCAGCCGGTGAGGAAACTGGCCCACCGCTTTATCGGTCCCTTCCCCATCGAGGCGGTCATCAACCCGGTGGCCTATCGGTTGACTCTACCCCGCTCCATGCGGCTCCACCCCGTTTTTCATCGGTCCCTCCTGGTCCCTGAGACTCCCACTAGCCGTCTCCGCCGCCCGCCGCCGCCTGCCCCCCCAGCCGCAGCCGACGAGGACGACGCCTCAACGTATGAGGTGGACAGTATTCGGGACTCCCGTTGGCTGAAGGGGCGCTTCCAATACCTCATCGCTTGGAAAGGGTACGGGGCCGAGGATTTCACCTGGGTGGACGCATCTGCCGTTCAGGCCCCTGACCTGGTGCGGACTTTCCACGAACAGTTCCCGTCCCGACCCCATCCCGACCGTCAGACCCGGGGGAAGGGCCCTGCGGTGGGGGATAGTGTTGTGGCCCCGTCCTCTGAGCCTATCCCTTTGGAGGAAGGCAACTCTGAGCAGGAGGAAGAGGAGCCAGCCAGATCTCCCAGCCCTCCCCCTCTGGCACCGGCTCAGGTGCCAGCTGAAAGAGAGCCAAGTAGTGGGGAAACAGGTGTCTCAGATGAGAGTGAGGGAGAGACGTCATTCCTGGACGCACGCCAAAGAAGGAGAGAGAAAAGGGTACTGCAGCTGCGGCGTATGAGGAAATCCTGAGTCATTGGATTGGAGTCATAGGATCCATGACTCACTGGACCACACCCAGAAGCATATCTATTTAAGACAGTACAATGGGTCACGAAGTTCGTGACGAACAAAGCTAACTGCACAGCTAAACAAACGGAGCAACCTCGTAGTCTTGGAAGCTGGATGAACGGCAAAGCTACGTAGGTGATTTTCTTGTTTGTGTAAACCAATAAAGTCCTTGGCAGACGGTGTGCATATCGCTGCCAAGGTTGAGATAAGAACTGCAGAGTGTGCCAAGTGAGTCTTAACCCTCGGCTGGCTGTGTTTTTGTGGGTCTCTGAAGGGGGGGGACAGATCAGGAACATGTTTTTTTTTTATTTGATTTATATGCCGCCCTTCTCCGGAGACTCAGGGTGGCTTATAATGCGTTAAGCAATAGCCTTCATACTTCTGTATGTTTATACAAAGTCAGCTTATTGCCCCCACAAACTGGGTCCTCAATTTACCCACCTTAGAAAGGATGGAAGGCTGAGTCGACCTTGAGCCTGGCTAGGATTGAACTCGCAGAAATTGCAGGCAGCTGGATCTTAATTGCTGCCTTTAGTAGGAGGCATTAGCCCCCTACGCTACTCAGGCTCTTGTTCAGTAGAGTTTAGGGGATGTCAGTGTCAGTGTTCTTCTGTTGATAAGGCCTTCATGTGGTCAGTAGGTCTTGTGATGGGTCAGGTGTGAGTGTGTCCAGTGAGGGTCTTGTGTTGGGTCAGGTGTAGGTATGTCAAGTGAGGGTCAGGTGATGGGTCTTGTGATGGTGTGGTGATCGGCCAGGTGTCATTGTGTCAAGTGAGGGACTTGTGATGGGTCTTGTGATGGGTCAGGCATGGGTATGTCAAGTGAGGGTCTTGTGATGGGTCAAGGGTATGGATGTATCAAGTGAAGGTTCTTTGTTGGGTGAGGCATGGGTATGACAAGTGACGGTCTTGTGATGGGTGTGGTGTTGGGCCAGGTGTCATTGTGTCAAGTGAGGTGATGGGTCAAGGGTATGGGTGTATCAAGTGAAGGTTCTTTGTTGAGTCTTTTGTGGGTGTGGTGGTGGGCCAGGTGTCATTGTGTCAAGTGAGGGACTTGTGATGGGTCTTGTGATGGATCTTGTGATGGGTCAGGCGTGGGTGTGTCAAGTGACAGTCTTGTGATGGGGGTGGTGTTGGGCGAGGTGTCATTTTGTCAAGTGAGGTGGTGGGTCAAGGGTATGGGTGTATCAAGTGAAGATTCTTTGTTGGGTCTTGTGTGGGTGTGTCAAGTGAGGGTCGGTGTCATTGTGTCAAGTGAGGGTCTTGTGATGGGTCTTCCTTGCCACAGTTGTTAAGTGAATCATTGCAGCCGTTAAGTGAGTAACATGGCTGTTAAATGAATCGGGTTCCCCCATGGACTTTGCTCATCAGAAGGTCGCAAACAGTGCGGGACACCACAACCGTCACCAATATGTTTATGACTTTACAAATAAAATCCCAGGATCATGTGATCCCCTTTGGCAAAGTCAATGGGCAAGCCAGATTCACTTAACAACCATTGTACTAACGACTGCAATGATTCGCTTAACAACCGTGGCAAGAAAGTTGTTCAATGTGGCAATACTCACTTACATTAACTCACACTAGAAAATGTTTCACTTAGCAACAGAAATTCTGGGTTCACTTGTGGTCATAAATCAAGGAGTACCTGCAGGAGTGGGTTCTAAATTTTTTTACTACCGGTTCTGTGGGCGTGGTTTATTTTGTGGGCGTGGCTTGATAGTCATGTGACAATTATTTAGGCTTTAGCAGAGTTACTGGCTTTTAACTGCTTGCAGAGTTGTACCAATCTACCCATTTATTTTTGCAGGCACTGGTCTACTTTCTACAGTTTTCTTTTAACACTGATCAGCTGTAGGGTGGCCTTTTGAAGCCCCTCCGCAAGAGTTTAAACAGTTTTTTTTTCCTCTAGCCATCAGCTGGGACTCAGGAGGCAGCAATAGATTGGGGGTGGGGCCAAATAAAAGGGAAGAATAATGCGGGGGTGGGGTGGGGGGGCAGAACCTGTTCGGTGATGTCATATCGTCATCCCTACCGGCTCAGGGAACTGGGCCGAACCGAGAGGAACCCACTATTGAGTACCTGTATAGGTGGCAAGAATAAACCTGCTTCGAACTCACCTCCTGTTCCTGACTGCCTTTCCCTTAAAGACTTTTAAAAAATAAACAGCGGTCAGAGAAGCAAGCAAAGGCAATGCCCGTTAATTACTTAGGCCCTGTGCCATGGCAATGTAACGGATCTCCCAACAAACTAATTTTATTATTTTAATGGAAATCTGTATCCCATTCATTAGACTGACATATGACTAGCCATTAGTAACAGTTCATTTCCAAAGCCGTGGCAAATAAAGGTTGATTAAAAATTAACGAGCCCCAACCCAGCCAGCACGCAACCACATTTTCTCCCTTCCCACCCCCACCCCCAGCCCCCCTTGTCATCTTGCTTAAACAAAAATAGAGGAATTGAAGTACTGGTATTCGGGGTGGAATTGTGGGGGTATGAATATGCCACAGTCAGGCGCAAAGGATCAGCAATAGCACTTAGACTTACATACTGCTTCACAGTGCTTTTATAACCCTCTCTAACTGTTTTACAGAGTCAGCATCTTGCCCTCCCCCCCCCCCCAACAATTCTGGGTCCTCAGTTTGCCGACCTTGGAAGGATGGAAGGCTGAGTCAACCTTGAGCTGGTCAGGATTGAACTCCTGGCAGTGAGCAGAGTCATCCTGCATTATTGCATCCTAACCAATGTGCCACCATGGCTCAGAGATGGATGGATAGATAGATAGATAGATAGATAGATAGATAGATAGATAGATAGATAGATAGATAGATGATAGAGCAAAATAGCACTTATATAATGCAATATAATGCATCAGCAATAGCACTTATATAATGCTTTAAAGTGCTTTTACAGCCCTCTTGAAGTGGTTTACAGAGGACCACAACAATCTGGATCCTCATTTTACCAACCTCAGAAGGATGGAAGATTGAGTCAACCTTGAGCTGGAGAGGATCATGTCCCTATCAGTGAGCAGACTCAACCTGCAATTCTGCACTGCGCCATCATGGCTCCATTGGTTAAATTGCAATTCAGAAATATTTATTGCTCAAGCATATATACAAGGATTTAGTCAACTAAAGTTCAGATCTGAATTGGTGCCAGAGAAGTGTCAATAGGATTCAAGAGCAATTGGACCTGGACCGTTTGTGGGAATGTAATGATTCTAGGCTGATGACACATTTAACTCAACTCTCCAGCTTTGCTTGCTCTTTTCCTACAACCACCCTTCTTATGTTCTCTTATAGGTCTTGCAGACAAATTAGTGCATGGGTGATAGATGTTAATAATTAAGAGGTGAGATTGCATTCTGGATGATGAGGCTTTGGGCAATCAAATGGAAGAGACCTTGGCATGCTGACGATGATTTTCCAGGTGTGAAACATTAAGAGAGAGATTTATTTCATGACAGTCAATAAAGCCGCCATGATATTTCAGGGTGCTTGTCAGCTCCCCAAAGGTCTTGCCCATATCATGTCCTCTGTGACAGCTGAACTCTCTTCTCCATCTTGTACCTTGATCTCAAGGTAGAGACAGAGACAGAGAGAAACAGAGACACACAGAGAGGGAGACACACAGAGAGAGACAGACAGAGGGAGAAGACAAAGACACAGAGACTGAGACCGAGACAGACAGAAAGACACAGACACAGACACACAGACACAGATAGAGAGAGAGAGAGACACACACACACACAGAGACACACCCAAAGAGACAGGGACAGAGAGAGACAGAGAGAGACAGAGAGAGACAGAGAGAGAGAGAGAGAGAGAGAGAGAGAGAGAGAGAGAGAGAGAGAGAGAGAGACAAAGAGAGACAGAGACTGAGACAGAGACACACAGAGAGGGACAGAGAGACACAGAGACTGAGACAGAGACACACAGAGAGGGACAAAGAGAGAGAGAGACTGAGACAGAGACACACAGAGAAACACAGAGACACAGAGAGAGACAAAGACACAGAGACAGACAGAGAGACACACACACACAGAGAGAGAGAGAGAGAGAGAGAGAGAGAGAGAGAGAGAGACAGAGACAGACAACGGAGAGAGACAAAGACAGAGAGACAGAGAGAGACAGAATACAAGAATATCTGCATATCCAAGATTGCAGATTTATCTCTTATTCATGTGCACAAAAATGTAGTAGAGCCTGGACCACAACACCTTGCCTACCCCCTCACAAACTTTGACACAACCAAAAGTCACCTATAGCCAAACAGCTGTTTGCCCAATGCTGGGATTGTTGCGTGAGTCCTTCTTCAGGACTCATGCAACAAAAGTGAACAAAGTTAGAAAGCTGAGCTTGTGCTAAAATACACGATTGCCTTGTGGTCAAAGTGTTTACCACTCTGATCCTAAATCTTCTAGAGAGCCAGCTATAAAATTTACGCCGCAATCCAATGGTGGGAGGAAAAGTCATCAACCATTTTACAGAACGCTGAGCTCAACCTCTTGAGAGGGATGGAGAAAACAGGGCAAAATGTCAGATCCCAGCAGACGAAATCCCAGGCTCTAAAATGCTAGTCAAGATTTTTTTCCAACTAAAGCAATACATTTCTTTTAAGGGGAGGATTGAAGTAGGGTAGAACGAATGTTCCCATTTTATTTATTTATTTATTTATTTATTTATTTATTTATTTATTTATTTATTTATTATTTATTTATTTATTTATTTATTTATTTATTTATTTATTAATTAGATTTATATACCGCCCTTCTCCTGACAGACTCAGGGCGGTGAACAGCCAATTAAAAACCAATACAAAAAAGTTAAAATCATACTAAAAACCAATATAAATTAGGCTGAGAATATAAAACAGAATAAAACTCTAAAAAATTTAAAAAGTAGAAGGGATCAGGCAAGTCCGGCAAGTTGAAAGAGATAAGTCTTCAGAGCCCGACGAAAAGTCCGGAGGTCAGCAATTGTTCTCAGTTCTGGAGGAAGATCGTTCCAGAGGGTAGGGGCTGCCACAGAGAAGGCTCTCCTCCTGGGGGTCGCCAGCTGGCATTGTCTGGCTGACGGCACCCTGAGGAGGCCCTCTCTGTGGGAGCAAACCGGCCGGTGGGAGGCAATTGGTGGCAGAAGGCGGTCCCGTAAGTACCCTGGTCCTAAGCCATGGAGCACTTTAAAGGTAATTACCAACACCTTGAAACGCACCCGGAAGTCAACTGGCAACCAATGCAGCTCACGCAGGAGAGGTGTCACGTGGGAGCGCCCCGTCGCTCCCATAATCCCCCGCGCGGCCGCATTCTGTACCAGCTGGAGCCTCCAGGTGCATCCCAAGGGGAGCCCCATGTAGAGAGCATTGCAGTAGTCCAAGCGAGACGTGACGAGTGCCTGAGTGACTGTGCGTAGGGAGTCCCGATCTAGAAAGGGCCGCAACTGGCGTATCAGGCGAACCTGATAGAAAGCCCCCCTGGCCACAGCTGTTGTATGATCCTCTAAAGACAGCCGTGAGTCCAGGAGGACGCCCAAGTTGCGCACCCTTTCCGTGGGGGCCAATGATTCGCCCCCAATAACCAACGATGGAGTCAGTTGGCTATATCAGGACGCCGGCAGCCACAGCCACTCGGTCTTGGAGGGGTTGAGTCGAAGCCTGTTTCTCCCCATTTTCAAGAAGAGTTGGGCGAATGACCCAAATTCTCTTGAGAGAATCTTCGTTTGGCATCAAAGCAGATGTTATACAAAACCCAGATCATTCACCGCCCAAGTACATCGCTTTAATATGTGGGGGTACCCAGCAAGAGGATAGCCCATCTTGCATACACATACAAAGAAGAGGGAATCAAATTCAGTGGTGGGATTAAAAAAATGTTTACTACTGGTTCTGTGGGCGTGGCTTGGTGGGCGTGGCCAAGGAGCAAAAACATGCTGCGGGGTGACACGCTGCCCTCCCGTGCCCCATTTTGGACCTAGGAGGCCTCCCTGCACTGACCTGGGAGCCGAAACGGGGTGCCTGGGGACTCCTGGAAGTGGCGGGGTGAGAAGGTGAGGGGCCAGCCAGCCAGCAATTTAACTATCAGTTCTCCCAAACCATCCCGAACCGGCTGAGTCCCACCACTGATCAAATTATTCTCCAAAGCCTCAGAGGGCAGGACAAGAAACAACAGACAGAAACTAACCAAAGAGAGAAGCAACCTGGAATTAAAGAGAAACTTCCTAACAGTGAGGACAATTAACCAGTGGAACTGTTTGCCACCAGAAGTCATGGGTGCACTCCCATCACTGGATATTTTTAAGAAGAGTCTAGAGTGTCACTTATCTAAAATAGTATAGGTTCTTCTGCTTGAAATAGTATAGGTTCTTCTGGACTAAGGTCCCTTCCAGCTTTATTCTATTCTATAATTTAAAAATAATTTTAAAAAATGTGGAGGGAGTCCCAGCATCAACCCAACATCAAAATTCAACAATAAACCAAACTGGGACACTGTTTTCCAATCATTTTTTTGCTTAGGAACTAAAGAAAACTGCAGTATAAAATCCCATTGGTTTAATAAGTTTAGAATATTTAGCAGGGGAAATCAAGTCCCAAAGTCCATCGCCCCTGGTGACATTATAAACGACATAGTCAGTCCCGCTGTGGCTGGCCAGCAGCTGCTGACTCCAATTTCGAACGACGGTCACGAAAGAAACTTTTGCTCTGCTTTGCTCAGCGCATCGGACATTTCATTGAATTGTTTCTGTCTGCATTAACCCAACTGGTCTTTGTCCCCCAAAGATTTTCCTGTACACGAAAAAAATAAAAAGGAAAATAAAGCTGGAATTCATAACTTTTTATTAGCCAACAGCCACCTATTCTTCTTTCTTAATAATATTTTTTATTAAAGTTCACCAATAAAAGGATAAAGAACTAATACAAACAAGGAGGAATATGAAAAGTAAAAAATAAAAAAATGCAGACATAAAGAATACATGCAGTCATGTGTTGCATATTGTATCTCTCTCTCTTTCTTTCTCTCTCTCCCTCTCCCTCTCCTTCTCATCTATCTCATCTATCTAGCTATCTATGTCTGTCTATCTATATGTAGGTACGTAGGTAGGTATGTAGGCAGGGGTGGGCTGCTGAGGGTTCACAGGAGTTCGGGAGAACCTCTAGCTAAGATCCTGTGCAGTTCATAGAAACCCCAAATCCCACTCCTTGCTGGCTCCACCCACCCTGCTCCGCCCCACCCAGGAGTCCCCACGCGGCCTGTTTTGGATGTAGGTAAAAGCAGGGCACACGCGGAGGCTCGGAGAGGACAAAAAACGGGCCTACTGGAAGTTCAGCAAGGCCAGAAATGGGCCCATTTCTGGCCTCCAGAGGGCCTCCGGAGCTGGGGAGGCTGTTTTCACCCTCCTGGAGGCTCAAGGAAAGCCTCCGGAGTCCGGGGAGGGCAAAAACGCCCCCCCCCATGGTGCAGGAGGCTGACTAGGCCATGCCCACCATGGCCACGCCACCCAACAACTGGAGAGAGAACCCTTTGCTAAAATTTTTGAAGCCTACCTCTGTAGGTACACACACACACACACACACACACACACAACCGATTCCTCCCTTCGTCCATGCAAGAACAAACAACTTCAGTAACTTATTACTTTCTCTAATCTTTTAATAAAATACCTCTTTGTTCCCATGTCTCTTCTCTTATCAATAGACAAAATGTAAAATCTCATCATTCAGTCATCATCGGAGGCCTTACAAGAAGATGGATCAGAATAAAAGCTAGATTTGATTTCACTTCCATTTCATTTTTAATTAAAATCGGATCTCTGTCATTCGATTACTAGGGTTACGGGAGGATTCAGCATGGAAGGTCACTTTGAGGGCAATTGGATCAAATCTCCAAATTGGACCATAAATCCAACTGTGGAACCAGATTCTCTGCCTGATAATTATCAAATTGATAATTTATGGAATTTTTGCCTCTGGATAGAAAGTTCTTTTTCCTGCTGCAATGAATTGCCTTTCCAAACCAGACATTCAATAAACAAATCTGGAAATACAATGTTGACTGAGAAATCCAATCAATAGAAAATTTGTACTGGTTCTGACTTAATCCATGTCTGTTGATGATGGTTTTCGAATCTCCAATTTATTTAATTTCTCCCTGTCATTAAAAAAAAAACCCCAGTCTTGTAGCAATATCTGGATGTTTCTCTACATGTGGCTTTGAGGCCCCTAATTCTGATGTAGCACCATCAATCTTTGGATCAGTGGGGTGTTTGGTGGTTTCTGAGCTTGGTTGTTTCCTTGTAGACTAGATAACATCATCAGTGCTGGTATGACAGTAGGGTTAATACCGATATACTTTTCTATTGTATTAATCAGACAGCAGATGAAAAGTTCACTATTCACTATCCTCCTCCTCCTCCTCCTCCTCCTCCTTCTTCTTCTTCTTGGAATAGTGAAGAAGAGACTTGGAAAAATAAAGACCCACTTAATGATTCATATAACTACAGCTGCTAGGTTGGCCTATGCCCAATACTGGAAGGAAAAAATCCTGCCACCAGAAGAACTTATACTTAGGAAGGTATTAGAGTGCGCAGAGATGAGCAAATTAACCTATGAAATAAATAATGATGAAAACTCAGATTACTATACTGTGTGGGAAAGGTGGTACGAATGGATGAACGAAAAAAAAACAAAAATAGGAGTAAAAGGTGTGTTAAATAAAGAATAACAAAGGGTAAAAGTGACACCAAGTAATTTTATGTATATATGTATAAACACTGCGTATCCGATGTAAATAGAAATGAAAATTTTTTGTATCTATAAAAAATCAATAAAGTATATTAAAAAAAGAAAAGTTCACTATTGCAGAAGAGCAGGAAGAACCTGTGGGTGGAGTCAAGCAAGTCATCAGCCTGGAGTCCTTACATTCCCACAAACGATCTAAGTTCAACCCCCTCCCTCTTCAATTCGATTGACTCTTATCTAGTGCCAACTTAGTGCTGACCTTAATTGACAGTGGGGTGGCATGATGGCTCAGTGATTAAAGACGCTGAGCTTATTAGTTGGAAAGCTGACACCCTGGGTTTGAGACTCAAGTGCCATGCAACAGAGTGAGTTCTCGTCCTCACCCCAGCTCCTGCCAACCTAGCAATTCGACAGCATGCAAATCAGAGGTGGCATTCAGCAGGTTCTGACCAGTTCTGGAGAACCGATAGCAGAAATTTTGAGTAGTTTGGAGAACTGATAAATACCACCTCTATCCCGCTCCCATCTATTCTCTGCCTCCCAAGTCCCAGCTGATCAGGAGGGAATGGAGATTTTACAGTATCCTTTCCCTGCCATGCCCACCAAGCCATGCCACGCCCACCAAGCCACACACACAGAACCGGTAGTTTAAAAATTTTGAATCCCACCACTGATGCAAATGCGAGTAGATAAATAGGTACCACTTCGGTGGGAAGGTAACAGTGCTCCATGATATCATGCTGGCCACATGACTATAGAAATGTCTCCAGACAACGCTGGTTCAATGGCCTTGAAACAGAGATGAGGACTGCCCCCTATAGTCAGCAATGACTAGCAGAATAAAATCTGTGTAGACTTCTTCACCTTTTCACCTTAGTCAACTAGATTCCTGTGAATAGGTGGGATCAATAAATCATGCTAACTGGAACTCAATATGTCGTCCTGGTTCTTTGTGGGTGACAGCAATATTATTAAGTATCAAAGGAGAGAGGGAGGGGAGGTAGAGAGAGAGGGAGGAGAGAGGGAGGGAAAGGGAGAGGAGGAGAGGGAGGGGGAGGGAAGGAAAGGGAAAGGGAAAGGGAAAGGGGAAGGGAAAGGGAAAGGGAAAGGGAGGGAGGGGGAGGGAGAGGGGGAGGGGAGAGGGAGAGGGAAAAGAAGGGAAAGGGAGAGGGAGAGGGAGAGGGAGAGGAGGGAGGGAGGGAGAGGAAAAGGGAGAGGGGGAGAGGAAGAGAGAGAGAGAGGGAGAGGGAGAGAGGGAGGGAAAGGGAGAGGTAGGTAGGTAAAGGGATAAGGAGGAAGGGAGAGAGAGGGAAAGGGAGAGGGGGAGATGGGAGGGAGGGTGGGCGAGAGAGAGACTGCGCAGAGACCAAACTGAGATTCATTCCTCTATTGTTGGATTCTTGGTTTTATTTGCGGAAGAGGGAATTCAAATTTTCCAAGAGCACATAAATGTACCTTAAGCACCTGATGATCAAACCTGATAAGGTTAGATTATATTTGATTGCTGCTATCGGGGCTCTGTTGACCTCAGCTGTAAAAACAGCCTGTTTTCTCATTGCTAAATCTAGCGCCAGACATTGAAATCAAACTAAATGAATAGTTACGTCGCAGTGATGCTCCCAGCTTGGTGGATTGTTTCTAAATGATTGCCAGTTTTGCAAAAGGCAAGGAAAAGTGTCATAAATAATCCTGAGTGCCCAGAAGAGATTTATTTAAAAGCAAGAAGGAGTTACCCAGACATTATGGAAAGTATTTGAGAGGGAGGGAAAACCGCTTTATTGTTTTAGCAGATTTATGGCTAGCTTTGTGTAGGTGGGGTAGCCCTGTGAGTAAGGAGGGTAAAGATCTGTGATTTGAGTTTTTAAAACCATTGCACTGCTCCTTCTCAAATTTACAACCAACCTCATTTCAAAATATTAGACTAGGGTGATAAGCGATCCTGCTTTAAGCAGACGTTTTAGCAGGACGTTTCCTGGGAGAAGGTATGTTGGTGTGACAACAAATGCTTCGCTAACGATGATTTTGTTAATTAATCAAATAGCCTGACTTCGCATAATGCACCAAATCGGCAAACAAACAACCACAGATCTAAGCTTGCTTATGCTTATGCTTATGTTTATTGGATTTATATACCATCCTACTCCCGAAGGACTCAGGGCGGTGAACAGCCACAAAGTAAAACACATATAGACAAAATTTAAAAGCAGAATAAAACCGAATTAAACAGTTTGGCCCCAGACAGATTTAAAACACCCCAGTCATTTAAAAACAGATTAAAATTTACATTTTAAAAAGGAAAAAGGGGAAAAAGATTAGGCCAGGCCAGCTTGATGGAATAAAAAGGTCTTGAGAGCGCGGCGGAAGGTGCGTAGATCCGGGATCCTCCGTATCTCCGGGGGAAGCTCATTCCAAATAGTAGGTGCCCCCACAGAGAAGGCCCTCCCCCTAGGGGCCATCAGTTGACACTGTTTGGCCGACGGCACCCGAAGGAGCCCCTCTCTGTGAGAGCATACCGGTCAGTGGGAGGCTATTGGTGGTAGCAGGCGGTCCCGTAAGTAACCAGGTCCTAAGCCTTGTATAATTCTTGGAGCTGCAAACTAAACAATCACAGTTCAGCTTCTTGGATAAACTCAGCTTTCATTCTCAATCGGAGTAGAGCTGAAAGGGACCTTGGAGGTCTTCTAGACCAACCACCTGTTCAAACCATGAGACCATTTCAGACACGTGACAGTTTCTTCTTAAAAACCTCCCACCCAGCCTACCCAATCATGTGATGGGGAGGATCAAGTAAAATGACTAGAGTAGTGTTATGCCACTACTGTGTGCTTTTGGGAAAAAAAGAAAGATGGTGTCGAAGATCAGGCAGTGGCTGAGGGTGGAGTCAAATGAGTAATCAGCTTGGGGTTGTTATGTTCCCACGAACTATCCAAATGTAGGTAGGTAGCAGTGGTGGGTTTCAAATTTTTTTACTACTGGTTCTGTGGGTGTGGTTTGGTAGGCATGGCAGAGGGAAGGATACTGTAAAATCTCCATTCCCTCCCCAATGCAGGGGAAGAATACTGCAAAATCCCCATTTCCTTCTGATCAGCTGGGACTCGGGAGGCAGAGAATAGATGGGGGTGGGGCCAGTCAGAGGTGGTATTTACCGGTTCTCCGAACTACTCAAAATTTCCACTACCGGTTCTCCAGAAATGGTCAGAACGTGCTGAAACCCATCTCCAGTAGGTAGGTAGGTAGGTAGGTAGGTAGTAGATAGGAAGGAAGGAAGGAAGGAAGGAAGGAAGGAAGGAAGGAAGGAAGGAAGGAAGGAAGGAAGGAAGGAAGGAAGGAAGGAAGGAAGGAAGATGAATAACCAGAGCTGGGAGTGGAGTTAAGTGAATCATTAGCCTGGAGTCATTACTTTCCCATAAATGTCCAACCCCCCTTGAATTCTGTTGACTCTTATCTAGCACCAATTTCACCTCACATATTGACTACTGTAACACTTTCTACATGGGGCTGCCCTTGTGGGCCACTCGGAGGCTTCAACTGCTACAAAATGCGGCCGCGCGGGTTGTGATGGGAGAATCCCGGTACTCCCATGTTACACCCCTCCTGCGTGACTTGCATTGGTTGCCGGTTGCCCTCCGGGTGAGATTCAAGGTGCAGGTGATGACCTATAAAGCCCTAAATGGCTTAGGCCCAGGATATTTGGCGGACCACCTGCAGCCAGCAATGATATCCCATCGCCCGGTCTGTGCCCATAGGAATGGCCTATTCAGGGTGCCATTGGCTAGACAGTGTCAGCTGGCAGCACCCAGGGGTAGAGCCTTCTCTGTGGGTGTGCCCACCCTCTGGAATTGACTCCCCTTGGAGCTCCAGTTGGCTCCTGACCTTCGCAGCTTCCGCCACGAATTAAAAACTTGATTATTCCAGTTCCCTGACCTGGACTGATGGGGTTTTTAGGGTTTTAAATTTTAGTGGGTCTAATCAGATTTTAACTCTGTATTATGGCTTGTGAATTTTATCACTGTGAGCCACCCTGAGTCCATTGGAGACAGGGCAACATATAAGCCAAATAAAATAAATAAGTAAGTAAATTAATTAATTAATTAATTTAGTGCTGACCATTAGTTGACTAGATTTTTGTCTATAGACACGAGTAATAAATCAGCTTAACTGGAACTTAATTCGTGGTCCTAATTCTTCACGTCTGATAGAGAGGTGGAATTTTAACCAATATCTGTTTCTGTCATGGTGATGTCCCCAAATCAAGGTACCTTCAGACAGGAAGAGAAAACCTTCATACACAAAAACAGTTCTAGATTGATCCTCCATTTAAAAAAAAAAAATGGAAGAGTTGCCAATCACAAACTGCACTGTATTTTCTGGATTCGATGCTGGGGAGGACAACGTAAGCACCAATTCCCTGCCATCGCCTGATCCATAAACTTAAATTGACCTCATGCAGGACAGCAATGACTGCTGGGGAATTTAAAATGTCTCCTCCACATGCACCAATGGCTTAAATAAGGGTTAGATCAATGGAATAAGTGCCCTTGATTTAAAAACAAAACAAAACACCATCTCTTTAAACTTAGAGCTTTCGCTGCCCATAAATAAAAGCAGGAAAAATTAACGGAAGCAGCGATGGAAATGCAACTGTTTAAGTAAGAAGACCTGTCTCCTCCACTTAGTCTTTCAGAAAGATTTTCTCCCCCTTCATTTAAAGGAAGCAATAAAAAAATTTGGAGGAGGCAATCAGGATAAAATCACAAGAGTACCTGCAATTTTCACCCTCGGTGTTGCTCAAGGAGCTGCACTTTAGACTCCTAAAATATGTTTAACGAGCTACCATTAAATCCAGCAAAGGAACAACGATAGATCTGCCGTTAACCATCCTGAGCAACTGACATTGACCGTAGGCTAACTACTGAAAAATAATCCTTTGGGGGCCACCTCCCCAAACTTTGCCTTGAGTTATTCCCGAGGATGGGTCAGTAATTAAATTAATTAACTAACTGACTGACTGGCTTAATTGGCTAGGTCAGTGTTTCTCAACCTTGGCAACTTTAAGAGGTAGGGACCTCAACTCCCAGAATTCTAGGCTTTGAAGTCCACACATCTCTTAAACTTGTCGAGGTTGAGAAGCACCAGATTAAATAAGGTGAGAAAGAAAGGTGTAGGTAGAAGATTGAAGTCCCCCTCCCATGTTACCTTACCTAACTCTTCCAATGAACTCTAGGACAGGGGAATTCGAACTATTGCTGGCTGGAGAATTCTCAACCTTGTACGACTTTGGGGAGTTGAAGTCCACAAGTCTTCAAGTCGCCAAGTTTGGAGGCCCCTGATCTAGGACAATAGAACTGAAGGTCACTTTGGCCAATTTGATACCTAGGCTGAATCCAGCAAAGAACATAGATAAAATAGGCAAAAGTCATCAACTGTTGGAAGAAATATCCATCTGGGTTCAGTTCAAAGTGGGGAGAAAGACAGCAGAAACAAGAAGTTGGTTTAATGATGAAGCAGGACCTCATGGTTTTGAGGTCCTGGGCAAAAAAGAAGCACATGGGCCTGGTGGCTCAGCAGACTAAAGCATTGTGATTAACATCAGCTGTCTGCAATTACTGTAAGTTCGAATTTCACCAGGCTCAAGGTTGACTCAGCCTTCCATCCTTTCTAAGGTAGGTCAATTGAGGACCCACTTTGTGGGGGCAATAAGCTGACTTTGTATAAATATGCAAAAGTATGAAGGCTATTGCTTACCATATTGTAAGCCGCCCTGAGTCTCCGGAGAAGGGCGGCATATAAATCGAATAATTTTTTTTTAAAAAAAAAATCATGGGTGTGTGTGTGTGTGAGGGAAATTTATACCCTCTGTTGGGCTTTGAATGTGAGCTTGTATTCTGATTGGTTGTCAGATTCCCATGGGGCCATGCAGGGGTAACTTTGTAGGTTGTCTTTTGAGTCCCAGGCTTGGTTGAGCCTTGCTGGGTGTTGCAATCTCCACAGGTGCCCTGTGGTAAGTTCTGTTGCCAGATGGGTTTGGCTGAGGGCATTTGCTTATGAATAGACCTAGCTATCTCTTTATCTCTTAAGTGCCGACATCTGCTGTGGGCTATTGAGGAAGGTGGGGGCTATTAAGTCTGCTAAAAAAAAAAACATGTTTCTCCATTTCTCATCCAGGGAAATATAATATTCTGCCTTTTTAATATTTCCTAGAATATTTCATTCTTCTAGGAGAGGGGTGGGTGCTCTCTTCCTACAATACAACTTTAACTATTTTTTTTTTTAAATACCTCAGTTCTTCATTCCAGCGATAGATTTCCTCACACAATTCCCTCACTCGTGAGATCACCACTCCGACTGACAGAAGGTGAAGATTGCAAAGCCCAATCTTCACCTTTGGATGGACACCAGGACACCAAAACTGAAAACCTGGGAATGAACATACCCCTCTCTCTCTAGAAAAAAAAAGTGACATTTTGAAAGAAGTGTGTGAGTTTTACTTGATTGTTGAAAATGATACAGCCCAAGCAGAAGATAAAACACTAGAATCCCTTATGCCAACTAGACTTGAAATTTTGGGCTTGGACAATCTGGAATTGCGCCGCCCGTGGTCCGATCTAAGCATAGTACACAAAACTGTCTGCTACAATGTCTTACCTATCAACGACTCCTTCAGCTTCAACCTCAATAATACACGGGCAAACAATTGATACAAACTCAAGGTAAACCGCTCCAAACTCGATTGCAAAAAATATGACTTCAGCAACAGAGTGGTCAACGCCTGGAATGCTCTATCCAACTCCGTTGTTACAGCCTCAAACCCTCACAGCTTCAACCTCAAACTGTCTACTGTGGACCTCACCCCATTCCTAAGAGGTCCATAAAGGGGGTGTGCATAAGCGCACCCCACATGTCTACCGTTCCTGTCTTACTGTCCCCATTTATCTGTACTTACTTCCTTTGTTTATGTTTATACCTATACCTGCTCTCTTATACATGTTTGACAAACAAATAAATAAATAAAACAGAACAGTATCTTGTGGAAGGAAAACCTTGTTAGGAAATGGTCATTGCCTAACTAGTTGGCCAGGTAATATATAAGCCAACATTATATGTTTACAGTATGAATATGTAGAATATAGCTTTAAGAGTATTGCGGAGTCATTCTGCATCCTGATTGAATAAGCTCGGTAGCAACTGTATTTAAGGAGAGTTTGATAGTAGTCTGTGTGGACATTACTCCATATTGTTACCTACTGCTTTGTTGTAGATATCTTTGGTCTTCTTACATGGTCAATTTGATCATGGTTTATTTATGACTGCTTTTATGAACTGTTTATATTGTTCCTGAATGATTCATGTCTTGTTCTATGAACCGGTAAGAAGTTTTGTATCTCTGGATTGATTATAATGGCTAAGACTTGGATTGGTAAAAGGACTATGCTTTTGCTTTGCTCTATAAGTAAACCGTTTAAAAACCAGTCTGTATGCAGTTTATTCACAACTACTCTCAGCACCGTTTCTGTGCGCAAACACTCTATGCTCTGCTTCATAACCATTCCTGGTTATCTCACAACTATATCCTTAACAAACCTAGAAGGTATCTTTCAAAAAATCTTCGGAGAACAAGAATCCACTAGTTTTTGGTGGTCATAAATGAAAATCGAATCTTAACTAACAAATGATTACCTCTCTTGTATTTTTTTTTTTTAGAGCTGAAAACATCAAGAACAAACCGATTGATGAGTTTTGTTTACATTCTCACCTACCAAAATAGGTAGTAGCATTAAAATATATATATATTTAAGATAGGCCTGGTTAACTACATCCTTGAACCCATCTCTTCAAGGCATAATTCTTCTTTGTTTCTTTAACTGCCTACCAGGATTGAGTTTAACATTTTGGCAAGTCTTCCCTGCGACTTGGATGCAGACACACAAAACACTCGGTTGCTATGGTGATTAAGCTGGGCTCCTTCATCTTCCAAAGACAACATGGCAGTTGTGTAATTATTCCTTATCTCAAAATCTGCATGCCTTGGCCAAAAGACCCTCGTTGGTTTTTTTTTTTTAAGGTCATTTATTCATCTGAAATGACTCAGAAGTTTATTTTAAAAAATGTCTGACATTATAAACTGACTGCGTTCGAAAAATGAGATGAGAAAGTGTAGGAAGAAACATCCTTCTGGGTTCAGCTCCAAGTGGGGAAAAAGACACTGGAAACATGGAGACTGCTTGGAAAGATGGTTTAATGGTGAAAGATGGTTTAATGGTGGACAGGACAGGCTTGAGTTCCTGAACAGAAAAGGGGCGAGATACAGCAAAGCCAGAGGGCGTTTTTATGCTCCCTCTGGCTTTGGGGCCCCAAAAGAGTATCCTGATTGGTTGTCAGGCTCCCAGGGGGTGGGGGTCTTAGCTAGCCTTGCTGGCTGATATAATCTTCCCAGGTGTCATGTGTGAGTTTCTGTCCTAGATGGGTCCAATTGTATTGCAGATGAAGGTCCATTGACAAGGATTGAGTTTCTGCCTCTGACCCACTAACAAAGGGGGCGGGGAGGCAGAAAGGTGGGAGTTGCTTTGTCTTTAAAACATGTTTCTCCATTTCTCAACCAGGGAAACATAATATTCTGCCTTTTTAATATTTCCTAAAATATTTCATTCTTCTAGGAAAAGGGTGAGTGCTAACTTCCTACAAAAGGAATAAACTTTACCAGATCGGACTAAGTCTGTTTTGAAAAATGGAATCTAGAAATGACAGGCCATGAGAATGTTACAATAGATGTACCACTGAAACAAGTTGAGCTCTTCCAAAACAAAATAGGGACCTGGATAACTTTCTTATACCCGGTTATAAGTTACCCTGTAGTAAGATGGGCAGCCATTAAATTTTACAAATAAATAAACATATTGAATTTACCTGTTAAAGTTGTAAAGAATTTTACAAGAAGGGCCAAAGGAAAAAAATGAAAAGAATTAAACTTCCAGGAATTTACTTGAAAGGACCAAAGGAATCAAGCTTGTTAAAAGTAAAAGGAAGGAATATAAAATTGGTTTATTTGATCATCACTAAAAGAAATATGTTGTCATCTCTGGTAAACCCTCAATGAACTTTTGCTGACTGGGACTGAAGGATGAGGCTTTGAATTTTTGTTGATAGATAAGAGATGAGAAATGGGAAGAGGAGACCATTTTATTCATTTATTTGTCATTTTTAAGAGAAGATAAGTTACTAAAATTGTTATGGAAGATATTACATACGTATATACATACATGAATAATCTATTTTCTGCTATTTCAAATTTTCTTTTTCTTTTAGTTTCTACTCATTATATTTTTAATTGTAATGCTCAATAATTTTTTTTTAAAAATGAGATGGTTGGTTCCCCAGAATTATTCAATCTTGTTTGGCAAATTGGAGTCTTGAAGTACAAAAATGCCCACCCACCCCCACAGCCTAATCCTAAATAGCATCACTCAGTGTTTCTTAAACTTTAGCAAATTGCCGGCTGGGGAATTCTGGGAGTTGAGACCCACCCATCTTCAAAGTTTTTATTTATTTGTTTGTTTATAACAGTTATATGCCATACCCTTCTTACCTCAGGGTTACTCTGGCAGAGGGATTCTGAGAGTTGAAGACTCTACAAGTCTTAAAGTGGCCAAGTTTGGAGACCCCCTATTCTAACGGCACGATTAAATACTGTTTAAGATACAGTATTAAATACTGACCAGAAGAAGATGGCGAGACAGCATCAAAGAAACACTATAGCAGCATCAAATAATGGTTGAGACCACTCCCATCTGTTGTGTGGATGTTTGGGTGGTTTAGGGGTGGGGAATTTGTGGTGGGTGGGAGTGTGTTTTGGGGATTGTTATGTGTGTTGAATCTGGTCTTTGGGTATTAAGTGAATGGGTATACTGTGTATACACGTACAATGACAATAAAGTTATTATTATTATTTGAAGAGCAAGAACTTTGCATCTCCCTTGATACCTAAAGTGAAAGTAGGAGGAAGAGGAAGAGGGAGGAGAAGGAGAAGGAGAAGGAGAAGAAGAAGAAAGAATTGAGAGGAGGAGGAAGAGGAGGATTTGATTTTGCTGCCTATAACTGAGATTTCCAGGTGGTCTCCCATTCAAATACAAGATTAGCAACCCTAGTTGCCTATAAAAGGCAGCTACACACATACATCTAACCCTACACAGGTTAGATCTGCACATGTACAATAATTTCTAGGCACCCAGGTATGCATTGCATGCACAAAAGCTACTTCTATCCAATTAAAATAGACGATTAAGTCCGATTAGGTGAGATCTAGGCAGGTCTATAGGTTACACTAATGAGCCGCCCAAGCAAAAGCTTTGGAGAAGTTTCCTAGTTCTACTTGTTTGCTATAGCTGGACTTTGTAGCAGACCGTAGGAAATATTTATGTATAAGGTACCGTAGGACCTTTTTGAGAAGAGGAGCAAATGATCGAAACAGGACTGGGAGTAAATCTACATGGAAAACAAACTAGTGTCAAAATTGCAACTTCTGAAAATTGCAATGTCCTCCCCAGTGGTAAAATTCAAATTTTTTTAATACCGGTTCTGTGGGCGTGGTTTGGTGGGCATGGTGTGGCTTGGTGGGCATGGCAGAGTAAGGATACTGCAAAATGTCCATTCCCACCCCATTCCTGGGGGAAGGATACTGCAAAATCCCCATTCCCACCCCACTCCTGGGGGAAGGATATTGCAAAATGTCCATTCCCTAACCACTCCAGGGGAAGGATACTGCAAAATCCCCATTCCCTCCCCACTCCTGGGGGAAGGATATTGCAAAATCTCCATTCCCTCCCCACTCCTGGGGGAAGGATATTGCAAAATCTCCATTCCCACCCCACTCTGGGGCCAACCAGAGGTGGTATTTGCTGGTTCTCCGAACTGCTCAAATTTTCCGCTGCCAGTTTGCCAGAACCTGTCAGAACCTGCTGGATTTCACCCCTAGTCCTCCCGCTGAGTCAGAGGCTCGCGTGCCATTTTCTACCCAGCCTCAGGAAGTTTGAAAATTCCTTTTTTTTTTAAATTTCTCTAGACGTGCCATGATTGGAAGTGGCAAGGGAGCGTTACCGAAAATGGAGGGATGGCAAGATCGTTTTGCCATGCACGCTACCCTCTGATGATCCTTCCACTCCATTATTATTAAAATCTCACTCGGAAGGTTTTGTTTGAATGGTCTAACCTGTCTTGCTCTCCTGACAGCCTTAATTTTTCATCCGTGACATTTACGCAGTCTTCTCTGACAACTTCCTTCAGCAACGGGAGGAACTGCGCTGTGGTGTGTATGTGTATATATATATATATATATATATATATATATATATATATATATATATATATATATATATATATATATATATACATATATATATATACATATATATATATATATGGGGGGGAGGGTTGGAATCGTTGGCATTTTGTTTTCTTTGTATTCCTGAAAACAAAATTGCAGCAAGATTGTATTCTTTTCCCCCCCCCCCCCCTTTTTTCTTTTTGGTAAGATAAATGCACCCACCATGCCTTCTTTCTCCTTCCCAGGCAGGTGTGCTATTCTCACAAAACGGCAGGGAGCTGCTCTCGCTGGTTGCTCCCAACTCCAATCAGTTCTTTCCAAACGACATTTGAGTATTCATAGCCGCCTCCAAACAGATTAGGCGTAGGCAGTAAATCAGAGGAGATTAACTTGGCAAAACATTGTGCCATGTGCAGCTGTTCGCATTTCCCCGTGTGCGAGAGGGAGATTATTAAATTATAGTTCAAGGTATGGCAGCAGCGGTGTGAAGGCAGGAGATGCACACGGAGGGAGGAAGGGGCTAAAGAAGGGGCTACGGGAGGTTTTATGCCCAAGAACAAAATAAAGGCAGAATAAATCGTAGCATCAATCCAAGCTCATTGTCTCAATTTTATTGGATGATTTGCTGATTGGCAGCTGTCAGGCGCAAAGAATCAGGGCCATCCGTTAAGTTGCAGCATAGAAGATATAATCATTTGAGTAGGGTAGGGTAGGGTAGGGTAGGGTAGGGTAGGGTAGGGTAGGGTAGGGTAGGGTAGGGTAGGGTAGGGTAGAATAGAAATAGAAATAGAAATAGAAATAGAAATAGAAATAGAAATAGAAATAGAAATAGAAATAGGACAGAACAGAACAGAACAGAACAGAACAGAACAGAACAGAACAGAACAGGAGTTAAAGTGCAGGCCAGAGCAGAGCAGAGCAGAGCAGAACAGAACAGAACAGAACAGGAGTTAGACTTTAGGGTAGGGTAGGGTAGGGTAAGGTAGAACAGAACAGAACAGAACAGAACAGAACAGAACAGAATAGAATAGATTTCTTTATTGGACAACTGTGATTGGACACACAAGGAATTTGTCTTCAGTGCATAAGCTCACAGTGTACATAAAAGCTATAAGTGATAGATCATGCTCATAGTCACCATAAAAATTCATAAATCATACGATACCACGCTTAGCGATAGAATTGAAATAAATCGTACTAGGAAACTAAATAAAACAATATAAATTGTAAAGATGCAAGCAACAAAGTTATAGTCATAAGTAGAAAAGGAGAAAGGGAGATAGGTAACAGGAAAGGTGAGAAGAATGATATTAATACAGTCTTACTAAGTAGTTTGACAGTGTTGTGGGAATTAGTTACAGGCAGTAACTAATACAGGTACTCCTCGACTTATGACCACAATTGAGTCCCAAATTTCTGTTGCTAAGGGAGACATTGGATAGGTGAATTTTGCCCCATTTAGTGAACGTCCTTGCCATGGTTGGTAAGCGAATCACCGCGGCTGTTGAGGTGAACCTGGTGTCCCCATTGACTTTGCTTGTCAGAAGGGGGAAAAAGGAGGATCACATGACCCTGGATCCATGCAACCGTCATAAATATGAGTCAGTAGCCAAGGGGCTGAATTTGGATCACGTGACAAGGCCGCAAAACTCATGGAAAAACCGGTCATAAATCCTATTTCTCAGTGCCGTTGTAACATTAAACGGCCACTAAATGAATGATTGTACAACGAGGACTACCTGTACATGGTCATAAGATGAGGACTGTTCTGTTTTCCCTTCTATTTTTCATTCATTAATTGTTCTGGAACATCCAGAAAAGTGCTTTTTTCTATCATCTACATGACAAGCCTTCAGTGATTTGAAGTTTCCTCCAAGAAACCATCCCATAATTTTCCTCCCCTCCAGGGAAGACAAAACCAGCTCCTTCTGGGGTGTTTTTTTTTTCTCTTTCTCCTACCATATGGCTGTTCAGACTTCCCACCTTCCTCCATACTTTCTATATTTAGCAAGCCCGGATGGGGAAATAACAAAGACAACGAAGACACCAGAATTCTTGGGCCGAAGCAATGGGGCTATTCCGAGGATGCTTTTCCTTGACAGTTTCCATGACAACAGCCCAAAATGTCTATCTTCTTAAGTGGCAAGTGGCCGCTCTGGGGAGTTTCAGATGATGAAGGAATTTATAGTGGTAGCGCTAAAGGGAAACAATCCAAATAGTAACAGCAATAGCACTTAAGACTTGTCTACTGCTTCACAGTGCTTTCCAGCCCTCTCTAAGCGGTTTACAGAGTAGGCATATTGCCCCCCAACAATCTGGGTCCTCATTTTATCCACTTTGGAAGGTAGGAAGGCTGAGTCAAACTTGAGCCGATCAGGATCGAACTCCTGACAGTGGGCAGACTTGGACTGCAATGCTGCATTCTAACTCCTGCGTACCATGGAAGGGAGGGAGGGAGGGAGGGAGGGAGGGAGGGAGGGAAAGAGGAAGGAAGGAAGGAAGGAAGGAAGGAAGGAAGGAAGGAAGGAAGGAAGGAAGGAAGGAAGGTGCTGTGACCCAGAACAGCTGAGAATTAACTCATTCTCAGCATAGTCTGAACTAAATCAAAACAAATTCTTCATAACACAAATTCTTCAGTCTAATCACCAACCTTGGTATAATTTGGCAAACTGCCAAAGACTTCTCTTGGCAAAAGTTCAAAAGCAAAAGACGCCGACCAGAGATAAGTGCAACAAGATAAGGACAAGTCTATCAACGTTGTTTTCCGACAAAGAGCCCAAGAGCTTTTGCTGGTCTTTTAAGCCTTATGGGAGGGGCCAATCATCTCTTGGCCCTACTCCTGAGTCATCCTCTTTGCTATAGTTGCTCTTGCCTTCTGGCAGCTCTTCTCATACGTGCACTAGGAACAGGCTCCTCCTTTTCCTCTGCCTCTCTACTGTCAGCCTCTGGAGGCTCCGGAGTCCGCACCTCACTCCCCGTTGGCCTTGGCCCCATCTCTGCCTCCGACACAGAGCCCTCATCTGGGCCTTCCTCAACCTCCAGGACTGGCCCCTGTTTTACCTCAGCCTCATCACTGTTCAACTCTGCTGCCAACTCCTCAGGCTGCTGGCGGACCACAACAGAAGAAGGAAGGAAGGAAGGAAGGAAGGAAGGAAGGAAGGAAGGAAGGAAGGAAGGAAGGAAGGAAGGAAGGAAGGAAGGAAGGAAGGAAGGAAGAGCAATAGCAATAGCACTTAGACTTATATACCGCGTTACAGTGCTTTACAGTCCTCTCTAAGCAGTTTACAGAGTCAAATCCAGAAGCTACAGCTTGTCTTGAATTGATCAGTTTTGATCCATTCTTTGTCCAAAGAATTTTGTCCAATTCTTTGATAGTTTTTGCACCGAGCAACTTGCAATTAGAATTAGAATGTTTTAATCTACATTAAGTTTTGAAAATATTTCTGATGTTAAATATTCTTTACCTGTTGTGAGTATAATCTTTTTGTGGTGATTGTTGCTTTTTAATAAATTTTCTTTTTCCTTCCTGACATTCGGATACAGAAACTTAGTATACACACTGGCCATGCGTTTATTGTGCCATATCTCTGTTAAGTGACTACTTATCCACTTATTCTCCACTACATAAACCTGCAATTTAAAGGTAGCCCAGAGCTATACTGATTTATAGAGCAGCATTCTATAGAACTGAAGGATAGGTAGTTTGTTGTATGTAGGGTGGATACTGGCCTCATATTGTAGATGGTTGTAAATCAAGTTGTAAATTGTATTTAAAAAGTGGGGGATAAAGTTGCATATTTAGAGGAATCAAATGTGGATTTTGCATTCACTTTTTATTAATATTTTAATGTTTTAAAGCTATTCTCTTCTTTATGTGGATAAATGTAGTACAATTTTACTTGTGTGTATTTTTGAAGAAGAAGATTGTTTAACCAAAACTTTTATGCTTATTTGGGGAATATAAAATGGGCTAAAAATATTCAGAATTTTCTGAAGCCGACATCACAGTTGTTTTATGCATTCAGTGTTTTAAAGTAAAATTGGCTTGTGATTTTCTTCATGAATTATATTCATAATAAAATTAAGATTTAATCCAAAAAAAAAAAAAGAATGAGTGTGAGTAATGACAATAGTAGAGGAAAAGTTATATTGTGTCTAGTGTGTTATTTACAATTGGGCTGTTTGCTTTTTATCTGCATACGAGCTACAGCTTCACCAAACTATAGCATAGGCTGATAAGTCATTTTAATGAACCCACTGCTGTACAGATGGCCTATGCAAATAAATGTCACCAATCCCATACCATGAAGACTGATGGATAGCATTTAGGGGCTTTTAAAACTTATATTTAGGAGAGGTAATTGGATTTCCACCAGCCCCTCTTAATTAAAGAAAGTTGGGAGACTTTCTGGGTGGCTTGACGTTCTCTTTCCCAATTAAAACAGACAATAAACTTCTGAAATGAAATGAGAAGATATCCTTTGCTTGAAATGTTATCTCAACCATTGTCCAGACAGATGGGATCAAGTGATTTTTTTTTTAAGGAGTGGGCCAACCAGAGCTTCCTTAAGAGGTCCCAGAAACGGCCTCCTCCTGAAGTTAAGAATTTATTACTTCCTTGAAATCACCCATGTCAGGGGGGAAACCTGATTATGAGCATAGTTGCACTTATTAACAATTGAACAGATAAAAGGTAAAGATTCCCCTCGCACATATGTGCTAGTCGTTCCTGACTCTAGGGGGCGGTGCTCATCTCCGTTTCAAAGCCAAAGAGCCAGGGCTGTCCGAAGACGTCTCCGTGGTAATATGGCCGGCATGACTAGTGCCGCAAAACAGGGTGAGCTCCCGTGACTTGTCCCAGCTTCTGCCAACCTAGCAGTTCGAAAGCACGTAAAAAATGCAAGTAGAAAAATTGGGACCACCTTTGGTGGGAAGGGAACAGCGTTCCGTGCGCCTTTGGCGTTGAGTCATGCCGGCCATATGACCACAGAGATGTCTATGGACAGCGCTGGCTCTTCGGCTTAGAAACGGAGATGAGCACCGCGTCCTAGAGTCAGGAACGATTAGCACATATGTGCGAGGGGAACCTTTACCTTTACCTCAGTGTACATTATAACTATAAAAACAAAAACACAAACATACATCCTTTACATTCTATACAATTGAAATTGTACACCCAATATTGCACTATACCGTAGAATTCAATATGGTTATTGCCCTGGGCTAGAAGCTGTTTTTCCATCCTATTTGTCCTTGTTTTTATTACCCTGTACCATCTGCCACATGGTAGTAGTTCCAAAAAAAAAAGGGTGCCCAGGATGAGATGCATCTTTAGGAACGTTTTGAACTTTCTTAAGGCAGCGGGAGCTATAAAGCTCTTCCAAGGAGGGGAGAGGGCAACCAATGATCCTCTGGGCAATGACGTTAAACCCTCTGGAGCGCTGTCCTATCTGCCACTGGGCAATTGGCAAACCATACACAGGTGCAGTAAGTTAAAACACTCTCTATGGTGCAGCGGTAGAAGGCCACCAGCAATTTTTCATGGTGGCTTAGGTCGGCTGTATATATTTATGGATGTCCATTTGCAGATAAGCCAACCTGCAATTTTTTCCCCCCAATATATTTCGAAGGGCTTCATCTGTTTTTCTATTTTGTATCAATAAATGTTGTTTTCCAGAACAGATTCCATTTTAGGTTTTAGGTTTTCACAGTTGGCTATCCACGGGTGGCGCATTTTTCAGTGATTCGATTCAGCTTATCCGTAAGTCAAAAGATACTACTACCGTATATACTCACGGATAAGCCAAATCCAATTTGGGGGGGGGGGG
The DNA here is from genome assembly GCA_030761175.1 of Masticophis lateralis. Classification (NCBI taxonomy): domain Eukaryota; kingdom Metazoa; phylum Chordata; class Lepidosauria; order Squamata; family Colubridae; genus Masticophis; species Masticophis lateralis. The sequence continues at coordinate 8,119,896 of JAUDYJ010000013.1, forward strand.
TGCGTATTTTGAAGCCTAACATTCTCGGCTTACTCTGTAGTTGAGTTTCACAACCCTGCTAAGCTTCATTAGAGTCAATCTAGTTAGTGATTGTGGCTGTGAGCATTGGCCCGTTGTAATCTGTTGAGTAGTTTACAACCAAAGCTATTTTGTGAAGCCCTCCGCCCCCCCCCAAAAAAAGAGGTTGTGTCATGCTAAAAATGTGATGATGTGTAAATGTGTAAATTCCCAGTGAAGGATACTGCAAAATCCCCATTCCCTCTCTACTCCTGGGGGAAGGATATTGCAAAATCTCCATTCCCACCCCACTCTGGGGCCAACCAGAGGTGGTATTTGCCAGTTCTCCAAACTACTCAAAATTTCCACTACCGGTTCTCCAGAACCTGTTGGATTTTACCTCAGATCCAAATTGTTGGGGCATTATGCTGACTCTCTAAACCACTTAGAGAGGGCTATAAAGCACCGTGAAGTGATATATAAGTCTATATAACTCTGCTATTGCTATCTCCAGCAGTTCGAATCCCTAGGGCCGCATAACAGGGTGAGCTCCCATTCCTTGTCCCAGCTTCTGCCAACCTAGCAGTTTGAAAGCACGTCAAAAATGCAAGTAGAAAAACAGGGACCACCTTTGGTGGGAAGGTGACAGTGTTCCATGTTCCTTTGGTGTTGAGTCATGCCGGCCACATGACCACGGAGACGTCTTCGGACAGCGCTGGCTCTTCGGCTTTGAAACGGAGATGAGTGCCGCCCCCTAGAGTCGGGAACGACTAGCACAATATGTGCAAGGGGAACCTTTACCTTTATTGCTATCTCATCAATTCATGCACCCAGGATCTGATTTCTCAAGCTAGTAGAATTTGGAGGTAGGTTTTGGGAGCAGCTCTACTTGTGAAATGGTTAGATATGAAAGAAAGCCACGCCTGGCTTAACTTTAGGAGGCAGCTAGTAATTTTGAGGGGTTTCTTTCCCCCTTCCTCTCTCTCACTCTCTCTCTCATCTCTTTTCCTCTTAAATTAAACCCATGCGACAGCTTGTATCAGCACAACATCCTCTGGAGGCTTCGGGCCGCCTGTACTTTCTGACATACTCGAGGGAGCGATAGAATGTAATATAGCAAGACCGTCTGGAACTCTATCGCATTACAAGTGGCAGCGAGACTTTCTTTTTTTTCCCCCAAAAACACCTTGAAGGAAGGAAAGGAAGAAAAAAAAAACCTCCCCACTTCAGCCAGCTCATTTTTTTTTTTTTAAAAAAAAGGAGCATAGCCAACTGAAATTACAACAGCTTCCAATCTTCCTCTTTTGCAAAGACTGATTTTGGTGCCACTGATTTCGGTGTAGTTTTGATCAGGTTTTATTAAAAGGAAGGAAGGAAGGAAGGAAGGAAGGAAGGAAGGAAGGAAGGAAGGAAGGAAGGAAGGAAGGAAGGAAGGAAGGAAGGAAGGAATTAATTTAGCTATAAGAAAGGAAAGAATGAATTTAGTTATATGTATTCAAAAAAGGAAGGAATTTAGCTAGAAGGAAGGAAGGAAGGAAGGAAGGAAGGAAGGAAGGAAGGAAGGAAGGAAGGAAGGAAGGAAGGAAGGATCAGGAGATACACCTTTGTATCTTTTTTCTTTCTTTCCCATTTTTCTTTTACTTTCTTCCTTTCTTGCACTTGCAGATTTCCTCTTCAATTTAATTTTCTTTCTTCTTATGTTTTTTTCTTATTTTTCTTATTTTGCTCACTTTATGTTAGTTTATATCTTTTCAAAAAATCTTTAATAACATTATTTTTTTAAAAAAAACAAAAGATAAAACAAGCGAACTCGAGCCCGCTTCTCCGCATTCAGCTTGTCCCACTTAGCTCTCTTGATAAATATCCTATAATTTGCTCAGCCTAATCTTAGACATCAAGTTCTCCGCAGGTAAAATTTTAGTCGCCGGACGACAGCGTCCAATGTGATGAAGTACATCTTGTGATGGAACAAAATACAGAAGGCCTTGATGGAAGGGTTACAATCACAGTTTTATGCCAGCAAAGAAATGACAAAGAAGTGTGAACTTATAGCAACAGCACTTAGACGAACAGTATATAACACTTCACCTTTCTGAGTGGTTTATAGAGGCAACCTATGGCCCCAGTGGTGGGATTCAGCCAGTTCGCATCACTTCGGGAAAACCAGTTGTTAACTTTCTGCGCAGTTTGGCAAACCGGTTGTTAAATTACCCAGTCTTTGTTGCTCTTCTTTGCACATTTGACCAGGATGGTTTAAGCATCTTTTTTTTTTGTATCATGGTGACCAGAGGAGCCTTGGTGGAGCAGCAGACTGAAGTGCTGTTAAGTAGCACTTAGCTGCCAGCTGCCTGCAATTACTGCAAGTTCGAATCTCACCAGGCTCAAGTTGGACTCAGCCTTCCATCCTTCCAAGGTAGGTAAAATGAGGACCCAGATTGTGGGGGCAATAAGATGACTTTCTATAAAAAAGAACACTGCTTAGGGGGGACCAAAAGCCCTTCTAAGCAGGTATATACAAAAGTATGAAGGCTATTGCTTAACGCATTGTAAGCCGCCCTGAGTCTCCGGAGAAGGGCGGCATATAAATCAAACAAACTGGGCCCAATATTCCAAGTATGACCTCACTAGTGCAGTATAAATCTTGAACATAAACTCAAGATGAAAATTATTAGGTAATGAACCTTTTTAGGGGAAAGAAGTGAAGAAAGCCTCTACTGAGCCCAAAACCAAATGTCATTCTTGTTATCTAACTCCATCAGAGTCTTGACATTCAACCCTTCCAAAATTGATGTTCATACTGTAAGATCAGTTCTTATGAGAAGGCAGGATTCCTACTTAGGTGTTCAAAGGTATCTAGGAGAACAGGAAGTATTCCAGATACCCATCACGTGCAAAGAATCAAGGCCAGTTCAAAAAATATATCGCTCAAACCTACACACAAGAACCTGGTCAGTTAAGGTTCAATATTAAACTGACATCAGATAAAGGTCAACAGAATTCAGGAGGAGTTGCACTTGGGCTATTTGTGGCAAACTAACGACTCTAAGCTTATGGCATGCTTCACTCCACCACCCAGCTCTGCCTTCTCTTTTCCTCCAATACCTGGGAAATTGCAGTCAAGGCTTTCCCAGCCCACTGAAGGAAATGTTGTGGGCTGTCAGCCACTGGCCATTCCAACAGCCGAATCAGAGGAGGACGAGGCGGTGAGGAGTCAGGGTCAGCATCAGGACAACCTGGGAGCTCCGGGGGAGAAGAGGGAATGGAGCTGGCAGAGAAAGAGAGAGAGAGAGAGAGAGAGAGAGAGAGAGAGAGAGGCGGAGCCTGAGCCATCCATCAGCCCCCAGATGGAGAGTCAACATCAGTGGCTGATGAGGAAGAGGAGGAACAGCTGGGTCCAGTGTGTCACTGCATTATGTGTATTTGCCAGCTGAGCTTCCATTCTGAACATTATGGTAGCTTGCCAGAGAACTTTATCAACAGAGATAAGACTGTCTTGTAATTTTTGAACGACTGCTCATGTCCACGTTCTTTCTTTTCTAACTTCCTGATTTACTTCTTCCTTGGTCCATCTGTGTGATAAACTGCCGGTAAGATGTAGTTAGCTAGGTTTTTACTTTTACAATAAAAATGTTCCTTAGAATATATATTTCGGGTTTTCTTTCTTTGAGAGTATATACCATGGAAAACAAGATCCATTCACCTCTAATTAATTACAGTTTCCCCAGGGGTGGGGGAACGAAGCTGATTCACGCTTCGACACAGTGCCTGACACACCACTGCGCAAAAAGCAGAGGAGAGGAGAGCAGTGGAAATCTATGGGCAGGTCCTTGGAAAGGAAGAGCCACCGCTGCTAGTGAGGCTCTTCCTTAGCTCTGGGATTAAAAGGCAGGGGGCAGAGATAAATAGGTGTGGCAGAAAACTATTCATCTTCCGGCTGGACTTTTTAGCCTGCGAGAGAAACTTTTTGCCGGGTTGCCAGCATTCCTAATAAAGGAATCTTTTGAGTTCACATCAGAGAGTTTGTCATGTTTGGGGAGCTGTGTTAGAACAGGAAAAGAGACATGCTAACTCTGTATGCTGCCAGTGGCCCAGACAACGAGACCACTGTGACTTTTGTATTGTAGTTTATTTTACCCTGAAACTAATTTAGAAAAGGGAGAGAAGATGAGCGATCTCTGCAACTCACTTAACAAACAGACGATTCAACCTTGAAGAAGGCACGGAATGCAAAAAGGAAGAAAAGATTGCAGCAATTTGCTGGCCGAAAATTGCTAAAAGAAAACAAAAATCTCCTCCCGCCTGTTGGCTTTTTAATTCCAAACATGTTGATTTTCAAGCTCCTGATATTAGGCAACGAATCTGCCAGCAGAGTTGGAAGAGATGGGATGAAAATAAATGCATTATTTTGGCATGACTAAAATTACACTTTGGAATCGACATAGAAGCCATTGCTTTTCTTAGAACAATTTGTGTTGGCGTGACACTTAGCAAGCTTCTGAATTATGCGGAATTCATCACAGGACCAGCCTCAAAGTTTGGTAGGACTTCACTCGTGAAACAAGTTTTATAGCCCCTATTCACTGTTGCTTCCACAAGTCTCTTTTGTAAATCCAGTACAGGAAACCAAAATTTAAATCTCCATCGCTCTGCTAAACAACTTATTCCCACAACACTGTCAAATGATTTTGGGAGCGACAGGGCGCTCCCATGTGACACCTCTCCTGCGCGAGCTGCACTGGCTTCCGGTGGTCTTTCGGGTGCGCTTCAAGGTGTTAGTTTTGACCTTTAAAGCGCTCCATGGCATGGGACCGGGGTACTTGCGGGACCGCCTGCTGCTACCGATAACCTCCCACCGGCCAGTACGCTCACACAGAGAGGGCCTTCTCAGGGTGCCATCAGCCAAGCAATGTCGGCTGGTGGCCCCCAGGGGGAGAGCCTTCTCTGTGGGGGCACCCACCCTATGGAACGAGCTGCCTCCAGAAGTTCGTTTGATCCCAGACCTCCGCACTTTCCGAAAGGCCCTTAAGACCTATTTATTCCAACAAGCCGGCCTTGCTTGATTGTTTTTAATGGGGTTTGAACAAAATTTTCTAATTGATTTTTGGGGTTTTAAATTGGGTATTTTAATGGGGTTAGAATTTTATTTGGAACGCCAAATGAATTTAATTTAATTTTATAATTCTTTTAATGTTTGTATTATATGTGTTTTAAATCTGGTTGTTCACCGCCCTGAGTCCCCCTCCCAGGGAGAAGGGCGGTATATAAATTGAAATAATAATAATAAAAAAATAATAAATAATTTACTAAGACTGCATTACTATTATTCTTCTCTTCCTTACTTGTATGTATCTCTTTCCACTTACGACTATAATCATGTTGCTTGTATCTTTCAGTCTATATTGCTTTTATTTGTTTCCTAGTACGATTTGATAGCTTATTAGTAACCTTGACTATCACTAAGTGCTGTATCTTTTTATTATTGATGAATGTATTTTATTCTCCTTATGTACACTGAGAGCCTATACACCAAAGACAAATTCCTTGTGTGTCAAATCACACTTGGCCAATAAAGAATTCTATTCTATTCTATTCTATTCTATTCTATTCTATTCTATTCTATTCTATTCTATTCTATTCTATTCTATTCTATTCTATTCTTTCATTATTCTGTTCTGTTCTATTCTATTCTTCTTTCTTTTTCTTTCTCTATTCTATTCTATTCTATTCTATTCTATTCTATTCTATTCTATTCTATCAAGTTTAATGAAAACTATCAGGGGAAAGTGGAAGAACTTCAGATTTCAAGTGTCAGGTGCAAAGCATCAGGATCGTAAGTGAAGTTGCAGTTGAGAAGATTCAGAAGATTTATTGCTTAAGCCCAAACCCAAAAATTGAGTCAACTAAAGTTCAACACTGAATTGGTGCCAGATAAAAGTCAACAGAATTCAATAGAGGCTGGACTTAGACCATTTATGGCAACAAGACAATTCTAAACTAATGATGTACTTAACTCCACCCGCATAGCTCTGCCTGCTGTCTTCAGAATAGAATAGAATAGAATAGAATAGAATGGAATGGAATGGAATGGAATGGAATGGAATGGAATGGAATGGAATGGAATAGAATAGAATAGAATAGAATAGAATAGAATAGAATAGAATAGAATAGAATAGAATAGAATAGAATAGAATAGTTGGAAGGGACCTTGGAGGTCTTCCAGTCCAACCCCCTGCTTAGTCAGCAAACCCTACAACACTTTAGACAAATGGTTGTCCAATCTCTTCTTAAAAACTTCCAGTGTTGGAGCATTCACAACTTCTGGAGGCAAGTTGTTCCACTGATTAATTGTTCTAACTGTCAGGAAATTTTTCCTTAGTTCTAAGTTGCTTCTCTCCTTGATTAGTTTCCATCCATTGCTTCTTGTCCTGCCCTCAGGTGCTTTGGAGAAGAGCTCGACTTCCCTCTTCTTTGTAGCAGCCTCTGAGATATTGGAAGACTGCTATCATGTCTCCCCTGGTCCTTCTTTTCATCAAACTAGACATACCCAGTTCCTGCAACCATTCTTCATATGTTTTAGCCTCCAGTTCCCTAATCCTCTTGGTTGCTCTTCTCTGCACTCTTTCTAGAGTCTCAATATCTTTTTTACATTGTGGCAACCAAAGCTGGATGCAGTATTCCAAGTGTGGCCTTACCAAGGCCTTATCAAGTGATATACCAAAGATTTAACTCAAAATCATGGAGACCATCTTTTCTTTTGGATCTTCAGGGCTGCCACACTTAAGTGCTGTGGGAAATTGGGAGAGGGAGTTTGCATGGAGTTGGTAGAAATATTTAACTATAACAACAGTCTTTTCTCTGAGAGTCAAGCCTGCACCTGGAGTGGCATGACTGGGAGGCATCTCCAGTTGGGATGGTGGATTGATTGGACCATGTGATGGACATGTGGGTGCAGGGGAAGGGACTTCAACTTTCCTTTGGGCGGGAAAAACTTGGGAGCTTTCAGATCTGGGTTTTCCCCGGTTGCGCCAATATGATATCTCTAATAAAATGGAACTTTGAAGTCTTCATTGGTTGGGGATGTTACTTGGAACTTTAACAATCCTTGCTAACCAGAGATTTTTAATGGATCAAAAACTTGGGGGGTGGGAATGGAACTTTGATGTTATATATGTTGATGGCAGCAAGAATACTTTATGTACAAAAATGGAAGGATACTTTGATTCCCACAAAGGATGAATGAATGGCTGAAAAAGTTGATGGAGTTAGCAGAGATGGCTAAATCGACTGCTTTGATTAAAGAAAAGAAATACAATTACTTTTGTTTCTACTTGGAAACCACTTTTGGACTTTGTGATTGAAGTGGAAAAACATCTGAAACTTTGATTTTGGGTTTTGCAGTTCAAATAGGCTTGTTGTTGTAGAAATAGCTAGTATATATTATCATATGAAAATAAAAAAAACCTTGAGGTTTTATGTTATTGCCTTATTCTACTGCATCAAAAGGAGTCTTTTCTACTGCATCAAAAGTGAATGCTTTTCTTTGTCTTCTTCCCTTTCCCCTACATTTTTCTCTCTTCTCCTTTTCTTCCCTTATTTCCCTCCTTATTTTCATTTCTCTTTGTACCTCTGTATTTTATATTTTGATAAACAAATACAAAAAAAATCCTTGCTGTGGCCTTGAATTTGCCCTTGAAACTGATGGTCATCCAGAATGAGAGGGAACTAGTATAAAATGAAGCATAGACTGCAGATTATAGTCACAGACATCCATTCTTGTACTGAAGATCCTGGTATCAATACACAAAGCATTTCGAACCTGCTTTCGAGTTGCCATAGGCAAGGGAGATGGGGAACTGAGCCTCGCAGCTGCATCGAGGAATTCACAATCAAAGCAAAACACATCTTAGACAGCCAAAGTCAAGGCCATCTCCACGGAGACCCACATCGGCCAGAGGGAGGGACTTCTACAACCCACAAAATTGCTTGGTTGGGGAATGTGATTGATGACGCACCTTGGGGGGAGGAGTAAACAGGGTCAGAGCCAAGGCGCGAATTAAGTGAGGTCAGAGTTTTTTTACTTGATCCATGCTGACATGAAGCTCCTAATAAATAACTGGATTTCTTTTGAAGAGGCTCACGATTTAATTAGGGCAACTGGTCGGAACCTGACACTTGGATTTAAATGCACAAGGATTGGGCCAACCATCTCTTTCATCCCAGCCTTTCCAGACTGAGACTCCGGCATCCTGCAAGTTGAGTCTTGTTGCCAGGCAAGGCAGCTTATTCTCCTCGAGGAAGTTCGCAAACGTTTCCTTAAAGCTTTTTCTCCCGCAGGGGTTTCCAGAGAGACCAAAGCAAACGGAAACAGACAGAGCTGTCAGTTGAAAAGGTGAGATCTAATGTACTGAAGCAAGTTCTCCAGAGCCCTCGGCTTCCCTTGATTGACAGCTAGTGGAGGGAGAAAAAAAGCAAACCACCAACAGATAGGCCTCTAAATCAAAATTGTCCGCTTGAGCAGAAATGATGTTGGTTTTGATCACGAGGCGAATCTGTCAGTGTCTGTTTTCTGCTCTTGCTATTTTCGACGGTGGAGTTAAACTCTGTCTTCCTGACATCCTATTACTGGGGAAAAAGCCTCCTTCGGCTGCACAATAGCCCTACGGAATGCAGACGGGGATTTTACAGAGTACACGCTGGGCTGGGAAGCTTTGGATAGAGCTGAATTTTCATTTAGAGAAGGCTAGATCTCAACTGCTTTGCTTTGCCTTGGGCATGTAATGTACAGAGAGAGTATCCTCTGCACCTTAAACTTAAAAACGCTCTCTAAATGTGGAAAAGAAGAGGGGTGATTTTCCTCCCTTACGAGATGGATTTCTAAGCTTATTTGCTTTTCTTTAAATACAGGAATTCGATTTCCATATCAGCTACGACATTCCATCTGAAGCAGTAGCAATAACAATAGCCCTTAGACGAATATATACAGCTTCACAGTGCATTTACAGTCCTCTCTAAGCGGTTTACAGAGGCATCCTGTTGCCCCCCAACAATCTGGGTCCTCATTTTACTGACCTTGGAAGGATGGAAGGCTGAGTCAACCTTGAGCCAGTTAGAAAGAACTCCGGCTGTGAGCATAATTAGCCTGCAATACTGCATTCTAACCACTGGGAAGGAAGGAAGGAAGGAAGGAAGGAAGGAAGGAAGGAAGGAAGGAAGGAAGGAAGGAAGGAAGGAAGGAAGGAAGGAAGGAAGGAAACTTAGCTGTACATATTCAAAGAACCAAGGAAGGAAGGAAGGAAGGAAGGAAGGAAGGAAGGAAGGAAGGAAGGAAGGAAGGAAGGAAGGAAGGAAGGAAGGAAGGAAGGAAGGAAGGAAGGAAGCAACAGCACTTATATACCGCTTCACAGGGCTTCACGGCCCTCTCTAAGCGGTTTACAGAGTCAGCCTCTTGCCCCCAACAATCTGGGTCCTCATTTTACTCACCTCAGAAGGATGAAAGGCTGAGTCAACCTTGAGATGGTGAGAATCGAACTGCCAAACTGCTGGCAGCCGGCAGTCAGCAGGATTAGCCTGCAATACTGCATTCTAACCACTGCGCCATCTCAGCTCTTAACTCTATTCATTGACTCAGACACGTCATGAGTCCATCATGTTGTCCAACTTCCCCTACCATAGATCTCTTTAAAAAAGCAACTCTTTGGGATTGCAAGGAATAATGGATGGAAATTGATCAAGGAGAGATTCAACCTAGAAATAAGAAGGAATTTCCTGACAGGGAGAACAATCAACCCATGGAACAGAATTTGCCTTCGGAAGTTGTGGGAGCTTCATCACTGGAGGCTTTCAAGGGGAGATTGGACCGCCATTTGTCGGGGATGGTGTAGGGTCTCCTGCTTGGAGGGGGGTGGGGTTGGACTACATGGCCTACAAGGTACCTTCAAACTCTGCTAATTTAAGTATCTAAGAATCAATTTCTCCTACATTGGCCAATGGGTGGCTGTGATGTATACATTTAAGAAAAATGCATCATGGTAGCTACTAATCAAGTTATTTTGAGATCATGAGCAACTTCCTTCTTGGTTGACTCAGGAGGGTTGGGTCATATGGGAGTTAGAGCAATTAAAATTCATTGAGGCTGCAAGTATTTGCACAATTTAGTCTTGAATGACTTACTTTATAGATCTTAGAGAGCCTAAATTATTCATCTATGCTGCAATCTTCTGAAAGCCTAGGTAGAAACGATCTATGTTCTTACTCAGCTCTCCCACCTGTTCCTGCACAGAAACCTAAGGAAGTACTGCAGTACTCTAGTTAAGATTCTGTGAGGTTTGGAGAACCCGCAAATCCCACTCCTGGCTGGCCCCTCCCACCCCACCCAGCCCCTCCTAGGAGTCCCCACGCGGCCCATTCTGGATGCAGGTAAGTGCAGGGCATGCACAGAGCTTCAGGGAGGGCGAAGAACAGGCCTACCGGAAGTTCAGGAAGACCGGAAATGGGCCTGTTCCCAGCCTCCAGAGGGACCTCCGGAGCCTGGGGAGGCCGTTTTCACCCTCCCAGAGGCTCAAGGAAAGTCTCCAGAGCCCGGGGAGGGCAAAAACACCCACCCCCCGCCATAGTGGAGAAGGTTGACTAGGCCACACCCACCATGGCCATGCCCAGCAACCGGGCAGAGAATCCCTTGCTAAAATTTTTGAAACTCACCCCTGAAGTACTGTGATAGAAATCCAGCAAGGATTTCCAATGGAAGGAGATGGACAACATCTGACAAGGTGGACTCTGCCATTTCAGCAGCTTTCAGCCATGTCCTTAAATATCCATGTCCATTAAAAAAAAATAATCATAGGTGTTAAAGAGGGGATTCCAAAACATCAAGGTGGCAGCTTTGTCCATGCAACCAAAGTCCCACCCATGTTTTTACATGCATCATGGGACAACTTGACTCGAAGGATTCTTGACTTAAAACATATTGGAGTCAAATGGTATTGCAAAAAAAGAAGAAGAAGAAGAGCTTTTGCTCAAATATTAGATTTCTGTGGTTTGTTGGATAAGAAGATTGGACAACGGAGACCAAAACTTCATTCTTTAGTTGTTGTTGTTGTTGTTGTTGTTGTTGTTGTTGTTGTTGTTGTTTTCATAAGAGTTGCTCGAGGAAGGAAACAGGAGTCACACAGAGAAGAAAACCCCTTTTTTCTGATGCTGGAGTCGATGGAGAACCAGTTTGGTGAAGTGGTTAAAGGCACCAGCCTAGAGACTGAGAGTTCTAGTCCCACCTGAGACTGGGAGTTCTAGTCCCACCTGAGACTGGTTAAAGGCACCAGCCTAGAGACTGAGAGTTCTAGTCCCACCTGAGACTGGGAGTTCTAGTCCCACCTGAGACTGGGAGTTCTAGTCCCACCTGAGACTGGGAGTTCTAGTTCCACCTGAGACTGGGAGTTCTAGTCCCACCTGAGCCAACTGGCTGACCTTGATCCAGTCCCTGTCCTTCAGCCTGGAGCAGAAGTTGACAAAGGCCAAGCATTTCCAAAATCTTGCCAAAAGAAATGCCAGGAATAACCAATAACCCCCCCCCCCCTAAAAATCACGATAGAGGACCAGTTATGATGGAAGTTAAGCCACCATGCTAGAAGCCAAGAGAGAAGAACCTTGGTGATCCTGAGTAACACAGTGGGAAATCCAGTCAGGAAGGTCGTGCGTTCTACTCCCGCCTTAGACATGAAGTCACCTTGGGTGACCTTGGGCCAGTCACTCTCTCCCAGTCCTCAGAAGCAGACAAATCACGTTTGAAAAACCTTGTCAAGAAAAGCGCAGAGCTGAGTCCAAGCCTTCATCCCAAGTTGACTTGAGTCCAAGGCATCCAAAAAAAAAAAAAAAACCAATTTTTTTTTCATTTGAGGAAGACCACTATTACATGGTTGGTTGCATCCCTCAACTGAAGCCATGATCTGTATTGTAGGATTTCCAAAAAGAGTTTTCCCTCACCCACCCACCCCTTTTTTTTTTTTTTTTTGCAGAGTTGATGGATAAATGGGCATGGAGACATTCAGTAAGATGATACGGTGCAGACACAAAGCACGAAGGATCTTATTATTTTTGTTGAAATGCGAGGAGCCGAAAATGACTTACAAATCTTGGCTTCACAGTTTATGGAGCCCAATTTCATTTAAAACCTAAATCCATCAGAGAGAGAGAGAGGGAGGGAGGGAGGAAGGGAGAGAGGGAGGGAGAGGATTTTTGATCAAAAGGCATCCAAACTCCAGCCTTACTGACGAATGGCGTTGAATCAAAGGGAAAACATGCGAGCAAAAAGGGATCAAATCAGGGGTGAAATTCAGCTGGTTCTTTTTTTTTTAACCAGTTTTATTGGTTTCCCCTCCCCCCCCTTCCCACCTCTTTTTTGAACAGAGCATTGGCTATATCTTATCTTATACAATTAATCAAATTCAAATACATTTTACTCAATTACAGTTTTTGCCAAAATCTTTTCCCACCCCTTTTTTTATCGTGTCTCAATATTTCTATGCTTGCTTACATAAACAACATCTTCATTTGCCCTTAAATTCTAATTATTGCTATTTATTCATATTTGTTCTTGAAACAATTCATTCGTTATCTTAATATTTTTCATATTTGTTCGGGATTGCCTTTCTTCCATTTCATCTTTTTTATTGTACAGCAATCTTTCTCCTCAAACCTACCACCTCTCTCTTTTCTTTCCTTCTTACTTTCTCTTCCCCTCCTCTTTTTTTCCTCCTTACTTCCCCTTTCTTTCTCCTTCTCCTCCTCTCTTCCCCCCTCTCTTCCCCCCACTCCTACTCTAATTTTCCTTCCTTCCCTCCCTTCCTTCCTCCCTTCTCTTCCTTCCTTCCCTCTCTCTCCTTCCTTCTCTCTTCTCCTTCCTTCATCCCTCTCTGTTGCTGTATTCATTTTCAATTTTATATTTTTCACTTGATAAATGAAAGAAAGATCGGGGTTGCCTAGACTCCATAGTAGAAAAAATTCAGCCGGTTCTATCCAACTCGGGCTCGGGCGCCAGTGGCCGGCAATAGCACAGCTCCGCCCACTTGCCCAGACAACATCACATCCCGCTTTTGACCCTCTGCGCATGCATGGAGGAGGCGCAGAGGGTCAAAAGTCACATTTGCAAACAGTAGCGAAGGTAAGTGAATTTCACCCCTGGATCACATGACCCTTTTTATGACACTGCAACCGTCATAAATTTGAGTCAGTTGCCAAGTGTCTGAATTTTGATCACGTCACCATGGGGATGCTGCGACAGTCATAAGCGTGAAAACTGGTCTTAAGTCCTTTTTTTCAGTGCCCTTGTAACTTTGAACGTTTACTAAATGAACTGTTGTAAGTCAAGGACTATGCATACCTTGATTAATTCTTGAGTGAAATGAAAGGTAGTTACAACCGCAAGCTTATTTTGTTTTTGTTTTTTAAAAAAAAAACCTTTCTTTATTGCTTTTGCATTTTGGGGCATGCCACCTCTAAACTATCATTTTTCATGTGGCAGAAGAGAAAAATGGCTAAATGCACGGGGAATGAACAGTTGAATTGTATGTAATTGACTGAACTGGCACTCAATTCCAGTTAAATCAAAATGAATTCCTGAGCTCGACTCAAAAAAAATCAAAACTGACTTAGTTCGAGAAAGATGCACAATAGAGTTTAACTGATTTCGGTCACGGACCAGCATAAAACTAATCACATGTCACTCTAAAATAGAAGTCAAAATAATTTTTTTTTTAAAAAAAAATCACATTGACAGACTCAAGTAGGGTAGAATTAAAATGATTTAAGGAAAAATGGCAAAGCACAGGAATTAAAGAGACCTATACGACGATAGTCAATTTTATCGAATTCGATCTGTAGGCTGAATGCTACAGAGAATTAAGATAGATAACTAGGAAGGAGTAGGAGTACCACAAAGGTTCGTAAAACATGACGCGAATGTAAAGCTATGCTAATTTATATAAGAACCATCAGTCATAATCCAAGCCAAATCTAGCTGGGCTTCAAGTTCTATTTGAAATGCCATTCTTTTTCTTTTCTGCGTATTCGTATTTTGCATTTGGTCTGGTGGTAAATCATCTTGAGGGCTCATATAATCGGGAAAGCCAGGGATAAAATTAATAAAACCTTCATCTATTATGGGAGTATCCGAAACGTAACTTTGCTATCCACACAAATAAGTCAATGTAACTCTTAAAACTGGTCCTATTCACGCCAGTAGAGTCTCTTAAAAGCAATCTTAAATTGCATTAATAGAGGGACAGAATCAAGATCATGTGAAATATCAGGTGGGAGAGTTAACCATAGATGATCCCAGGGTTGGGTTCTAAAATTTTTTACTACCGGTTCTGTGGGCGTGGCTTATTTTGTGGGCGTGGCTTGAAGGTCATGTGACAATTCTTTAGGATTTAGCAGAGGTAGTGGTCTACCAGGCTTTAACTGCTTACAGAGCTGTACCAGTCTACTCATTTGTTTTTGGAGGCACTGGTCTACTCATTTGTTTTTGGAGGCACTGGTCTACCCATTTGTTTTTCGAGCGCACTGGTCTACTACCACACTGTCTTTTAACACTGATCAGCTGTAGGGCGGCCCTTTGAAGCCCCACGGCAAGAGTTTAAACAATTTTTTTTCTTCTAGCCGATCAGCTGGGACTCGGGAGGCAGCAAATAGATTGGGGGTGAGGCCAAATAAAAGGTAAGAATAACACGGGGGGGGGGGAGCAGGAGGGCCCAGCTCCCGAACAAAGAGAACCGGTTCAGTGACGTCATATCGTCACTGCTACCGGCTCTGCCGAACCGAGCTGAACTGGGAGGAACCGACCACTGGATTATCCCCAATGTTTTGAGAACATGAAGAACCATGTTCTTCCACAAACTGTGGTTAAGGTGCTCAACTTCTATTTAACTCCCTTTAGCAGGTCATCTAGGGAAGTCATGTCACGGAACCAAGGCCAAATTAGTCTCGCTTGCACCAAGATATTGGGTGGGTCCAATTAAAGTCAGCTTTGATTGTAGAGCCCTCATCATTTATTTCCCAGACTTTAACCTCTCATATTCTCCAGAGGTCACTCATCCAAATCTTAACCAGAGCAGACCTTGCTTGCTGTCAGGGTTCCGATGGATGCCCTAATTAAATCATGAGCCTCCAGCCAAGCTTCAAAAGAAATCCAGTTATTTATTAGGAGCTCCATGCTGGCCCATTCCCAAATGAAGCCAACTCTGACCCCACGTAATTTACGGCCATAATCCTGATCCTGTTTCTCCCCTCCCGCAGGCTGTGTCATCAATCACATTTGCCAACGGAGCAATTTCGCGGGTTGTAGAGCTCACTCCCCTCCGGCCACTGTGGGTAACCCTGGGAGGCAGCCTTGAGGAAGATATGTCTGGAATGTGCTCCTGTCTTTGGCTGCCATGCTGCTACGCCGTTTTCCCATCCCACTTGCCTATGGCAACTCAAGAGCAGGCCAGGGATGCTTTGCGAGTTGATACTTAGCTTCTGAAACTAAAGAGGGTCATCTTGTAGCCAGATTAAAGGTCTTCTTCTTGCCCAAAATATGTGGGGGGGGAGAGAAAAAGAAAGATGGAGGTCCCCACTCCTGCCAGATAAGAGGCATAAAAATACTTCCACAGAACACCAACAAAAACAAAAACCCATCCATAGGAGAAGCATTTTACTCATTGCAAAACTAATATGCTGGTTAGCCTGTCAAAACTCATATTCATTTCAAGGATGGGTGATTACGGAAAAGTCAAACAAACAGAATCGTATTTAACTGAGATGCAAAGCAAAGGATGGGTTTTTTTCTCTCTCTCTCTCTCTCTCTCTCTTCCAAAACAATGCCTCAGTGGGGACAAATGTTGATTGTTGTGCTTAAAACTCCAGTAGAAGTTATAAAAATCATCCACATCATCAGATGTGGAGACTCTGGAAAGAGTGCGGAGAAGAGCAACCAAGGTGATTAGGGGACTGGAGGCTAAAACATACGAAGAACAGTTGCAGGAACTGGGTATGTCTAGTTTAATGAGAAGAAGGACTAGGGGAGACAGGATAGCAGTCTTCCAATATCTCAGGGGCTGCCCCAAAGATGAGGGAGTCAAGCTATTCTCCAAAGCACCTGAAGGCAGGACAAGAAGCAATGGGTGGAAACTAACGAAGGAGAGAAGCAACTTAGAACTAAGGAAGAAATTTCCTGACAGGGAGAACAATTAATCAGTGGAACCACTGGCCTCCAGAGGGGTTGTATGAGCATGGGTGAATAACATTCCTTTCTCAAGAAATCAGGGCCAACTTTCCCTGCACCTGGCAGGCTGGACCTGGGAGGCCTCTCCAGTGGGTACGGTGCTTGACTGGACCATGTGATGGACATGTAGGTGCTGGGGCAAGGACTTGAACTTTTCCTTGGGTCGGGAAACCCCATGCTCACACAACCCCTCCACCCCACTCCCCGTTTCCCACAGTAGTAAACGTGGCAGGTCTGAAGGCCTACTACAAAAGGTGGCTTCCAGCCCTACACAACCCCGAGGTTGCATATGACTCTTTGACACACACGCCAATTGGCAGAACCAAATCCCAACACTCTTTTTTGAAAGCCAGAAGATGGGGCCCACCTTGCCTCTAGGGGGGTAAGGTGTTCCCAAAGGGTGGAGTAACGGCAGAGTAGCTTCTCTTCCTGGATCCTACCATCAAAATCCTTTAATTGATGGGATCTACAACATGCCCTCCTGCCTGCCTGGCAGGGTGGGATGGGATGATGACTGGTTGAGTTCCCATCTCCCCTAGGGTGGGAACCCTTCATATTTCTTCTCCCGAAGTTCAAATAGGACAGGTATGGGTGGGACTGATGCTCCTGTAGATACCTGGAAGCTGAGCCAAGGAGATTAAAAAAAAACAACTCTTTGAATTGGATCCAGAAACGGCTAAATCTGCAGCTACTAGGGGTGGCAAAATAAGTCCCTCTATTTTGAACCGAAGGAAGCTCATGAGACATCTTCAAAAGCAACCCTACAGAGAACTCATCGCTGTAATCTAACCATGGCAAGGCAAAGCCCAGTTTGAGAACCCACACAAATTGTGTTTTCCTTCAATAAACCATCCTCAAACAACACACATTCTTCCCAAGCGAGGTTTTTTGTAGTGGGCTTTGCCAACAGCTGAATTTAGCTAGCTTCAAAAGGAGCAAGCAAATACACCAGGATTAAGTGGTAAAGCCCAACCAAATATCATCAAGGCAGACAGGCAAACTCTCCGGAAGTTGCAAGAAGCCTTGTCACTTCATGTTAAACAACAAAATCTTCGCCTGACAGGGTGATTCGAGCAACCATACCAAGGTTCTGTGGACGTGGCTTGGTGGGCGTGGCAGGGAAAGGATACTGTAAAGTCTCCATTCCCTCCCCACTCCAGGGGAAGGTTGCTGCAAAATCCCCATTCCCACCCCACTCCAGGGGAAGGATACTGTAAAATCGCCATTCCCTCCCCACTGCAAGGGAAGGATACTGCAAAATCCTCATTCCCTCCCCACAGCAGGGGAAGGATGCTGTAAAATCTCCATTCCCTCCCCACTCCAGGGGAAAGTTACTGCAAAATCCCCATTTCCTCCCCACTCCAGGGGAAAGTTACTGCAAAGTCCCCATTTCCTCCCCACTCCAGGGGAAGTTTATTGCAAAATCCCCATTGGCAGAAGCTGGGACAAGTAACGGGAGCTCTCACCCCATTATGCGGCATTAGGGATTCGAACCGCTGACCTGCTGACCTTTCGATCGACAAGCTCAGCATCTTAACCACTGAGCCACCACGTCCCTACATATTAACCATACTTTTCTCTAAAAAAAAAAAGAAAGAAAGAAATCTGGAAAGAGATTTTAAGTTTTCAGTTTTAGTTCTGGTTGCATGCCTCCTCCTTCTCCTCTTCCACAGTTCTCCTCCACGCCTCCTCCTTCTCCTTCTCCTTCTCCACAGTCAAAATAATAAGAAACTTATTAATAAACTTGATCCGGGCTAATTAATTTGGAAGCGATTCTCCCTGCAGGGTGACTTTCGCCCCAGGGTAACAAAACTGGCTTCAGAAAGGGACTGTCACAACTCCCGAAAAGAGCTGTCCATCGCAGCAGAAAGATCAGCTTCTAAGAGGTGGAAACTCAAAAGCCTGACTCCCTCAAAAGCACCAGAATGGGGAGAAAAAAAATGACATGCATCAGAGTTGTTTCCAATGCCAAGTCCTGAATTATTCAGGAGTTCTTCTCCACACCTCCCCACCCCACCCCCACCCCCCATTTTAATTCACCTCCCTTTCAGTTTCTCATCAAAACCAACAGCGGTTTGCACAGTTTTTAAATTGTCTTGATAACCCTCCGGGAAATGTACCGGTCTGGTGGCAGCAGAATACAAATGGGAAAGAGGTTTGCATAAAGCAGTCTCCATACATCATACTGACACCTGGTTTTTGGGGGGGGGGGGGTTTGGCTTTGGGAAGGATGAGTTGTGGGGCAAGGGAGGTGGGTCAAGGGCTAGGAAAACAAAGTGGCCCGGCTTACCCCATGGTCAAAGGGGACATTTGCTCGTCTCGACCCGTCAAGAGCTCCTTTGGGCTCTCCATGAATACAGAAGATGAGACGGCTTCTTTTACGAGGCCTCCAGATTGGAGACATTCTTAGTTCGCATCATATCTGGAACGAGCTCCCCCCGGAGATACGGAGGATCCCGGACCTGCGCACGTTTCGACGTGCTCTCAAAACATTTTTATTTCAGCAAGCTGGCCTGGCCTAACTCTCCCTTTTAAATATTTAAATTGTCAATCTGTTTTGTAATTGGGTGTTTTAAATTGTTTCGGCCAAAATATTTAATAATTTTAATGGGTTTTAATGTTTGTACTATCTGTTTTTATCCTGGCTGTTCACTAGCCTGAGTCCCTCTGGGAGTAGGACAGTATATAAATGTGATTAATATATTATTATTGTTGTTGTTGTTGTTGTTGTTGTTGTTATTTTATTAAATTTGTATACCGCCCTTCTCCTGCTGGACTCAGGACGGTGCACAGCCAAGAATAAAAAACATTCCAATTCAAAATTTAAAAATTATTAAAAGAATTAAACAACTTTGGCCCACAATTTAAAACATCCCAATTAAAAACCCATTGACAATTAAAAAGCTGAGTGGGGGAGGGCGTTTATGCCAGCCCAGCTTGATGAAATAGAAGAGTTTTTAGGGCACAGCGAAAGGCCTGGAGATCTGGTATCCTGCGTATCTCTGGGGGCAAATCGTTCCAGAGGGCGGGTGCCGCCACAGAGAAGGCTCTCCCCCTGGGGGTCGCCAGCCGACATTGCCTGGCTGACAACACCCTGAGGAGTCCTTCTCTGTGGGAGCGTACTGGCCAGTGGGAGGCTATCAGCAGCAGAAGGCGGTCCCACAAATACCCATTCATTGCTTGCCCATCTCGGGATGATGTGCTCTATGGGCCAACAGTAACAGGATGGCGGGGGGTGTAGGGGGCTGCTTATACAGGTGCCAGAAAAGATGGGAAGTCTTTACGCAAGGAGGACAAAAGATTGTGCAGCTTGTTCTCATCTAGTTTTCCCCAGCAGCACGAAGCCGAGTCCTCGTCCGATAAACCCTTTTTTATTTCATTTACAGGGAATTCCTCTCCAGCAAAGTCTTTCCTCTCCCACAGTCTTTCAAGATAATTCACCATTACCGACCTTTATCAGGCTTGGAGAGTGGCCAGGCCGATATCTTTCAGATGCTGCAATACTTGGCAAGAATGCAGGAATGAACTAATTGTCTCCTGCAAACTCCGCTCCCCTTTCGCTCCTCTTTTATTCCCTCTGGGAGGAGCCCTTCATCGTCCACCTGTGGCTTTACTCCCAAGTCGACCCTTGTTCTTTAGCTGTTCCCTTCATCTGGCAACTCTGTTCATGCGCACACTGGGAACAGGCTCCAGCTGTTCCTCTGCCTCACTGATGTCTGACTCTGAAGGCAGCTGATAACTGGCATCCGGCCCTGGCCCCCTCTCTGCCTTGAAGTTGACCTTGTCTCCTGCTGAGTTTGTCTTCTTCATGACAATATGGACCATATTGTTCTTCCACAATGTTTTTTTGCATTTCCCAGCCTGACTGCTGGCCCTGGGGTTCCCACCCAGACAAGTCTCCCATCCAAGGACTAACCAAACCTGACCCTGCTTAGCTTGTAAGCCTCAACAAGGTCTCTGAAGCGCTCCCACCTGCAGGGACATTAGTCAGCAAAGAATAACGTTTAGAGATTGCCACTTTCTGTCTGATTCCAACTGATAAAAGCAGGCAGACTTACTGGCAAGGTCAAACACACCTGAAATTCCAATGAGGAGAAGCAAAGTGTGAGCTACTAGGGCCCGGAGAGACTTTTAAAATGTCAAGGTGTGAGGAAGATAAATGAAAGCTCTCAAAATTGAAGGCAAAACACATCAGCAGTTGCCTACAAGTCAATACTTGCTCATGAATAATATATTCATTTTTGTTAGGGTAGGGCAGGGCTTTTGCAATCAGTGCTGTTTTCAATCAACATGTGCATAAACCTTAACCAGCAGCTTTTGCAGGCAGAACATGGTGCTGACTACAGAGAGAAAGAGAGAGGGAGGGAGGGTGGGAGGGAGGGAGGAGGAGGAGAGAGGGAGGGAGGGAGGAGGAGGGGAAGGAGGGAGGCAGAGGAGAGGGGGAAGGAGGGAGAGAGAGAAAGGGAGGCAGGGGAGAGGGAGGGGAGGGTTAGAGGAAGATAAAGGGGGGAGGGAGAGGGTGAGAGAGAGAAAGGAGAAGAGTGGGGGGCACAGAGGACGGGGAGGGGGAAGAGAGGGAGGGAGAGAGGAGAAGGGGTAGAGAGGGAGGGAGAGAAAGACAGAAAGGGAGGGAAGAGGGGGGAGAGAAGGAGGGGAGGGGGAAAGGAAGAGGGAGAAAGAGGGGGAGGGGAGAGAAAGGGGGGAGGGGGAGAGGGGAGAGGGAGGGGAGGGGGAGTGAGAGAGGAGAAGGGGTAGAGAGGGAGGGAGAGAAAGAGAAAGGGAGGGAAGAGGGGGAAAGAAAGAGGGGAGGGGGAAGGATAGAGGGAGAAAGGGAAGGAGCAGAGAGGGGGAAAGAAAGAGGGGAGGGGGAAGGATAGAGGGAGAAAGGGAAGGAGCAGAGAGGGGGAAAGGAAGAGGGAGAAAGAGGGGGAGGGGAGAGAAAGGGAGGGAGGGGGAGAGAGGAGAAGGGGTAGAGATGGAGGGAGGGAGAGAAAGAGAAAGGGAGGGAAGAGAGGGAGAGAAAGAGGGGAGGGGGAAGGATAGAGGGAGAAAGGGAAGGAGTGCAGAAAGAGGGGGAGGGGAGAGAAAGAGAGGGAGGGGGAGAGGGAGGAAGAGAAGAGAAGGGGTAGAGAGGGAGGGATAGAAAGACCGAAAGGGAGGGAAGAGATGGGAGAGAAAGAGGGGAGGGTGAGGGATAGGGGGAGAAAGGGAAGGAGTGGAGAGGGGGAAAGGAAGAGGGAGAGAGAGGGGGAGAGAGAGAGAGAAAGGGAGGGGGAGGGGGAGAGAATACAAGGATGCCTGCATTCACTCACAGTGACTGCAGACGATTTACAGAAGTGAAACCCCCAATACAAAACCCAATAATTCCCAGCCCCTTGGCGATAACAATCAAACAAACCGCTTGATGGACTCCATACCACCCTGGAGTCCCCAAGCTCACTGACAAAATCACATCTTCAGGACTTTTGGAAAGTATCAAGGTGTTGGCCAATAGTATCTCTGCAGGGATGATGCCTCTGGACAACCCCAGGCTGGGGATGATAGATTTAGACCAAAGATATACAAGAGATTTAGGAGTATCATGCGGTCAAATTTAAATGTTTAACGTGAAGGATGGCAAACACCCTTCAACATATTTAAAATCACCATGCTGAACCCATGATGGTTTCAGGTCAATTAAAATTTAAGTTTGAACAAAATTAAATTTTGATTTCATGCTAGCCATGCTTTAGATTTTGTCAGGGCCAAGGAATCAAGACCGCATATCAAGCTCCATTAAGCTGATTTATTGCTCATTGCACGAGAATCTAGTCAACTGTGAGCACTAAATTAGAGCTAATTAAGAGTCAACGGAATTCAAGAGGGGTTGGACTTAAGACTGTTTGTGGGAATATAATGATGCCAGGCTGATTCTTTTCTTGACTCCACCCCCGGACTCCACCTATCCTTCGCCTACAGATTTTATTTAAAGGCTGAGATTCTGGAAAAAGTCTCACAAGTTAATTTTAGACCATCAAGAAAAGTCAACTGACTTCATCCAACCGGTTCATGGAAGGATCAGGTAGTCAGCTCCATCTGAATGAACAAACCAGGGATGAGATCCAGCAGGTTCTGACAGGTTCTGGCGAACTGGTAGCATAAATGTTGAGCAGTTCGGAGAACCGGTAGCGAAAATTTTGAGTAGCTCGGAGAACCAGCAAATACCAATTCTGGCTGGCCCCAGAGTGGGGAGGGAATGGGGATTTTGCAGTATCCTTCCCCTGCCACGCCCACCAAGCCACACCATGCCCATCAAGCCACGCCTACAGAACCGGTAGTAAAAAAAAATTGGATTTCATCACTGGAACAAACCGAGCCTAAAACTTCCTAGCACATACCCAACTTTCCATGCCGAGAATATAAATGACTTCCTTTAATTGCCTTATGCGGATGTATCACTGAACTGTTTTTGACTTGCCTAGGACTCATCATCTGTCAAAAAGATATTTTGCAGCCAAGCAGATAGCTTAATTGGATATTTAATTTAACTGTGAAGCTTTGTTCTTTCCTATTTCACATTTTGTTCCTTAATTTCGTAGGGGGTTTTTTTTCCTCCCCTTCTTTCCTGAGCTCATCATTTCACTCTTTGCTTTTCCACAAATGATTCAGGAGTTGGATGAAAGATGCTTGAATTTCTAACTCCCGCTCTGTTCATTTCGGAGACTATAATTTCCTCCTGCCTTTCTCCAATATACCAGACACAAATGAGAAATATCAAATTAATTAGATTCGCATTCATTAATCAGACCCTCAAATGAATCCTTAGGAGATATGATGGGCCTGTTAAAATAATGTTAGAAGGGTGAGTCTCACGAGGCCAATCGCTCCGTTGAATGTACAAGGTGACTAACAATATTTTAGCAAACACCTTGTAAACACGAAAGATATAAACAAGGTACTTCAAGCAAAAAAACCTGCTAATAATAAAACTGTTAACATTTAAAAGCCCGGCTAAATCTCATCGCTTGTTCTTGTCAAAAAAATAATAATAATGTATCATCAATAAAAAGGATATAGTGATAAGAAACAGCCAACAGGAAAACAGCAGATTGAAACCTTCAAAAGAATCCATCAACCCTTCAATAAAAAAAAAAAAAGTTTGCAACTGAATGTGAAATGCAGATTCATAGTCAGAAGTTTAAAAGTTTTAAAGCATTAAAAAAAAAATATCTGTGCAGAAAATACCCTGGCAGGGCAGTGGTGAAATGTAATGTTTGTTACTATCGGTTCTGTAGGTGTGCCTTGGTGAGGGTATGTGTGTAATGTGACTGGGTGGGCATGGCCAACCTATTTTTTTACTTTTTAAAGCATTTTTTTGGGCCGAAGGAAAAAATGGGATTTTTGCTACTAGTTCTCCAAACCACCTGCCGCCATCACTACTGGATCGGGAGATCCGGTCCGAACTGGGAGCATTTCACCCCTGTGGCAGGGGTATCATAGTTTAATATCTTCATGTAGGCCTTTTTGGACTGGATCAGTGGTGGGTTTCATTTTTTTTTACTACCGGTTCTGTGGGTGTGGCTTGATGGGCGTGGCTTGGTGGGCATGGCAGGGGAAGGATGCTGTAAAATCCCCATTTCCTCCCCAATCCAGGGGAAGGTTACTGCAAAATCCCCATTTCCTCCCTATCAGCTGGGACTTCGGAGGCAGAGAATAGAAGGGGGCGGGACCAGTCAGAATTTTTACTACCGGTTCTCCGAACTACTCAAAATTTCTGCTACCGGTTCTCCAGAACTGGTCAGAACCTCCTGAAACAAATCTCTGGACTGGATCTGTCAGAGAGTATTGGGTTTAGCAATAGCACTTAGACTTAGCTGTGTTTCCCCAAAAATAAGACCCTGTCTTATATTTTTTTGAGCCCCAAAATGAGCGCTTGGCCTTATTTTCAGGGAGGTCTTATTATTTTGGGGCACGTGGAGCAAGGCGGAGCTCCTCTTGCCATCTTACCTGATTTCCAGCTCTGTCTCCCTAACACTAACCAGAGGAAACGGCGGGGCCCGGATGCACATGTGGTTAAATATTTTCGGGGAAGGTTGGGCTTATTATCTGGGGAGGTCTTATTTTTGGGGAAACACTGTATATACCGCTTTACAATGCTTTTCAGCCCTCTCTAAGCAGTTTACAGAGTCAGCCTATTGCCCCCAACAATCTGGGTCTTCATTTTATTGATCTCGGAAGGATGGAAGGCTGAGTCAACCTTGAGCTGGTGAGAATCAAGCTGCCAAACTGCAGGCAGCTGACAGTCAGCAGAATTAGCCTACGATACCTGCAGTGCTGCATTCCTACCACTGCCCCACCTAGGCTCCTAGCTTTAGTGACTGTGGTTTGATGGCAACAGATTTCCTGAGGTTTCACCGGCAACCAGGTAAAATCACAAATCGGAGACAATTGAGCAAAGATTGATTGGACACCTGCTTTTATAGCTTTAGTCATTAAGCCCTGAAGCCCCACACAGTGTCATGCATACTTCAGTCGACCGTCCCTAATCTGACACCATCTAGTGTGAGTCTAGTCTTCCATTCGTTAAGGGGCTGCCATAAAGATGAGGGCTTCAACTTATCTTCCAAAGCACCTGAAGGCAGGACAAGAAGCAACGGATGGAAACTAATCAAGGAGAGAAGCAACCTTGGAACTAAGGAGTAATTTCCCGACCAATTACTCCATGGAACAATTAATCCATGGAACAGAAGTTGCCTTCAGGAATTGTGGCTGCTCCATCACTGGAAGTTTTCAAGAAGAGATTGGACAACCATGTGTCTGGAATGGAACAGAATTTCCAGTTTGACCAAGGGTTGGATACAAAATACACTTTTGTATTTTGGTCTTGATGCCAAAGTTCTAAACTTGTCATCGACGTTTGGAATCTAGTAACATCGATGTCTCTTTGGGGAGGTCTTATGAGATAATTTGCACAGTTTCTTTCAACCTGAATGTCAGGCCTGGAAGCCATTTTTGTTGTTGTTGTTGTTGTTGTTGTTGTTGTTGGACCTTCAGGCCTGCTGCATTTTCTACTGTGGGAAAGTGGGAGGGGGAAATTGTATGGATCCAGGGCAGGGGTAAAATCCAGCAGGTTCTGATTTTGAGAGGTTCTGGAGAACCGGTAGAGGAAATTTTGAGCAGTTCGGAGAAACGGCAAATACCACCTCTGGCTGGCCCCAGAGTGGGGTGGGAATGGTGATTTTGCAATATCCTTCCCCCCAGGAGTGGGGAGGGAATGGAGATTTTGCAGTATCCTTCCCCTGGAGTGGGCAGGGAATGGAAATTTTGCAGTATCCTTCCCCTGGAGTGGGGAGGGAATGGAGATTTGGCAGTATCCTTTCCCTGCCATGCCCACCAAGCCATGCCCACTAAGCCATGCCACGCCCACCAAGCCACACCCACAGAACTGGTAGTATAAAAATTTGGATTTCACCACTGAGGGTGATATATATAATCATAATAACATTCCTTTCTCAGAGAGTCAAGGACATCTGGCCCTGCACCTGGAAGGCTGGAATTGGGAGGCATCTCCAGTTGGGACGGTGCTTTGATTGGACCATGTGAGGGATATGTGGGTGCTGGGGCAGGGATCTGAACTTTTCCTTTGGGTGGGGAAAACCTGGAAGCTTTCAGATTTGGGTTTTTCCAGATGTACCAATGTGACATCTCTAATAAAATGGAACTTTGAGGAACTTCAAGCCTTGGAGCGTTATTTCATTGGGAGTATTACTTGGAACCCAGACTTTAGATGAGATTAATTTGAGACACATATATTTGCCTTCATTTTATTTTCATTCTGGTGTACCAGGTATGGGTTTCCTTTGTTCCCAGGAAGCAAAATCCTCTCGTCTCAGCAATGCTTGGCTTCAAACTTACAAGATCAGACACTCACAACCATTTGTTAGACAGGAGCTGTGATGAGTGTGGCAAAGAGGCAAAGTGTTTAAGAGTATATATCACTCGTGGGCGGGGATACGATTTTCTGCTTGTTTGCTTCCTGGGATTTTTGGTGGGAGTTTGAAGTTTTTATTTATGTTCTTTTACACCGTTCAGCATATTTGAGGGCAAACACATTTTCTGTGTCTGTGTGTCTCTCCTGACTCAAAACACGATGGGAAACCGCAAAACTGATTTTCCAAGCCAGGAGAATTGAGAAGAAATACTGGAGCCACTAAAAAACAGAAAAAGCATCAAGGTTGACTGGCTCTGTTATAAATATCCCCATCGATGCTAGGACTGGGTTTTAATTTATTTTATAGCATGTATGTGAGATCAGCACATTGTCAACTGAGGAAAACACACGGAATGTACACAGGACATTTATATCCCGTGGCATATGGCAAATGGGATAAAGAGCATATGAAATTGAATAAATTACATCCAAATGGGATACTGGTGGTTTTATTGTCAAACCTTCTCATAAAGCAGCTGCTCCTCTTTGAAGTCACATGGCAGCCCACAACCTCCCCATTTGCCATCTGATCTGCACACAACCCTGGGCTTTCCATTGTGTAGCCCATTCAATGATTGTCTACTCGTATTCTCTGACACGGTCTTTCTAGAGCTTGGTTCTTTTCATGCGGGTGTTCCAGTACCCCCAACTAGGTAACTTCATCAGTGCTAGAAGGGAGGGGGATATGGGGGGAGGAGAAGGAGGAGAGGGGGAGGAGGAGGAGGAGGAGGGGAAGAAGGAGGAGGAGGAGGAGGAGGAGGAGGAGGAGGAGGAGGAGGAGGAGGAGGAGGAGAAGAGGAGGAGGAGGAGGAGGAGGAGAAATGTGGGATCCTTGAAATTGGTTATTTTCATGCAGGTGTTACAGTACCCACAATTAGTTAACTTCATCAGTGCTAGAAGGGAGTGGGATATGGGGGGATGATGATGATGATGATGATGATGAGGAGGAGGAGGAGGAGGAGGAGGAGGAGGAGAAATGTGGGGTCCTTGAAATTGGTTATTTTCATGCAGGTGTTACAGTACCCACAACTAGGTAACATCATCAGTGCTAGAAGGGAGTGGGATATGGGAGGAGGAGAAGGAGGAGGAGGAGGAGGAGGAAGAGGCAGAGGAGGAGGAGGAGGAGAAGGAGGAGGAGGAGGAAGAGGACAACGACAATGACAACGACAAACATGGGGTCCTTGATGCTCTCTGAACTTGATTGTTTTTTTGAAAATGTTTCATTGTCCAACTAAGTACTTGAAGGGAGCAACCCCAGCAATCAGTAACCCCACTGATAATTTACCTAGTTAGGTCATGAGACATCTGCAACAAAACAACCAAGCTCAGAGAGCACCAAGGACCCCACAGTTTAGCCCCAAGCTACAAATATATGGTATTCTTGTTCGGAGGCTAATACTAAGCAGCGAAAAAAATTATGTGACCACTAGATGCCTTAACGATGGAAATTCCAGTCCCGCTTACTGTCGTTAACTAGACACTACCAGTCAACCAAAGTTGTCCCAAAGGTGCTTTTTTCAAGAGGCAACTGGACTTTCTTGTTTTTCTTTGACGTCATGTCACTTCTCATCCAAGAAGTTTCTTCAGCTCTGAGGACTTTGTCTCAATTGTCTCAGAGAGTGTGATCGTCGTGAAATACTATAAGCTACAGGAAGGCCCAACCATCTTTGCACATGAAAACAACATATCCTAATGGGAAAAGAACTTTGGACACGGAACCTGAAAGAGATGATGAAATCCCTTATGTTGGTTGTATCCATGGAGATGCTGGGAAGCCATCAATTAAGAATATTTTCATTGTCATTCCTTCCTGGAGAAACTGGTTAGATTTGAAGACATCAATGGCCGCAACCCTATGATATGAAGAGTTATGCAACTGAATAACAGAAGAGACTTTGAAGATCTTCTAATCCACCTCACCCGCTGGAGCAGGATGCCATTTCAGACAAATGGTTGTCCGATCTCTTCTTAAAAGCCTCCAGTGATGGACCACCCACAACTTCTACAGGCAAGTCATTCAACTGAATAATTGTTCTCACTGTCAGGAAATTTCTCCTTCGTTCTAAGTTGTTTCTCTCCTTGATTAGTTTCCATACATTGCTTCTTCTGTCTTCTGTCTTCTGCTTTGGAGGATAGTTTGATCCCCTCCTCTCTGTGACAGCCCCTTAGATATTGGAACACTGCTATCATGTCACCCCTGGTCCTTCTTTTCATTAATCTAGGCATACCCAATCCCAGCAACCGTTCTTTATATGTTTTAGCCTCCAGTCCCCTAATTCATCTTTGTTGCTCTTCTCTGCGCTCTTTCTAGAGTCTCCACATCTTTTTTCTATCTTGGCAACCAAAACTGGATGCAATATTCCAAATGAGGTTTTACCAAGGCATTATAAACTGGCGCTAACAGTTAGTGGCGCAGTGGTTAAGAGTGCAGCACTCCAGGCTACTTCAGTGACTGACTGCTAGCTGCAGTTCAGCAGTTCAAATCTCACCGGCTCAAGGTTGGACTCAGCCTTCCATCCTTCCGAGGTGGGTAAAATGATTGTTGGGGGCAAGAGGCTGACTCTATAAACTGCTTAGAGAGGACTGTAAAGCACTGTGAAGTCTAAGGGCTATTGCTAGGGCCCTTCCTTCCTTCCTTCCTTCCTTCCCTTCCTTCCCTTCCTTCCATGGTCGCACAGTGGTTAGAATGCAGTGACTGCTAGCTGAAGTTCAGCAGTTCAAATCTCACCAGCTCAAGGTTGGACTCAGCCTTCCCTCCTTCCGAGGTGGGTAAAATGAGGACCCAGATTGTTGGGGGCAAGAGGCTGACTCTGTAAACCGCTTAGAGAGGGCTGGAAAAGCACTGTGAAGCAGTATATAAGTCTAAGTGCTATTGCTAGTACTGTATTCCGTATTAAACAAATATCAAGCATCAGATTTGGCTCGGTGGAGAAACTCACCCACCCCATCAATTGTAAAAAGAAAACCAGGAAGTACTATTCTAATGGATCCTTTACAATAAGTGGCACTTCATTTTTCTTTTTTCAAATAGCTCAAGCACTTCATTTTCAAGCAACGGCTGGATTATTAAAAGGCAGTTTGAGGAGAAGGATTTGTTTATGTTCACCCTTGCCATGTGCCGTAACCCCGCGACCCACTGCTACGATTCTATATTTATAGCAATCGTCTCTATTAATATTCATGGCTGTCCGTTTTCTTGAAGCGTTTCACGATTCAGCACACCCATCCAACACGTGTAGGTTTGCATCTCATCTATATTTTAGCATGAACAAATAGCATTGCATCTGAATTTTAAGCCTCGGTCCAAACATTAAAAAAGGGTGGGTGGGTGAATGGGAAAGAAGCGGTTTTGGATGGAAGCTCAAACGTCGTTCCAGATCGTTGGCATGGAATTCAAAGTCGCTCATAAGGCCAACCTTTTTTTTTTTTAAATAGTTTATTTCGTTTAAGCCTTGAGAGATGGAAGCCCTCTTTTCAGCAGAGAGCAGTTTGAAAAATTATTTGTTTATCCAAAGAAGGAATCCAGAAGAGATTTTTGCCCAGGGAAACAGAAGTGGCTATAGATAATTCAGTTCGTAATCCATCCAAAGCATTCTGAGAAGAAATAAAAGGAACAAAGAAAAAAGGATGATGATGATGATGATGATGATGATGATGATGATGATGGATGATGATGATGATATGATGATGATGATGATGATGATGATGATGATGATGATGATGAACTAGAATGTTTCCTAGGAACAATTTCATCAGCATTGGAAGGAGCTGTGGTGGCGCAGTGTTTAGAATGCAGTATTGCAGGCAGTGGTGAAATTCAATTTTTTTTACTACCGGTTCTGTGGGCGTGGCTTGATGCGCGTGGCAAGGGAAGGATACTGCAAAATCTCCATTCCCACCCCATTCCTGGGAGAAGGGTACTGCAAAATCCCCATTCCCTCCCCATTCCTGGGAGAAGGATACTGCAAAATCCCCATTCCCACCCCACTCTGGGGTCAGCCAGAGGTGGTATTTGCCGGTTCTCAGAACTACTCAAAATTTCCGCTACCGATTCTCCGGAATCTGTCAGAACCTGCTGAATAACACCCCTGATTGCTGACTTCTGCTGACCGCCGGCTGCCAGCAGTTTGGCAGTTCGATCCTGACCGACTCAGGGTTGAGTCAGCCTTCCATTTTATTTATTTATTTCTTTTATTTGGCTTATATGCCACCCTATCTCCCAATGGACTCAGGGCGGCTCACAATAATAAAATACGCAAGCCACAATACAAAGTTAAAATCTAAAACCTAATAAAATTTAAAACCCTTAAAACCCCATCAGTCCAGGTCGGGGAACTTGAATAACCAAGTTTTTAATTCGTGGCGGAAGATGCGAAGGTCAGGAGTCAACCGGAGCTCCAAGGGGAGTTGATTCCAGAGGGTGGGCGCACCCATCCTTCCAAGGTGGGTAAAATGAGGACCCATATTATTGGGGGCAATAGGCTGACTCTGTAAACCGCTTAGAGATGGCGGTGAAGCACTGTGAAGTGGCATATAAGGTTAGATTTTATCTTAGATCTCTCATTGATTAGTGTTTATCCATTGTTCATCCTGCCCTCCGGTGCTTTGGAGAATAGATTGATCCACCCTCGTCCTTGTGTCAGCCCCTTAGATATTGCAACACTGTTCTCAGTTCTCCCTCCACTCCCAAATTCCTAGGAAGCCCCCGAATGTCAACACTAATTGATTCCCTAAATGATGTCAGAATTAAGATGCCATTTTAAGCCCAGCCAATTGATAACAACTGAATGCAAATTAAATCACTGTGGTGGGATGGCAATTACTATTTTTCAGAAGCTCAGGGAAAGCAGGTAAAAGATGAGAAAAGCGGATGAAACTCAAGACGGATAAAATCATTTCATGTGTTCGTGCTACCTTCATTTCTTACCCGTCAATTAGTACCGTATTTTCCGGCGTATAAGACGACCCTCCTCAGAGCCATTTAAGGCTCGTCAGAGCCTTATGGGCTGGTCTGCCTGGTTACAGGAGAATGAGACCCGGCGTATAAGACGACCCCTGACTTTTGAGAAGATTTTTGTGTGTTAGAAAGTAGTCTTATACGCAGGAAAATACAGTATTTCAACTCTCAGGGTTAGGGCTGCAAAAAAAATAAAATAAATCTAAACCTTTTTGTTTAGATGTTAAACCTTTGCCCCGATTCAAGTCCACCGACCATTATTTAGGAAGACGTCTCACCAGTGATGGGATTCAACCCACTTAACAACTGGTTCACCAAAAATGTGAGCGTGAGCGCATACGTGCATGGCTTCCATGCATGTGCAGCCTCTGCCACGTGACGAGAGTCAACTGAGCACCTTTCGCGGCCTGCTCCACTCCATCTCTGATCTTCGGGGCAGCAACTGCTTCTCTCCGCTGCTGCTCTTGCTGGGAGAGAGAGAGCATCTCTTGTGCAATTTAGCAGCTGTGAGCCTCTGCTTTCCTCTAAGTCCCATCCGGAAAGCACGCAGCACAGGGAAACAACAGCCATGCTGAATGCTGCTTCTCTGTACTGCGCGTTTTCCAGATGGGATTTAGAGGAAAGTGGCGGCTCACAGCTGCTAAATTGCACAAGAGACTCTCTCTCCCCCAGCAAGAACAGCAGTGGAGAAAAGCAGCTACTGATCAGGAGATCACATGGAGCATCTCCGCGAGCGAGCGAGCCTCGGCAAGGGACAGCTGCAAGATCTCTGTTGCAGCGCTTTAGGTAAGAAGAACCCGGACGTAGTTTGAGGCCAGAGTGGGGGGGGGCAGCGAGCAGGTGGTGGCTCCGGGGCAAGGCTGGAGCCAGGGAATTCTGTGTCCCTAGGCCCCGACCCGAGGCGAATGGTGAGCAGGCGGCATGCATACCTTTGATGAGCAGAGCAGGTGAGGCGTGGAGGCGAGGCATGGAGATTAGCTGGATCGCATAGCAAGGGGAAGATAATATATATGCTAGCCGGTGGTCGATTTTACCAGTTGTCCGAACTGCACGAAATCGTAACAACCGGTTCTCCCGAACCGGTCAGAACCGGCTGAATCCCACCCCTGCTTCTCACCTCAAAATAAAAGCAATCTCAGAAATAGGGTGTATTTGTCTTTCTAAGTCTATTTTGTTTGTTTGTTTCCGACTTGCAGATATTCCAAGCCCCCAGCTTCTTGGACTGCAAAACAAGACATTAATTTGTTTACAAATAAGATAAATCATATCAAGGAAAGCAAGGAAATCGGAGCCTGTTCTGCTGGAGGATAATTAACGGGGATTTCATTCAGACAAGCTTTGGAGAAACAATGAAATCTGCACAGCCTGGATTAAAAGCAATTACGAGGCAAATGGGTTTTGCTGGTGATCGAGCTAATTAATCCACACCCCTTAACTCAAATTGGTTGACTTTTTAATTACCAGATAATCTCACCCATAAGGCAAGTGTTTCTTATTCGGTCTCATCTTTGACAGGCTTGTCTGTTTAGAGCAAAAATAAGAAATCAGATGCCCTCCAGATGTTTAGACGACAGCTCCCATAGGCCTTTGATCATCAGCTTTGATTTGAACTGCAGGCCAAAATATCTAGAAGGCTGTTTAGGTCTTATAAGGGAATTCGGTTGTAATTCTGTGTCATGGATAAGCCACTGAAAAAAAATGTGCAGGAAATCTCCCAGCTTGAAGAGAAAGTCTGTGCTACTCACAATAAATGGAGTGAGAGCATGAGAAGAGACCTCGGAGGTCTTCTAGTTTATCTATACTAATTCAGGACTCTTCAGACCATCCCACTCAAATGTTACCCAACCTTGGCTTGAAAGTCTCCGGGCTTAAAGAGAAAGTTAGTCCTTGGTACTTACAATCATGGAATCGGAGCATTAGAAAAGATCTTGGAAGTCTTCTAGATTGGAGAACTGGTAGCAGAAAGTTTGAGTAGTTTGGAGAACTGGCAAAAAGCACTTCTGGATGGCCCCACCCCCATCTATTCTCTGCCTCCCAAGTCCCAGTTGATCAGGAGGAAATGGAGATTTTACAGTATCCTTCCCCTGCCACGCCCACCAAGCCATGCCCATCAAGCCATGTCATACCCATCAAGCCACGCCCACAGAACCGGTAGTAAAAAAATTTGAAACCCACCACTGAACAGCATGTAACCAATTCCTCATTTCTTCTCTTTCCAAGATTCAGTACCGAAAGGTTCAGTATTTAAGACGTACACCTTAAATTACGAATCTCTCAAAACTGATACCCTTCCTGAGAGCGGAGATGTGTCACCACCATCTCCATGACCAGCAGAGATCATAAATCAATGTAATGTTTTTCCTCCTCCAGCAGACAGCCAAGATCATAAGCCAATACGTACATCGGACAGAGTGGTTTTTTGTTGGTTTTTTTTTTGCAACACAACAATGGCATAAATTGATTTGATTCAGCCAAAATCCCCAGTAGTGTCAAAACCAAGCCAGGATTAATAGCCAAAGATTTGGGGACAGCAACAAACTTAGCTAGAGGAATTTATCTCTGTTGAAGTTCTTCCATTTTGAAGACAAACGCTCAGCTTTCAAAATTGGATGGTCTCACTTCTCCACAGCCAACTTAAAGCTTTTAATATTTCCCCCGTGTGATGTTTTGTTGAATTGCCAGTACAGTTGGCTGGATGCATCTACCCGTTGCCATGGCCAATAAAATTTAAAAAAAAAAAATACTCAGCAGGGTTAATAATTCATTGCTCTGTTCCTTCAAAAATAAATAAATAAATAAAAATCTCACTTTGCCAAGATGCAATCTGGAATGGAGTGGTACCCTATGGGAGCAAGAGATGGAAGAAGCTGCCCAAGGAAGATCCTCAATTGCAAAACAGACTCTTATTTATTTATTTATTATTTATTAGTTCAATTTGTATGCCGCCCTTCTCCAGAGACTCAGGGCGGCTTACAATGCATTAAGCAATAGCCTTCATACTTTTGTATATACCTGCTTAGTAGGGCTTTTGGCCCCCACAAACGGTGTTCTTTTTTATACAAAGTCAGCTTATTGCCTCCAACAATCCGGGTCCTCATTTTACCTACCTCGAAAGGATGGAAGGCTGAGTCAACCTTGAGCCCGGTGAGATTTGAACTTGCAGTCATTGCAGGCAGCTGGCAACTAAGTGCTACTTTAACAGCACTTAGTCCACTGCGCCACCAGGCTCTCATATCTTGATGGATCAGGATTTGCTGTGCTCAGTCGTTCAGTCCCTGGTCATCTCAAGGTTGGGCTATTGTAATGCGCTCTACATGGGGCGACTCTAGAAGAGCATCCAGAATCTACAGCTAGTGCAGAGTATGGCAGTGTGGGCAATTTGGGAGGGGGGCAAGATTAGCCCCTGTAACACCACTATTCTGTGAGCTGCGCTGGCTACCGGTCTGCTTCCAGATTCAGTTCAAAGTGTTGATGATCATCTTTAATGTCCTTCATGACACGGATCCCAGCTACTTGAAGGAGCATCTTATCCCAATGGTATTGGCCTGTCCCACTCATGCCAGCAGAGGAAGCATGGCTGGTAGGGTGCAGGAGGAAGGTCTTCTCTGCTGTTGCTCCTGCCCTCTGGAACATCTGGCCTTCCAATGTGAGCTTGGCTCCAACTTTCCCAGTCTTTCATAAGGATCTCAAGGGCTGGCTCTACCGATTGGCCTGAGGTCCCAACGGGGGAACAGCAGAGTGAAGGTGGTTGATCGTGCAACAAAAGTTCCCACCTCCCTCTTATTCTATGCCCGCCCTCTTCACGTGTCCTTAGATTTTAATGTTTGGTTTTAATTTATGTACAGTATGTACATGTATAGATTCATTTTTTTGTGAGCATAAGCCGCCCAGAGTTATCCTGTCATAAAATGGGTGGGCAGTAAATCTTTAGATAGATAGATAGATAGATAGATAGATAGATAGATAGATAGATGGATGGATGGATGGATGGATGGATGGATGGATGGATGGATGGATGGATGGATGGATGGATAGATAGATAGATAGATAGATAGATAGATAGATAGATAGATAGATGATAGACAGACAGATGATAGACAGACAGACCAACTGGAGAGAGAGAGAGAGAGAGAGAGAGAGAGAGAGAGAGAGAGAGAGAGCATAGATAAATAGATAATAGATAGATAGATAGATAGATAGATAGATAGATAGATAGATAGATAGATAGATGATAGACAGACAGATGATAGACAGACAGACCAACTGGAGAGAGAGAGAGAGAGAGAGAGAGAGAGAGAGAGAGAGAGAGAGAGAGAGCATAGATAAATAGATAATAGATAGATAGATAGATAGATAGATAGATAGATAGATGCACAACATGCGCTTACATTTGTGAGCCCATAGGGAAAGGTAAGTGAATTTCACCCTGGATGGATGGACAGATAGACGGACAGATAGATAGATAGATAGATAGATAGATAGATAGATAGATAGATAGATAGAGATAGATAGATAGATAGATGATAGATAGATAGATAGATAGATATAGATAGATAATGATGATGATGATAGATAGATAGATTGATAGATAGATAATGATGATAGATAGAGATAGATAGATAGATAGATAGATAGATAGATAGATAGATAGATGATAGATAGATAGATACTGATGATGATAGAGCCTCAGATAGCTCAACAGGCTAATAGCCTGTTATTAACATTCAGCTGTCTGCAATTATTGCAAGTTCGAGGCTCAAGGTTGACTCAGCCTTCCATCCTTTCTAAGGTAGGTAAATTGAGGACCCAGTTTGTGGGGGCAATAAGCTGATTTTGTATAAAAAAAAATACAAAAGTATGACGGCTATTGCTTAACACATTGTAAGCCGCCCTTAGTCTCCGGAGAAGGGCAGCATATAAATCTAATTTTTTAAAAAAAGATAGATAATGATGATAGATAGATAGATAGATGATAGATAGACAGATAATGATAGATAGATAGATGATAGACAGACATGAAGATAGATGATAGAGATATAGATAGATAGATAGATAGATAGATAGATAGATAGATAGATGGATGGATGGATGGATGGATGGATGGATGGATGGATAGATAGATAGATAGATAGATAGATAGATAGATAGATAGATAGATAGATAGATAGATAGATAGATGATAGATAGACAGACATGAAGATAGATGATAGAGATAGATAGATAGATAGATAGATAGATAGATAGATAGATAGATAGATAGATATAGATAATGATGATAGATAGATGATATAGATAGATAGATAGATAATAGATAGATAGATAGATAATGATGATAGATAGATGATATAGATAGATGATAGATAGATAGATGATATAGATAGATGATAGATAGATAGATAGATAGATAGATAGATAGATAGATAGATAGATAGATAGATAATGATGATAGATAGATGATAGATAGATAGATAGATAGATAGATAATGATGATA
The DNA here is from genome assembly GCA_030761175.1 of Masticophis lateralis. Lineage (NCBI taxonomy): Eukaryota > Metazoa > Chordata > Lepidosauria > Squamata > Colubridae > Masticophis > Masticophis lateralis. The sequence continues at coordinate 8,156,564 of JAUDYJ010000013.1, forward strand.
GATAGATGATATAGATAGATGATAGATAGATAGATAGATAGATAGATAGATAGATAGATAGATAATGATGATAGATAGATGATATAGATAGATGATAGATAGATAGATAGATAGATAGATAGATAGATAGATAGATAGATAGATAGAGAAAGAAAGGAGGAAGGAAAGAATGAAAGAGGAAGGAAGGAGGGAAGGTAGGAAGAGAGAGAAAGAAAGAGAGAGAGAGAGAGAGAGAGACAGAGAAAGGACTTCCTGTATTCCCTGTACTTTTAGCAAGCCATCGAATTCAGGTTTCGCAATTATTTCAGCTTTCAGCACAATGTCTGCCGTCAACCCCCCACTCCAAACTGACTGCTAGGGTCACCCCATATATGTTTATTTTCAACTCCGGATGAATCATTTATTAACGCTCTGCCAACCAACTCGCAATTTTAGTATCACCCAGAGAGTCCAACTCGATCCCTGTAACTAAATGAAGAAAGAATAGAATCCGAAATGGCAGGCTTAACTAAAATTAGCACCCTAATTATATTTTATCTCGGCATACATCCAATCAAAATCAATAGCGAGTGGCACATTTACGGCTAGGACATTTAATGCGAGGTAGTAATCTCTCCCTTTTGCAAATAATATTTATTTATTTATTTATTACCTCCAGGAGTTATTAATGAGGGAACCGCGAGACACCCCCCTCCCCCATTCTGAACAGTTTTCACTGTTTTGATGCTCATGCAATAAGAGAACATAAACGAAGTCTTGTTATAGTGGAAGTTCTATAGCGACTGGCAGACCAGCCAAAGATGAGATATAGATTGTGTTCAGTGGTGGTATTCAGCCGGTTCTATCTGGTTAGGGCAAACTGGTAGCGGCGGCTGCGGGAGGCTCTGCCCACCCGTGCGGATGTCATCACGTTCCATTTTTGACCCTCTGCGCATACGCAGAAGACTCACATGCACACGCTCACATTTGCGAACCGGTAGCTAAGGTAAGTGAATTCCACTCCTGATTGTGTTCCTGTTGTGACCCAAGTAAGTAGTAGGAAGATCAGTGAAAAAACACACAAACTTTATTTGAACAGCTGAGAATGACTTCATTCCCAGCATCATTCAATTAAATTAAAGCAAATTCCTCCCAACACAAATTCCTCAGTCCTATCGCAAACCTTGGTCCAATGAGGCAAACTGCCAAAGGCCTTTCTTGGCAAACGTTCAGAAGCCACAGATACAAAAATAAATACAAGACGTAGACTAAGAAGAAGACGAAGCTACCAACATTGTTTTCCGGCAAAGCCCAAACGCCGTTGCTGGTCTGTTTTATGCCTTATGGGAGGAGCCAATCATCTCTTGGCCCTACTCCCGAGTTGTCCTCTTTGCTTGAGCTGTACTTGCCTTCTGGTAGCTCTTCTCATGCGTGCATTAGGAACAGGCTTCTCCTGTTCCTCTGCCTCTCTATTGTCAGCCTCACTCCCCGATGGCCGTGGCATCACTGCCTCTGACGCAAAGCCCTCATCCGGGCCTTCCCCAGCTTCCAAGACTGGCCCATGTTCTTCCTCAGCCTCATTGCTGTCCGACTCCGCTGCAAGCTCCACAGGCTGAGGGCGGACCACAGCAGTTCCACCTGGCAGCCAGACAGCACAACTTTACACATGAAATTGTCAAATGTACTCTTGTGGGGAGGAATCTCTAGGAGGGTCCGAAAAACGTGACCTGTGTAAAAAGGGGCGGGGCTCAGATGGTGCACCCAAGGCCACCATCTTGATTTTTTTATGTCCTTCCCTTGTGGACACCTCTGGGATGACTTTGTGGACACCTTCCGGCCTGCGCACACCAGAAACCAAGAGACCATCTTCCAGTGCGCGTATGCCCACTGGGTGGCTGATCTTCCAATTTCTGGTGCTACCACACGTGTGAAGACCAGCTGGCTGGTGCACCAGAACCCAGAAGAGCAACAGATGACAGCTCGCATGCCTGGAGAGATGGCTCTGCGTGTCACTTCCGCCACGTGTGCCGGAAGTGTGCCGGAAGCAGTTCCAGTGGGTGAACAAGCTAGCTTTAGAGAAGGCAGATAACTTTTGATTATTGTTTAACTTTCTGGGGTTTGTAGAAGAGTAATCTTCTACTGGGGGGGAAGATCAAAGGTGGGTTTCAGCAGGTTCTGACCAGTTCTGGAGAACAGGTAGTGGAAATTTTGAGTAGTTATTACCAATATAGCGATTTGCAAGCTGGACAGAAACCAGAAGGCTTTGTTAGCAAGCAGAACTGATAAGATTCCTAAAGATCAATTTATAACGGCTGATTGCATTTTTGACCTTTTAGAGTTGCTCTGGTTTGAGGACCATTATCAAGAACAGATCATTAAAATCGGTCCTGAGAGTCGAACCAATGACCGGATCCGTTTTCCCGATCTGAAAGAAAAGGCAGGAAGACTGATAAGATTTAACGATTTTTCATCCCACACGAGCTTCATCCGCTGCTCTCAACTTTTTACGTCTTTTGCTGTAATCCTCTGGTGAGGCAGCCAGTGCCACCAAACTACAGTGATTTAATTTGTATTCCGTTGTAAATTGGCCATGTGTAAAATGGCAGCGTAATTCTGACATAATTGAATGAGTCAATTAGTACTGACATCTGGGAATCTGGGTTTGGGAAATTCAGGAGGAAAGAGAGGGAAAACAAATACAAGTTGTCCTGGACTTACAATGGTTCATTTAGCGACCATTCAAAGTTACAACAGCGCTGAAAAAAGGGACTTGCGGCTGCTTTTCACACTTTTGACTTCCGTAGCATCCCAATGGTGACATGATTAAAATTCAGGCGCTTGGCCACTGACTCATATTTATGACGGTCGCAGTGATCTGAGGGCGACCTTCTGACAAGCAAGTCAATGAGGAAGCCAGATTCACGTAACAACAGTGTTACCCATTTTTTTTTTAATTAGATTTATATACCGCCCTTCTCCTTACGGACTCAGGGCGGTGCACAGCCGATTAAAAACAAGCACACAAAAGTTAAAATTTCATAAAAAACAATATAAATGGCCATAAATTAAAACCAAATTCATTTAAAGATAATAAAAAACTCTTAAAATGATAAAATATTTACAGGAATCAGGCTAAGCCGGCAAGCTGAAAAAGATGAGTTTTTAAAGCCCGCCAGAAGGTCGGGAGGTCGGAGATTGTTCTTAACTCTGGAGGCAGATCATTCCAAAGGGTGGGTGCTGCCACAGAGAAGGCTCTCCCCCTGGGGGTCGCCAGCCGGCATTGTCTGGCTGACGGCACCCTGAGGAGGCCCTCTCTGTGGGAGCGAACCAGCCGGTGGGAGGCAATTGGTGGCAGAAGGCGGTCCTGTAAGTACCCTGGCCCTAAGCCATGGAGCGCTTTAAAGGTGATTACCAACACCTTGAAACGCACCCGAAAGTCCACCGGCAACCAATGCAGCTCACGCAGGAGAGGTGTCACGTGGGAGCGTCCCGTCGCTCCCATAATCCCCCGCGCGGCCGCATTCTGTACCAGCTGGAGCCTCCGGGTGCACCCCAAGGGGAGCCCCATGTAGAGAGCATTGCAGTAGTCCAGACGGGAAGTGACAAGAGCATGAGTGACCGTGCGTAGGGAGTCCCGATCTAGAAAGGGTCGTAACTGGCGTATCAGGCGAACCTGATAAAAAGCGCCCCTGGCCACGGCTGTCGTATGATCCTCTAAAGACAGCCGTGAATCCAGGAGGACGCCCAAGTTGCGAACCCTTTCCGTGGGGGCCAATGATTCACCCCCAATAACCAGCGATGGTGTCAGCTGGCTATATCGGGACGCCGGCAGCCACAGCCACTCGGTCTTGGAGGGGTTGAGTCGAAGCCTGTTTCTCCCCATCCAGACCCGCACAGCTTCAAGGCACTGGGACATCACTTCCACGGCAACCCCAGTGATTCCACGATTCCACGACAACCCCAGTGATTCACGTGGCAAGAAAAGTTGTAGAATGGGGCAAAACCCACTTAACAAATTTCTCACTTAGTATCAGAAATCTGGGGCTCAATTGTGGTTGTGAGTGGAGGATTGATTACCTGTACTTTATCTTATTACAATTTTCATTTTTGAAAGCCATACGCCCGAATGACTGTTTAAAAAAAAATGCTTCATGTTCATCAATGATGATGAAATCTGGCCAAGAAGCCAGAATTTGATGAAAACTGGACTATTGCTAAACCCAACACTGTCTGACAGATCCAGTCCAGAGGTGGGTTTCAGCAGGTTCTGAACAGTTCTGGAGAACCGGTAGCAGAAATTTTGAGTAGTTTGGAGAACCAGTAGTAAAAATGCTGACTGGCCCCGCCCCCATCTATTCTCTGACTCCTGAGTCCCAGCTGATTGGGAAGACAAGGGGATTTTGCAGTAACTTTCCCCTGGAGTGGGGTGGGAATGGAGATTTTGCAGTATCCTTCCCCTGCCACACTCACCAAGCCACACCCACAGAACCAGTAGTAAAAAATTTTGAAACCCACCACTGGGACATTGCCTTTAAAATTTCCATTTCTTGGTGAGAAAAACAGCTCCATTCTTTTTTTTTTTTCTTTTTTTGGCTTCACAGGGGAAGACACTGCCAAATCAAAAGAAGATTGTCAAATTCAGAGAATGTCCTCAGGTGTTACTCAGTGCCTACATATCTGACCCACAGAAAGCTCTTCGTTCCATAATTCATCTTTCAGCCTCCAGGAAAATCATCCAAGACTGGAATTTTGCATCTTGGGGACAGACTCTCAGAGAACTATCAGTTTATTTATTTATTTATTTCATTTGCAGAAAACGGACATGGTATTAAATCTAGTCTCGGTGGCATGGCATCGGGATAGATTGTAGGTTTTTTTTTTATTTTTACACAAGCAGAATAACAGACCTTGAAGGTCTTCTATTCCATATTTGTTGTTGTTAGTTCCGAAGTCGTGTCCAACCCATCATGACCCCATGAGCAACATTCCTCCAGGTCTTCCTATCCTCTACCATCCTCCGGAGGCCATTTAAGCTCATGCTGACTGCTTCAGTGACCCCATCCAGCCACCTCGTTCTCTGCCGTCCCCTTCTTCTTTTGCCCTCCATCGTTCCCAGCATTAGGCTCTTCTCCAGGGAGTCCTTCCTTCTCATTAGGTGGCCAAAGCATTTGAGTTTCCTCTTCAGGATCTGGCCTTCTAAGGAGCAGTCAGGGTTGATCTCCTCTAGGACTGACCGGTTTGATGGCCTTGCAATCCAAGGGACTCGCAGGAGTCTTCTCCAGCACCAGAGTTCAAAGGCCTCCATTCTTTGGTGCTCAGCCTTCCTTAGGGTCCAACTTTCATAGCCATCCATTGCAACTGGGAAAATCATAGCCTTGACTATACACACTTTTGTTGGCAGGGTGATGTCTCTGCTTTTTAGTATGCTGTCTAGATTTGCCATAGCTTTCCTTCCCAGAATCAAGCCTCTTTTAATTTCTTGGCTGCAATCTCCATCTGTGGTGATCTTGGAAATGTTAAAAAATGTTTTTTTAAAAAAATCCAAACTCCAGTGGTTCCAAGCACCAGTCCATCTCTTTCACAATCTTTCTGCAAAGCCAGTGCTTCAAAAATTTGATTCTTTATCCCAAAACTCATATCAGAAAGCCTCTTATCGGAATGATCGTTGCAGCATCGCCATGGTCATGTGATCAAAATCCAGGTGCTTGGCAACTGGCATGTACCTATGACGGGTTTTTTTTTTTAATTTGATTTATATGCCACCCTTCTCCAGAGATTCAGGGCGGCTTACAATGCGTTAAGCAATAGCCTTCATACTTTTGTATATTTATACAAAGTCAGTTTATTGCCCCCACAAACTGGGTCCTCATTTGACCTACTTTAGAAAGGATGGAAGGCTGAGTCAACCTTGAGCCTGGTGAGATTCAAACGTACAGTAATTGCAGACAGCTGGTGTTCAATTACAATGCTTTAGTCTGCTGAGCTATCCAGGCTCAGGTTGCGGTCTCCGTGGTCATGTGACCATTTTTTGCCACCTTCTGCCGAGGAAAATCAATGGGGAAGCTGCAGTACTCAATAACCAGTGATTCTTTGCCTACTATAGAAGAATGGATATTGAAAGTAACAAATTTAGCGGAAATGGCGAAAATATCAGCGTATTTGAAGGACTATACACAAGAAAGATATATATTGGAATGGAGAAGATGGATTGAATATATTCAAAATAAGTATCAGACAAGAAAATATCAAATAGCTTATGAATGAATGTTAAATTCTAGAAATATTATGCTATCTATAGTGGAGTTAAGGTTTCAGGGGGTGATTTGTAGACTAAGGATAGATAGGTTACTTTACCTTGTGATTGTTAATTGCAATACCCTGTATTTTGCTCTGGGAAGTCTGGGGGGAGAGGGGAATGGGGGGAGGGTTGTGGGGGTGAGGGGGAGGGTAAGAGGGTGGGGAGAATACTGGGGGGATCTTTTTTGTAAAACTTTTCAATACAAAAAAACCCCAGTGATTTACTTATCTACTGAGGCAAGAGAGGTCTGTAAAATGGGGGCAAAACTCCCTAAATAACCTGTCTCTCTTAGCAATGGAAATGTTGGGCTCAATTGTGGCCATAAGTCGAGGACCATCTGTTTCTTTATGACTTTATGGTTTACTGGTTCTTCAAGTTTGATTTTTAATCGTTCTGATTTGATTGTACGCCGCCCAGAGTCACATGTATAAGATGGGCGGCTATATAAATTTGATAAATAAACAAGTTGAGCTTTCTACCGTGGTGAGGAAAGGAAGAGCAACAGCTCTGGCCAAGACTATAAAATAAGCTTAGCATCATTTTGGGAGGGGGAGGGGAGATGTCTGTAGCAGAGATCAAGAACAGCTTTTGATCCCCAGAGGTTTTACAAGAGCAGCAACAAATAGGATTTCTTTCCTTTCCTCCATTAAGCTAGTAGAATCCCTGGACTGCTGCAGTCAATAATAAATTTGTCCATTCACAGATTGGTTATCCTGGTGTTTGGAGCTGAGCCAGGCGAGAGATCATCTGCTTACACACACACTGTTGTGGTCCACCGGCAGCCTGTGCAGCTGGCAGTGGAGTCGGACAGCAATGAGGCTGAGGAAGATCATGGGCCAGTCCTGGAGGCTGGGGAAGGCCGGGATGAGGGCTCTGTGTCAGAGGCAGAGATGGGGCCAGGGCCATTGGGGAGTGATGTGTGGATTCCAGAGCCTCCAGAGACTGAGTAGAGAGGCAGAGGAACAGGAGGAGCCTGTTCCTAGTGCATGCATGCGAAGAGCTTCCAGAAGGCAGGAGCAGATAGAGGACGACTTAGGAGTAAGGCCAAGAGATGATTGGCTCCTCCTGAAAAACTTAAAAAGACTAGCTCTTGGCCTCTTTGCTGGAAAACAACGTTGAGAGATTTGCTTCTTGTTTCACTGTATTCATTTCTTGTCAGCATCTTCTGCTCCTGAACTTTTGCCAAAAAAAGCCTTTGGCAGTTTGCCTAATTATCCCAAGGTCGGTGATAAACTGAGGAATGGTGTTTTGAAGAATTTGCTTTCATTTAGTTTGGTCTACGCTGAGAATGAGTTAATGCTCAGCTGTTCTAATGAAGTCTGTTTGTTTTCGAACTGTTTGTATTTAATACTAACTACTTGGGCCTGGGTCACAACACACACACACACACACACACACACACCAAATCCAGTCTTTTTTATGGCATAGGATGTCATGATCTCAGGGGGAACCTCATTCGAGAGGGCAGATGCTGCAACAAAGAAGGAACATTTCCTAGGTCCCAAAAGGTCCCAGTGTTTGACCAAGGGGTATAGGAGAGAGACTGTCTGAGCCAGGGGGAGGAATCAAACAAGGAATTGGTTTAGAGTCTCTATATAGTCACAAGCTGGAATGGAGAGGAGTGGAATGGAATCAGTGGTGGTATTCAGCCGGTTCAGACTGGTCCAGACGAACTGGTAGGGGCGATCACGGGTGGGCCTGCCCATCTGCCCTGGTGCTATGCCGGCCTATTTAGCCACGTTTTTGAGGCCGGGTGCATGTTCGGAAGGCGCATGCACGAGCAAAGCTCATGCGTGGAAGGCTGAGCGCATGCACAAAAGGCACACGCATGAAGCGAGCATGCACACGGGGTGTGTGTGAATTGGTGGTAAAGCTAAGTGAAACCCGGAATGGAATGGAATGGAATGGAATGGAATGGAATGGAATGGAATGGAATGGAATAGAATAGAATAGAATAGAATAGAATAGAATAGAATAGAATAGAATAGAATAGAATAGAATAGAATAGAATAGAATAGAATAGAATAGAATAGAATCTTTATTGGCCAAGTGTGATTAGACACACAAGGAATTTGTCTCCGGTGCATAAGCTCTCAGTGCACATGCAAAACAACAAAGTAATAGTAATCATAATAACAGAGGATAATAATGATAATAATGATACCAAGAGGACAAAATCCAACCTCTATTGATTGCCGTTGAACCTTAGCTAGTCTCATCCAAGCGCAAACCGTCAGTCTGAGAAGATTCCTGTGTATAGCTTGAGGAATAAACAGTTAATTGGACTCTTCAAGCATGCATCTGGTTGTCTGCAGTTGATAAGGTAGGACCTGGCGCAGGTCCACTCTGATGACTCTTACTGGCTGGAAAGCACCTGCAGAAGAGGAGGTCCTTCAGAAAACAAGGTCTCTGTAGGAGATGACCAGGCTGAGCCTGAGGGAGGAATCAAGCAAGTCATTAGTCTTGAATCCCTTTGTGCCCACATGATCTAATTCCAGCTCCCCTTGAATTCCATTGACTTTTATCTACCACCAATTTGTTTTGACTATTAGTAGTTCAGATTCTTGTAGAGAGCTTAAGCTAGCAATAAATCTTTACATTTATTTGAACCGCCTGGATTTCCTGTTTTCTATGCTTGACAGTCTCAGGCCATAGTTTTGCCTTACAGGCTATCAGAAGAAACATTTTGAGAAGAAACGTGCATCTTTGCTCCATTTATTTGACCGCAAGAGCTTTTTATCTTGGCTTGGAAACAATTCCAAACCTCTCCCAAGTCACCGTCTTCCAAAGATGGACCTTTTAAATATTTTGGGTAGCCTTGGAGAACAAGAAGAGAGAAACCCCAGATCGAAGGGTTGCAGGCAACTGCTGACTGAGACACCTAATTCTTTCCTTTTCTAATCCAGACATTAATTTTACGGTAATGGACAACGAGAAGAAGGATCGGAGGTGCCTCTGCTTTGTGATATTGCCTTCGTAAAGCAGACGGAGGATTGCCATATTTTTTCCCCCTTTTTATCACTGAAAGGTTGCTGAAGGTAGAGAGTATACGTGCCTCGTCCTTAACATAAATTCCTCTCCGTATCACTCATGAATTACAGACAGTTTAATGTCAATTCGTCGTGGCCTTTAGCGGTAACAAATTCATCTTGTCTTTGTAATTGGGAAAGCTGTAAATAATAATCATCGTCATAAAAAAAAGAAAGAATGAACTCTGGGAGAATGAAAAGTACACGGTTAAGGAGGAAGGCGCCAACAACACGCCAGATTATTTGTGCTGTCGTCTACTAGAAGGTGCTGTGTATGCTGTGACTCACGGTCAACAGCTTTCTTTTGTAGGAATTCATTAAAAACACTCATTACAAAATAACAGAGTTGTAAGGGATCTTGAAGGTCATCTAATCCAACCCACTGCTTGTTGTAGCCCATCAACAGCCTGTGCAGCTGGTAGCTGATTCCGACAGCAAGGAGGCTGGTGTGGTGCTGCGCCAGCAGCCTGTGCAGCTATCACTCGAGTCAGACAATGAGGAGGCTGGAGAAGATGTGGTGCCAGATTCAGCCAGGGCCTTCAGAACCTCCAGAAGCTCCCATAAGTGAAGAGGAAGAAGAGGAGGAGCCTCTTCTCGATGCACGGCCACGCAGAGCTGCCAAAAGGCAGGAGTGGCTCCTCAGGAGGAGGTCTCCTCGAGAATAAGGCTTGGGGCTAATTGGCCACTCCCTTAGCCTATTTAAAGAAGGATGACGACTGAGGCAATTTGCAGGGAACAACTTCGTTCACTCTCCTTCGCGTCTTGATCTTAGTTCTCTTATCAGCTTCCTGAAAATTGCTTCTGGGCTTTCTGCCAATCCTAGTAAGATTACAGTTAGTTATTCTTTGGCTTCTTGTAGGCTGTTAAGAAAGTTAATTAACAGACTTTATTTGAAAAAGACTGATTTAATTTAGTAAACTAAGGTTTGTACAGACTTTGTGTGTGCTGCGTTCTTTGGGGTCCATAGCTGGGGCAGAACACTGGTCAGGCAGGAAACCCTATACCAGTGGTACTAATCTTTTTTGCATGGAGTGAGTGTGTGCTGGAGAACCAAAATTTGGAAGAGAGCAGCTGGTCCAGTGTGTATGCACACGCGGCCAGCCGCTCTCTTCCATGCACGCATATGTGTGCCAGCCGGCTGGTCTTCGCGCATGCACACAACCAAACCCAGAAGAGAGCACTGGCCAGCCATAAATATGAACCAGTGGCCAAGCAAGTCTGAGTTTTGCAGCACGGGGTGCCGCAAAAGGTCATAACTGTGAAAAACGGTCCTAAGCAGTGCTAGATTGCTACCAGTTCGCCCCAGATCTGGCGAACTGGTAGCGGCAGCAGCGAGAGGCTCCGCCCACCTACCCGGATGTCTCTACTCATGCGCAGAAGTGTCACATGCGCGCCCACGAGCCAACCAGTAGTGACGGGATTTGGACCCACTACTGGTCCTAAGTCCCTTTTTTCAGTGCCATTGTAACTTTGGATGATCACTAAATGAGCTGTTGTAAATCAAAGACTACCTGTACAAACTTGGAAGCATGGGAAGCAGAAGCGTGGGCTGCACCGACTGGCTTAAATTTAAAAATGGCCCCTTCTCAGAGATATGACTTCTCAGAGATATGGCTGAAACCACCAGCCAAAGGGGGCCCAAGCAAGAGAGCTGCGTTACGAAGTAGTTCTCGCAAGAACAATTTTCCAAATTTATTTCAGGGTTGGCATTTCATGCATAGCCCACTCTGCTCCCTTATTAACTCACTATAAATAAAACATATTTAAAAAAAGGAGAAAAAACATCCCTCTGTTTTGACAGTGCGTGGCTGGCCATCTATCAAAATTTGCTGGTGGAGTTATTAAAATCCGTCGCGGAAGCAAATACACATAGAACCTGCCTGGTGGACCGCCAAGACGCCCACCTCACAGGAACATCGGCTATACTTAGCGGTCTTAAGCCGCTTCTTTTTCTATCTCTCTTTCTCTTCCTACGTTTGCGGGTTTTATTTTCAGGCACAGCAAAAACTTATCTTGGGTTAACCACTCCATGGTAATTCCAGAAAAAGGGGAGTCCGTATTGGTCAGAAGTAGAACTCTTGTGTTTCTTTGGGGGCGCAGTGGCTCAGTGGTTAAAGACGCCTGAACTTGTCACCTTTCCAGTGTTCGAGACCCAAACACCGCATGAAGGGGTGAGCTCCCGTTCCTTGCTCCGGCTCCTGCCCACCTAGCTCCTCAAAAGCATGGAAATGCGAGTAGATGAATAGGTAGATTAGATGGAAGGCTGAGTCAGCCTTGAGCCTGGTGAGATTCGAACTTGCAGTAATTGCAGACAGCTGGTGTTAATCACAATGCTTTAGTCTGCTGAGCCACCAGGCCCTTTCAACTATTGTCCCAAATCCTTACTTACCATCCAATCGTCTTAAGCTTCATTCGATGGACATTCCTAAATTCCTCTTATTTATCTGGATTTTAGCTATTGGTCAGGTCAGAAATAGGGAAATGGCACAAAAAGATGAATCTATGACGTGTGATACTTGGAACCTGATCAAAAAGCACCGCCAAGAATGTCACAAAATCTATTTTTGTATGGCCCACTGTTAATACCTTCCGCCAAGCCCCCCCCTTTTTTTTTTGTTTCCCTTCCAACTTTCTCTCCGCTTTGGCTCCAACTCTGAAAGGGGGAGGAGGTGGGAGTTGCGTTCCAACCATCCATCAACGCTCCTGAAAGAAACATCTACTAACCATCAGAAGGTATCGATCAAGCATCAATAAGTCATCAGAGCCATTGGCGAGCCATCAAATTAGGGAGGAAAACGGTTTGACACAATGCTAAATCCATTTACGGTATGATCAAGACGTGCCTGAGGGGAGGGAAAAAAATTATTGTTAATGGTTGCGGAAAATGTCAAACCACATTTTTGACTTAAGCAAAACAGGCTCCCCGAGTAAAGAAATGTTGATTATTTATGGCTCTTGGAAGGTTGTTAGGCTAATTCTGTTTAAATGACAACCCACTGTCAGACCCCATTAAAATTGTTTACTGATATTTCTATTACGTTTCATTTTATCCCAAAGTTCAAGGTGGCAGATATACGGGGTTCTTACTTGTAGTTGACGGTTGTTATTTTTTTTTTATTTTAGTTTTAGGGGTTGCTAGTGTGTTACATTGACAACAAAAGTGCGTATAGTCAAGGCGATGGTTTTCCCAGTTGCAATGCATGGCTGTGAAAGTTGGACCATAGGAAAGGCTGAGCGCCGAAGAATGGAGGCCTTTGAACTCTGGTGCTGGAGAAGACTCCTGCGAGTCCCTTGGACTGCAAGGCGATCCAACCAGTCAGTCCTAGAGGAGGTCAACCCCAACTGCTCTTTAGAAGGCCAGATCCTGAAGAGGACACTCAAATACTTGGCCACTTAATGAGAAGGAAGGACTCCCTGGAGAAGAGCCGAATGCTGGGAACGATGGAGGACAAAAGAAGGGGACGGCAGAGAAGGAGGTGGCTGGATGGAGTCACTGAAGTAGTCGGTGTGAGCTAAAATGGACTTCAGAGGATGGTAGAGGACAGGAAGGCCTGGAGGAACGTTGTCCATGGGGTCGCAATGGGTCAGACACGATTTCACAACTAACAACAATAACAACAACAGCAAAGTGTGTTACAGCTATTGGAAGACGGTGGCCTCTTTAATAACATTAGATTACCATTAAGAACATTAAATTGATAACATTCAGCAATGCAAATGTGTGTTTTTTAAAAAATTGGGTGGCTGATTTAGAACAGTTCTGTCCAAGAAAGAAAGAAATCTATTAAAAAAGGCCACAAAATCATACAAGTGATCCTCAACTTATGACCATAATTGAGGCTGCAACAGTCACAAAGCAGACCATCACACAACCAGTCCTGTTTTATAACTTCTTTTTTTTTGCAGCGGTCGTTAAGCTCCTGCAATAGTCACTAAGCGAATCCATTGTTCGCTATGGTGGCATTTTTGCTAGAAACTGGAAATAAATGCTAGTTTTTGGCAGAAATGGGGGGGCATAAATGTAGGCAAAATGCCAAGCACCCAAAATTCCATGACCTATTGGGAGAGGACGGCTGTTAGAATTTCAGAATGAGGTCGTAAATATTTTTGGGAGGATCCGTCAGAACTTCAAACAGTCACTAAGCAATAGGTCATAAATTGAGACCTACCAATACATTTAGCAATCTAGAGTAGACCTACAGCAAAATAGGCAGCAAATAAACTTAACAAATAAATAATACATATGTAGAAGGTTAGCACCCACCCCTCTCCTAGAAGAATGACGTATTTTAAGAAATATTAAAAAGGCAGAATATTATATTTCCCTGGATGAGAAATGGAGAAACATGCTCTTGGAAAGCAGCCTCCACCTTCCTTAATAGCCCACAGCAGATGTCAACACTTAAGAGATAAAGAGATAGATAGCTCTATTCATAGGCAAAACTTCCCTGCACCAAGGTTTGAACAAAAGTAGGATTAGCCCTCAGCCACAAATAGGAATTTCCCAACAAGCCCCTTCATTGCATCAGCAGGCCAAACTTCAACCAAGCTTGTCTCAGACAAACTGCTAGGATTTGAACATGGCCCCATGGGAGTCTGACAACAGCAAGAATACATGTCCTTGCACAGGAACAGGAAGCTCAAGGGAAGGTATAACGCCCCAGACTCTCAACTGCATGTGGTCAGCTGCTCAGAACTGCTGGTGGTTCTGCTTCATCATTAAACCATCTTTCCAATCAGCCGCCACGTTTTCAGTGTCTTTTTGGAACTTAACCTTTCTTGGAACTGAATATTTCTTCCAACACCTACATACACCGTTTTCCCAAAGCCCAACTTCTCTGATCCTTAATCAAAGAAATGGAATTTATTTAACACCTACATCAGGTGCTTGCAGGTCTGTGGACCGACAGGATGTGATTCTCTGATAGGATCCCACATTTGGGCACGAAGTCGTAAGTGTGGCTGAATTTAGCAGCTATTTTAATTGCCTGCCACGTTCCCAGAGCAGGATAACACCAAGATCTCATCGGAAATCAAAACAAGCACTGATCCGTTGGCCTCCTCTAATACCTCAGCCAGGAACGGAAGACGGGTTTTACCCTACAGCGATCTTGTCCAGTGGAAGGAGGAATAAAAATCGTGCCAACTGTTAAATATGCGGTTCCCCATCTATGCCTCTTCATCAGATAACTTGCGCTTCTGAATGTTATTGGTGTTTTTTTTAGCTCTGTGGTGATTTCCACTGTTTGCTCAGCAGTCTCCTCGCTTCCCACTTCCGTCAAAAGCTGCCGATGCTGGCTGCCACTTTCCAAAATCAGAGTCGGGCTTATTATGATTTTTATCTGCACCCCGACTGAATATTCTGCAGCTCCTGGAGCGCTCAATATAATCTACACCAAATCCCTTCCTTGGGTGTACTGAGATGCATTTACATCCTCTGGTGTTCTAAGAGGTATTCGCAACTCAGAGGAAAAAAAGAAATATTCCATTTGTAACGCCCTCAGACTTCTTGGGGTAGGGTGGGGTAGGGTAGAGTAGAGTAGAGTAGGGTGGGGTAGGGTAGGGTAAAGTAGAGTAGGGTAGGGTAGGGTAGGGTAGGGTAGAGTAGAGTAGAGTAGGGTAGGGTAGAGTAGAGTAGAGTATAGTAGGGTGGGGTAGGGTAGGGTAGAGTAGAGTAGAGTAGGGTGGGATAGGGTAGAGTAGAGTAGAGTAGGGTGGGGTAGGGTAGGGTAGAGAAGAGTAGGGTGGGGTAGGGTAGGATAGAGTAGAGTAGGATGGGGTAGGGTAGAGTAGAGTAGAGTAGGGTAGGGTAGGGTAGAGTAGAGTAGAGTAGGGTAGGGTAGGGTAGGGTAGAGTAGAGTAGAGTAGAGTAGAGTAGAGTAGAGTAGAATAGAGTAGGGTAGGGTAGGGTAGGGTAGGGTAGGGAAAGGTAGGGAAGGATAGAATAGAATAGTATAGAATAGAATAGAATAGAATAGAATAGAATAGAATAGAATAGAATAGGGTAGGGTAGGGTAGGGTAGGGTAGGGTAGGGTAGGGTAGGGTAGGGTAGGGTAGGGTAGGGTAGGGTAGGGTAGGGTGGAATGGAATGGAATGGAATGGAATGGAATGGAATGGAATGGAATGGAATGGAATAGAATAGAATAGAATAGAATAGAATAGAATAGAATAGAATAGAATAGAATAGAATAGAATAGAATAGAATAGAATAGAATAGAATAGTTTTATTGAATTTATATACCGCCCTTCTCCCCGAAGGGACTCAGGGCGGTGAACAGCCGAAAATTAAAACAACATACAATAAAAAAGTTAAGATACCTAAAAATAAATTAAATTAATCGGCCTCCCAATTTAAAACCCCAAGCTATACAAATTAAAAACTAACCCCTAAAACCTATTCAGGCCAGGCCGGCTTGTTGAAATAAAATCATCTTCAGGGCCTTACGGAAAGTGCAGAGATCCGGGATCAATCGTATCCCGGGAGGTAGCTCATTCCAGAGGGTGGGTGCTCCCACAGAGAAGGCTCTCCCCCTGGGGGAAGAGAAGAGAAGAGAAGAGAAGAGAAGAGAAGAGAAGAGAAGAGAAGAGAAGAGAAGAGTTGGAAGGGACCTTGGAGGTCTTCTAGTCCAACCCCCTGCTTAGGCAGGAAACCCTACACCACTTCAGACAAATGGTTATCCAACACCTTCTTTAAAATCTCCAGCATTGGACCATTCACAACTTCTGGAGGCAAGTTATTTCACTGATTAATTGTTCTAACTGACAGAAAATGTATCCTTAGTTCTAAGTTGCTTCTCTCCTTGATTAGTTTCCACCCATTTCTTCTTGACCTACCCATAGGGGCTTTAAAGAACTGACTCTCTCTTCTTTGGGGCAGCCCCTGAGATATTGGAACACTCTTATGATGTCTCCCCTAGTCCTTCTTTTCATTAAACTAAACATACCCAGTTCCTGTAACCGTTCTTCATATGTTTTAGCCTCCAATCCCCTAATCACCTTGGTTGCTCTTCTCTGCACTCTTTCTAGAGTCTCCACATCTTTTTTTACATCGTGGTGACCAAAACTGGATGCAGGATTCCAAATGTGGCCTTACCAAGGCATTATAAAGTGGTATTAACACTTCAAGTGATCTTGATTCTATCCCTCTGATTATGTAGCCCAGAACTGTGTTGAAAAACTGTGTTTTTTCAGAAGAGGCCAAAAAAAAATCTGGATCCAATTTTTGTCTTAGCTTTGGGGCAATTTAGGGGTGAAGCTTGCTATCGGAGGGGTTTGAAAGTAGAGTTAGGAGTTCAGGCCTGCCTAGATCTAAATGACCACTAAAGGACAGCAAAGAGGTTAGAGATTTCCGCATTGCTTTGCTGCCATCTGGTGATCATAAAGAGTTTTGCAGGTTAGATTTGGTAACTCTTTCAGAAGAATGGGAGAGACAGATTAAAAACCCGTTTGGCCATTCCAAAATCCACAAAATAAGAAAAGATCTCAGGCGATTGACTTTTCCCACTCAGGCAATTTAACTATATTCCCAACCTCATTGCTTTTGGCCCTCCAGTTGGGGAAGAAGTTGAGAGGGATCTTGGAGTCTTAGTGGACAACCAATTAAATATGAGCTAGAAGTGTGCGGCAGCAGCCAAGAAAGCCAATGCAATCCTAAATTGTATTAACAGAGGGTTACAATCGAGATCAAATGAAGTACTAATACCACTCTATAAAGCCTTAGTAAAACCACACCTAGAATACTGCATCCAGTTTTGGTCATTACTCTACAAAAAGGATGTTGGGACTCTAGAAAAAGTGCAGAGAAGGGCAAGCAGGATGATTAGGGGACTGGAGACTAAAACATATGATGAACTGGGATTCATATGCATGAACTGGGCCTGGCTAGTCTAGTGAAGAGAAGGACCAGGGGAGACATGAGAGCAGTCTTCCAATATTTGAGGGGTTGCCACAGAGAGGAAGGGGTCAAGCTATTTTCCAAGGCACCTGAAGGCCAGACAAGGAATAATGGATGGAAACTGATCAAGGAGAGATTCAACCTAGAACTAAGGAGAAATTTTCTGACAGTGAGAACAATCAACCAATGGAAGAGAAGTTGCCTCCGGAAGTTGTGGGAGCTTCATCACTGGAGGCTTTCAAGAAGAGACTGGACTGCCATCTGTCAGAAATGATGTAGGGCGGGAGGGTTGGACTAGATGTTAACAGATTAACAGATTAACTCTGTTAATCTGTTAATTTAAGAAACAGGACATGGATCCTCCAAGATTCACTTTGCATCAGGGGTGAAATCCAGCAGGTTCTGACAGGTTCTGGAGAACCGGTAGCGGAAATTTTGAGCAGTTTGGAGAACTGGCAAATACTACCTCTGGCTGGCCCCCGAGTGGGGTGGGAATGGAGATTTTGCAGTATCCTTCCCCTGCCACGCCCACCAAGCCACGCCCACAGAACCGGTAGTAAAAAAAATTGAATTTCACCCCTGCCTTCCATCAATTGCAAACACGGAAAATGGCACCAACTGCAAACACAGAAAATGGAATCAATTGCAATCACAGAAGAGGGTGTCAATTACAAACACAGAAGAGGGTGTCAATTACAGAAACAAAAGAGGGTGTCAATTACAAACACAGAAGAGGGTGTCAATTACAAACACAGAAGAGGGTGTCAATTACAAACACAGAAGAGGGTGCCAATAGCAAACCAAGAGCGAATGCCAATTGCAAACCCAGAAGAAGGTGCCAATTGCAAATCACACGTCACAAACTCTTACGAGTAAAACTGAGCTTCCTGGTACTCTAGCATCCTCCAAACAGAAGGGATTAATCTTGGTGCATTTTGTTTTCATTACCGAGTAATTCAGGCGCATCGTTATAAGTGCAGCCCGATGCTATGCGCGCAGAGCCCGAGCAGCACATTTCAACTGAGATATGCTAATGACCCACTTGAGAACCAAATGTTGCTTTTCCTCCCTTATCTTTTTTTTTTTTCCCCTGGCTCTCATAACTTGAATGAGTCTGTGTACAAAATATTTGCAAACAGGAGGGCGAAAACTGGGAAACACACAGCAGTGGCATTCAATGCATTGTTTGTTCCTAGTTGCTGTAGTTTTTGCTTGCTTGCTTGCTTGCTTGCTTGCTTGCTTGCTTGCTTGCTTGATAAAACGTGAATCGAGTATCGGGGCTGCTAAATTAGCCATTTTGCAAATAACTGATAAAGGCAAGATAGGGACTAGCGTCTCCCTGCTAATTCTGCATTTCAAAGATAAACAAGACAATGCAAATATTACCAATTAGACCGCGTTCAAAAGTAAACACTCCTGAGTATTGAGGAATATGGAAATGAGCTCAGAACTGGAAGGAGGCGGGATGGTTTAATCCTGTGGGATTAAAACAAAATGTATCATGCCGTATTTGCCGTATGTAGAAACCGAGAAGGATTTAGACTGGGGATCATTGAGACAAGAAAATATCCCATATGCTCTAGGACTATAATGGCAAACCTATGGCACATGTGCCACAGGTGGCACGCGGAGCCATATCTGTGGGCACCTGAGCCGTTGCCCTAACTCAACTCCAGCGTGCATGCCCACGCACCGGCTAGCTGATTTTTCAGCTAGCCCCGCCGACACCACCCCTCTCCTCCCAGGAGTCTCCACGCAGCCCGTTTTGGATGCCAGGTAAGTACAGGGCTCGCACAGAAGCTCCGGGAGGGTATTTTTTCGGCCTCCAGTGTGCCTCCGGAGGGGTGGGGGAGGCTGTTTTCACTCTCCCCAGGCTTTCCCCAGGTGAAAAATGGGCCTACTGGAAGTCTGGAAACAGGCTGTTTCCAGCCTCCAGAGGCTTCGTGCGTGCATGCACAGGGGAATCTCACGCGCCTAAGGAGGGGTGCAGGGTGCACGGGGGCATTAAATTATGGGTGTGGGCACACGTACGTGCGACCCCCCCCCCCCCGCCACGCTTCCACTTTTGGCATGCGATGGCAAAAAGGTTAGCCATCACTGCCCTGTACCATTTCTGGTGAGCGGTTGTCCAAACTCTTCTTAAAAACCTCCAGTGTTGAAGCACCCAAACTGTCCCACTGGTTAATTGTTCTCACTGCTAGGAAGTTTCTTCTTAATCCCAGGTTGCTTCTCTCCTTGGTTAGTTCCCACCCATTGTTTCTTGTCCTGCCCTCAGGTGCTTTGGAAAATAAGTTAACCGCCCCCCTCTTCTTTGGCAGCATGCTGAGCTTGTCAATCAGAAAGTTCGACAGTTGGGCGGTTTGAATCCCTAGCGCCGCGTAATGGAGTGAGCTCCCGTTCCTTGTCCCAGCTTCTGCCAACCTAGCAGTTTGAAAGCAGGTAAAAATGCAAGTAGAAAAATAGGGACCACCTTTGGTAGGAAGAGAACAGCGTTCCATGCGCCTTTGGTGTTGAGTCATGCCGGCCACATGACCACGGAGACGTCTTTGGACAGCACTGGCTCTTCGGCTTTGAAATGGAGATGAGCACCTCCCCCTAGAGTCAGGAACGACTAGCACGTATGATCGAGGGGAACCTTTACCTTTACAAATACTGGAAAACTGCTATCATGTCACCCCTAGTCCTTCTTTTCTCTAGACTGGCCATACCCATTTCCTACAACCGTTCTTCATGTGTTTTGTTTTATTTTTGTCTCCAGACTCTTACATCTTAATTGCTCTTTTTTGCACTTTTCCCAAAATCTCAACATCTTTTTTGTAATGTCATTTTAAAAAAAAAAAAAAAAAAGCCACATTCAATATTTCTGTCCCCAAAGACGTACGTATAGGTGGAAAATATTAAGAGATTTGTGAGCTATTTTTCCCCTGCTATTTACCTCTACTTGCAAAAATAATTCAGGATCGAAGCGAAGACTAAGAATAAATTAAAACCGCGCTCGGAATGGTTCTATGCAGGACCGAATAGCTAATAGGGAAGATAGACGGTGGATTTGGTGTGTGTTTGTGCGTGGACTGCAGTGGCTTTTCTGATACGAATAATTTTAGCCAGCTTCATTGTATTAGAAAGTGATTTCAACGATGGTCTTTGCATGAACATGGAGCAGTCTATGCTAACGACAGTGATTCATAGCCAAAAGTGGAGCTCAAGATAATGCCGGCTTTTGAGCCCTTCCTGATATTAAATTATGTTTTCAAATGACACCAGCTCCCTTTGCAAAGCTGGGAGAAGGATGAATGAAGTCCCTTGCCAATTGTTTTATCTTGCAATGCAGTTTTGATAATGACATGATGACCTTGTACAGTAGGAGCCGAAGCAGAGGCAGAAAGCGACCAATTTATAAGTGCAAAAAAACCCAAAAACATGCAATATATAAATCCAGAGGAGAGATAGAGATTGCCAGACGAGCAGTGACTGTCCTCTTTTGTGTGTGCGTGTGTGTGTGTGGGCAAGGGGGTTATGTGGATGTGTATGGGTGCCAGGAATATTATCACAAGACAGTCTGGCTACTACATCATGCGCTGATGCTTGCATTCAAATCGCGTGCCGGCTTAAGCCACTCCAGCGGCAGGGTGGAGGGGAAAATGAATTTTTGAGCGAGGAGCAATTGTGTTGTAAATTCATGGGAAATAGAAAAAGAGAATGTTCTTTGCAGCTGTGAAATCTGCCCGGCAAGATAAAGCGGCATTCCCACAACATGCTATGCTAAAGTCAAAATTCCTGGTGGCTCAGCAGGCTAAAGCATTGTGATTAACACCAGCTGTCTGTAATTACTGTAAATTCGAATCTCACCAGGCTCAAGGTTGACTCAGCCTTCCATCCTTTCTCAGGTAGATAAAATGAGGATCCAGTTTGTGGGGGCAATAAGCTGACTTTGTATAAATATACAAAAGTATGAAGGTTATTGCTTAACGCATTGTAAGCCGCCCTGAGTCTCCGGAGAAGGGTGGCATATAAATCAAATTAAAAAAAAAAAATCGGGGACTCCATTCCATCCAGCTGCCTAACTGGGGAGTACATGTAAGGAAGCAGGATTTTGTGAACTTTTTAAAATGAGATTATTATGATTTAATTTAACTCAAATATATTTTCAAACTAGATTATAGCAATCGATCAGGGCTGTCAAACTCGATTTCATTGAGGGCCGCATCAGGGTTATGTTTGACCTTAGGGGAGTGAGCGTGGCCAGGGGGTGTGGCCAGCTCGACGTCACTCAGCGAGGCTCCGTTTTTCACCACGACGACCTCCTGTTGCCCTCTGCCAGTGAAAATGGAGCCCAGGGAGGCCGTGTGTGGCTTTGCGTTGCCTCCCCGGGCTCTGTTTTTGCTGGCAGAGGACAACAGGAGGCCATCATGCCAAAAACAGAGCCTGGGTGGGCTGTTCATGGCCTCCCCAAACTCCGTTTTCACTGGCAGAGGGTTGCAGGCATTGGTAGGATACCAAATCCTTTCTTATGGGTTCTATGAGAGCACACTTTGCACTCACAGCACTCAAAGACCGTCCTCGGGGTCAGCTGCGCTGATGAGCTGCGCTGTTGTTTAGTTCAGCGGAGGCGCGGCCATCCACTCTGCCGTGCGAATCAGCTGAGCTAAAAAACAAGGGAATATAGGACAGGGAACGGCGAGGGCAGGAGAGCGGGGCCAGCCAGAGGTGGTATTTGCCGGTTCTCTGAACTACTCAAAATTTTCACTACCGATTCACCCGAACCTGTCCGAACCAACTGAATACCACCTCTGGTTGCAGGAGGCCATCACGGCCAAAAATGGAGTCCGAGAGGGCTGCACGTGGCCCTCCCAAGCTTCATTTTTGTTGGAAGAGGCACCGCAGGCTGGTCCTTTGCTGCTTCCAGGACAGACCCACGGGTCAGATCTAAGCATTTCGCAGGCCGGATCCAGCCCATAGGCCTTGAGTTTGACATCCCTGCTATAGATGGACTCCTGGGTATGAGGATTGTACAACTGATGCTCAATATAATATTAATAAGAGTTTTTAATGCCAGGGAGAAGGGATAGCACACAGAATCTTGAGAACCAAGTTAGGAGCCTCACGGTCTTCATTTATTAGATATTGCAACCATCATAAGTACATGCCAGTTGCCAAGCATCTAAATTTTGGTGACGTGATTATGGAGATGCTGCAACGGTTGTGTGAAAGCTGCTCAGAAGCCAATATTTTTCAGTGCCGTTGTAACTTTGAACAATCGTTCAATACTTCAGTAGGGATCTCACGCTTCCTCTGCTAAAGTGTTGTCGGCAGTTGCTATTTTTTATTTGATTTGGTTTAGATAATATATAGGGCACTCACTCACTTTCAGTGAGCGTTACCTTGGATTCTGGAAGGATCCCACCAACATCTTAATTATTGCATTCGACTGATAGATCTTAGAGCCTTGATAGTTAATCTTTTTGGTGCAGAGTGCCCAAAGCACACATGTGCGCTTGCAAATATATGTATGCATGCCCAAACTCCCAAAATGCAATGTGACTGCCTCCGCGCATGTGTCCCCCCGTACCCCATTTTGGTTTCCAGGTTGGCGCATGAAGCTTTCCAGGCCCAAAACAGGGTGCGGGGGTCCTTGCATGGCACCCCCATGCCCCGTTTTGGCTTCCAGGTTGGTGTGGGCAGCGGAAATGGAATAGAAAGGTAGGACGCGCTGGGGGGGAACTGCAGAGATGGGGGAAGGTCCTGCCCCCCATGCATGCATGACAGAGACCCGAAGACCAGCTGGTGGGCAGGAGGTGTGCGTGCATGCGCGGTGAAGCTGGGCTGGGGCAACGCCTAGCATGCCTGCAGAGAGGGTTCTGCATGCCACTCGTGGCACATGTTCCATAGGTTCACCATCACAGGCTTGCAATATTCTGCCAACCCAGGTAACCGTTGAGATACTTCCTGGTTCAGTGTCACCGCCCAAATCTAGAATATTGATTAGGTGAAGCTCGAATAGAACTGCAACCAACTGGTATAGCATTATAGGTAGTCCTTGAGTTACAACCGTTAGTTTAATGAGTGTTGGAAGTTTTGACGGCACTGCAAAAAAGTGACTTAATGAGTCCTTGCCCTTACGACTGTCAATCTCCCCAGACTGCCTGATCAAAATTTGGTCACTTAGCAACCAGTAAGTATTTATTATGCTTGCTGTATTCCAGGGTCACGCTATCACCATTTGCTTCCTTCCAACAAGCAAAGTCAACAGACGAAGTTGGGTTTGTTAAACCAAGATTCACGAACAACCACCACAAAATCGGTCCCAACTCACATAAATGACCACTAACTTCCATTAGCGATGGAAGTTCCCATCCCAATTGTGGTCGTTAGCTCAAGGACTACTTATACACAACTAAGCTAACCAAGTTTAACATTTTATGCTAGGCTTCAACTTCTAGCAATGCAATCTGGGGATTTAGGAGTGTTGCGATCTCGAGTTTTGTCAGTCTTCCCCCATTCCTCCTCCCAAATATTCTGAGAAATTAAAACGGCAATTATCACCGCTGTCGTTATCAAACCTCCAGTGCAAGTACAAACCAAAGAGGCCTCCTTTTTCAAACCCATCTTCCCTCTTATTTCTAATCCTTTTATCCCTAATATTTTGCATATTGCTTCCTTCCCAGGAGCAAAACCCTGATTTGTTTGTTTGGAACGAGCGCTTGGCATTAAGAGGCGATACGATTACCGCTGCCTAAAATCCACACGAGGCTGCGAACTAAAATGGATCTGTGAATTCATTTGTTTTCATTAAAGCCAGACAGCAGGAAAGTGATGTCACAGGAGAAAGATTAATTTGCAAACTGAATAAATGGGAAAACGGAGGGTGGGGGGGAAGAGCAGGGGAGATGAATACTCTGATTTTGCAAAGGAGATAAGTTAACTCGCTCAGATGGACCTAATAGGGCTGAGAAGATGCCTTTTCTAGCCCTTCTGCTCAGACTGGACCTATCAACGATCTGACTAGCAAACCCAAGAAAAGCAGACACTCTCAGGAACTTTGAAATCCCACAAGCAAAACTTTATTGGAGACACCATTTGGGTACTGAAGAATCAAAACCAACTCTGGTTTTTCCCATGCAATGCCTGCATAGTTAAACAGTAACTTCTCTTTCTCCCCACCCTTGGTTGGTCCACCTTGTCCAATTATGAATCGTCTTTTTGTTTTAAGAACTGTTCTCTTTTCTGTCAGACACCTGCATCAATGGCCTTGATGGGTTTTTGGCTCTCACGGTCCGTCTCTGCCGCATCTGCATTCTTTCTCCCTCTCCTTTCCCCCAGTTCTTTGGCAAGTTGAATAACGGTATGACCTAAATGTTCCCAACCTTGATAGGACCACTGAAATAATTCAAATCCAGAAACCATCCTTCAAGACTGGAGTCTGGGTTCACTCAGTGACAAGATAGTCCTTGACTTACCACCATTCACTGAGTAACCGAAATTACAATGGCACTGAAAAAACAGACTTGTGGATGTTTTTTGCATAATCATTGCAGCATCTCCATAGTCAAAATTCAGATGCTTGACAACTGACTCATATTTATGACGGTTGCAGTGTCCCAGGACTACGCGATTTCCCCTTTTGCAACAAGCAAAGTCAATGGGGAAATCAGGCTCACTTAACAACTGTGTTACTAACTCAACACCTGCAAGTGATTCACTTAACAGCTGTGGCACAAAAAGTGGTAAAATGGGGCAAAATTCATTTAATGTGTCACTTAGCAACAAAAAAAGGGGGGTGTGATGGCTCAGTGGCTAAGACGCTGAGCTTGTCGATTGAAAGGTCGGCAGTTCAGCTGTTCGAATCCTTAGTGCCACATAACGGGGTGAGCTCCTGTGACTTGTCCCAGCTTCTGCCAACCTAGCAGTTCGAAAGCAGATAAAAAATGCAAGTGGAAAAATAGGGACCACCTTTGGTGGGAAGGGAACAGCGTTCCGTGCGCCTTTGGTGTTTAGTCATGCCGGCCACATGATCACAGAGACATCTTCGGACAGCGCTGGCTCTTCGGCTTTGAAACGGAAATGAGCACCGCCCCCTAGAGTCAGGAACGACTAGCACATATGTGCAAGGGGAACCTTTACCTTTCCCAACAAAAAAAAATTTGGGCTCAACTGTGCTCATAATTCGAGGACTACCCGTATTCTCCAATCCTTTTCCTTAAACATCTTGTGTCAGCCCCACACGCCTCTAGTCCAGAAAAGAGAACAAATTTCTTAACTCTTGGTTTGATCAATTGTATAGGAAAACTCTTTTTGAGTACGACCAACCGTTACGTTGGACTAGGAACGGGTGACATGTTTCTTTCACGCTTCCCAAATCCAACCAAACATAAAAGGAGAAAAACAGGAGCTAGAGTTCATGTTATCAGAAGCTCCCCAGATTAAAAAACAAAAACAAAAACACCAGCCTAGATCCAAAATGTCACTTCTCTGCATTTGAATATGTCCACACATTCTCTCCTTGGCAGCAATTTTGAGCCCGTCGTGTCACGTCATCCAAAAAATTGCTGCAGCCAACCCAAACGGCCCTGAACAATAAAACGCGTAACGGATTCGAAAACAAAGGCCGTGTCTTGCGAAACCTTCAAGAGAAGCTGTCACGTTTCGGTTCATTTGAAGTTTGCAAAAATCGGTTTCAAGCTTGTAAGGATCATTCTGCCCATTGTATGTAGTTGAGACAAAAGACCAAGACGTCTGTGTCCAGTTTGCCGAGCCCATCATTTTGAACCTGTGATCTCAATCTGTGTCGTCCAAGTTTTCAGACAGCCACCGGATGAGAGAATCATGCAAAAATATATATATATATTTTAAAATAGGGTTCTTCTCCGGATTAGTATTTTTATTTTGACAAGATTCAGGGGCCAAATCAGTCCCCCAAGAGATGGCACAATAATTGTCACCATTGTCACACAAAAGGCAATTTAATAAACACTTCCGACCTGTCCTAGTATGGATGTAAAAATCCTCCCCCAGTTCTGCCCACGACCCTCGCCTCGAGTGATTAATTCTAACCATTTTTTAAAAAAAAAAAAACTCTGCAAACAGCATCTTAAAAGGAATAGGACGGATGCATTTCACTAGCAATAAGCAGTAACAAGACTCAGGAGTCTCTCTCTGCTGATAATATTTGCAGAGAGAGAACATCTGAGCTTTTTCCATAGTTCTTAGATGAAGTTATTTTCCAGAAGGGGAAATATCGAGAGGAAGGGTGAAAATATTTTGTGTAGATTAGGAAAAGGAAAGGCACGAAGTGCAGGCGCTTTACATGTGATCTCATTTTTTGTTGTTATTAAATCAGAGTGTGTTGCAAAGAGATAGTGTGGAAGATAGAAACAAAGGTATTGTATTTATTATCCTGCCTTTATCATTTTTATAAATAACTCAATTTGAACATATGTAACTCCCTCCTTCCTATTTTCTTCACAACAGCCCTGTGAGGATTGAGAGAGGGGCTGGTCCAAAGTCACCCGGCCAGCTTTCATGCCTAAGGTGGGACTGGAACTCCCCATGTCCTGGTGATTGACTCAGTCACCTAGCCGCCTTTCATAGCTAATTCAGGACTAGAACTCACTGTCAACTCGCAAAGCATCCCTGGCCTGCTCTCGAGATGCCATAAGGGAGGATGGGAAACCGACGAAACGGCACGACAGCTAGACAGATGCGCATTCCAGACTTCTCTCTCTCAAGGATGTATCCCAGGGTTACCTACAACGGCCGGAGGGGAGTGGTCTCTACAACCCGCAAAATTGCCATGTTGGCGAATGTGATTGATGACACACCCTGGGAGGGAGGGGGAAAACAGGGTCATGATTTGGGCGTAAATTACATAGGGTCAGAGCTGGCTTCACTTGGGAACATGCTGACATGAAGCTCCTAATAAATATCTGGATTTCTTTTGAAACTTGGCTCCAAGCTCATGATTTAATTAGGGCATCCGTCGGAACCTTGATACTCACCTTCTCCTGGTTTGTAACTTGGTGCCTTAACCACTAGATCAAGCTGGGTTCACTACTTTGCTTCATTAAATATTGAGGTCTCTCGACATGCAGTAATTTCTTGACAAAAGGGAACGATGGGAAATTAGCAAATTTCTACTTGTTGCTAGGTGTCAACTCCTCGTTGAGCAAAGAAAGATGGATGTGTCCATGTTCATTGTGACCTGTTTTGTGTACCAGGTCTAATTCTGAATCCAACCTAGAAATGTTGGCTTTGCATGGCGCATCTTTTCTGACCCAGCATTGATTAAGATGGATTTGACTAGTTTCCAGAATTCCTAGCTGTTATCAATGAGGATTCTCTGCCCTGCAGCCTAGCCCCTCTGAGATGAGCTAGGCCACTCTACCGCTCTAGCATTGGTGTCCTGGAGGTATGCTTGCCCATCTCTTCACAGACCTTCGAGATAAATAACTATACTCAATTCCCATGGCTGATTCTCATCAAAAGAAGCAACACAGCATTAATGCAAATTTAAACAGATTTTTATAAATAAAAAAAGAACTAGCACAAATAGGCATTTGGAAATAAAACCATAATAGGTGTTTGTTTTTGTGCCAATTATTTTCCCCCCTCCCTATTGAGATGCAAAATATAGCTTTCTTCCACTTCTATGGATCTGTTCAACCCTGAAGTGATTTGGCTAAGGAGATGTCAATTAAGCCTCCCATTTAATGGTATGGAAGGATGACTCATGCAGGTCGTTTCTTCCCCATTCAATTCACATGAGCCCACTTTTCCGTAAAAGAAGAAACATCTTTGCAATTAAAGCAGGGATATGAACTAAAGCGACTATGTAAAAGCTGGGAGAAGAGCCGCTGATCTGTCAATTCCACTTCCATCGGAACTTATTTTCTACATGTTAAGTCCCACCTTGTGCTTGATACATGATGAACTTTTCATTCATGGCATTGTGCAATTCTGTCTGTTCAAATCTCTCCCCACCCGGCCTCAAATCCTCTTGAAATCAGACTGGTTAAAAACGGTGCTTGTGTTAATCCTTAGAAGATTGTAAAATGAGCAAAAATGCCAAGCTTTATTCTAGCTTTCTTTCCACGAAGAAATTCTCCATTTCATCCACTCTATTAATCTAGGCAACCGAGTCTAATGCCACCTAGTGGCTAGTTTCTAATATTACACTATCCACCTAGTCAAAACCTGTACAGTACAGGTAATTCTCGAGTTACAACCATTCTTTTAGTGACAGTTCAAAGTTCTTCAGTTCAGTTCTTGAATGAGAAGCGAAACGTCTTCAAGGAAAAACAAAGGAAGTCCAGTTGCCTCTTGAAAAAGCACCTTTGGGACAAGCATGACCTGGATGACTGAGAATCTCCACAGATATTAACTCCATGTTTCTATGGGTTCCTTCATTCTTATGTCAGAAGCTAGGTCTAGGCTATCTTTTGGTATCACCCAAACCACCTACAGTACATCTCAACAATCTGGTGCTGGCCAACACTGTAAGATACAGAGCAACCTTCCAGTATTCAAAGTCCTCCAGATTTGTTGGACAACCAATACCAGTATTGAGGGAGTCACTGAACATCATGGCTAGTGGAACCAATGGGAGGTGAAGCCAGCACACATGGACTTTACTAAGTTGAAGCTTCTAGGAGTAAATGTACATGGTGTGTGGATTCCAACTTTCAGAATCTTCGATAATAGCCATACTAGTTGGAGAATTACGGGAGAGAGAATCCCATCTGGATGGTGGCCAGCTTGCAGAAGTTTGGACTGAAATGGTCATAGTGGGCTAAAATGCTGTAGAACCAGATTCCTGCAGCGTAGTATGGAATTTGACCAGAAGATTGCTGTGGTCCCTTCCTGTGCATACATTCCAGGATGCTACTTGAAAAAGATCAGAGCTTGGAAAGAAAAATTATAAATAGAAAATGAAGCAAATCAGGAACAAGTAGCAACAAGAATGTCTGAAAATTAAATGTTCTGACCTAGGCTTTCCCAGCAGCTGAGTCCTCGTCCTGATAAATCCCTTTTATTTAATTTACAGTGGATTCCTCTCCAGCAAAGTCTTTCCTCTCCCATAGTCATTCAAGATAGTTCGCCATTACCGACCTTTATCGGGCTTAGAGAGTGGCCGGGCTGATATCTTTCAGACGTCACAATACTTGGCAAGAATGCAGGAATGAACTAATTGTCTCCTGCAAGCTCCAATCCCCTTTCGCTCCTCTTTTATTTCCTCTGGGAGGGGCCCTTCATTGTCCACCTGTAGCCTTACTCCCAAGTCGACCCTTGTTCTTTAGCTGTTCCCTTCATCTGGCAACTCTGCACATTGCGCACACTGGGAACAGGCTACAGCTGTTCATCTGCCTCACTGATGTCTGACTCCGAAGGCAGTTGATAACTGGCATATGGCTCTGTCCCCCTCTCTGCCTCCGACGCAGAGCCCTCATTAGAGTCTTCCCAGACTCCAGGACTGGCCCAGGTTCCTCCCCAACCTCCTCACTGTCCGAATCTGCTGCCAGATCTGCTGGCGGGCCACAACATTAAGACTCAAATCAGACCGAGTTGGGAGTGAAAACAAATTTAATTGGTCGTCGTTCTTTCCAACCTGACCATAATTTATGACCCCAACACTGCCTTTTAGGACAGAGGCTTTCTCTTAAAAGGGCTTTTGTGACATTCAAGACACTCCATGTAAAAAACCATTCCAGTGATAAACCAACTCTGAGTCAAGATGTCCAGTGCAAAGAATTTCTTTGCTGTGACCCAGAGAAGTCTCCCTTTAGCAGCCAGGTGAAAAGAGGAGTAGTAGTAAGTAAAACCAACGCATCTGAATCAGACATCCATTCTCACGTCCGTCTCGTCTTCTGTTTCTTGGCTTGCCTCTTGATATCCTCGAGGCCTCCTGTATCGGCCCCCGCCTGTCCCAGAGCGCACACCCCTTGGAGACGGCTGGTTAACTGAAGCAGCAAGGGAATCAACTGGGGGAACAGAAAAACAGGTTACGTTTTGGTCCAGGGAAAGTGGAATTCTACGCAAATGACCAACATGATACTATTATGCAGGTCATCAACCCTCATTTACAAAGCAGTGAGGAGCTCCTTCTGTTTCACCAAGTGTGCATTAGAATGTGAAGTCCTTGGTGATCTCTGAGCTTGATTGCTTTCTTGCAGATGTTTCATGGCCCAACTACCAATTTATATTTCGCTGTCTTCCTCAACCTGGCTACTTTGGGGTTTTAGTTGACCTGAGTCTGGGGAAGGTTGAGTAACCCGGTTGAAGGCCACTTGTGGGATCCTGGCAGCTCTCTGAGCTTGGTGGTTTTCTTGCAGGGATTTCATTACCAAACTACCGTATTTTTTGGAGTATAAGACGCACCTTTCCCCCCCCAAAAAAGAGGGTGAAAATCTGGGTGGGCCTTATATTCCGAATGTAGTCCCGCCTGGCTTCTCAAACAGAGGTTTCAGAGGCTGAAAAAGCATCAGAAACGAAGCTTCAGAAAAGAAGCCCCCAAACAGAGCTTCAGAGGCTTTTTTTCTGAAGCTCTGTTTCGGAGGCTTTCAGAGGCAGGAAAAAAAAGTTTTTTCTGAAACAGAGTTTCAGAAGCAGAAAAAAAAGCAAGGCACAGAGCTCACAACCAAGGAACCTGCTGCTAAAATTCACCTCTGGGAACAGCTGATTGAGGGTATTCCGGGAGGCCGATCTACCTGCCAATCAGCTTCTTTCTTATTTTCCTCCCCAAAAACCAAGGCGCATCTTATACTCTGAAAAATACGGTAGATAACATCATCAGTGCAAGAAGAGATAAGAAACAGAGCAAACTCCACTCTCTTCTAGCACTGAGAATGTTACCTAGCAGAGTCATGAAAGGTCTACGTTTTGGTGACGTCGGGGTCGGTGAGCGGGGCCTCCTGCCAGTTTTACTACTGGTTCTATAGAACCGGTGCAAATCGGAGGCAACCCACCACTGGTTCAATCCATCTGGCTCCCTAGCTCAGTAATCCCACTACCCTAAATAGACAAATCATCTATTCCTGGGAGGTCACACCACTCAACCAATAGACCCACCATTCAGTAAGGTCTCCACAAGGTCACCCATCTTCTCCATCAAAGTGTTTGCAAAGGTAAAGGTAAAGATTCCCCTTGTACATATGTGCTAGTCATTCCTGACTCAAGGGGACGGTGCTCATCTCCATTTCAAAGCCGAAGAGCCAGCGCTGTCCAAAGACGTCTCCGTGGTAGTGTGGCCGGCATGACTCAAAGCCAAAGGCACACGAAACGCTATTACCTTCCCACCAAAGGTGGTCCCTATTTTTTCTACTTGCATTTTTATGTGCTTTCGAACTGCTAGGTTGGCAGAAGCTGGGACAAGTAACGGGAGCTCATCCCGTCACGCGGCACTAGGGATTCGAACTGCTGAACTGCCGACCTTTCGTTCGACAAGCTCAGCGTCTTAAGCCACTGAGCGACCGCGTACAAAAAGTGTTTGTAGCTTGGTACAAAACAAAGGGAGGCCATCCTAGCAAAATGATGCTCATTGGATCCCCAAGGAAAGGAAGCAACTCAACGCAAAGCACAGCCACAACCACACTGACATAGTCACCAAAAAAACCCTTCTCTATTACCTTGTCATGATTGTAGCCAGCTAACAAAAGCAGCAGAGTCAACGGAAGAGCGATGTAAGATCCTTGGGCAATATCCTGCTCTGGCAGTTTTCTCTGAAAAGGAAGATAGCTGTAATCTTAAAATACTTTTGGTAGTTAAGGCTGCAGAAAAATCCCCATCTTGCCAGTGGTGTTACCCATAGAAATCAACAAAAGACATCATATCCGCCAGGTGCAAAGAATCAGGACCAGCCATTAAGGTGCAATTCTGAAGATCTGTTGCTTAAGTCTATATACAAGAATCTATTCAACTAGAGTTCAATACTAGATTAGCAGCAGATAAGGGTCAATGGAATTCAAGAGAGGCTTAGGCTTGGATTATTTGTGGTAATGCAATGATTCTAGGCTGATGACAAGCTTAACTCCACCACCACCCCAGCTCTGCCTGCCCTTCTCCTACAATATCGTATCGACTTGCTTTGCCTGGATACGCCATGGTTTGCTGTGAATTGGCTAGGTTCATCTACCACAAATCATGGTTGCTAGCCTACCAGTGTATGCCACAAAAGCGAGCCCACAGTGGCTTTATGCTGGGGCTGATTTCCACTTCCACTTCTCTTTTCTCTCTCTCTCTCTGTCTCTCTCCGGAAATTTGCAGAACCTTACCGTTGGATTAAAAACCAAAGTGATGTGTTTGTGGTAGCCGATGGTGGTGAAGGAGACTTGAGGTAGGGTGTAGTCATACTGCGACTTGGAGAGGGTGGAATCTAAAAGCACCATGTAATTCTAGCAGGAAAAAAAATGAGAGAGGGAATGGAGAAAGGAAAAATAAAAACAAAATAACATCCCCTTATCAAAAAAGAAAGGAAGACAACAGAATCTGAATCACATTCGGATGTTCTTCTAGGTGGGCATTTACTGCACCACCCGAGCTGATTTTGCATCATTTCGACAGGTCGGTCAGTTTGTTTGTTTATATCCTGCCTTAATTAATTTTTACAAATACCTCAGGGCAGAGAACATATCCAACAACCCCCTCTTCTTTCTATTTTTCCCCACAACAGTCCTGTGAGGTGGGTTGGGCTGAAAGAGGGAGGGATTGGCCCACAATAACCCAGTTTTCACGCCTAAGGCGGGACTAGAACTCTCAAGTCTCCTGATGATTGGCCAAAATCATCCAGTCAGCTTTCACGCCTAAGGCGGGACTAGAACTCTCGAGTCTCCTGGTGATTGGTCAAAGTCATCCAGTCAGCTTTCACGCTTAAGGCGGGCTAGAACTCTCAGTCTCTTGCTGTTTATTCCAAAGTCACCCAGCCGGCTTTCATGCCTAAGGCAGAACTAGAACTCTCAAGTCTCCTGATGATTGGCCAAAGTCATCCAGTCAGCTTTCACGCCTAAGGTGGGACTAGAACTCTCGGGTCTCCTGGTGTTTATTCCAAAATCATCCAGACAGCTTTCATGTCTAAGGTAGGACCAGAACTCTCAAGTCTCCTGTTGATTGGCCAAAGTCATTCAGTCGGCTTTCACGCCTAAGGCGGGCTAGAACTCTCAGTCTCCTGGTGTTTATTCCAAAGTCACCCAGCCAGCTTTCACAGCTCAGGTTGAATTCAGTCTGTTGCTTTCTAGCCCAGTGCCTTTAACCACTAGACCAAACTGGCTCTAATTTCTATTGCTTTCAGTATTGCAATGGACAGCAAAGGGAAACTCGGTCTTATTTGCAGCTGAAGGAGAAAACTCCCACCAAGTCCAGATTTTCTGCTATGGGGAGAAACCCACACAGGTCTATACTAAGAACTCATCTTCCTCTGCAGGTGTTTTAAAAGACAAGAGAGTGAAAACGGAAGGAAACGATGCTCCTGCTCCCCTCTGCAAAAGATGGGACCTGCTCCTCAATAAAAATTCTTTACAGTTTTTTTTTCCTTCTTCTTCTTTACGTATGAAGATGATTATTACCTCTCCATCCCGGAGCAGAGGTGGAAAATGAAAGAATAACGATTGGCCGAGTGAGACCGTATGAACCGGATTGTCCAGGTTTTCACTTTTGTAAAGTTTCACCTGGGGAGAAAAGAACACACACACACACACACATGGTTATTGTTAAATGAGAGGTAGAGGGTAGCCAAATGCGTTAATACATCGGCTGAAATGAGCATCAGCGCATCCATAAAACACAATATAATTAGCTTTCGTAGGAGATATGCAACTATAGGAAGCCCTTGACTTGTGACTACAATTGAGCCCAAGATTTTCGCTGCTAAGGAAGACAGTCAAGTGTATTTTGTCCCATTTTATGACCCTTTCTTGCCACAGTTATTAGCGCTAGCAATACCACTTAGATTTAACTACCACTTCATGGTGCTTTTTACAGACCTCTCTAGACAATTCCACCCGAACTTAACTCACCCATAAAGTAGGGAGGTACTCGGAAGGGGTGATCACATTTCCGCTCAGATCGAATTGGTTGATTTGGCGAAAAGCCACGATGTTCACATTGTCGACGTCATCGCTGCCGACCTACAATTTGGGGGTGGGGAAGGGGAGAAAGGATTATGGGTCGAGAAGGAGAAGACTCACGAGAACAGGAACGCCGGTCAGGTTGCACGGCCTCGTCAGGTTTGCAATCAGTTAAGAACATTTCAACTCCTTGGTAGTGTTGTGACCCGCCAGCAGAGCTGGCAGCAGATTCGGACGATGAGGAGGTTATGGAGGAACATGGACCAGTCCTGGAGTCTGGGGAAGGCTCTGATGAGGGCTCTGCATCCGAGGCAGAGAGGGAGCCAGGGCCATCTGACAGTTATCAGCTGCCTTCAGAGTCAGACATCAGTGAGGCAGAAGAACAGCTGGAGCCTGTTCCCAGGGTGCGCATGCACAGAGTTGCCAGACAAAGGGAACAGCTGAGGAACAAGGGTCGACTCGGGAGTAAGGCCGCAGGTGGATGATGAATGGTCCCTCTCAGAGGGAATAAAAGAGGAGCGAAAGGGGAGGGGAGTTTGCAGGAGACAATTAGTTCATTCCTGCATTCTTGGCCAAGTATTGGAATCCATCCCTCCCTCCCTCCCACCAATTTATAAAAAGAACAGAATACCTGGATAGCAGAATACTGCGGAAGAGCTCTTTCGATGTGATCGTTGCCTTCAGCTTTCAGTTGAATGTGATACAGGCAGGACGGCTTTTTTATGTATAAAATTAAGAAAAACAACCTGGATTTAACACTCCCATGGCTAAGCGTTGTCATTATGATGTATGCAATGGCTTTCACAACGGCCACTGACTTAACTGAATCACAATTTGTTGAAGAAGACATTAAATAGCTGGATTCACCTGATGCTAATCCACAAATCCACATTTTCTAATTAAAAGAAGCGAGTTTACCCAGCATATTATGGCTCAGTAAGATGAGTAAATTCAGGCTGTGGAGTTACTACACCTCCCACTACCCACCCACCCCTCTAAAAACTGCCAGTGGCTTAACCCAAACCCAACAGGAGCTTGCACCAATTCTGCTGTTTTTTTAAGAGACTCACCAGCAGGCCCCGTAGACGGAATCTCCCCTCTTCATCTGTGATGGTGTCTTCTCCGTAGATGGCACACTCCCCCTGTCCTACCGCTTCCACCGCAATCCCTTGTTCAGGTTCCCCGTTCAGAGAAGAAACAGTGCCATAGCAGCTGGAGAAAAGGAGGAAGTTAAGGCTCAAGTCAAAGGGGACGCAGTGGCTCAGCAGCTAAGACGCTGAGCTTGTTGATCGAAAGGTTGGCAGTTCAGCAGTTCGAATCCCCAGTGCCACATAACGGGATGAGCTCCCGTGACTTGTCCCAGCTTCTGCCAACCTAGCCATTTGAAAGCACGTAAAAAATGCAAGTAGAAAAAATAGGGACCCCCTTTGGTGGGAAGGGAACAGTGTTCCGTGTGCCTTTGGTGTTGAGTCATGCAGGCCACATGCCCATGGAGATGTCTTCAGATAGCGTTGGTTCTTTGGCTTTGAAATGGAGATGAGCACCGCCCCTTAGAGTCGGGAACGACTAGCACATATGTGCGTGGGGAATCTTTACGTTTATGGCTCAAGTAACACCCTTGAATTAAACCTTGGTGCAGTGGTTATGGTGCTGGCCTAGAAACCAGGAGATAGTGAGTTCTAGTTCAGCCTGAGCCTTGAAAAAACCAGCTGGGTGACTTTGGGCCAATCACCAGGACATGGTGAGTTCTAATCCTGCCTTACACATGAAAGCCAGCTGACTTTGGGCCAATCACCAGGAGACAGTGAGTTCTAGTCCCACCTTAGGCATAAAAACCAGGTGACTGTGAGCCAATCACCAATCACCAATCACTCCTGCCTTAAATACAAAGCCAGCTGGGTGACTTTTGGCCAATCGCCAGGAGACTTGTTTTGTCTTAAGCATGAAAGCCAAGTGGATGACCTCGGCCAGTCACTCACTCTGAACCCAACCCAATCTCCAGGGTTGTTGTTGTTGTGGGAAAAGAAGGCGTACTTGAGCTTCACTTAATTAAGTAAGGAAGATCAAAGACATGGCTGTATAAAGAATATTACGGTCGTGGGGTTATATAGTTTTTAGAATGATTTTATGGATTTTAATGCATTTTAATGTGTTTATTGTGATTTGTATTTGTTTTTGTAAGCCGCCCTGAGTCCTTGGGGAGAATGGCGGCATATAAATCACACACACACACACACACACAAACAAACAAACAAATAAATAAATAAATAAATAAATAAAATATATATAATCAATAAAAACTGTCTAATGGAGATGGAAGTCTTCAAGGAGGGAATGGTGGCAAGCTCTCAAAGCAAAGTTAAGAATGGTAGTTCAGAATGTATATACAGGTGCATCTTGGCTCCTTCGCCTTCTCTTTCAACACTGTCCTCTTAGAAGAGAAAACTTGGACCTCTCATCTCTACATTCCCTCTAATCCTTGAAGAGGACTTGTTCACATTCTCTAAGAGCCGCGGTGGCACAGTGGTTAGAGTGCAGTATTGCAGGCTACTTCTGCTGATCACCAGCTGCCAGCAGTTTGGCAGATCGAATCTCACCAGGCTCAAGGTTGACTCCGCCTTCCATCCTTCCGAGTTGGGTAAAACGAGAACTCAAATTGTTGGGGGCAAAATGCTGACTTTGTAAAACTGCTTAGAGAGGGCTGTAAAAGCACTGTGAAGCGGTATATAAGTCTAAGTGCTATTGCTATTAGGAGCTCTGGTGGCGCAATGGTTAATTGCAAGTTAACTCTGCCCAGAGCCAGCAGTTCGAACCTGATTGGCTCAAGGTTGACTCAGTCTTCCATCCTTCCGAGGTGGGTAAAATGAGGACCCAGATTGTTGGAGGCAAATAGGCTGACTCTGTAAACCACTTAGAGGGGGCTGTAAAGGCACTGTGAAGTGGTATATAAGACTAAGTGCTATTGCTATTGCTACATTCCTGCTCTCCGGTTCAGATGATTCCACCAAATTCAGTCCCAATTTTCCAGCCCTGAGCCCTGAACTGTCAGAAGTTCTCATTTACTGACCTGTAAGCCGTACGGTAACCAACAATGGCGATTTTAAGATTCTGGCCCTCCTGAACTTCAATCATCTGGGATGAGGGTTCGAAGCGAAATTCTTTCATCATTGGCTTGAAGTAGTACTGCCCAGGACTCTGTGAAAGGAGAACCATTCGTTGACTATTCCCCTCCTAACACCCCAGAATCAGAGAGGTTTAATTGTTCAATGAAAATCCTGATCCCAATTGTGGTTGTAAATCAAGGATTACCTGTACTGTAGTCTCAAGAGTCACTAAGGCTCTACTCCCGTGATGGCGAACCTGTAGCACACAGTGCCCTCTTTGTGGGCACGCGAGCCATCGCCCCAGTTCAGCTCTACCGTGTGTGCACATGTGCCTCCCGCCG
This sequence comes from Masticophis lateralis, assembly GCA_030761175.1. Lineage (NCBI taxonomy): Eukaryota > Metazoa > Chordata > Lepidosauria > Squamata > Colubridae > Masticophis > Masticophis lateralis. The sequence goes on from JAUDYJ010000013.1 coordinate 8,194,261, forward strand.
GCCAACTGGTCGTTGGGTCTCTGCCGCGCATGTGGGGGGGTGGGGTGCATATGGGCGGGGCACGTACACAAGGGGTGGGGTGCATATTTGGGGACTGCGTGCGCATTGCATTTGGGGGGGTTCGGGCATGCGCACACGCACGTATTCGTACATTCGCAATCGGTCCGGAAAAGGTACTGCTCTACTCCATCCAAAATGACTTGGAGGCCATCCAGATTGCAAATTGTACCGGGAATCGTGGTGGCGCAGTGGTTAGAATGCAGTATGGCAGGTTAAATCTGCTCACTGCCAGCAGTTTGATCCTGACCGGCTGAAGGTTGAGTCAACCTTCCACCCTTCCGAGGTTGCTAAAATGAGGACCCAGATTGTTGGGGGACAAGAGGCCAACTCTGTAAACCGCTTAGAGAGGGCTGTAAAGCACTGTGAAGCGGTATATAAGTCTAAGTGCTATTACCTTTCCTTCCTTCCCTCCCTCCCACCCTCCTTCCTTCCTCCTTCCTTCCTTCCCTCTCTCCCTCCCTCCCATCCTCCTTCCTTCCTTCCTCCTTCCTCCCTCCCTCCCTCCCTTCCCTCCTTCCTTCTTCCTTCCTTCCTCCCTCCCTTCCCTTCCTCCCTCCTCCTTCCTTCCTTCCTCCTTCCTACCTCCTTCCTTCCTCCTTCTTCCTTCCTTCCTTCCTTCCTCCCTCCCTTCCCTCCTTCCTCCTTCCTTCCTTCCTCCTTCCTACCTCCTTCCTTCCTTCCTTCCCTCCCTCCCTCCCACCCTCCTTCCTTCCTTCCTTCCTTCTGTAAACCGCATAGAGAGGGCTGGAAAGTTTAAGTACTATTGCTATTGCTATTTCTCACCATCTTCTAGCCTAAAAGTCTATCTGACTGGAGGTCATGACCGCTGTGGGACAATCTTTCAGAAGAAGCAACTGGGTGAATTCCCCCTTCCCAGTTTGGTGACCTGGCCGAAGCTGTAAATATAAAAGCCGTACCAAGTTGGCGAACGTCAGCATGCCATTGTCCTGAGTCAGGAGGTTGGAGCGAAAGGTACCACCGCTGAGCGAAAGGAGCACTCCTGCAAGGGGATGACCATCTTCAGATTTAATCTGTCCAAATGAAAAACGTAAGCGACGTGCTATCAAAGCTGGCTCAGTGCAGCCTCAGTGGTCCAGGGGAAAAGATTACATTTGACTTTTGGAAGGAAGAGGGAAGAGAAGAACGTCAGTAGCCACACGTCTTGATGCTGAACAAAGGTTGACCCAACAGCAGAGGTGGGTTTTGTATAATTTTACCACCGGTTTGCCGCGTGACGAAAATGTGAGCGAGCGTGAGCACGCACATGTGGCCTTTGGTCTCAAATAAATTGCGTTTCAACAAAAAGTCTTTGATAAAATCTCTCTTTTATTAAGCACAACAACCGATACCTGACTCATCGCAGCCAACACTGGCTTCCTGACCCAAAAACCTTCCCTTTCCTTTCCCCACTCCTCTGCACTCATTGGCCATCTTCCAAGTCACTCAACCCCTAATCTACTGCTCCAGCTCAAAGGAATTTCCCCCCTCCCATCCCATCTCCTACGGGATATCATCTCCAGGGAGAATAAGTAGGTGAAAAGTCAAACGTCCCTTTCCAGATGCCTCTTCTCCTTCTTCTATGTCAGCACATAGTAAATGCAGCTTGAAGTGCTGACAATGTGCTTTGCTCATGCACGTGGCTTGCACGCATGCATGTGGCTTAGAAAACGTGGCTAAATAGGATGGCATAGCGCCGGGGTGGAGGGGGGCGGGGATGGGCTGGATACCAGCACTGCCCAACAGATCTCCTTTCCACTCCATAGTATGGTGGGCTCTTATTTGAAGATCTTCAAATAGGACCTAACTTCTCCATTTCTGGCAAGGAAAAGCCAAGGAAGAAATGGAGATTCTCGGTCATCCAGATCATGGTTGTCCCAAACCAGAAAGTCCAGTTGCCTCTTGAAAAAGCACCTTTGGGCCAAGGGAGAAATGGTCTTCAGAATATCTGCAGGTCAGGGTTGAACTCTGGTCTCCTTGGAGCTCTCTGAGCTTGATTGTTTTCTTGCAGATGTTCCATGACCCGACTAAGTAACATCATCAGTGCTAGTAAGGGAGTGGCGCTCGCTCTCAAACCCAACTCCCTTCTATCACGGATGGTTACTACCTATTGTATTTTTCGGAGGATAAGACACACCTACTTTTTTTGGTGAGGAAAAGGAGAAAAAGAAATCTGCCTCTGAGCAATTTTGTCTCACTGCAGCAAACAGCAGCCTGCGTTACTTTCGTTTTCGTTTTCAGCACAGCTTGATTAGCACAAGGGTGGGGGGGAAATCTACTCCAGCAATTTACCTCTTTGCAGCAAGCAGCAGAGCTCTGCGCAAAACAGCTGAGAGCAAAACAGCTGAGAGTCGGGAGGCCGATCCAATCAACTTGGGCTAATTAGGCTGTGGTGAAGCTGAAAGTTGTTTTTTCTTGCTGTTTGCTTGCAAGGAGGTAAACTGCTGTGAGGCAGAGGCCAAAGAGTGGGGGCCAGTCGGTGGGCGGGGCTACATTCGGTGTATAAGATGCATTTAAATTTTTACCCCCTTTTGGGGGGGGAATGGTGCGTCTTATACTCTGAAAAATACGGTAAATCACTGCAGATTTAGACTGAAAGAAAACTGTACTACCTCGATTTAAGAAGTTTGAAAAGGAACCTATCCGGCCCCAAACATCTGCTTGATGCTAAAATTTTCCAGAAGATCTGGAGAAGGTTTACCTCAAAAGTGACCCCGGCAAGAGCAAAAGCTTTGAAATCTCCAACGGTCTCCTCCACGGCACTCAAAATGAACCCTTCTTTCTGAGCAGTCACGGTGTATTCCAGATCGCTGTGAAGCGGTCCCACACTTTTTTTGGGGGGGGGGGGGAAGAAGGAAGACAAAGCAGAGAATCTCAATTGTCAAGGGAGGAACCGGCTATCCAAAAAAACCCATCATGAGGCAGGCAACACAATTTTGCTGAGATTCATCTTCATAACCTGTAAAAGCCAACTCATCAAAAGCAGTGGTCCCCACCCCCCCAACAAGTGGGTTGTTTCACTTTAAAGGATAATGGTGGGAATGCATGTTTGTTCAGGTTCTCAGAGGAAATAGTAAAGAAAACTGCTTCACACTTGTGTGTTGGCTAAAATCTGCATTCTGAGGGGTCTCTACTGCTTTAATCCTACTTATCTTGCCTAAGGGTATTCAGTTCTTTCTTTAACTGAGTTGCTATCACTTCTACTTAATAAAAGGTCTCTTTTGAACAACCATGTTTCAAGAGTTTTTACTTTCTTAAGTTGGACGGAGAGGCGATCCTTACAACAACGATCTTTCCTCATCTAATTTCTACCTCTTTATCTCTAACCTTTGATAAAACTCATTCCACGTTAAATAACACTCTGTATCTCCTTTATCTTTTATTTTCAATGTCGATCTATCCATCTCTGCACAATCCAATATTTTCCACAGCCCGGTTTCTGGGCATTGCCGCAGACCAGTGCCGGTTCACGGACTGGGGGTTAGGGACCCCTGATCTAAAGGACACATTTGGCAATGGTTGAAGGGGAAGGAATATCAACTACTGCCATCTACGAACATAGAATAATTAAGTTGGAAATGACATTGGAGGTCTTCTAGTGGAACCCCCTGGACTAGAATTTACCTGTAGGATCCTTTATCATCTGTGAAAACCGTGATCAAGGGGGAAGGCGCTCCTTTTTCAGAAATTACGATCTCAACCCCCTCCAATTCGGGGTGAATCTGCCCTTCCAGGAAGAGACCCGCTTTGCCGTATATCTCTATCAGCTTCCCAGGACAGCTTTCTGAAACAAAGGCAGGGAGTACGACGGTGATGAAGAAGTTGCAAAAATTTAGGCGCAAACAGGAGAGTTAATAGGAATTGCCAGCAACCCTGCAAGCTTCACTATTAATGAAATACACTGAAAATTAATTGGGGAGGAGAGGGGGGATTTGTTGCAAGGGAACGTCCGTTCAAATTATACCGTGGCTCATCCACAGAGATAAATTCAAATCATTTCACAGGTGAGAAATCTTGATCTGTGTAAAGCACGTTGTCCCTCCATCTTCCCTGAGTCTTCATGCCGCCCGGTCTCGGGTCGACATTGAGGGCTCAGGACCCTGGACAGCACCCCGGAGTTCGGGGGAGCTGGTTGAATTTTTTAAAGGAGATTCGGGTTAATGTCAGGGTTGCAAGTAAGACCTCCAATGAAAGAAGACTCTGCAGGCTGCTGGTGGACCATAACACTGGAATATATCTTTAATGGTGCAAATAATCTGTTTTACTTTGGCAAGAATCTGTCTACAGGTGAGGAACAATAAAGGAAGCTGCTTAGATGTAACTCTTTGTCTCTTTTGGGTTTGGGAGAATGACACTGTCCACTTTTAACTAGTGAGCAATCTTTCAGATTTCTAGCAAAAGGAATTTTATTTTTCCTGATTCCCACTTGGGAAATGCCTTGAAAATACTGCGGAATAATTGTCAAGACTTACCACCGCTGACGACCGTTTCGATGGAAGGAGGGTAGAAAAGAAGTTCTTTAGATGATGGTGTCACCGTGATTTTCTCCCCAGATCTACAAATCACACAATAAGAGGGTTGGACCTTAAGACTATTTAGTCCAAAATTTCCAAGACTTGTTGTACAACTCCTAGTGGCTCTAAATTCATAGCTAGTGAATGTGTTTATTTATTACATTTTAAATTACAAAGTCCCAAAAATTTAAATGGCAACAGCATCCAGAGCCTCATACCTGGTTTAGTCTAAACTATCACAAACAAGGCAACAAGGCAAAGAAACCTCCTTTCACAATCAACAGCTGAGCGATTTTGGGCCAATCACCAGAAGACGGTGAATTCTAGTCCCACCTTGGCCATGAAAGTTGCCTGGTTGACTTTGGGTCAATTACCAGGAGACAGTGAGTTCTAGTCTCAACCTTAGCCATGAAAGTTAGCTTGGTGACTTTGGGTCAATTACCAGGAGACGGTGAGTTCTAGTCCCACCTTGGCCATGAAAGTTAGCTGGGTGACTTTGGGTCAATTACCAGGAGACGATGAGTTCTAGTCCCAACCTTAGCCATAAAAGTTAGCTGGGTGACTTTGGGTTAATCACCAGGAGTGGCGAGTTCTAGTCCCAACCTTAGCCATGAAAGTTAGCTGGGTGACTTTGGATTAATCACCAGAAGACTGTGAGTTCTAGTCCCAACCTTAGCCATGAAAATTAGCTAGGTGACTTTGGGTCAATCACCAGGAGACAGTGAGTTCTAGTCCCACCCCTAAACCAATTGAGGAGACCTTGGGCCAATCTCTCTCTCTCTCTCTCTCTCTCTCTCTCTCTCTCTGGGTTGTTGTTATGTGGACAAAAGGAGAAAGACATTCTGTTGGATATGTGCAATATATTATTTGTAAAAAACCATAAAGGCAGAATGTAAACAAACACACAAAAGGGTTTTCATCAACACACGGTCCGCGTACCTTGCCCAATAGGAAAAGTCATAGTGGAATGGCCCCAAGAGCTCCTCCACCACTTCCTGCACTGGTGGCTTAGATCCTTCTTCCTCTAGTCCTTTCTTCTCTCTCTCCTGCCGGCGAGCCTCTATTTCAGCCCGTTGCTGCTCCTGACGTAGCTCTTGTTGGGATTTCAATGGCCCAAGCACCAGATCAGGTTCACTGTCAATTGAAGACCTAACCCGGGGGGAAAATGTTGCCTTGTGAAAAGCCACTGCAGCTTCTTCAATCCTTGAACTCAACTGTTTCATCTGACGCATCAAGGACTAAACGGAACTGTTGTGGCCAGCAGAGCTGGTGGCAGACTCAGACAGTGAGGAAGTTGGGGAGGAACATGGGCCAGTCCTGGAGACTGGGGAAGGCTCTGATGAGGGCTCTGCGTTGGAGGCAGAGAGGGGGCCAGGGCCTTCTGACCGTTGTCAGCTGCCTTCGGAGTCGGACATCAGTGGGGCAGAAGAACAGCTGGAGCCTGTTCCCAGTGTGCGCATGCGCAGAGCTGCCAGGAGAAGGGAACAGCTAAGGAATGGGGGTCGACTCTTACCGAATGGTAACCATCACATCCATCAGTTTGTCCGTGGTAATTGTCCCAAGCACGTGGTGACGAATTGCAGTCAAGGTCAAGATACTTGGAGCCGACCTGGATCAATAACCCAACCAAAAAAGTGGAATTACAAGAAAAACTTACTCAGAGTTACCTCACTTCAGACTTTGGATACAAGAAGCCTTGGCCTTATTGGCAGGAAACCTTTGGAAACCTCTGTAAGCCTAAGTGGGTCACAGAAATTTAGAAAGGAAAACATGATTTCACTACAGTTAGGTTTCAAGTCTAAAACTATGGAAAAAGAGTGATAAAGCTTATCGAAGTTATAGTAGAGGAAACTATTTCTGAACTTGGGTCACCTTGTCTACCACAAAGGAACATTTGGAGATGGATGAAGTTATGGGAACTCTCATAAAATGGCTATTATTACAGGGAGGATCACCCTTATCCATAAAATGTCAACCTGGGTGGAGCTACGTTGTTCACAAAATGGTGGCCAAGGTGAGCCGGGCCCATTTCCCCACAAGGCAAGATGGCTTCCCCCATCTTCTGAAGGTGAAATGTTTTAGAATTGTGATGGTGAACCTGTGGCACGTGTGCCAGAGATGGCATGCAGAGCCCTCTCTGTGGGCACACGGCCGTCGCCAGCTTCTCTTCTGGCTTCTGGCATGCCAGCCAGCTGGTCTTCACGGGTGCCAGAGCGTCAGAAAACAGCCTGAAAATGGCCAAAACTGAGGTCATTTTTCAGGATGTTTTCAGGGCCTTTTTCCAGGCCATTTCCAGGCTGTTTTTTGGGCCATTTCCCAGGACATTTTTCGGGACATTTTTCAGGATGTTTTCAGGGCCATTTTCAAGATGTTTTTTGGGCCATTTCCCAGGCCGTTTTCGGGCCGTTTTCCAGGCCATTTTCAGACCGTTTTTTTGAAACGGCCTGAAAAATGGCAAAAAAACAGGCTTGTGCGCACCAGCCAGCTAGTCTTCAGGTTTCCAGTGCTCCAATACACACATATGCATGCACGTTCCAGTTTGGGCATTCGGCTCCCGAAAAGGTTCGCCATCACTGTTTTAGAGCCCACAAAGAAGTAATTGTCCCACAACTTCACACGCATCAAAGCAACCCTCAAACTGCTTCCTTCGGACGACTCCTGATTGGACACCGTCCCAAATATTTCCCCATCAACCATGCTTACGTGTCATAGGTGTAATATTCGTGTTCAAATCGGTGGCAGGAGCGGGGTGTAACTTCATACACACCTGGAGAGGATGAAGAAAAACACTACCTCATATTTCAAAATCGTTCCAGCCCGCGAGAAGCTGGCAAAGGAGCTGGACTAGTTTAAAAAAAAAATCCAGCAGAGGTAGAGGCCGTGGGAAGAAAATTCTTCAGAGACTCTGCCTTAACTGGTATGATGTTAAGTCTTTTTTTAAATAATATTTATTATATTTCCAAAGATTAAAATACACAGTACGAAAAGAAACACAATACACAAAAAAAGCAAGAAAAAAAAACCACACACAAAATATATAAACAACCAAAAACAAACATATCAAAATTTCAATACTAATAACAACTTTTCTGCATTGATATCTCTGGCCTGTTTCACCTTTTTACACAAATTCTACTTCTAAATATCTCTATCTTAAACTTTACATCTTTTTTTCGTAACAAAAACATCCCTTCAATTTTATGTTTACTCTCCAACCAGGAATACCATTTATTCCATATTATATAGTACTTGGTGTCCTCCCTTTCCTTCATTTCCTTAGATAATCTGTCCGTCTCTGCACATTTGTATATTTTTTTTTATTATGATTTGATCTGGAGGGGTGTCTGATTGTTTCCAATTTTGTGCTATCACAATTCTACTTGCCGTTAGTATGTGTAATATGATATATTGTATACTTTTTTGCATTTTCCCTTCCAGAATACCCAGGAGAAACAATTCCAGCTTTCTTAATATCTTCTGCCCTGTTATTTCATCCAGCCATTTTTTAGCCTTGCCCCAACATTTTCTAATCTTAGGACAAGTCCACCACATGTGATAGAATGTCCCTTGTTTGTGTCCACACCTTTTTTCCCCCAGCCTTTTTCAAGGTTTATCTTTTTACCTTAACCATTTCTGAAATCCAGAAAAGTGTGCTGCAAAGAAACTGCTTTCGTTTTCAACTCGTCTCCCAAGGATTCCTACCTGGTTTGGAGAGGCAGAACCTGTTCACACCTTTGGACAGGTTGTAAACACCAACATTTTCTGGTCCGTTTCCATCTTGGTAGAATTCCTAAAGAGCATTAGAATCCCAGTCAAAAGATGGAGAGGCAGCAGAAGAAGCCTGCAGTACTGTATGCTAACCACTGCACCACCGAGGATCATGAACGGTTACAAACGTTTAATGAATTTGATTTGGTTACCTACCAAAGTAATGGCGTGAGAAAGAGAACATCGCAGCATGTAACCGGTTTGGCGGAATTCGATGCCCGATACATCTTCCTCCACAACTTCTATCTCCAAGGATTTATTTTTCCAACACCAGTCTTCTTGGATGATGCTCACTTTAAATTAAGGGGGAAAAAAATGGATCATGGAAAGGGAAGCCTCACGAATCAACTTGGTTTCTAAATAACCAACATTGCCTAATCATGCACTCCTGAAGATCAGCCATTTGAAAGAGAGTAATGCTGAAAACAACACCTGCCCACAAAAGTGTGTATAGTCAAGGAGATGGTTTTCCCAGTTGCAATGGATAGCTGTGAAAGTTAGACCATAAGAAAGGCTGAATGCCAAAGAATGGAGGCCTCTGAAATCTGGTGCTGGAGAAGACTCCTGCGAGTCCCTTGGACTGCAAGGCAATCCAACCGGTCAGTCCTAGAGGAGATCAACCCCAACTGCTCTTTAGAAGGCCAGATTCTGAAGAGGAAACTCAAATACTTTGGCCACCTAATGAGAAGGAAGGACTCACTGGAGAAGAGCTTAATGCTGGGAACGATGGAGGGCAAAATAAGACGGGGACGGCAGAGAACAAAGTGGCTGGATGGAGTCACTGAAGCAGTCAGTGGGAGCTTAAATGGGACTCCAGAGGATGGTAGAGGACAGGAAGGCCTGGAGGAATGTTGCCCATGGGGTCGCGATGGGTCAGACACGACTTCGCGACTAACAACAATAATGCTGGAAATGTTGGGTAGATTTTTGAGGCTGTGCATGCTTCAAAATTGAGTCCATGTAGCTCACACAGGTAGTCCTCAAACTTACGACCCGCAACTGAGCCCAAAATTTATGTTGGTAAGTGGAAATATTTGTTAAATTGAGCTTTGAACCATTTTAGGACTTTTCTTGCCACATTTCTTAAGTGAATCACTGCAGTTGTTAAATGAGCAGGATGGTTTTGTTAAGTGACTTCACTTGTCAGAAGGCTGCAATAGCTGGCTCAGGAATTCTGGGAGTTGAAGTCCACAGGTTGTGAAAGGGCCACAGTTGCCCACCCCTGCAATAGGGGATCATGTGACTCTGGGAACACAACCACCACCACCATCACTATGGGTCAAGCATCCAAATGTAAATCAAATGACCACGAGTTGTAAGGGTGTAAAGGTCGTAAGGGTGAAAAATGTCACTTCTCAGTGCCATTGTAACAAGTCACTTTTCAGTGCCATTGTAACTTCAAACAGTCACTAAACGAAGCGTTGTAAATTGAGCATTACCTGTATAAACAATAGCAATAGCATTTAGACTTACATACCGCTCCATAGTGCTTTTACAGCCTTCTCTAAGTCAGCCTCTTGCCCCAGTACAATCTGGGTCCTCATTTTACCGACCTCGGAAGGATGGAAGGCTGAGTCAACCTTGAGCCGGTCACAATCGAACTCCTGGCAGTGGGCAGAGTCAGCCTGCAATACTGCATTCTAACCACTGCGCCACCTCCGGCCATGTATGCCCAATATCTCTGCTATTTATTAAAATTGACCAATTCGTTCTCACAGGGAGGGACTACTCAGGGTACCGTCAGTCAAATTGTGCCGACTGGCGACTCCCAGGGGGAGGGCCTTCTCTGTAAGGGCTCCAACCCTTTGGAATGAACTGCCCCCTGATATACGAAACATCCCTAATCTCCGTGCTTTCCACTGTGCCCTCAAGACCCTGATGTTCAATCAGGCGGGGCTAAACATGGGAATGATTAAAATATTATCTAATTCTGGGTTTTATTTAATTTGGGCTAAACTATGTTATAATTTTAATTATCAATTTTATGATGTTTATGTATCTTTTATTTTTTCTTGACTGTACACCGCCTTGAGTCCTGCAGGAGAAAGGCGGTATAGAAATATAATAAATAAATAAATAAATATTAATAAGGCAACTGCTTTAGATCCATCCACAGACATATTTTTCACACTCAAATAGCAACCTGCCAAACGATGCAGCTGCTTTAATAAGCAACAGAGAGAAGCTGTTCTGACAAATTCCTTCCACTGCTATACCAAACTGGTCCTCAGCCAAATTTCAAGATGGAAAAAAGCAGAAAAGGAGTCTGATGTAATCACTGTGCCAAAAAGATGTAAGGACATGCAAGATTCTTACTTTTGTATTTGCCCGGCAAGACATTTTCAAAGGTAAAAGCCAGAGAGGTTGACTTGGCTGTAAGTTGGAGGCTTCGTTTTTCTCCTGGCCGAAGGATGGATTGAAGTATCACCATCAATTCCCCGCATGCATCTGTGGGAAAAAGAAACTAGGAATCAGAACAGATGAGCCATAAAACAGGTGGCCAGGTGAATTCAGTCACCTCCTCTGGACTTCTGGCTACCTTGGGATTCCAACTTCTTGGACCATCAGAAGGTGACCATCAAGATAGTGAACTGCCCAATGCAAGAGAAGCCAAGAGTAGAGTAGAGTAGAATAGAGTAGAATAGAGTAGAATAGAGTAGAGTAGAACAGAACAGAACAGAACAGAACAGAACAGAATTCTTTATTGGCCAACGGTGATTGGACACACAAAGAATTTTTCGGTGCTTAAGCTCTCATTGTACATAAAAGCTATAAGTGATAAATCATGATCAGTCATCATCACCCACCCTCTGGAATGAGCTAACTCCCGGAATACGACTGATCTCCATACTTTCCATAAGGCCCTGAAGACTTTCTTATTCCACCAAGCCGGCCTAGCCTAAAAGGTTTTTATGGGTTAGTTCTTTTTAAATTGTATAGATGTGGGGTTTTAAATTGGGAGGCTGATTGATTTAATTTATTTTAGCCATTTTAACTTTTATATTGTATGTATTTTAATTTTGGCTGTCCACCGCCCTGAGTCCTTCAGGAGAAGGGCGGTATATAAATTTAATAAATAAATAAATAAATAATAAATAAATAAATAAATAAATAAATAAATAAATAAATAAATAAATAAAATAAAATAAAATAAAATAAAATAAAATAAAATAAAATAAAAATACATTCGTCATAAATCATAAGATACCACACAGTGATAGAATCAACATAAATCATACTAGGAAACTTGTCAGAGTGCACACAGTGTTGACTATGTGAGACAACCCAGGAGCAAATACAGTAAACAGAGGTTTGTAATTAAATAGTGGTTTTATCTATAAAGAATATATACATACACATACTTCAGTCAGACCTCAAACGAACAGCAATCAGCAATTACAGCACGGAAGCACACCGGGAGAAAGAGATACGCCCCAACAGGGCTGCTTCTTATTACAGGCTCTTAAAGTGATACCAGCCCAAAAACCTTGCTGACTCTTGCCTAGCATTACATCATCGCAGCAGCTGATCAGCTCTTAAATCATTACCCTGACAAAACTAAATAAAATAATATAAATCGTAAAGATACAAGCAACGAAGTTATAAGTCATATGGAAGGACAGGTCACATTCTGTGTTTTTCATGGACCAGGAGGGAAAAACAGCTTACCCAAACAAGTGATCTTCCCGGAAACGGAAGCCAAGAACTGAGAGAAGATCACATCCAGCACTGGCTTGGAAGCCACCGTAACAGGAAATACTTTGGGCTTTAAAGCGAGTCCTGCTCTCGCTTCTGCGTCGGGAACAATGACCTGCAAGAAAGCAATTCAGGAGTCCAGGACAGATTTTGGAAAAACCAAATCCCCAATTACAAAAATAAAACTTCTAGGCCAGTGTTGATGAACCTTTTCAGCACAGAGTGCTGAATGCACACACCAGAAACTGGAAGGCTGTACTTATGGCTTCCAGCATTCCCGCGCAAGTGAAAACCAGCTGGCCAGCTCACTGGAACCCAGAAGAGTAACGGACGATGGCTCATATGCCAAGAGAGATGGCATCCGTGCCATAGGTTCATCATCACAGTTCTAGGCCTTTCCTATCAGCCAATAGCTCTTTTTGGTGACGTTTGCCACAAACGCTGCAATCCATTCTACTTTTTTTACCTATTATCTTAGGACCGCAGATGATTTTCCATGTTCTGTTACTGCAATCGAATGCAAATAGCAAGACTCCCACGCACTGCAACATAGCAGATCCTCACGTATGATAAACAAGAATCCTGGCTTAAGAAATTGCATGCAGCCCATTGATTTCTATACTCAGAAAAAGCTGGTAAACGAATCAGGAAGGAGGCACAGTGAATTCCCCGGAGCCCTCCAAACCTCAATCCTCTTTAGTCCCAGACTCTACTAAGAGATTGCAGGAACTATAGTCCAAACGATGCAAAATTGCCTATTTACCCCTTTCCCCTCTGGAGCAATCCCAAACCGAATCAGAAAACATTTTGACTGCCAATGGTGCAAAAACAAATGGAATAACAAATTGGAGGAGCCTGGTGGAGCAGTGGACTAAAGCACTGTTAAATAGCACTTAGTTGCCAGCTGCTTGCAATTACTACAGGTTCGAATCTCACCAGGCTGAAGGTTGACTCAGCCTTCCATCCTTTCGAGGTAGGTAAAATGAGGACCCGGATTGTGGGGGCAATAAGCTGACTTTGTATTAAAAAAGAACACTGCTGGGGGCGAAGGGAGGGGGGCAAAAGCACTACTAAGCAGGTATATACAAAAGTATGAAGGCTATTGCTTAATGCATTGTAAACCGCCCAGAGTCTCCGGAGAAGGGCAGCATATAAATCAAACCAATAAATTAAATAAATAAATAAATAACAATACAATACAATCTAGATGAAATGAAGAAAGGGACATGGGCCAAAAGATGAAAAGCCTAAGTTTCTCTATTTTTTTTTTTTAGTTTAAAAAAGTGTATATTGATGTTAATTGTATTTAGAGTGATAAAATTGCAACAGAGAAAGCGACAGCATCAGATAGTTGAGAAAATAGAAGGCAGAGACCAAAAATGTCCATTTGCAAAGCAGAAACAAGCAATTCTTAATCTAAAGAAAAAAAACCTTTCCTGTTTCTACTATAAAAACCCCAAGGAAACAAGAGAAAATGTGTTTGTAACAGGGGAAAAAAAAAAAAGAACAGAAAAGCAATTGTAAGCAAAGAAAACAACAGAGACTGTAAATACCTGGAGAAGATATAACCCTGGTCTCGCCTTGAAACAAAATCCGCCACGAGCATCTGTTTCGGTAGTCATCAGCACAGTCTTATCTTTATCCTGCGGCCACATGCTCACTTTGTATTTGGTGATCTGCTTGATCGAGTCGGGGAAACGGGTCACGGAGATCTGCCCACAGACGCTGAATCTGTGTTTTGTTTGTTTTATAAAAAAACAAAACAAAAGGAGAAACAAATGCGACGTTCACAGGGTGGCCTGAAAAAATGGCCAACTCAGTTTAGGCAGGGAGACTCTTAAGGGACACTCACTCCGCTACTATGATATCAGCCAGCTGTGGGGTGTTGGGAGCGATCTTCACCGTGATGGTATCGAAGAAGAGGTGTTCTTTGTGAGCCTGGATGGTGTACGTGCCGGTGGTGATATTTTCCAGGCGGAAAGAACCATCCGATCGGGTGGTAACTGAAATCAGAAAAAAAAAAGAAACAAGCCGGCAAGCAAGCGTGAGAAAAATAAAGACGATTATCCATCTCCAAAGAAACGGGGACTTAAAACTTTTAGAATCCTTATTGACTTTCTTGGCTACAGGTCGGGAATTCCAAATGATACCCAATTTCCCCAAAAATAAGACCCAACCAGAAAATAAATCCTAGCATGGTTTTTCAGGATGCTCGTAAGATAAGCCCTACCCTACCCCCCCAAAAAATAAGCCCCAGTTAAGATTGTCAGCCAGATGGCTGCATTTAGTACCGTATTTCCCCCAAAATAAGACCCAACCAGAAAATAAATCCTAGCATGGTTTTTCAGGATGCTTGTAAGATAAGCCCTACCCTACCCCCCCCCCCAAAAATAAGCCCCAGTTAAGATTGTCAGCCAGATGGCTGCATTTAGTACCGTATTTCCCCCAAAATAAGACCTAACCAGAAAATAAACCCTAATGTGTCTTTTGGAGCAAAAATTAATATAAGACCCAGTTTCATTTTCGGGGAAACACAGTAGTAAGCACCTCTTAAAGCCTTTAAGCCCCCCAATTTCTTCTAAGTCTTTGCAACAACACTGCATTGCCTTTTATGCAACTGTGGCTGCCGTACAAAATGGAGTGTCTAACCTTGGCAACTTGAAGACTTGTGGACTTCAACTCCCAGAATTCCCCAGCCAGTACATGTTTATCGGAAACAGTATAGGCTCTCCTGCTTGAGCAGGGGGCTGGACTAGAAGACCTCCAAGGTCCCTTCCAGCTCTATTCTATTTAAGTCCACGAGTCTTAAAAGTTGCCAAAGTTAAAGATCCCTGATCCAGGTCAATATCGAAACTGGTACCCACCTTTAATCTGGCTATTCAGGATCACAGTGGCATCTGGTACCCCTTCACCCTCGGGGCTGTTCAAAATCCTGCCTGTGACTGAGAAGCCCATGACGTGGAAGACCGGCTGAAAAGGATGAACAGAATTCGAACCCTGCGTTTCTTTTTGTTTTGTTTTGTTTTGATTTATATGCCGCCCTTCTCCGAACATTCAGGGCGGCTTACAATGAGTTAAGCAATAGCCTTCATCCTTTTGTATATTTATACAAAGTCAGCTTATTGCCCCCAAAAACTGGGTCCTCAATTTACCTACCTCAGAAAGGATGGAAGGCTGAGTCAACCTTGAGCCTGGGGAGATTCGAACTTACAGTAATTGCAGACAGCTGGATGTTAATTAGGGTGCTTAGTCTGCAGAGCTATCCAGGCTCCTTTCTGACCTAGGTGTTCCCAAACCACGAAGCAGACTCCTTATCCCGACAAAAATCCCTTTTTATTAAGTGACTGTGAATTTCTCTCATTCACGCTCAGCAAAGTCTTTCAAGGGAGAATTTACAGTCACAGACCTCATCTGGCCTGAAGATATCGGCCAGCTGCCAGGCCGACGTCATCAAAACTTGGCAAGGAGTCACGGAGAGTCACAAACCAATTAAGCGAACTAATTGTCTCCTGAAAACTCCACTCCCCTTTCACTCCTCTTTTATTCCCTCTGGGAGGGGCCATTCATTGTCCATCTGTGGCCTTACTTACAAGTCAACCCTTGTTCTTTAGCTGTTCCCTTCTCCTGGCAGCTCTGCGCATGCGCATATCAGGAACAGGCTCCAGCTGTTCATCTGCCTCACTGATATCAGACTCCAAAGGCAGCTGATAACTGGCATACGGCCCTGGCCCCCTCTCTGCCTCCAACGCAGAGCCCTCATCAGAGCCTTCCTCAGACTCCAGGATTGGCCCAAGTTCCTCCCCAACCCCCGCACTGTCCGAATTTGCCACAAGCTCCACTGACAGGCCATAAAACCCTGTTGGACTTTTATCGTCTCTCCCCTTTCTGAAACAGTTCCAAACGCCCATTTTCCCAAAGGAGGGCCTTTGCAGTGGAATTTATGAAAGGGCGCTAATACATCTTTCCGGCAGAACCTACCTCAATTTTGAGACTATCGTGCTCCACGACAAAATCCAATTTGGAAGGGGCGACGTCGAACGTAATTCTCTCCCCCCTGTAAAAGGGTATCTGGAAGGAGACAGCAATCCAGAGCTTAAAATGTCTTTTAATGTTCAAATCCAATCTAATTCCTCCCCATCCTATTGGATACATCTGTATATATGGCCAAACCAGAATCCTATGCATAGTTAGTACCTATAGGTACTATGCATAGGTTAGTACCTATGCATAGTTAGAAAATCTACGTTTCAGGGTTGATTGGGTGGTTTGTTTGTTTTGGGGTTTTTTGGTCTATGACTATCTTATATTTCTTCTTTTCTTATATATATAAAAATGACTCTGTATGTTCCAGCATAACTCTGGAACGCCTCGAGCAATTTCAACCAAACTTGGTACACAGACTTACTCTCTGGAAAAAAAATACTGTGGGAGTAAGACATCCCTAACACCTCTGGGGGGGAGGGGGAGTAGAATGACTTCTACTGTACTGTCTGAAAATGGCTTCTATTGTGCAGCAGAGTGGAGTTGCCACGGTAACAGCTTCACAGTACTCCACAAGGAGACTCCCCCTGGTAAGGGGGAAAATCCAACATTAGAAATTAGGTTTGGTCCAGACATTTTCAACAAGGCTTTAATTATTCTTGAGGACAAATGTATGGCCATGGTGATGTATTTAATTTAATTCTCGCCGAAATCGGGGCTCAGGGTGAAGTTGCTTTTCCTCTCTAATACAGGATTGGGATCAGGGGTGAAATCTACTTACCTTCCTTACCAGTTCGGAAGCGCACTCAGACCTTCTGCGCATGCGCAAAACCTTCTGTGCATGCACAGAAGGTACAAAACACATTATTTCCTGGTTAAAACCAGGAACTAATAACACCTGGGCGGGTGAGCGGAGGTTTGCTCCACCACTGCTACCGGATCGCCGAACCACCGGCCAAGATCACTAGCGGATCAGGCGATCCAGTCCGATCCGGGAGCATTTCCCCCGATTGGGATAAATAAATACCAGGGCAACGCAGGTTATAAACTAGTCTGGAATAAAATTAGTTTACCGTGCTGTCAACACTCCAGCTTTCTGAGTGAATCAGTCTGGAGAGAACTGATTAGTTCCACACCGAGTAAAATTTACTATCAAGAGGTGGGGGAGCCTTTCTCACTAATGTATTATAATCAGATTCACAGACTGATGGAAACTAAATAATTCAAGCCCTAACCAAGACCTCAGAATGATTAAGGCAAGAGTCTGAGGATATAAGCAGAAATACGGTTCAGGATTTTATATATATATAACCACTGGGACCAATTGCCAGTTTATTATTCAAAATTTATTAGCCTTCCAACTCCAGCGGATTCTGGGCGGCATCCAAAACTAGAGGGGGGAAAAAAAAACCCAGCTGAAAACATTCCATCAGTTTTAATAACTATAAACACGGCTAACAGATTTCTTGCTGAGCTCGACGCGGCTACATTAACGCAGAAATGTATTTCCTAGGTGGAAATAACGCATCTGATGCCTGACATCACCCACTCCCCCCCCCCAGCAGATTATTCCGTTTGATTTCATCATTACTATTAATATTGCAGGTCAGGAGTCCTGCTGGGGGAGAAAAAAAAAATCCTCTCCAAATTAAAGTTTCTAAAACCTTCCGCTAATTCTGAAAGAGAATCGGCCGATGCTTTCCGCGCACAAGGCAGGATTTAGAGCGGACTGCATGCCGGTAGCACAATCGGAAGCCGCTGCGCTGTGGAGAAAAATCTGGTAGCTTACTCACCACGGCGTATTTGCCACTCGGCAGAGACTGGAAAGTAAAGGTACCGTCCTCTTTGGAAATGACATTGCAAAGGTAGGCGAGAGAATCATCCCTTGCTGGAAAACCATCAACTGGGGAAGAATTGCAGCCCATAATATCCTGTGCAAAGAGATATTATTAATCTCTATAGATCCGTGATGGCGTACCTATGGCATGCGTGCCACAGGTGGCGCACAGAGCCATATTAGTGGGCACGCAAGCGTTGCCCTAGCCCAACTCCAGTGCGCATGTGTGCACCAACCAGCTGGTTTTCGGGCCTTCCGCTTCCACCAGTAAACGGGCCGTTTCTGGTCTCTGGAGGCCTCTGGGGGGTTGGGAAAGGCTGTTTTTGCCCTCCCCAGGCTCCAAGAAAGCCTCTGGAGCCTGGGGAGGGTGAAAAATGGGCCTACAGGGCCCACTATGCCATCGCGTGCCAAAGGCAGGGGGACTGTGTGTCAGGGGTCATGAGAGCATGCGTCGGGGAGTGGGGAACATTGAATTATGGGTGTGGGCACGTGTGTGTGTGACCTCCCACGCTCCCCCTGCTTTTGGCACGCGATGGCAAAAAGGTTAGCCATCACTGCTATAGGTTGTCCGAGTTATGGCATTAATCCCAAAGGTGATTTTCGAGTTACAACATTAATCCCTACAGGACACTAATCTCTACAGGGAGGCCTCAAATTATGACATTAATTGAGATTAGTCCTCAAGTTATGACACTAATCCCTACAGGTGGTCCTTGAGTTAGGACATTAATCATTCCAGGTGGTCCTTTAATCCCTCTAGGTGGTCCTTGGGTTATGACATTAACCCCTCCAGATGGTCCTCAAGTTATGACATTAATCCCTACATTTGATCCTTGAGTTATGACATTAATCCCTATAGTTGATCTTTCAGTTATAACATCAATCCCTACAGTTGGTCCTTGAGTTACGACGTTCATCCCTACAGTTGGTCCTTGAGTTACAACATCTATCACTACAGGTGGTCCTTGAATTGCGACATTAATCCGTACAGATGGTTTTCAAGTTATGACATTAATCCCTACAGGCGGTCCTCAAGTTATGACATTATTCCCTACAGATAGGCCTCAAGTTACGATATTAATTCCTACAGGTAATCCTCAAGTTATGACATTAAACCTTACTGGTAGGCCTCGAGTTACGACATTAATCCCTACAGACCCAGAATGGTACAATCCTTTCTGCCAGCTGTTGCAGGAGCCAATCATTAATGGGCTCCTGAACAGACTCATCCCGACAAATTTTCTTTCGTGGAACTACTTTCATCAAGTACTACCAGGAACACAAGGCGGAGAAAGGAACCGATCGATGACGGAGCTGATTAATACTAATAGTTCTGATTCATAACATCTTGACTGACCTCCTTTGCCACCGAAGAGGAGAAAAGGAGAAACATGACGCCTTTCATCGGCTCGCCATCGCTTCGGACAGATCCGGAGACATTATACCCGGCCACGATGAGTGGACTGGAAGCGTGCGCATTGGAGCTGGTGACTCGAACAGTGGTGGTGGCCTGAAATATCAAGGGCAACAGGTGAGAACCCAAAACAATACAAGCAGCGGTGAAATCCCACCTGTTCTATCCAGTCCGCCAAACCGGTAGCGGCGGTGGCAGTGGGAGGCTCCGCCCACCCACCAGGACATCATTATGTCCCCTTTTTAACCATCTGCGCATGTGCAGAAGAAGCATGAATGTGTAGTTTGCGTGCGCTCCCGTGCGGGAGCACACCCAAACCAGTAGCGAAGATAAGTAGATTTCACCACTGGATACAAGATATATCACTGTGTCAACTCCTGGTGGCGCAGTGGTTAGAATGCGGTGTTGCAGGCAAACTCTGCCCACTGCCAGGAGTTCGATCCTGACAGGGCTTAAACTTGACTCAGATTTCCATCCTTCCGAGGTCGGTAAAATGAGGACCCAGATTGTTGGGGGCAAGAGGCTCTTTGTAAACCATTTAGAAAGGGCTATAAAAGCACTGTGAAGCGGTATATAAGTCTAAGTGCTATTGCTATTTGCCCGTTCAAAGAAAACATGAACGGCAGGAAGGTCTATGAGTTTGTTTGTTTTTTTAAAAAAATCTAATCAAGATATAGATTGCATCTCACTCAAGCACTCGTCACTTCTCGTCTGGACTATTGTAACGCTCTCTACATGGGGCTCCCCTTGGGAGGCTCCAACTGGTGCAAAATGCGGCCGCGCAGTGGATTATGAGAGCGATGGGGCACTCCCACGTGACACCTCTCCTGCGCGAGCTGCATTGGCTTCCGGTGGACTTCCGCGTGCGCTTCAAGGTGCTGGTGACCACCTTTAAAGCGCTCCATGATTTAGGGCCAGGGTACTTACGGGACCGCCTTCTGCCACCAATTGCCTCCCACCGGCCGGTTCGCTCCCACAGAGGGCTTCCTCAGGGTGCCGTCAGCCAGACAATGTCGGCTGGTGACCCCCAGGGAGAGAGCCTTCTCTGTGGCAGCACCTACCCTCTGGAACGATCTACCCCCAGAGATACAAATGATCCCAGACCTTCGGACTTTCCGTCGGGCCCTAAAAACTTACTTTTTTCAGTTAGCTGGGCTGGCCTGATTTTATATTGATTTTAAAGTTTGATATTGATTTTAATTGAAATGTTTTAAATTATGGGCCAAAAATTTATTCAATTACTTTTAAAATGATTTTAACTTTTGTGTACAAATGTTTTTACTCTGGCTGTTCGCCGCCCTGAGTCCGAAAGGAGAAGGGCGGTATATATATCTAATAAAAAATAAAGATAAAGAAGATCTCCTTAACCCATCCACTTCAGAGTGTAATGAGCAGCTCCAGGCCAATAAAGATCCAGGAGACTGTCGTGTAAACAACCAGCTACAAACTTCCCCATTGTCAGGGAAGAGATCCACCACTGCACTAGTCCACAGGAGGGCAGCTAGGAACAAAACTGAAAAATCTCCATCTCGATACCCTGTTTCCCCCCCCAAAATAAGACCCAACTGGAAAATAAGCCCTAGCATGATTTTTCAGGATGCTCATAATATAAGCCCTATCCCCCAAAATAAGCCCCAGTTAAGACTCTCAGCCAATGGGTGCATTTAGTATTGTATTTCCCCCAAAATAAGACCTAACCAGAAAATAAGCGCTAATGCGTCTTTTGGAGCAAACATTAATATAAGACCTGGTCTTATTTTCAGGGAAACACAGTAGTCACAGGGATACACCGGCTCGATACGCAAAGGAGTTTCAACCTCGCGGGAATTCTTGTGACCCTGGTTGCTTTCATTTCATTAAATCTTGCTAAAGGCAACTTGAGAGACCTGACTTGGGAAATAATCCGTTTGGGAATTGGCTGAAGAAGCCAACAGTCACGCTTATTACCTCTTTCAGAGTCCAGGTGGGATGAGAAGCGAAGACTTCATATTCTCCAGGAAGCACTTTTAAAAAGGCATACCTGTAAAAAAAAAAACACAGGGAACTTTCTACCATGCTTGGTGGCTCTGCCCAGAAATTAAGAAATATTGGAACAAAATAAAAACATGGATAGTAGAAATAACAGATTACGAAATTGAATTAGAACCCGAAGTCTTTTTATTAGGCATGGTCAAAGGGAATATTAAAAATGATACAAAGTATTTAATGCTTCACATAATTACTAGCGGCTAGACTAGAGTTAGCACAACTGTGGAAAATAGATCGTTTGCCAACCGACCAGGAACTAATACAAAAAATCTACACATGCGCAGAAATGGACAAATTAACTTTAGAGTTAAAGGACAAGGAAGACTCAAAATATTTGACAATATGGAATAGATGGTACCAGTGGACAAATCAGAGGAGGAGGGAAAATGGGTAAAGATGAAATCTAGAAGAAATCAACACAATTAAAAACAGCACTGTGAGATGGATAGAATAGATAATAAGTCACTGTGTGAATGTATATATGTATATATAATAATAGAAATTAGTAGGTGAAGTTGTGTACTGTATATGTAAATTTGTTTTTGATTAAGAGAAACTTGTAATTTTTAAATGTTTTTAAGATTTAATAAAGTTTTTTTTAAATCAAAAGAAATAAAATTCAGTGGATAAAATTCATCTTCTCCTCCTCCAGTTTTGGGAACCAACAGCACAATAAAATCCGTGTTCCCAGTTGGCTATTCTCTAGAACTCAATTTATGCATTCCTACCCTAATGTTTTTCCTAGACCTTTCTCCATCGAGATCAGGGGTGTCAAACTTGCGTCATCGCGTGACATATCGTGACTTTTTACCCCCCCCCCTTCGCTAAAACAGGGGTGGGCGTGGTTTGACACCCCTGATCTAAATCATTGTTTTCCAAACCTGGTCAACTTTTCAGATGCGTGCAGTTCTGGCTGGGGAATTCTGGGAGAACTAAAGTCCACACATCCTAAAGTTGACCAGGTAGAGAAATACTGATCTTGAACCCACCTCCTAAACCTTTAGCTATTTTTACAGCCCGGTTAAGAAAGAAAAGGGGGAAAACGCAACAGGTTGCCAATACCGTTCAATTCTTATTTTTAAAAAAGTTTAAATATATATATATATAAACATTGCATCTTCTCTTAAACAGTGTCAACTGAGTACAAATATCTCTGTGCATTAACCAACAAAATTTACCTCATTAACTACATTAATTCTCTAATCTTACAATTATAATATTAAACAACTGAACATAGTAAACTTATTCATTTTCCCCTCTTAATGTATCTTCTAATAAGAATATAATATAATAATAATGTTAAGCATAATAATCCTAATGATCATACTAACAATTATCATATTGTATGCGTCTCTGTCTTAACATATTTTCTACTCTTCTTTAATTTCCTTCTTTATTTCCAACTTCCGTTTTATTCTCTAACCATTGATAAAATAATTCCCATATCACATAGAAGAGAATAACAGAGTTGGAAGGGACCTTGGAGGTCTTCTAGTCCAACCCTCTGCTTAGGCAGGAAACCCTTCACCACTTCAGACAAATGGTTATCCAACCTCTCCTTAAAAACTTCCAGTGTTGGAGCATTCACAACTTCTGCAGGCCAGTTGTTCCACTGATTCATTGTTCTAACTGTCAGGAATTTGCTTCTCTCCTTAATGAGTTTCCACCCATTGCTTCTTGTCCTGCCCTCAGGTGCTTTGGAGAATAGCTTGACTCCCTCTTGTTTGGGGCAGCCCCTGAGATACTGGAAGACTGCTATCATGTCTCCCCTAGTCCTTCTTTTCATCAAACTAGACATACCCAGTTCCTGTAACCGTTCTTCATATGTTTTAGCCTCCAGTCCCCTAATCCTCTTGGTTGCTCTTCTCTGCACTCTTTCTAGAGTCTTAACATCCTTTTTTTAGTGTGGCGACCAAAACTGGATGCAGGATTCCAAGTGCCTTACCAAGGCCTTATAAAGTGGTATTAACACTTCACGTGATCTTGATTCTATCCCTCTGTTTATGCAGCCTAGAACTGGATTGGCTTTTTTGGCAGCTGCTGCACACGGCTGGCTCATATTTAAATGGTTGTCCACTAGGACTCCAAGATCCCTCACAGGTACTACTATTGAGCAAGGTATCACATATACTGTACCTGTGCATTTTGTTTTTCTTGCCTAAATGTAGAACCTTACTTTTTTCACTGTTGAATTTCATTTTGTTAGATAGCGCTTTGTTTGATATACCGTATTTTTTGGAGTATAAGACGCAATTTCCCCCACTAAAAGAGCGTGAAAATTTGGGTGCATCTTATACACCGAATGTAGCCCCGCCCACCCACTGGCCCCCAACCTTTGGTCTCTGCCTCCTTGCAGCAAACAGCCCGTTTCAATACAGCCTGATTAGCACAAGCAGCTGATTATCAGTTGGAACAGCCTCCTGACCATCAGCTGTTTCAGACTGCAGGGATTGCCTATTGCCATTTTCACTCTCCACTGTTTGCTGCAAGGAGGAAAACTGCTGGGAGGTAGAGGCAGATTTTTTTTTCTTGTGCTAATGAGGTTGTGCTGAAAATGAAACAGGCTGTTTGCTGCAAGGAGGCAAATTGCTGAGAGGCAGAGGCAGATTTTTTTTCCTTGTTTTCCTCCCCAAAAAAGGTAGGTGCGTCTTATAGTCCAAAGCGTCTTATACTCCGAAAAATACAGTAATATTCTGTTTGTTCTTTCTCCTTAATTGCCAGCGTTAATCTGTTCATTTCTGTTCAATTCTTGAGAAATGGGGTTTACTGCAAATGGTCCTGAGATCGCCAATAAAATTCACACTCACTTCCCTCCGGGTTGAGTGGTCGTGCTCTGTAAGGTCACTCCTGTGCTGGGACTTCTGAGCACAACGAGGACGCCGGCAGGACCCAGAGATTCACCTTTGCTAAGAACCTGCAAGGAATGGATACAACGACCTTTCAGCTTTCAAGAAAAAAGGCATTAGGTTCAACCATGTTTAAATTTAAAAAACAAAATACGTATCACCCGAGAGGAAGACACCACAAAAATTTGGGAGCCTGTTGAAAGAAATGTCCATCTGGGGGCAGGGAAAGGCAGTGACCTCCGACTCCCTCTGATGCTGTAGAGTAAGACAGTACCATCAAACCTCAAT
Source organism: Masticophis lateralis (assembly GCA_030761175.1). Classification (NCBI taxonomy): domain Eukaryota; kingdom Metazoa; phylum Chordata; class Lepidosauria; order Squamata; family Colubridae; genus Masticophis; species Masticophis lateralis. Next base: position 8,218,690 of record JAUDYJ010000013.1, read on the forward strand.
TTTTACTTTTCCATAACCACCGCTTCAGTTGTTCCGCGCTGCTCCGTCTTTCCTTAAAGTGATAAAGGTTGATAAGGCTGCTTCAGTGCCTGGTCCTGACGTCATCTAGCATGCGACTGGGAAGACGAAGTGAGAGGCATGCCTCGGGGCTGACGTCCCAGGAGAGCAGGCACACAGGAAGGGTTGTCGGCGAAAGTGTGCAGCAGCGCAATCCCCACACGAACGGCAGCTCCAAGTACCGTCATAGGTTTGGGGCTGACACCAAGCTTCAATCAAATTTAATTCAGACAACCTAAAAAGTTAGTTATGACCCCTGCATTACCCTCTGGGAGTCTGACAACCAATAGAATACATTTCTTGCAGAGGAACAGGAAGCTCAAGGGCAAGGCCCAAGAGAGAGTATAAATACCTCTCTCTCTCTCTCTCTCTCTCTCTCTCTCTCTCTCTCTCCCCCCCCCAACTCCAGGAGGTCCGCTGCTCAGGACTTCAAACCCATGTGGTCCTGTACATCGATAAGCCATCTTTCCAATGAGCCTCCATGTTTCCTGTGTCTTTCTCCCCACTTGGAACTGAACCCAGATGGATATTTCTTCCAACAATTGGCAACGTAAACAGAGGCAAGGGTCAAAAGATAAAATCTTTTTAAAAGGAAGCCCTTACCTTCCCATTTACTGAGAAGCCGGTGAAAACAAAATTGATATCGCCTCCTTTGGTGCAAATGTCGTTGACGCCGTCAACATGGATGTCCACGCTCGTTGGCTCTGGAAAGAAAGATCAAAACCCTCAAACAGGTGATTCTTTCCTGCTAAAGACTAGCCGAATCCCTAGCAGGAGGAAGGTAAGGCTCAAGCCAAAGGGGACGCAGTGGCTCAGCGGCTAAGACGCTGAGCTTGTCGATCAAAAGGTCGGCAATTCAGCGGTTCGAATCCCTGGTGCCGCGTAACGGGGTGAGCTCCCGTGACTTGTCCCAGCTTCTGCCAACCTAGCAGTTCAAAAGCACGTCAAAAATGCAAGTAGAAAAAATAGGGACCCCCTTTGGTGGGAAGGGAACAGTGTTCTGTGCGCCTTTGGCGTTGAGTCATGCCGGCCACATGACCACGGAGGCGTCTTCAGACAGCGCTGGCTCTTGGGCTTTGAAACGGAGATGAGCACCGCCCCCTAGAGTCGGAAACGACTAGCACATATATGCGAGGGGAACCTTTACCTTTACCTAAAGACTAGCCATTTGTTGTTGTTTTTTTTTACAAACAATCGAATTAAGAGTTCAGGTCTGAACTCTTGTTTTCGCCAAACCCAATTCTTACAACCACCCAGAGAAGGGGTCTCCCAACCCCCAGGCCATGGTCTGTTTGGAACCAGGCTCCGTGAGAGGCGGGCCGGTGTGCACACACATGCAGCTCAATTTGCACGAGCAGTGGGCCCGGCACGCGTGTGTACACGTGCGTGCTCAACTTGCACAAGTCTAGCTGCGTGTCCATATGCGTGCACACTTGAGATGCCTGCACACATGTGCCTGCCAGGCCGCCGTTCATGTGGCCCTCTCCACACACACACACACACACACACACACACACACAAAGACACAAAGATTGGGGACCGCTAATCTAGAGCACAATCCAATCCATGTCTACTCAAAGTAACCCTCACTAGATTCATGATAGCTTGTCAACTGGTAAGAAGGCATTAGAATTCCTTCTGAATGACTTTGAGCCTGGTGGCTCAGCAGATTAATGCACTGTGATTAACTCCAGCTATCTGCAATTACTGTAAGTTCCAATCTCACCGGGCTCAAGGTCGACTCAGCCTTCCATCCTTTCTAAGGTGGGTAAAATGAGGACCCAGTTTGTGGGGGCAATAAGCTGACTTTGTATAAATATACAAAAGTATGAAGGTTATTGCTTAATGCATTGTAAGCCGCCCTGAGTCTCCAGAGAAGGGCGGCATATAAATCAAATTAAAAAAAAAAAAAGCAAATGAGCATAGAAAGCAGATATAGGTTCTGAGCCTAAATACTTCTAATCAGTTCAGGCCTTGGTACTCTCTGTTGTGATCTAGGCTTACTGAGTCATTACAAGACACAATTAGTCCCAAACAAACCTATTTATTTTAACAGCTGAGAATTACGTTCATTCCCAGCTGAGTCCCAATTAGTTGCAAAACAAGTCTTTCGGAAGAAGTCCTTCAGGACAATCACCAACATTTATTTCCTTTAACACCCTGCCAAAGGCCTTACTTGGCAAAGCCCCACGAAGTTCAGAAACAAACAAAAGATGCCGACTGGAAACAGAGTTAGCAATGTTCCTTTGCTGAAAAAGGCCCAAGTGCCTCTGTTTCTCTTTTAAGCCTTATGGGAGGGGACAATCATCTCCTGGCCTTACTCTGGAGTCGTCCCTTTTGCTTTAGCTGCTCTTGCCTTCTGGAAGCTCTGCACATGCGTGCACTAGGAACAGGCTCCTCCTGTTCCTCTGCCTCTCTGCTGTCTGACTCTGGGGGCTTCAGAGTCCACGCATCACTCCCAGATGGCCCTGGCCCCATCTCTGCCTCCGATGCAGAGCCCTCGTCCGGGCCTTCCCCAGCCTCCAGGATTGGCCCATGTTCCTCCCCAGCCTCCTCAGTGTCTCACTCCACTGTCAGCTCCACGGGTTGCTGACGCCCAAAACACTCTCTGAACTTGGCTGTTTTCTTGCAGGCGTTTCATTACCCAACTAGGTAACATCATCAGTGTGAGAGAGGATGGAGTTTGCTCCCTGTTTATATGCATGAACTATCTGCAAGTAAAGGTCGATAAATGAAACGTCTACAAATATCTATTCATCTATAAATGAAACATCTGCAAGCAGAACACCAAGAATTCCAGAGTTTAACCCTGAGCTGCGCAAAAGATTCAGAAATGGTTAACATGGAAGGAAGTAAAACAAAAAAACCCACAAGTGGATCATTTTCAATGAAGTGTGAAGACACAATCACAGCCCTTGAAAAATGAAATAAGAGATTCTAAAATGGTTTAGACTTCAGATATTGGGCAGATCAGAAATCATCTCAGGATGGGCTTCAGTAAACAGCAACCAATGAACATCTATGCTTATTATAACATAAGTCTATAAACAAATAACACAACTGAGATAAGCTTCAAATCAACTGGACCGTTTTCTATAAAAATAGCAACTTACCAAAGCTCCACCCTAGGGGAGGCTCAATTTTAAGGACAAAATCCCCCTAAAAGAAAAAAGAAAAACAGGGGGAAAAAATGTAGTTATACGGTTATAATGTCACGCCACCTAATTTAAATGATTAGATATCATTACCCACCTTATCATACAGAGGAATCATAAAGTAACCATTATTTGGAGCACAGTCTGTCTGGTACTTCAGAGTGCCATGCTTGGTATACAATTTAATCTGCAGAAGAAATATTGAGAGGGGAAAAAATGTTATTTATTCTGGAAAAGCTGTTGATTTATGATACTTAAGTCCTAAGTATGGTCATAGGGAACCAATAAGCAATCAGGAAACAATATCAATATAAATCCTAAGGATACAAGCAATGAAGTTACAGTCACGCAGTCATAAGTGGAAGGAGATGGGTAATAGGAACGATGAGAAGACTAATAGTAATAGAAATGCAGACTTAGTGAATACTTTGACTGTGTTGAGGGAATTATTTGTTAAGCAGAGTGATGATGTTCGGGGGGAAAAACTGCCCTTGTGCCTAGTTGTTCTGGCGTGCAGTTCTCTATAGCATCGTTTTGAGGGTAGGAACTGAAACAGTTTATGTCCGGGATGCGAGGGGTCTGTAAAGATTTTCCCAGCCCTCTTTTTGACCCGTGCAGCATACAGGTCCTCCGTGGAAGGCAGGTTGGTAGCCACTGTTTTTTCTGCAGTTTGAAACCCATCCCAAAACATCTTAAAAGCTATTCGTCTCCAATTAACCACAGGTTCTCATTTCAAAGGAGGCTACCGGTTTCTTTTGCCATAAACGGAAGAGGTCTTGGGTTGTGCCAAGTCCTGCTGCATTTGAACTCTTGTGCAAACCAGCCACTGTGGTTTGGAGAAAGAAAAAAAAAACCACCCCAGGGTTTAATCCCTTGCATTACAGGTAGTCCTTGATTTACCACCTTTCATTTAGTGAACGTTCGAAGCAGTGGTGAAATCCAAATTTTTTTACTACCGGTTCTGTGAGCGTGGCTTAATGGGCATGGTGTGGCTTGGTGGGCATGGCTTGGTGGGCGTGGCAGGGGAAGGATACTGCAAATTCTCCATTCCCTCCCCACTCCAGGGGAAGGATATTGCAAAATCTCCATTCCCACGCCAGTCCTGGGGCCAGTCAGAGATGGTATTTGCCAGTTTGCCGAACTACTCAAAATTTCCACCACCGGTTCTCCGGAACCTGTCAGAACCTGCTGGATTTCACCCCTGATGCAAGGACTCCAGAGCCACACTGCAAGCTTTGTGGTGTTGACATCATGAAGCTTATATATTAATATATACATACATACCTACATACCTACATACATACATACATATATATATATTACATTACATTTTATATAAGTACATATATATAATATAATATAAATTATTATATATATAATATATATAATTATGTTTTGAGATGTCTCAATAGAAAAACACTGTGTGTGTGTGTGTGTGTGTGTGTGTGTGTGTGTGTATTTTCTGAGGTTTTCGCGGGTGTTTGTATGTAGGTCTTTGGTTATTTAGGTTTTCTCCCGCGTAAAATTGGAAATGTCTTGGCGATGATTCGACGACATCTCATTCGTCATCTTCAGGCTGCCATTTTCGGCTTCGTGCTTCTAGGAGCACCAGCCGAAAACACCAGCCTGAAGATAACGAATGAGACGTCATTGAAACGTCACCAAGACACTTCCAATTTTACACAGGAGAAGACCCAAATAACCAAAGACCTACACACACACACACACACACACATATATATGTACGTACATGTACATATATAATATACTATTATATATTATTTATATTACAGTCTTGCATACACTTACATTATAAAAAGTAATTTATATTACTTTTATTTTATATATTTATATATATATTACATTTTATATAAGTATATATATATTATATAATATATATAATATATAATTTATATATATATATATATATATATATATATATATATATATATATATGTATGTACTTATATTACTTCTAATTTAACTTTTAATATTAATTTTTAACATTTTTTTAAAAAAATACCCTTCATCTTTCCTTTGCTCCCTCCGTCCAAGACCCCGCCCCCCACTGTCCTACCTAGCAGGGCGGGCGCTCACCTCGATCAGGGAGTAATTGATCTCGACGTCGGACCTGACGAAGCCCCCGCAGCCCACCACGATGTCCTCGGAGCCCCCGGCCCCGGCCCAGAGGGCTCCGCACAGCGCCCACCACCAGCAACCCCACGCCGGCGACGACCCCCGCCGCCGCAGCATCGCCGAGCCGCCCGTCGTTACACGCGGAGCTGCCGCCGAAGGGCCGGCCAGCGCTGACTCAGGAAGAGGCGAGGCGCATGCGCCCGCCCGCGCTCTATGGTTCCTTCGCGGGTGGGGGGGGGAGACAGAGCGGCGAGACGGAAGTGAGCGCACCGACCAGGAAAAAAGGAGGTTACTTTTTAGGGCCGTGCTAGGCGGGAGGCGGTTTTCGTCTCGGTTGCTGCGGAGGCTTCAAGAGAAGGAAACTTTTAAAAAAGAAAGAAACATTTACAGAGGGGAAAGCTTTGGGCGTTTGCAATTAATGTATTTCTTTATTTCTTGATTGTATTTCTACAAAGCCTTGGGCTTTTCCAATTTATTTATTTATTTGTTATTTATTTATTATATTTCTACAAAGCGTTAGGCTTTTCCAATTTATTTATTTGTCTGCTTATCTGTTTATTATATTTCTACAAAGCGTTGGGATTTTCCAATTTATTTATTTATTTGTCTGTTTATTTGTTTATTATATTTCTACAAAGCGTTGGGCTTTTGCAATTTATTTATTTGTTTGTTTGTTTGTGTATTATATTTCTACAAAGCGTTGAGCTTTTGCAATATATGTATTTATTTATCTGTTTATTTGTTTATTACATTTCTACACCTCCCATCACATCTAAGCGACTCTGGGCGTTTTACCGATTTAGAATACCTTTATTGTCACTTTGAATGTACACTAATCGGCATGCATTAAAATGAAATTTCATTGCATACAATAAAAAGAATAAAAAGCATCCGTTAAATTGATGCTTTTTATTGTTTTTTAATTTATGAGTTAAATGTAACAAACTCTAAATACATTAGAGTCAAAAACAAACAAACGTGAGGTATGAAAAAGTTAAACAGGCAAAAGGAAGACCTGCAGTTTTGCTGGTTGGCAGCTTTGCTCCCGTCCTATCTTGAGTTTGCACCGTTCAAATTTATACTGAATAGGGTGCAATTGCTCCCCCTCCGCCTAATATCATTGTTTGCTTAATCGTAGTTTACTGTTGAAATAACTGCCGATGAATGAAATTGCAGAGCGTTCAGCTGGATCAGGGACCTTAAACACTCGAAGAGCCATTTGGACCTATTTCCCACAGAAAAGAAAACACCGGGAGCCACAAAACGTGGATGGGCGTGGCCAACTCAACATCACTCACTTCCACCAGTCACATAACCACCATCCCTAGCCACACCTACCCAGACGGTCATTAGGGCAGAGAACCAGTTGTTAAAAATCACCAAGAACCACAAAACCCTTTTGACATCTCTCTCTCCCTTCCTCCCCATCTCTCTATGTCCCCATCTCTCTATGCCTTCCTCTTCCTCTCTATCTCTCTATGTCTCTCTCTCTTCTCTCTGTATCTCTCTGTGTTTCTCTCTCTTCCCTTCTCTTTGTATCTCTCTATGTCTCTCTCTTCCCCTCTCTCTGTATCTCTGTATCTCTCTATGTCTCTCTCTCTTCTCTCTGTATCTCTCTATGTCTCTCTCTATGTCTCTCTCTCTTCCCTTCTCTCTGTATCTCTCTATGTCTCTCTCTCTCCCCCTCTCTGTATCTCTCTATGTCTCTCTATCTCTCTGTCTCTCTCTCTTCTCTCTGTATCTCTCTATGTCTCTCTCTCTTCCCTTCTCTTTGTATCTCTATGTCTCTCTCTCTTCCCTTCTCTCTGTATCTCTCTATGTCTCTCTGTCTCTCTCTCTTCTCTGTATCTCTCTGTCTCTCTATGTCTCTCTCTCTTCCCTTCTCTTTGTATCTCTATGTCTCTCTTCCCTTCTCTCTGTATCTCTCTGTCTCTCTCTCTCCCCCTCTCTATCTCTCTATGTCTCTCTCTCTTCTCTCTGTATCTCTCTATGTCTCTCTCTCTTCTCTTCTCTCTGTATCTCTCTATGTCTCTATCTCTCTATGTCTCTCTCTCTTCTCTCTGTATCTCTCTGTGTTTCTCTCTCTTCCCTTCTCTCTGTATCTCTCTATGTCTCTCTCTCTCCCCCTCTCTCTGTATCTCTCTGTCTCTGCCCCAGCCACTTCTCCATCCCCCGCCATCACTCTTACTTTCTCAGGCCAGGCAAGGAGTGACTTGGAGGGGAGGGCAAGGGGCAGGGCCTGCCAGTAGTGGGATCACCCGACAGGGAGCCACAGCAGAGGGCCCAAAGAGCCTCATGCAGCTCCAGAGCCGCAGATTGCTGACACCTGAGCTAGGTTATCAGTTGAACATGGCTCACTTCCAGCTAGCTGTTCCTGAAGAGAATCGATGGGCAGGGCCAATCAATAGCTGGATGTGCAGGAGCAGATAATAATGACACAGAGTTTGTGGGAAAATACACATCAAATGCAGAAGGATTTCTGAACGTGGGATTGCTAAAAAGACTGCACCGTCCAAGTAGTCTGGATTCATACCAGCAGCCCATTTTGTCAATTTGCAGAGTGTGGTAAATTATAATCAAGGAGGTTGTGTTCACAACGGGGATGTTGTAATCAAATGGGTTGTGTTGGCATTGCAACAAACTGATCCCTAGGATGATGTGAAGCTTCATGATGTCAACACCAGAAAGGTTGCAGTATTGTTCTGGACTCACCACGAGACCAAACTGGTTCTTAATAGTGACTTACGTGGCTGAGAGAGATTTACTAGCACAAACTTCTTTGAATCTGGGTTTTCCTGCCATGGTTTTGGTACAACCACCATTTCTTATTGATGTTCAGTTCAACAGAAAGAAAAATGGGGAACCTCCTTGTCCTTTTATAGACCTTCCAATGTCTCAGCCAGATGCTGACTCTAGCAGGATTTACATTCTCAGCACACATGGTTGATTTATCAACTAAAGCAGGTATCTAAGCCCTGGCATCGATCCTAGGCTGCTTTTCAATTTAAGGGAATCATTTACCAGTCTGGTTTATTGATTAGTTTACGCCAAGCCAGGCATCTCTAACCTTCAGTGGACTTTACTACTAAATTCCCAAAGCACTCTTTGTTTAAAACAGCCCAACCCCACAAATGCGCTTCAGTGTGGTTTATTTAATTTGCATTTCTGGTTTTCAATAATACCACCACCACCCCACTCCCTGTATATTGTAAACCAAGATTTAGAACTGAACCATTGTGGTTTATTTAACAAAACATGATTAGAGAAATCAGGCCTTCTTACAGTGAGGGAATCCGTCTAAGGTGCAGAGAAGAGGATTAGGGGACTGGAGGCTAAAACATATGAAGAACAGTTGGAGGAACTGGGTATGTCTAGTTAAATGGAAAAGAAGGGCTAGGGAAGACATGATAGCAGTCTTCCAATATCTCAGGGGCTGCCCCAAAGAAGAGGGAGTCAAGCTATTCTCCAAAGCACCTGAAGGCAGGACAAGAAGCAATGGGTGGAAACCAATCAAGGAGAGAAGCAACCTAGAATTAAGGAGAAATTTCCTGACTGTTAGAACAATTAATCAGTGGAACAATTTGTCTCCAGAAGTTGTGAATGCTCCAACACTGGAAGTTTTTAAGAAGAGGTTGAATCACCATTTGTCTGAAGTGGTGTAGGGTTTCCTGCCTAAGCAGGGGGTTGGACTAGAAGACCTCCAAGGTCCCTTCCAACTCTGTTATTCTATGTTCTAAATCCCCACCCCCTGGAAGGGGCAGAACTCCACACGGAACCAAAGAAGATAAATATCGCAGAATGACAACAGGCAGCAATCAGATCTGCACAAGACAGAAGCCTCATCCACTGATACGATGATCTGGGCGTCTGGGTTATGTCGTTCTCAGCAGAATCCAACAGCTGGATTGGAGGTGAGCAGAAAGCGGTTCTCCTTTCTGACAGTTGATTGATATATATGGGTTTCACTGTGGATAAATTGAACACGCATAGACACTGGATAAGTCTGGTCCAAGCGAAGGGCAATGAGCATTCTGCCCTGTTCCTTTTCCACATGAGTTTATGCATGCCCACTCACCGGTGAGAGACTCCGTCCATCTGTTTCTCTTTCTTATTAAAGTTTATTTTTTCTTCTTTCAATTTGTATTTCCTAGTTCCTTCCTCAAGTCAGATTTGGAGGTACAGAAGGGACACGGTGGCTCAGTGGCTAAGACGCTGAGCTTGTTGATCGAAAGGTTGGCAGTTCAGTGGTTCGAATCCCTAGTGCCGTGTGATGGGGTGAGCTCCCATTACTTGTCCCAGCTTCTGCCAACTTAGCAATTCAAAAGCACGTAAAAAACGCAAGTAGAAAAAATAGGGACCATCTTTGGTGGGAAGGTAACAGCGTTCTATGCGCCTTTGGCGTTGAGTCATGCCGGCCACATGGCCATGGAGACGTCTTCGGACAGCGCTGGCTCTTCGGCTTTGAAACGAAGATGGGCACCGCCTCCTAGAGTCGGGAACGACTAGCACATCTGCGCAAGGGGAACCTTTACCTTTAACAGAACGGAAAACCAATCTGGGGAACGGTGAAACTATGCCTTTGAGACTGGATGCAAGAAAGGAAGGGAAAAATAATAAAAAACCCAAGAAACTTTGGACTTCTGGATGTTCTTCAAAAATGCTTTCTGGCTAAAACTGGGAAAGAGGAGGAGTTGGAGGACATTATCAAGAGAGACAGAACTCAGAAGGATTCCAGTGGTGAACAAAAACAGGAAACAGATGGAAACTGCAACCGTTGTAATAAAAAGGGGACCTAATAGTTCCTTAGCCAAGAAAATTAGGAGAAAAGAGCCTGGATGTTTGACCATTTAAATGTATTCCGTAGGTCTTATCTGAAAAAAAAAATGTGCAATTTTCCTGCATTGCTTTCGAACTTTTCTGTTAAGAAATGTCGTTCTTTGGGTTTTAAGTCCGTTGGTGTTTTGAAATTGGTTGAACTGGTTGAACTGCTTTATTAATAGCCTTTCTGGGAGGAAACTAGCTGGGTAAATACAGAGTACACGTTTCGAGCTCAGCAGTCGTGATTTTGCATTTTGTGATCTTGTGTTTTCGTAGAACGGGAACCAGACACGGTGGACGGATCTCCCAGGGTTAGCAGCCTGTTTTCAAAACACCGTTGCAGTTTGGATCCCTTGCATCTATCTATGGATTTCTTTCCCCTTCTATTATTTTTACCTTCAGAAAAACAGCAGGGGATATATCAGGATGTCGGCTGTCTTCAAAGCAAAAATGGTAAGGTTCAAATCCGGGAAAAGGATTCCAGCCATCCATAAAACAAACAATGGCAGATTCTTTTTGTTTGTTTGTTCCATTTCAGGGGCTGCCCGTTTCAGTCAATGAGTCTGGATGGCTTACAGTTCATAAAATATATTACAATTTAGAAATAAAAAAAAAACATTTTAAAACATAAACAGTGAAGCCAGTAAAAACATCCAATTCCATCAAACATCAGTGGTGGAATTCAAATTTTTTTACTACCGATTCTGTGGGCATGGCTTGGTGGGCATGGTGTGGCTTGGTGGGCGTGGCCTGGTGGGCATGGCAGGGGAAGGATACTGCAAAATCCCCATTCCCAGTGAAGGATATTGCAAAATCCCCATTCCTTCCCACTCTGGGGCCAGCCAGAGATGGTATTTGCTGGTTCTCCGAACTACTCAAAATTTCCACTACCGGTTCTACAGAACCTGTCAGAACCTGCTGAATATTATTTATTATTATTATTATTATTTATTAAATTTATATACCGCCCTACTCCCAAAGGACTCAGGGTGGTGAACAGCCTTAAATAAAATACAACATACAAAAGTTAAAAGACTATTAAAATATATGAAATAATTGAGGCTTAAGTCAAATTTAAAACACCCAATTTATATAAAAACTTAAAAGCCCGATTTAAAAGGGAGAGTCAAGTCAGGCCAGCCTGCTGGAATAAAAATGTTTTGAGGGCACGGCGGAAAGTGCGTAAATCTGGGATCCTCCGTATCTCAGGGGGGAGCTCATTCCAGATGGCAGGTGCCCCCACAGAGAAGGCTCTCCCCCTGAGGGTCGCCAGTCGACACTATTTGGCACCCTGAGGAGCCCCTCTCTATGGGAGCATACTGGTCGGTGAGAGGCTACTGGTGGCAGGAGGCAGTCTCTTAAGTACCCAGATCTTAAGCCATGGAGCGTTCTAAAGGTGGTAACCAAGACCTTGAAGCGCACCCGGAAGACCACCGGGAGCCAGTGCAGCTCGCGCAGGAGGGGAGTCACATGGGAGCGCCATGTCGCTCCCATAACCACCCGCGCGGCTGCATTCTGGACCAGCTGGAGCCTCCGGGTGTTCCTCAAGGGGAGCCCCATGTAGAGAATAGCTCCCCTGTTAAACATACAATGAATCCATTTGTGGTTATTATCCTTATTCTGTTCTCTTTCCACCTAGAGTGGTCAAGCACAAATAAGAATGATGAAGCGGTAGAAATATAGTTTAAAATACACCTAGTCTTCGACTTACAAATTGGGACCAGAATTTCCATTGCTTAAGCAAGGCAGTTGCTCAGTGAGTCACGTCGGACTTCACAACCTCTTGGCCGCAGTCGTTGAGCGAACCACTTCCGTTGCTAAGTGAATCATGTGGCAATCAAGTGAACCTGGATTCACGTGCTTGTTGGAAGCAAGATGGAAAGTTACAAATGGCAATCTCATGACTCCTGAGACCCTACAACCGTTTATAAATACGTGATGCAGTGGTGAAATCTGAACCGGTTTGCTACCAGTTTGCTGGCCGCACATGCACGATGCGTGCCAAATGCACACTGTGTGCGCATGTGCAGCACACACCAAACACACACTGCATACATGTATGCATCGTATGCACCAAAAGGAGGCTTGGGAAGGTAAGTAGAACAGTGAAGGGGGGGATCAGCTGTGCCGCGTGATTTAGCTTTGCTAGAAAGCAGGATTCCCTGTTTTCTAGCAAAGCTAAACCGTGCAGCACAGCTGATCATCGGAAATACCGGTTCAGAGGAATCAGTAGCTTTTTTAAACTACCAGTTCAGCTGAACTGGTAGCTTTTTTTTTTACTATAGATTCGCCCGAACTGGTAGTTTTTATCACTACCAGTTTGCCTGAACCGGAGCAAACCGGTAGCATTTCACCCCTGATGTGATGGTTCCCAAACATGTGAATTTTGATTACATGGCCATTGGGATGCTACAATGGTTGTTAAGTTTGAGGATTGTTTGTAAGTCACTTTCCCCAGTGCCGTTGTAGTTTCCAACGGTCGCTAAACGAATGATTGTAAATTAAGGATTCTCTGTAATGATAACTATGTAAAAACGTTGGAAACAATTGGATTGCGATTTTTTCTGACTGTGACCCTTTCCGTTTTGTTAGATTCTTGGCTTCCTCTTGTTAGTGCTGTGTTTCTCCATCATCTCGTACCTCCTTTGGAAAGCTAACCAAGGGGTTTCACCAGCACCCGGGCTCATCATTAGCCCTACAATTCAACTGGTTACCATGGTGAGAACAATTTGTTTGTCTCTATTTGTCCCACATGCTTCTTTGCTTTAGAACTTATGATTACCTGAAGGAGAAACTTAATATTATTAGCCATAATGCCGGCAAGCTCCGTTTCCCCGGTGTGCCTTGCCCAATTAGAATCCAAGCCAGAAAGAAGTACTTCTGTTTTTACTTGGAAACGGTTTCTGGACTTTGTGCTTGAGGCGGAAAAAAAACAAAACTTTGATTTTGGGGTTTTACTGACTAGATAGATTTGTTGTTATAGAAATGGCTAGTTTATACTATTTTGCAAAAGTAAAAAGTTGAGGTGTGGTGTTATTGTTTTATTTTACTGCACCAGAGTCAGACGTCAATACCTTTTTTCCCCCTCCTTTCTTTTCTACACTTCTCCTCTCCCCTTTTCCTCCCTTACTTTTCCTATTTGCTTTTGTATTTTTGTATTATTATAAACAAATAAAAAACTGGAGTTAAAAAAACGAAGAATCCAAGCAAGAAAGGTGGTTGAATATCTTTTTATTTATGCATCAACAAGGAGAGGCATCATCTGAAGTTTCATAGAATAGAATAATAGAGTAGAGTAGAGTCGAGTCGAGTCGAGTCGAGTCGAGTCGAGTCGAGTCGAGTCGAGTCGAGGCTCCGGAGAAGGGCAGCATGCAGAAAGAAAGAAAGAAAGAAAGAAAGAAAGAAAGAAAGAAAGAAAGAAAGAAAGAAAGAAAGAAAGAAAGAAATAGACGGCAGAGAATGAGGTGGCTGGATGGACTCACTGAAGCAGTCATCGTGAGCTTAAGTGACTCCAGAGGATGGTGGAGGACAGGAAGTCCTGAAGGAACATTGTCCATGGGGTCACGATGGATCGGACACGACTTCGCAACTAACAACAACAATCTTCACTTTCACAGCCTCTCAAGTATTGGAAGACTGCTGTCATATCACCCCTCGCCCTTTTCTTCATTAGACTAAACATACCCAGTTCCCACAACCGTTCATCATACGGTTTAGCCTCCAGGCCCCTAATCAACTTTTGTTGACCTTCTCTGCACCCTTTTTGGTGTCTCGGCATCCAGAGTTCCTCCTCTACCAGAGGTAAAAACAAACCCATAGATCAAATATGGAGGAGAGAATGACCAGTTGCAGCTGGTCTACAAAATAGATATTCATGCTAAATTCACTATAGGCAGAGTTCTGGCAACGCTGTTTCTGAAGCCTATGGCAGGAATGTCAACTAGAACTTGAAAAACCCAGTTCATCCTGGATTAGAATAGAATAGAATAGAATAGAATAGAATAGAATAGAATAGAATAGAGTAGAGTAGAGTAGAGTAGAGTAGAGTAGAGTAGAGTAGAGTAGAGTAGAGTAGAATAGAGTAGAGTAGAGTAGAGTAGAGTAGAGTAGAGTAGAGTAGAGTAGAGTAGAGTAGAATAGAATAGAATAGAATAGAATAGAATAGAATAGAATAGAATAGAATAGAATAGAATAGAATAGAATAGAATAGAATAGAATAGAATAACAGAATTGGAAGGGACCTTGCTTAGGCAGGAAACCCTGCACCACTTCAGACAAATGGTTATCCAACATCTTAAAAACTTCCAGTGTTGACACATTCACAAGTTCTGGAGGCAAATTGCTCCACTGATTAATTGTTGTAAGAGAAACTGCTTGACTTAGAGTAGGGTTTAACCAAGAGACAAACCTAAAAAGAGCCTGAGTAGAGTAGGGGAGTAATGCCTCCTACAAAGGCTGCATTTAAGATCCAGCTGCCTGCAATTACTTGCAAGTTCAATCCCAGCCAGGCTCAAGGTTGACTCAGCCTTCCATCCTTTCTAAGGTGGGTAAATTGAGGACCCAGTTTGTTGGGGGCAGTAAACTGACTTTGTATAAATATATACAAAAGTATGAAGGCTATTGCTTAATGCATTGTAAGCCGCCCTGAGTCTCCGGAGAAGGGCGGCATATAAATCAAAATTAAAAAAATTAAAATTAAATAGAAAGTTGAGAGTTTATCCAAAATACCTTTGTTGGGGAATACTCTGAAGCCCTGCATTCTCCACGGTTGATCTCCGGTTCCTCAAAAGCCGATAGGAATCCAATCGTATTTCACATAGCCTTTATATTTAGTATTTCTCCTCCATTTTAGGTCCTGGTGGTTTTTCTCACCCAGATGGAACGGATGAAAGGGGTCCAATCTTCGGGCGTCCTGATGGTGTTTTGGCTTCTGTCTCTCCTCTCTTCTAGTGTCTCTTCCAGCTTCAAATTGCACCAAGCAATGGAAGGGGTAAGTCCACTTTGGGAAAGGAGGACAACAACACAGGTGATCCTCGACTTACGATCAGAATTGAGGCCAGGATTTCCATTCTTAAGCGAAGAGGTTGTTAAATGAGCCATGCCTAAGTTTATAGTAACAAAATCTTACAAGTTTGAAAGAACAGGTGGTCCTTGACTTACGACCGCAACCGAGCCCAAAATGTAGGTCGTTAAGTGAGACATTTGTTAAGTGAGGTTTGCCCCCGTTTTACGATCTTTCTAGGCACAGTTGTTAAGTGAATCGTTGCAGTTGTTAAGTCAGTTGCACGGTTGTTCCTGTAAGTCAATCTGGTTTCTCCATTGACAAAAGGGGATCAGGTGACCCCAGGGACATGGCAACCGTCATAAATATGAATCAGTGGTCAAGCATCAGAATGTAAATCACATGCCCACGGAGATGCCGCAACGGACGTAAGTGTGAAAAATGGTCGTAAGTCACATTTTTCAGTGCCCTCGTAACTTTGAGTGGTCACTAAAAACGAACAGTTGTAAGTCGAGGACTACCTGTACGTCTCTCCCCTCTCCCCTTTACAGTCCAAGAAACTAGGGAGGGTTTCTTTTGGGATGTTTACCACTTCCCATTCCTTCTGAGGGCTCAGCTGCCTCTTATCTAACCGTTGACTAGCCTGCAGCTCTTCCTCCAGTGTCCCCAAAGTCATGGCCATAGATCATTTCAGGGTTAATTAACAGAGGTATGTGCAATTGCTGGACATTACAGAAATAAGAATGGTGGCGGACTTTAAACTTTTTTTTTAAAAACACAGGGATTCCAGGAACAGCCTTTTCAGCATCTGGCTTCATACATTTACTTTGCTCTGGTTTTATCGGAACTGGTGTTGTGCTGTTTCACAGACCCCTCACCTTTCTTTTCCAAAATTAGTCATGACTCAGTAAGTAGATGAATTTTGAATTGTTCCTTTATAGAGCTTGGAATAGATTTTAGTCTTGTTGGTACATTTGAAAGATTCTAGACCCGTGATGGCCAACCTAGGACATGTCGCTATGCACACGCAGCCTTGCCTGTGTGTCTTCTGAGTTTCTGGCCCACATGCGCATGTGACAATCAGCTGTCCTTCGCGCACGCGGCAGTGCCGAAAACTGATGTGTGCATGCGCACCGGCCAATAGATTTTCGGGTACGTATACGTGCCAGAAACCAGAGGTTTGGCTTTCCCGGAGCGCAGAGTCGATGAGGGCGCGCGCACATGTGCTAGACCAGTGATGGCTAACCTTTTTGCCATCGCGTGCCAAAAATGGGGGGAGCGCCGTGGGGTCACACGCACCTGTGCCCACATCCATAATTCTATGCACCCCCCCATGCTCCCCCCGCTTTTGGCACAGGATGACACGGTAGGCCCGTTTTTTGCTCTCCCCAGGCTCCAGAGCCTTTCTAGGAGCCTGGGGAGGGCAAAATGGCCTCCCCCTGCCCCCGAGGCTCTCCGGGGGCTGGAAACAGTGTGTTTCCTGACTTCTGGTGGGCCCAGAAGGCCTGAAAATCAGCTGGCTGGCGCACGCATGCATGCCAAAGCTGATCTTATGTGCCCAACAATATGGCTCTGCATGCCACCTATGCACCAGTGCCATAGGTTCGCCATCACGTGCTAGACGTTTCCACACAAGTTCGTCGTCACTGTTCTAGACCTTAGCATTTATAACGGAAGGACTGATAGGTACTTTCCGAGCTTTCTCTCTCCCACCCTCCCTTCCTCCCCCCCATCTCTCAATAGATTTTAAAAGTTTGAATTTGTTGTTGTTTTCAGTATTTCCGAAGTTCATCATCTTAACATCCATTCCTTATACAACAAAAATGTGTAAAAATGACAGTGGAGTAAATGCATAGCCCAGGGTGGTTTGAAAATTCCAGTCAAATCGAGATTCAGCTTAAACGCACCCAGCTAGCAGTCCATTGACTATTCAGATTGCATTAAGTCCGTTCAAAGTTATGTTGAATCACCACATTACAAAAAAGATGTTGAGACTTTAGAGGGAAAAAAATGCAGAGAATAACAGCTAAGAAGATTAAAGGCCTGGAGGCTAAGACATATGAAGAACAGTTGCAGAAATTGGGTATGGCTAGTCTAGTGGGACATGGTGGCTCAGTGGCTAAGACGCTGAGCTTGTGGATCGAAAGGTCGGCAGTTCAGCAGTTCGAATCACTAGTGCCGCGTGATGGGGTGAGCTCCCTTGACTCGTCCCAGCTTCTGCCAACCTAGCACTTCGAAAGCACATAAAAAATGCAAGTAGATAAACAGGGACCCCCTTTGGTGGGAAGGGAACAGCGTTCCGTGCGCCTTTGGCATTGAGTCATGCTGGCTACATGACCACGGAGACATCTTCAATCAACGCTGGCTCTTCGGCTTTGAAACGGAGATGAGCACCGCCCCCCTAGAGTCGGGAACGGCTAGCACAGATGAGTCTAGTGAAGATTAGTCACTAGACTAGATTAGTCTAGTGAAAAGAAGGACTAGGGGTGACATGATAGCAGTATTACAGTATTTGAGGGGCTGCCCCAAAGAGAAGGAAAGTCAACCTATTTTCCAGAGCACCAGAAGGCAAGGCAAGAAACAATGGATGGAAACTAATCAAGGAGGGAAGCAACCTGGAATTAATGAGAAACTTCCTAAGAGTGAGGACAATTAACCAGTGGAACAGGTTGCCTCCAGAAGTTGTTGCTGCTTCATCATGGAGGTTTTGAAGAAGAGACTGGATAGTCACTTGTCTGAAATAATATAGGGTCTCCTGTTTGAGCAAAGAGTTGGATTAGAAGACCCCAAAGGCCTTCTTGTTCATTGATTGATTGATTGATTGATTGAATCCAATCTGAAGGAGTATCATTGACTGCTTTGAAGATGAATTTTGAAGATAGGTTTGAAGAGCCATTGACATTTCTATTGAATCTCTTGGTAATTCAAGAGATCGCCCTGAAATTCCAAGGATTTGCTTCCTCCCACTGTTTACAGCCATTGTTCTCTGCATTGATGAATGCAGATTTGACAATTGTCCTTTTCTTTCAACATTCGCAGAATCCTTGTCCTGAATCCGGAGCCTCTTTTGTTTCCAAAATCACATTCTGGTGGTTTGCTCGGTAAGAATTCAAACAATATTGTCCCTGGCTTTTAAACGACAAGCGATGGCTGTCCGATCCATCTGTTCGACTGGGCAAGATATTTTGCCGAGCCTTTTCCCCTTTCCAAGTTAAAGCCAGGCTGCCTTCTGCTGTTAATCAAAGCTGTTCTCGGAACCCAATGTCATTATGGGGAATTGACAGTTAATATTATGCCTCTGCAGAGAGGCAGTTTGCAGAGAAATCTGGGCCTTAAATTAAGGAGCTGCAGCCAAAAAACCTACGGTTTTTATTTTTTTTCTTTTTATGGCCGAAAGAGCCGAAGAACACAGTGCAGATATAATTTCAACATTTGACAGAAGGTAAACAAGAGAAATGTTCCATGGTACCCCAATGCATCTTGCACTTTTGATAACCAAAGCATTGCAATTGTCAGGGTTCCAGCGAATGCCTAATTAAATCATGAGCCTCAAGCCAAGCTTCAAAAGAAATCCAGTTATTGATTAGGAACTTCATGTCAGCACGATCTAAGTGAAGCCAACTCTGACCCCACGTAATTTACGACCCAAACTTGACCCTGTTTCCCCCCTCCCCCCCAGGTGGTGTCATCAATCACATTTGCCAAAGGAGCAATTTCACAGGTTATAGAGATCACTCCCTTCCAGCCACTGTGGGTAACCTGGGAAACAGCCTTGAGAAAGATATGTCTGGAATGTACTCCTGTCTTTGGCTGCCATACTGCTTCAATGGTTTGCCATACCCCTTGCCTATGGTAACTTGAGAGCAGGCCAGGGATGGTTTGCAAGTTGACAGCAATCTTGTTCCAACAAACCCAAGAGACGTTTGTAAGGCTCACAAACACAGATGGCTTGTAAGGCTCACAAACACAGATGGTCCTCGATTTATGGCCACAATTGAGCCCAAAATTTCTGTTGCTAAGTGAGATGTTTGTTATGTTTTGTCTCATTTTACGACCTTTCTTGCCATGGTTGATAAGTGAACCACTACAGTTGTTAAGTTAGTAACTCGGTTGTTAAGTGAATCTGGCTTTCCACCATTGACTTTGCTCATCAGAAGGTCGCAAAAGGGGATCCATAGCTCCAGGATACTGCAACCGTCATAAATATGAGCCAGTTGCCAAGCATCTGAATTTTGATCCCATGGCCATGGGGATACTGCAATGGTCGTAAGTGTGAAACATGATCTTAAATCACTTTTTTCAGTGCCATTGTAGCTTCAAACAGACACTAAATGAATTAGTGTAAATTGAGGACTGCCTGTAACCGGGATTATGCAAAACCTTGATTTGATGGCAATTGATCTGAAAATTCCCTTTAAATCGAATTCCTAAATCCCTCCAATCCGGTCAAATCAAACCTTTATGGTCAATGAGCAACATATGTACAATGAAATTGGTCTTTTCAAGACAGTTTGTTCACCAGAGTTTTGTCCTTGAATCGACCATCCAGACTGACCCAAGTCATCCAGTCCACGATTCGTGATGGATCCTGGATGATTCACAAACATCTAGTAACAACTGAACCTCAACCATCTTTTATCTGTAATCTAGGATCAAACACAGTAACAGATTAATCTGTTGCATACCATTTTTTCAGTGGTGAAATCTGAATTGGTTTGCTACCAATTTGCTGGCCGCAGGTGCGTGCTGCGCACGCATGCCCAGTGTGAATCAAATGCATGCTGTGCATGCATGCACATACACACTAAAAGGAGGCTTGGGTAAGTAGAACAGTGAGGGGAGGGATCAGCTGTACTGTGCAATTTCCTGCTTTCTAGCAAAGCTAAACCATGCAGCACAGCTGATCATTGGAAATACCAGTTTGTCCGAACCGGTAGCTTTTTTTAAACTACCGGTTTGCCTGAAACGGAGTGAACCGGTAGCATTTCACCCCTGCATTTTTTCTTGTTTTGTGATTTGTTTTTTATTTTCTACAGGCTCATCTGGAAAGGCTACTGGGCTCCATTACAGCCAGAAGACCTGTGGTCACTAGCAAAAGAGAACTCCTCTGAAGAAATCATGGACAAGGTCAAAGATGCTTGGGATAAACGTAGTCTAAAAACTGAACAGTAAGTTCCTCGAGTCTGCGTCCGTTTTTCTTGCTTCCCCTATTTATTTAGGAAATCTGCTGGTAATCCTCAATTTACAACCATTTATAGAGCGACCGATTGAAATTACAAGGCACTGAAGCAAGTGACTTACGACTGGTCCTTGCACTTACAACCTTTACAGCATCTCCACCGTCAACAAAATTCGGATTCTTGGCAACCGGCAGTTTGAAACACAATGAAAAATATAATGAAACATAAGCCTGCCTCACAAAAGAAAAGTAGTGAATCCAGTGGTTTTTCATGCTACATTCATGGGGGGGGGTTCCCGTTTTTTAAAGTTTTATTTATTTGTTTGTTTATTAAATTTTTATGCTGCCCCTCTCTCCTGTAAGGTGATTCTGGGCAGCTTTTTGGCTCTAGATTTCTTTCTATTCCTCTTTTTATTATTATTATTATTTATTATTATTTATTTCTTTACAAACAAAATATATAACAACATAGATCGCGGTGAGAACCTTACACAATACATTATAAGAAATAAAAGCTACGCTAACCTTATCCTCTTTTTATTCTATTATTTAGCCAAGTATACTATTGGTCCCAACATTGAAAATATGCGGATTCTTTTTGATCTCTCAAAGTTTTTGTTAGCCTATCGGCTTCTGCATATTCAATAATTTTCCCTAAGATCAAGTCTTCTGACGGTAGGTCTTTCCCCTTCCAATTTTGGGCGAGAAATATTCTTGCTGCAGTTGTAATATATACAATTAAACACCATTTACTTGTGCCTATCTTGTCTGGCCTAATATTTAATAGATAATATTCCGTTGCAGTTGCAATTTATATCCAGTGATTTCTAGCAGCCACCTCTGAATAAATTTCCAGAATTCAATTACCTTAGGACAAGTCTACCATACGTGAAAATAGATACCTACCTCCCCACACTTCCAACAATTTGAGGAGAGTCCAGGAAACATTTTGGATAATCAAGCAGTGGGGAGGTGCCACCTGTACAACATCTTATACAGATTTTCCTTATAAGTGGTTGCCGTTAAAAATTTCAGTTGTCTGGTCCAAATTTCTTCCCATTTGGTCAACTTGATTGAGTGACCAATATTTCTCCCCCAGGCAATCCTTGAAACTTTAACAATCTCATCTCCTATCCAATAACTTATTAAGAGTTTATAGATCTTGGCTAACATTTTTTCCTCCCTTCCTAGTATGATCTTATCCATCTTCTTATTCCTCTTTTAATCGGATTTTTCTTATGTGGAGAGACTTAACAATGGGCAAAATGCTGATAATGACACTCAAAGATGCTTGCTGTTATGTGTTTCCTGTAGAATGACCAAATTTGCGAGATTTAAAAGAAAGCCAACCCAGAGAGAAAATGCGGATGAGACTGCCATCTTGCTCCAACCGGAAGCTAGCAAGAGCAAAGAACTTCTAAAAACTTTCTGGACTGTTTTTGGAACTTATTTTCTTCTGGCGACCCTCTGTTTGATCACCTGTGATGTCTTCTTGTTTTTGGTTCCAAAGACACTGAGGTATGTGGACATTAAACTTTTTTCCCCAAAGGTGGATTAATAAAGTTCTTTGCAGATCATCTAGACTCATCTTCTGTCTGGTTTAGAGTTTACCCAGGAAACTAGCTGCTATCAGAGTAAATAACGGATGAGAAAATAGTCACATGCTAGACACATCTTAGCAAACAGGATCATGACATCTTCAGTTGAAAGGATTGAGTAACAAAGGCTGGAAAAGATAAGTCTCCATTCGGGATTTTGCCAGGGTAATGATTTCAAGAGCTGACCAGCTGCTACAATGATGTAATGCTGGGAATGAGTTAGCAAGGTTTTTGGGCTGATATCACTTTAAGAGCCTGTAATAAGAAGGGGCCCTGTTGGGGCGTATCTCTCTCTATGTGTGTGCTTCCATGCTTTAATTTCTGATTGCTGTTTGTGTAAAGTACATATATGTACCGTATTTTTCAGAGTATAAGATGCTCCTGACTTTAAGACGCACCTACCTTTTTGGGTGAGGAAAACAAGAAAAAGAAATATGCCTCTGCCTCCCAGCAATTTTGCCTCATTGCAGCAAACAGCAAATAGCCTAATTTACTTTCATTTTCGTTTTCAGAATAGCTTGATTAGCACAAGGAAAAAAAATCTGCTCCCAGCAATTTACCTCCTTGCAGCAAGCAGCAGAGGCCCGGGCAAAACAGCTGAGAGCAAAACAGCTGAGAGTCGGGAGGCCGATCCAATCAACTTGTGCTAATTAAGCTGCGCTGAAGCTGAAACAAGCTGTTTCTTCTTGCTGCTTGCTGCAAGGAGGTAAACTGCTGGGAGGCAGAGGCCAAAGGGTGGGGGCCAGTGGGTGGGCAGGGCTACATTCGGTGTAAAAGGCGCACCGAAATTTTCACCCCCTTTTGAGGGGGGAAGGTGTGTCTTATACTTCGAAAAATACGGTATATATTCTTTGTAGATAAAAACCATTATTTAAATACAACCCTCTGTTTACTGTATTTGCTCCTGGATTGTCTCACATTGTCACACAGTGCACACTCTGACAGATTTTAGGATCAGGCATAAAGAATCAAGACTGTAGGTTAAGTGGCAATTAAGAAGGTTTATTGCTCAAGCCTATATAGAACAATCTAGTCAACTAATAATCATCACTAAATTGACACTAGGTGAGACTCAGCAGAATTCAAGATGGACTGGACTTGGGACCATGCTGATTCTAGGCTGATGACTCACTTAACTCTGCCCCCCACTTCTACCTGCTCTTTTCCTACATTTAGAGACCCCTGGCCTGCGTTATGAGCTAAAAATAAATTACATTCACCTAACACGATTAACCTGGTGGCTAGTTTAACCCATTGCCTTGGCTTTGACCATTCATTGAAGCATACACAAATTTCCAAGCTAACCTAAATTAAATGTCCCACGGTTTGTAACTTTACGTAGACGCCACTGTTAGGTCATATTTTACTAGTCAAATCAAGTCAAGTACAGCCATCATATAACTTAGAAGAAGATAACTTTTTAAGATCCTAACGGCGCACCATTGTCCTAAAGGTTTACGGGTTGTTGTTGCGGTTCTCATTCTTGGATAGTAGAATTACTTTGATTCTTCTTGTAGTCTTTTCCTAGATTTTATCAATGACCAAGAAGCTCCTGTTTGGATAGGTTATTTCTATGCTGCTGCGATGTTCCTTTTGGCTTGTCTGCAGACACTGTTTGAGCAGCGGTACATGTATATGTGTTTCATGCTGGGTATGAGGTTAAAAACAGCCATCACGGGCCTTGTTTATCGGAAGGTAAATCCTGCTCTTTGTTGACCATATTTTTTTTAACTCTGTGGTGCTCCTGGAAGTACATCTAGGCCAGTGATGGCCAACCTTTTTGGCACCGAGTGCCAAAAAGGGAACGCACATGTGCGCTCATCAGGGCCATGACCAGGAAGAGGATCTGCCCAGGGGTATGTGAACGTTGGATTTCCGTTTTCCAGCATGCATATATGCGCCATCCAGCAAGTCTTCCGGTTACTGCTGCGCATATACAAAATTTAAAAACAGTTTAAAAACATATTAAATAGTTTGGCCCCAATGTCTTAAAAATAAACCAACAGTTAAAATTCATGTTTAGGCCATCCCAGCTTGTTGGAATAAAAACGTCTTGAGGGCAGGGCGAAAGGTGCGTAGGTGGGATCATCTGTATCTCCCGGGGCAAATCGTTCCAGAGGACGGGTGCCCCCACAGAAAAGGCTCTCCCCCCTGGGGGTCGCCAGTCGACATTGTTTGACCAACGGCACCCTGAGGAGTCCCTCTCCGTGGGAGTGTATTGGCCGGTGGGAGGCTATCGGTAGCAGAAGGCGATCCCGTAAGTACCCAAGTCCTAAGCCATGGAGCGCTTTAAAGGTGGTGACCAACACCTTGAATCGCACCTGGAAAACCACCGGGAGCCAGTGCAGCTCGCGCAGGAGAGGTGTTACATGGGTGTGTCGCGTCGCTCCCATAATCACCCGCGCAACCACATTCTGGACCAGTTGGAGCCTCCGAGTGCTCTTCAGGGGGAGCCCCATGTAGAGAGCGTTACAGTATTAAATGGCTGTAATAGGAGAAGAGATTCCTATTAAAAAGAAGATTTGGTTTTTGTCCTGTAGATATTGGTCCTGTCCAGTGCAGCAAAAAATTCAACATCTGTGGGCGAGATTGTCAACCTAGTATCTGTTGATGTGCAGAAGCTGATGGACCTAATTATTTATTTTAATGGGACTTGGCTTGCTCCTATCCGGATCATCATCTGCTTTGTCTTCCTTTGGCAGGTAAAAACAAAAAAACCACAACTGATTGTCTATGGAGATTCTCAGTCATCCAGGTTGTCCCAAAGGTGCTTTTTCAAGAGGCAAATGGACTTCCTTTGTTTTCCTTGAAGATGTTTCGCTTCTCATCCAAGAACTGAACTGAAGAACTTTGAATTGTCGCTAAAAGGATGGTTGTAACTCAGGGGTGAAATCCAACAGGTTCTGACAGGTTCTGGAGAACTGGTAGCGGAAATTTTGAGTAGTTCGGAGAACCAGTAGTGGAAATTTTGAGTAGTTCGGAGAACTGGCAAATACCACCTCTGGCTGGTCCCAGAGTGGGGTGGGAATGGGGATTTTGCAGTATCCTTCCCCTGGAGTGGGGTGGGAATGGAGATTTTGCAGTATCCTTCCCCTGACACACCCACCAAGCCGCACCACACCACACCGCACCACGCCCACCAAGCCACATCCACAGAACCGGTAGTAAAAAATTTTTAAATTTCACCACTGTTGTAACTTAAAAATTACCTGTACTGTACAGGTTTTGACTAAGTGGATAGTGTAATATTAGAAACTAACCACTAGGTGTCATTAGACTCAGTTGCCCCTAGATTAATAGAGTGGATGAAGTGGAGAATTTCTTAGTGGAAAGAAAGCTAGTATAAAGCTTGGCATTTTTGCTCACCTTACAATCTTCTAAGGATTAACACGAGCACCGTTTTTAACCAGTCTGATTTTAAGAGGATCTGGGGCCGAGTGGGGAGAGATTTGAATAACCAAAATTGCATGATGCCATGAATGAAGGCATCATTCCTCAGTTCTGACTGGATACTTCCAGGGGTGAAATCCAGCAGGTTTTGACAGGTTCTGGAGAACCAGTAATGGAAATTTTGAGTAGTTCAGAGAACCGGCAAATACCACCTCTGGCTGGCCCCAGAGTGGGGTGGGAATGAAAATTTTGCAATATCCTTTACCCAGGAGGGGAGGAAATGGAGATTTTGCAGTATCCTTCCCCTAGAGTGGAGTGGGAATAGAGATTTTGCAATATCCTTCCCCTGCCATGCCCACCAAGCCACACGCACAGAACTGGTAGGGAAAAAAATGGATTTCACTGCTGGATCCTTCCATTCCCTACCATCCTGTCAGAGCTGGAAAAGCTGCTTGGATGAAATGCCTTCAAAGAAAAACAAAACAAAACTAGGAAATCCAGTTGCCTCCTGAAAAAGGACCTTTGGGATGACTGTATATCAGCTCAAGGATAGAAAGCTGAGGTGACCTTGAGCCAGTCAGGATTGAACTCCAGACTGCTGGCAGAGTCAGCCTGCAATACTACATTCTAACCACTATGCCACCAGGGCTCCTAATGCAACATCCAATCAACTACAGCAATAGCAATAGCACTTATATACCACTTCACAGTGCTTTACTGCCCTCTCTAAGCGGTTTACAGAGTCGGGCATATTGCCTCCAGCAATCTGAATCCTCATTTTACCCACCTTGGAAGGATGGAAGGCTGAGTCAAGCTTGAGCCTGGTGAGAATCGAACTGCCAAACTGCTGGCCGCCGGCAGTCCGCAGAAATAGCTTGCAGTACTGCATTGTAACCACTGCGCCACCACAGCTCTTATACTGATATTCAAATTATTTAATCACACCTGAGTTCTGCTTTACCTGGCCACTAGATGTCTCCATTAGCTCATTAAAAACGGTGAAAAGCTCAGCGAAAGGAAGAGACTTGGATCGTTAATCATCTTTCTCATGAATATTTCAATTCCGATGCCATTTTCTTACCGTTTAGTAGAAAGAGATGCACAAAAATAATCTGCGTTCTCTTCATTTAACATTCTGGTTTCTGCATCCATTAGCTCCTCGGACCCTCTGCCTTGTCTGCTGTGATCATATTTTTAGTTCTCTTACCTCTGAACTTTGGGATCAGCAAGAAGAGAAGGCAGCTCCAGGTATGGGGCCTAAAATACTTTGTTTTTCTGGGACATAAGTAAATTTAATCGGAGTGGGCTTCAAAGATTTTAGCAAGGGGTTCTCTGCCCGGTTGCTGGGTCGCCGTGGGCATGGTGGGCGTGGCTTAGTCAGCCTCCTGCACCACGGGGATGGTGGTGTTTGCCCTCCCCACGCTCCGGAGGCTTTTCTCAAGCCTCGGAAGGGTGAAAACAGCCTCCCCAGGTTCCGGAGGCCCTTTTCCCAAACGTCCGGTAGGCCCGTTTTTCACCCTCTTCATTCACTATGCATCTGCGGGCGCCCTGCACTTATCTGCATCAAAAACGGGCCATGTGGGAGGGGTGGGGTGGGGTGGGCGGGGCCAGGAGTGGGATATGGGGATTCTCTGAACCACACAGATTCTTAGCTAAAGGTTCTCCCAAACCCCTGAGAACCCCCAACAGCCCACCCCTGAATTTAATTCCTCCTCCTTAGCTTAACCTTGTATCCTCTGGAGACTTCCAAAGATGTTGGCCAAGAATTCAGGCAAACGGTAACCACACTAGTCAGACATCTTGGGAGTTGTAATCTGACACATCTGAAGGACTTCCAGATGGAGCGGGGAATCTTGACAAAGACCACAATCCCTACCTCAGAACATTGTTTGTTTCATTGTTCTCTGTGAGCAGAGGAGAATCAGAAACGATTGAAAAAAGTCATCGATGGACACACATCTTTAATTTCATATCATTTGTTGGTGGCTACGGAATTTTGCTTTGGGTTCTAAGCAGGGCGGGCTTCAAATGTTTTAGCAAGGAGTTCTCTGCCCGGTTGTTGGGTAGGCATGGCTATG
Organism: Masticophis lateralis; assembly: GCA_030761175.1. Classification (NCBI taxonomy): domain Eukaryota; kingdom Metazoa; phylum Chordata; class Lepidosauria; order Squamata; family Colubridae; genus Masticophis; species Masticophis lateralis. The sequence continues at coordinate 8,246,103 of JAUDYJ010000013.1, forward strand.
GTGGGTGTGGCCTAATTGACCTCCTGTACCACAGCGGGTGGGGAGGAGCATTTTTGCCCTCCCCGGGCTCCGGAGGCTTTCCTTGAGCGTCCGGGAAGATGAAAACGGCCTCTGCAAGTTCTGGAGGCTGGAAACAGGCCCGTTTCCGGCTTTTCTATACTTCCGGTAGGCCCGTTTTTCACCCTCCCCGAGCCTCCACATGTGCCCTGCACTTACCTGCATCTAAAACAGGCTGCGTGGTGACTCCTGGCAGGGAAGGGGAGGGGTGGGCGGGGCCAGCCAGGAGTGGGATTGGGGGTTCTCTGAACTGCAAAAAAACCTTAGCTAGAGGTTCTCCCAAACCCCTGCGAACCCCCAGCAGTCCACCCCTGCTTCTCATAAAAAGTTTGAGTCTGAGGTTGGCCAACTTTGGGTGCACCCCAGTGGGTAATTTCAATGTTTCAGGTAGACAGCTTCTGTCCAGCTATGACTTTTTGCCAGTGCTTTGTGTTTTTCCTTATATATTTACTTACAACGTTGTAAATCACTTCAGTCATGCCAGCTGAGACAGTGTAAAACAAAGCAAAAGGATCCGTTAAGAACTAATGTAACTGAATAAAATAAGACAAATATGAATCCTCTAAGATGGATCTTCCAACTGTTGGAAGATATCAGTTCCAAGTGGGGAAAAAGAGTTTCCACTGGAAACATGGAGACTGCTTGGAAAGATGGTTTAATGGTGGACAAGATCACATGGTTTGAGTTCCTGAACAGAAAAGAGCTGAGATGCTGAGTGTGCCTTGGTTTTATGCCCTCTCTGCGCTTTGAACTTTCTGGGGCACAAGAAGAGTATCCTGATTGGTTGTCAGACTCCCAGGAGGTGGTGGATCTTAGCTAACCTTGCTGGCTGATGTAATCTTCCCAGGTGCCATGTGGGGAGTTTCTGTTGCTAGGTGGGTCCTATTGTGTTGCAGATGATGGTCCATTGACAAAGGTGGGGGGAATGAGTGAGCTTGGCTGAAGCCTTAATGGCCTGATGACAAAGATGAGGGGAGGTAGAAAGCCGCTTGTCTTTAAAACGTGTTTCTCCATTTCTCATCCAGGGAAACATAATATTCTGCCCCTTTCAATATTTCCTAAAATATTTCATTCTTCTAGGAGAGGGGTGGGTGCTAACTTCCTACACAACCAACCAAGGTCAAACACATGCTTGGGAGGAGTGGGGGAGTTCATCTTCAGAGCTTGTGAAATGCAAAAAATGGTCAGGGCTGAGCAGAGCTCCATGTGCGTTTTGTCTGTGTGTAATATTGTGAATAATTAGAAGTACTACTAAGCATTACAATTCCAATTTTCCTGTTGGTGCTACAAACTTAAAATTCCATCTTTCAGGAAGCTCAGATAAAGTACAAGGACAGCCGTGCAAGGCTGACCAGCACCATCCTCAGTGACATGAAGGTCCTCAAACTTCATGGCTGGGAAAAGACGTTCATGAGAAAAGTGCTGGGCATCCGAACTCAAGAACTTCAAGCTCTCAAGATGTCTCAGTTCCTCTTCTCCGTTTCTCTTGCGTCTTTCCAGTCATCTACTTTTCTGGTGAGCTGTTGCAGATTGACCTCCTCAAAAATGGCATATGGTTTTGAGAGGGTTTCACCCAGGGTTGAAATCCAGCAGGTTCTGACAGGTTCTGGAGAACCGGTAGCGGAAATTTTGCGTAGTTTGGAGAACCGGAAAATGCCACCTTTGGCTAGCCCCAGAGTGGGGTGGGAATGGAGATTTTGCAGTATCCTTCCCCTGCCACGCCCACCAACCCACGCCCACAGAACCGGTAGTAAAAAAAAAATGGATTTCACCTCTTCTCTGGTTGCTCCTCTACAGATTTCATTCATCAGCTTTGCGGTCTACACGTTGTCAGATGAGACAAATGTCTTGGATGCTAAGAAAGCTTTTGTTTCTCTTAGCTTGATCAACATTCTCAATACTGCTCACTCCTTCCTTCCCTTTTCCATTAATGCTGTTGTGCAGGTGAGTTGCTCTTTGGCTACATTGCGTCAGTTTAAGTGGTGGGTCGTCAGAGGTGGGTTTCAGCAGGTTCTGACCAGTTCTGGAGAATCGGTAGTGGAAATTTTGAGTAGTTTGGAAAACCAGTAAATAATACCTCTGACTGTCCCCATCCCAATCTATTCTCCGCCTCCCGAGTCCCAGCTGATTGGGAGGAAATGGGGATTTTTCAATAACCTTCCCCTGGAGTGGGGTGGGAATGGAGATTTTACAGTATCTTTCCCCTGCCATGCCAACCAAGCCATGCCATGTCCACCAAGCCACATCCATAGAACTGGTAGTAAAAAATTTTGAACTCCACCACTGTGGAACATCATTCTAGGTACTCCAGTTCTGCATTTCCAAGTGGTCTTCCTGTTAGGCAATTACTTCAAGCATGTTGTCATCCCCAAAGAAATTATCTTGCTCTTTCTCCTTGTTCTTCTTCCTGATGATTGGCCTGGAGATCCCAGAGCAAAGGAAGGAGGATCTAGAACCACCATCCAAAAATGATCTAAATGCTTGAGGGCACCTTGGTTTTTTTCCTAGACCAGAAGTCACCAAATTCTTCAGGTCATTGACCCCTTCATGAAGTTTAAGATTGTCCATAGACTTCCTCCCTAAGCATTTGCTTTGGAAAATAATTTAATAAATACTACTTTAACTGATCGTACTACAAACAACAACAACTTAATAAATAAATAAGGCCAGTAACATCATGTGGCTGATGGAGACAACTAAAGGCCACTCTTGTTGGCAGATGATCATCCAACTTTGAGTATTACTGTCTCGCCATTAATCATGTCATCTCTAGGTCTACAGACTGGGTTGGACCTCTACAGAAACCCGAAGAACTTAATTGATCCCAGTTTATCTTTTATGTTTTATAGACCACCTACTGACCTCCTAGAGTCAATGTCTAGGACCTAGACATTTACTGGCTCCCTTTTGACCTCCAGTTATTTATTGACCACTTGAATGGTCTCGTTGACTTTTGGGGGTCCATATTAATCACTTTGGAGAATCACGTCCAAACCTTTCCTGAACTGCATGGTATCAACATGTATTTTGTTCTAGGCAAAAGTTTCCATCCATCGCTTAGCTACCTTTCTTTCTCTTGAAGAATTAAATCAAGCTCAGGTGGATGTTGAGTCTCCGGACCGCAGTAAGTATCAGCTTTGTATATCCTCCCAATGGATGGTCTAGAATTTCCAATCAGTGTAAACGCGATAGATTATCCTGAGAATTAAAGCCTACTCATCGATACGTCATGCAAATTGGGTGGGACCAGATTAGCCACTGCCATCCCTCAAGGGACTAACCTTTGTGAACAGATGTGAGACCTTTCAAGAAAGCTGAATAAGTGTTGTAATCTGTCAGCCATCGGTCCCTCCAACAGCCGAATTAGAGGAGGCGGCGTGGGAGTCAAGGTCAACATCAGGGCAACCTGGAAGCTCCGAGGGGGAAGAGGGAATGGAGCTGACAGAGAGAGAGAGAGAGAGAGAGAGGCAGAGCCTGGGTCATCCATCAGCCCCTAGGTCTGGAGATGGCTAATGAGGTAGAGGAGCAGCAGCTGGGTCCTGTGTCTGACACATGGATGTACAAAAGGCAGAAGAGAGGAGAGCAGTGGAAATCTATGGGCCGGTCCTTGGGAAGGAAGAACCACCACTGCTAGCGAGTCTCCACCCTAGCTCTGGAGATAAAACGCAGGGGGCGGAGATGAATAGATGTGGCAGACAACTATTCATCTCCCTGCCAGACAGACTTGTTAGCCTGCGAGAGAAACTTTTTGCCAAGGCTGCCGGCATTCCTAGTAAAGGAATCTTTAGAGTTCACGTCAGACGGTTGTCACGTTTGACAAACATTCATGTGATCCTGGGAGACCGCAACTATCCTAAACACATGTTGGTTGCCAACTGCCTGAATTTAGGTCATGTGACTGGGAGGACATTATGACCGTCGTGCGTGTGAGGATTTGCTTAAGTCACTTTTTTAAGTGTCATCCTAACTTTGAACGCTCGTAAAATGAATGCTCCTATGTCAAGAACTGCCATTATTGTTGTTGAGCACATGATGAGAACTTGACAAAAGAGAATTAAGCATATGCATACAATTCACGTAATTATATACGAAAACACCTATTCTTTTCTGACTAATATAGAAAGTAAACCATCATCCCAGAACATGTGCTGATTGATGCATTTTTCTGCTAGATCCAAATCCCATCATTGTCACAAATGGAACTTTCAGCTGGTGCAGAGAAGGCAGTCCATGCCTAAATAGGTAAAATTTGGTGGTTCAATGGGAGTACAATTTGCTCCTCCTCCTTTACAGCCGAAGAAACTAGGGAGGGTCCCATCCAGTGGTGGGATTCAACCGGTGTAACAACTGGTTCGCTGAGCATGCACTTAGCTCTACCGCGCCTATCAGCTGGGCTTCAAACTAAGGAAACATAGGTCGGTATAACGCAGGGGTGGGTGGGTGGGCCCAGCTGATTGTCGGAGTGAACCGGTTCGCTCTCAGCTGATTGTCGGAGCTACCGGTTCACCCGAACCTGTCTGAACCAGCTGAATCCCACCCCTGGTTCCATCTAAGTCTTTTGCTTTGCCTATTATCCAGTTATGGGCTATGCTGTCTCTTATCTGATCCTTCTCCCTGCAGCCTTGATTGAACCAATCTCTCAAGGTCTTTCCCAAGTACCAACAAACGCAACTGGTTTGCCAATGTCTCCCATTCTTGTGCCCAATAATACAGCTTGTCCTCAACTTACGACCACAATTGCGCTCTAGATTTCCATTGCTGAGCAAGGCGGTTGTGAAGTGAGCTTGGCCCCCTTTTAGCCACAGTTGTTAAGATAGTCATTGCAGTCATTAAGTCGATCAGGTGGTTGTTAAGTGAATTCCCCACCCCTGCTGACTCTGTAAACTGCTTAGAGAGGGCTGTACAGGCACTATGAAGCGGTATATAAGTTTAAGTGCTAATACTGCTGCTATTATTTCCAGATCTCCCCCTTGAATTTAGTCTGGCTGGTGCCAGGATCTTTCCACCCACGATACGGCTTGAAGATGACTAAGATGTACCCATTTTTACCTTAACAGGATAAATCTGTCTGTACCTCAGGGCAGCCTGTGTGCCGTGGTGGGTCAAGTGGGGGCTGGGAAATCCTCCCTGCTCTCAGCATTACTTGGCGAGCTACAAAAGATTGAAGGTTCTGTAGTAATGAAGGTAAAAGCACTTTAAAACAGAATTTATTCAAGATGTGGTCAGCCTTCTCCAACCCAAGCACTATCTCAGTGTTTCTCAATCTTGGAAGCTTGAAGATGGGTGGACTTCAACTCCCAGAATCCCCCAGCCAGCGTCCACCCATCTTCAAGCTACCAAGGTTGAGAAACACTGCACTATCTGAATATGTGGACTTCAACTCCCAGAATTCTCAGTGATGGTCTGCTTGGCTCTGGAACTCTGGGAACTGAGGACCACTTTGGAAGGTCAACCAGACCGGGGCAATTTGCTTTTGGATTTAGTTTATTTGTGTGTGTGTGTGTGTGTGTGTGTGTGTGTGTGTGTGTGTTGTAATCCTAATGTTTCATGTCATAGTTTTAGTACTTTGAGTCACTTCAGTGGTGGCTTTCTATCGGGGGATCCAAAACTGGGCTTTGGGGGGAGCGTCCTTAAGATGTTATCATCTCTGTTGGAACTCAAGAATGGCTTGGTGTAGGACCTCTTTTGGGAAACAGATAAACTTTGACTTCAGCAGATGGAAGTTGACCTCCATCTCTCTCTCTCTCTCTCTCTCCTTACCAAAATCCATTTTCCATTTCTGGTGACAATTTAGTGAGCTTCACTACTTTTCTTTTCAAAGGGCACCATAGCGTTTGTTCCCCAGATATCTTGGATACAAAATGCTTCTGTGGAAGACAATGTCGTCTTTGGGAGGAAAATGGAGAGGACGTGGTACAACCAGGTGGTCAAAGCCTGCGCCCTGCAGCCTGACATGGACGGTTTTCCAGCTGGAAGCCAGACAGATATTGGAGAGAAGGTTCTTCGATCATTACTGTATTATTTATGTAGCCAATTTATCTAGTTGGTTTCTTCTTCTCCTTCTTCCTCCTCCTCTTCTTCTTCTCCATCTCCTCCTCCTCCACTACAATTACTACTACTACTTCTCCTCTTCCTCCACTACTACTACTACTTCTCCTTTTTCCCCTACTATTACTACTACTACTACCACTACTACTTCTTCTTTATTTATTAATCATTTATTTTATTAATCGTATTTCGATGCCCCCCACTCTCCAAGGACTCTAGGCGGCTTACAACAATCGACAGTATACTAAATAGCATATTGCCCCCAACAATCTGAGTCCTCATTTTACCCACCTCGGAAGGATGGAAGGCTGAGTCAACCTTGAACCGATGAGATTTGATCTGCTGATCTGCTGAACTAGCAGTCAGCTGAAGTAGCTGCTGTACAGCACTCTAACCACTGTGCCACCTCGGCTCATATTTGCCTCCTCCTCCTCCTCCACTACTATTACTACTACTACTACTTCTCTTCCTCCTCCACTACTACTACTACTACTTCGCCACCTCCTCCTCCTCCTCCACTACTACTACTTCTTCTCCTCCTCCTCCTCCTCCCCTATCCCCTCCCCCCCCATGAAATAAAGGAACTCCCCTAATGGTGGAGATATAACTCATAGAACATCTGCTTTGCACTCAAAGAATTCCAAGTTCTTCACAGGACAAAACACAACTTCTGTTTATTTTAAATAAACCTTTGAGCTCTTTTCCCAATCAACGTAGATTGAGGAAGAGGACCTGGGACCTTCCAAAGGTTGCTAATTCTGTCCCCAGAAGCTTTAGCTTTAGCACGATCTACAATGAGAGAGATACTGGCAGGTGACTGCGGACTGTTTTTATGCTCCCGTAGGGAATCAATCTTTCTGGAGGACAGAAGCAGAGGCTCAGCCTGGCTCGTGCAGTTTATACGAAGGCCTCAGTTTACCTCCTGGATGATCCCCTCTCTGCTGTGGATGTTCCAGTTGGACAGCACATTTTCAGCCAAGTTCTCGGACCAAATGGCTTGTTGAAGGAAAAGGTGACTTGGTGTTCCAAACTCTCCTAAATTATTGGAACAGGATCTGATGCAGTACAGAGACTCCTCGACGTATGACCACAACCGAGCCCAACATTTCTGTTGCTAAGCAAGGTCATAAAAGGAGATCACATGACCCCAGGACATTACAACTGTCATAAATATGACAAGTTGTAATGTCCAAGTATCTGAATTTGGATCACCTGACCCTGGGAACGCCGCGATGGTCGTATGTGTGAAAAACGGTCATAAGTCGCTTTTTCTCAATGCTATTGTAACTTCGAACGGTCACTAAATGAAACCTGAGGATTACCTGTATTGAAAAGCACACTTTTCGAGAAAGACCCAAGGGAGGGTGCTGCTTAAAATACTGGTTGCGTGCAAAACTTAGGCTCACTGATTGTGATGGCACGCCAATTGTAAAGCAATTGATTGGAATAAAGATTCCTCCAGCCCAGCATGTAGTCAACCCAACTAAATCATTCTGAGGATGACTCCGGAATGTAATTGCAGTAGTGGCCAATATTGTGGAAACCTTTTGGGAAAAGTGTATTTTCTAAAAGTAGCTAATAACACCACATTTTTTGGGAGTAGTACCATAAAACTGGATTACCAGTTTTACCAGTAGTACCAGGAGCCTGGATAACTCAGCAGACTAAAAGCAGTGTGATTAACACCAGCTGTCTGCAATTACTGTAAGTTCGAATCTCACCAGGCTCAAGGTTGACTCAGCCTTCCATCCTTTCTAAGGTAGGTCAATTGAGGACCCAGTTTGTGGGGGCAATAAGCTGACTTTGTATAAATATACAAAAGTATGAAGGTTATTGCTTAACGCATTGTAAGCCGCCCTGAGTCTTTGGAGAAGGGCAGCATATAAATCAATTTTTTTTAAAAAAAACTATATATCTATGGAAAGATAATTTAATCAAGAATGTAATGCAATCACTTTTAGGAAGGATTTGCTATTAGAATAGCAATTGCAATATAAAGAAGAAAAGTGAAACATGTAGAAAAAACGAGATATTCAAAAATGATCACCATAGAAAAAATGAAATATACAAAAAGTATCACCATGTCAGTTAATACTTAGTTGGGTAACCTTTAGCATGAATTATGGCCTTACAAGGTCTTCCCATGGAGTGAACCAAGTCTTTGAGTTCTGCAGCTGTTCTATTGTGAAATCAGGATTGAAGGATGGCTTCTATTAACTGGGTTTTATTGCTGGGTCACTTCTGACTAACCAATTTCTTGGTTAGTCAGCTCCATAGATTTTCAATTGAGTTAAGGTCTGGGCTATTCCCAGGCCATTCCAGCAGTGGAATAGGATTATCTTGAAACTAAAAAAAGAAAAAAGTGGTGTTATTAGCCATCGAACTTCAAAAATACACTTTCCCCCAAAAGGTTTCCACAATTTTGGCCACGACTGTACAACCATGTAATTACAGTTATACAAGTGTTGGTACTACAGTTGTTCTTATGGGCTTCTAATAGGAGAAGTCTCTTAGGTGTCCAGGCCTCAATGCCTTTCTACAAACTATTGTCAGCCAAGCTAAGATAACCCCAGTCAGAGGTGGGTTTCAGCAGGTTCTGACCAATTCTGGAGAACCAGTAGCAGAAATTTTGAATAGTTCAGAGAACCGGTAGTAAAAATTCTGACTGGCCCTGCCCTCATCTCTTCTCTGCCTCCCAAGTCCCAGCTGATCGGGAGGAAATGGGGATTTTGCAGTAACCTTCCCCTGGATTGCAGTGGGAATGGAGATTTTACAGTATCCTTCCCCTGCCCCGCCCACCAGGCCACACCCACAGAACCGGTAGTAAAAAAAATTGAAACCCACCACTGGCCGCAGTGCTTAATATTCACCAATTGCGAAGACATGTGACTTTAAATCCTAGTACAGAGTTAGGGTTAGATCATGTGGAGACTATAGGTAGTAGTCCTCAACTTATGACCATAATGGAGCATTAAGCATCACGGGCAATGGTGAGTGAGTTTATGACTTACAGTTTAGTAATTTATGGAGTTCCCCAGATTATCCGTCCTCCTCTTGTAACTGACACCTCAAAGCTATTGGTCAGTACCTCAGGGATTGTCCTCTTGCTTTCCAGACTCGCGTCCTGGTGACCAACACCATTCACATTCTACCCAAGGTGGACAACATCATTATGATGGTGAACGGAGAAGTCTCTGAGATGGGCTCTTGGCAAGAACTGATGCAAAAACAAGGGGCTTTTGCAGACTTCTTGAGTTCCCAGAACTCTGAAGAAAAAGAAGATCAGGATTTGCAAATTACTGCTCCCAAAGGTCATCTATATTTTATGGTTGATGGTTGATACAACTCAGCATTATTATCCATGAACAGATTCGTTAGAATTGCAGCCACTCCATGCATTCTTTGGGGATTCTAACAAAACCCTTCACAATTTATTCCTGTATTCTTCAAAGGGCTGTTGAGCCATAGCAAAAATCATCTGAAAGCTGAGATGGTTAGAAGGTAGACTCAGATAGGATAGAACAGAACAGAGTAACAGAGTTGGAAGGGACCTTGGAGGTCTTCTAGTCCAACCTCCTGCTCAAGCAGAAGACCCTATACCCATGATGGTGAACCTATGGCACGGGTGCCACAGGTGGCCCTCGGAGCCATATTGGTGGAGTGTTGCCCTAGCTCAGCTCCAACTCGCATGCACGCACCAGCCAACTGATTTTCAGGCCTTCCGGTCCCACCGGAAGTCAGGAAACTGGCTGTTTCCAACCTCCGGAAGGCCTCCGGGAGGATGCGGAAGGCAGTTTTTGCCCTCCTAGAAAGCCTCTGGAGCCTGGGGAGGGGGGAAAATGGGCCCACTGTGCCATCACATGCCAAAAGCAGGGGGAAGTGTGGGGGGGTGTCACGTGTGCATGCACAGGAGGGCGGGGTGCATTGAATTATGGATATGGGCACAGGCACCCACGACACCCCACTCTCCCCCCGCTTTTGGCACGTGACGGCAAAAAGGTTAGCCATCACTGCCCTATACTATTTCAGACAAATGGTTGCCCAGTCTCTTCTTAAAGCCTCCACTGATGGAAGACTATCCGAAGACGTCTCCATGGTCATGTGGCCGGCATGACTCAACGCCAAAGGCGCATGGAACACTGCTCCCTTCCCACCAAAGTTGGTCCCTATTTTTCTACTTGCATTTTTTACCTGCTTTCGAACTGCTAGATTGGCAGAAGCTGGGACAAGGAACGGGAGCTCACTCCATTGCGTGGCCCTAGGGGTTCAAACCACTGAACCTTTCGATCAACAAGCTCAGCGTCTGAGTCACCACGTCCCTTTGTACTTGATTACAATTCCATATTTCTTTATTTGGATGATTTTGTAGGACAGGTTTGACCCAGATGATTTAGCAAGTGGCTTTCTTTGAGAGACATAAACCTGTATGATTTACTATTTGCAGTTCCCAAATCAGTGCATTTTCTCAACATCTGTGGATTATTCTTCTATTGTCTCTCTTATCATGTCTCTTCTGAGACTTTGGTCTGCCTTGACTTCACAGATGCAGGAAAGATTAAGAGGATCTCCACAACGCCTATGACCCACCATGGATCACCTGGAAAGTAAGTGGTTTGTTTCTTTCTTTGTATCCCAATTTTATTATTATTTTTTCAAATAAATCAAGGCAGAGAACATATTCAACACACTTTCCTCTTCCTATTTCCCCACAAGAACAACCTTGTGAGGACAGCTGGCCTACTCACAGCCAGAGGCTTCTGAAGGTGCATGTGAGAGCTTTGCTCCAGCACTTGTAGTGAATGTGGGGGACATTTGGGGGCACAGTTGGAGCAATAAAGGAGAATTAGACCTGTTCTCTGGTTGTGTTGCTTTCATGCCAAGCCCCAGGTCATCACATGATGCATCTACATGGGGCTCCCCTTGAGGAACACCTGGAGGCTCCAGCTGGTCCAGAATGTGGCCGCGCGGGTGGTTATGGGAGCAACGTGGCACTCCCATGTGATCCCCCTCCTGCACGAGTTGCACTGGCTCCCGGTGGTCTTCCAGGTGTGTTTCAAGGTCTTGATTACCACCTTTAGAGCGCTCCATGGCTTAGGACCTGGGTACTTAAGAGACCACCTCCTGCCACCAGTAGCCTCTCACCAACCAGTACGGTCTCATAGAGAGGGGCTCCTCAGGGTGCCGTCGGCCAAACAGTGTCGACTGGCGGCCCCAAGGGGAGAGCCTTCTCTGTGGGGGCACCTGCCATCTGGAACGAGCTCCCCCCGGATATATGGAGGATCCCAGATTTACACACTTTCCGCCGCGCCCTCAAAACATTTTTATTCCAGCAGGCTGGCCTGATTTGACTCTCCCTTTTAAATCGGGTTTTAAGTTTTCTATAAATTGGGTGTTTTAAATTTGATTTAAGCCTAAATTATTTAATGTATTTTTAATAGTTTTTAACTTTTGTATGTTGTATTTTATTTAAGGCTGTTCACCGCCCTGAGTCCTTCGGGAGTAGGGCGGTATATAAATTTAATAAATAATAATAATAATAATAACCTTTCTTTTCTTTGAACAAAGATCAAGAGAGTCTTTGGCCAAGAGAGACAGCTACAAGCCAACAGAGGAAGAAGGAAGAAGATTGATGGCAGAAGATGAGAAGCAGAAGACTGGACGAGTAAGTTAAAGGATCTTCTTATTCGGTTCGCTGGGAGGGTTGCTCCCTTTTTCAGTATGTTATGGGATTTGCTGGGAGGATGAACTTCTCCATTTTATTTAGTGGGGGCCCTTTTCACTTTCAAGCGGTTTGGCCTTTCATCCTTTGGATATTATTATCAATTATAAGTCTTCGCAGTCAGCCAGATGTTCAGACCAGATTTGGATTTTTGGTTTAGGTGTTGGCTCAGTGGCTAAGACACTGAGCTTGTCAATCGAAAGGTCGGCAGTTCAGCGGTTTGAATCCCTAGTGCCGCGTAACGGGGTGAGCTCCTGTTACTTATCCCAGCTTCTGCCAACCTAGTAGTTCGAAAGCAAGTAAAAAAATGCAAGTAGAAAAATAGGGACTACCTTTGGTGGGAAGGGAACAGCGTTCCGTGCGTCTTTGGCATTGAGTCATGCCGGCCACATAACCACAGAGATGTCTTCGGACAGCCCTGGCTCTTCGGCTTTGAAACAGAGATGAGCACCGCCCCCTCGAGTCAGGAATGACTAGCACATATGTGCGAGGGGAACCTTTACCTTTACCTTAGGGTCCTTACCAAGGACCTGGGATAGGTAGGTCTGGAGGTTTGATGGTGTTACAGATATCATTGCAGGATGGAAGCTGTTCCCAGTAAAGCCACCTTTTGCAATTGACTGATGGTGTTTTTGTCAACTCCAATCCTTATTCTTATTTCATTCCCTTGATTTAGGTAAAGATTTCGATATACTTGACATACCTGAGAAGAGCAGGATCATTCTTCTGGGTTTATATCGTACTGTTGTTTGCCTGCCAGCAAGTTTTCTCGTTCTGTCGTGTCTACTGGCTCAGCCTATGGGCCAATGACCCTATTTCCAATGGGACACAACCTCATACCCAGCTCCGCGTGGGTGTCTTTTTTCTCCTGGGAGTCACACAAGGTTTGGCCCACTCCCATCTACCAGTAAACAAAGAAATATTTATTTACTGATTCAATTTCTATGGCCACCCAACTCAGCCAAGTGACCAAATATATAAGTTAATACTGTATAATGACTGCTGAAACCTGAACCCAAATAATTGGATTAGTGGTTAGAATTCAGTACTACTTCTGCTGCCTGCCGGCTGCCTGCAATTCAGCAGTTCGAATCTGACCAGGCTCAAGGTTGACTCAGTCTTCCCTCCTTCCGAGGTGGGTAAAATGAGGATCCAGATTGTTGGGGGCAACATGCTGACTCTGTAAACCGCTTAGAGAGGGCTGCAAAGCACTGTGAAGCGGTATATAAGTCTAAGTGCTGTTGCTATTGCTATTAACAATTGCTCGCTCTTAGCATACACTGCAACAATATTTTTTAAAAAGTCATCCCTTGCAAACAAATCAATCAATCAATGAATGAATACAAGGGCGTCCACAAAGAAGTGGGGGAAGTCTACACGATTTAAAGTTAGCCTCTGTTGTTAATCTATGATGGTGAACTATCTTAGTTGTCCTCATAAATGTCAGAAATCAGGATCTTAAATTCATTCATGGAAAAGCATCGGCACCAAAGATTTTATTCATTTACTTATTGCAGAGGTGTTTAAAACTGGCAATTTAAGACTTGTGGACTTCAATCCCCAGAATTCGTCAGCCAGCCATGTTGAAGTCCACAAGTCTTAAAATTGCCAAGGTTGGACATCCTTGATTTATTCAATCAATCAATCAAACAAATAAATGAATCAAACTACCGTATTTTTCAGAGTATAAGAAACTCCAGATTATAAAATGCACCTACCTTTTTTGGTGAGGAAAACAAGAAAAAGAAATCTGCCTCTGCCTCCCAGCAATTTTGCCTCGTTGCAGCAAACAGCAAACAGCCTGCTTTACTTTCATTTTCGTTTTCAGCATAGCTTGATTAGGACAAGGAAAAAAAAATCTGCTCCCAGCAATTTACCTCCTTGCAGCAAGCAGCAGAGGCCAGTGCAAAACAGCTGTGAGCAAAACAGCTGAGAGTTGGGAGGCCGATCCAATCAACTTGTGCTAATTAGGCTGTGCTGAAGCTGAAAGGAGCTGTTTCTTCTTGCTGCTTGCTGCAAGGAGGTAAACTGCTGGGAGGCAGAGGCCAAAGGGTGGGGGCCAGTGGATGGGCGGGGCTACATTTGATGTATAAGGCGCACCTAAAGTTTCACCCCCTTTTAGGGAGGAAAAAGATGTGCCTTATACTCCAAAAAATATGGTATATAGCCGCCCATCTCACTTTTACATGATGATAATCCTGATAAGAAAAAGACATCTACTGCATGAAACAGCTGGAATCTTTCATCTCCTGTTGCAGCTATTGGGAAATTCGGGTCGGTTGCTGCGGTGTTTTTGGCCGGGATCGTGGCTTCCCGTAAGCTCTTCCAGCAGCTCCTGTTGGATGTTCTCCGGTCTCCAATGATTTTCTTTGAGCAGACTCCCAGCGGTAACCTACTCAACCGTTTCTCCAAAGAAATGGACGCAATTGATTCCATCATCCCGGACAAGCTGAAGTCTCTGCTGAGCTTCCTGTTTAACCTTCTGGAGATCTACATTGTGATTGTGGTGGCCACACCAATGGCTTTAGTGGCTATTTTGCCTCTGTCAGCCTTATATGTTGCTTTTCAGGTGTGTAGCGGTTTCAGAATATATATATTCTGATAGACAGACAGATGATAAATGGATGGATGGATGGATTAGATAGATAGATGGTAGATAGATGGATGGATGGATAGGTGGGTGGGTGGATGGATGATGGATGGATGGATGGACGGATGGAGAGATGGATGGATGGAGAGATGGATGGATGGATAGATTAGATAGATGATAGATGGGTGGATGGATGGATGGATGGATAGATAGATAGATAGATAGATAGATGGATGGATGGATGGATGGATGGATGGATGGATGATGGATGGATGATGGATGGAAGGATGGATGGATGGATGGATGGATGGATGGATGGAGACATGGATGAATGGATAGATAGATTAGATAGAGAGATGATAGATGGATGGGTGGATGGATAGATAGATTAGATAGATAGATAGATAGATAGATAGATAGATAGATAGATAGATAGATAGATAGATAGATAGATAGATAGATAGATGGAGAGATGGATAGACAGACAGATAGATCTAGATCTATCTATCTAGATATACAAACACACAGACATCTCTTTGATAGAAATAGAAATATCATAGGTAAGTTTCCCTGATGGAGGCCTTGGTGGCTTTTTACCACGCAAACGGTTTCAACCAAAACCCAAAATTTACGCAAGGAAGAGAAAGCCCTGCTCACTTTCCTCCTTCTTTTCCTTGGAGGACATTTTCCCTACAAACAACCTGCTGAAGTACCCAATCTTCTCCCGAAATGTAGGAGAGACCTTTGCATCCTCCCTTGTGCCACCCAGCTAAACCTCAGCTCCCACCCAAGCCAAGCTCAAGAAATCCACTAAACGTGGACTTTCCCACTTTAGAAGGGGCTCTTCTTTCTTCCCTCCTCTGGGCAGGTCTTTTTTGTCACCACCTCCTGCCAGCTGAAACGCTTGGAAGCCAGAAGCCGCTCACCCATCTATTCCAACATCTCGGAAACCTTTGAGGGGAGCTGCCTCATTCGTGCTTTCAAAGTCCAGCAGCGTTTTATTATCCGGAATGATGTCAAAGTCGATGAAAGCCACAAGGTCTCTTTCCCTGCAGTGGTCGCCGACAGGTATAAAGAATTTTCCGTAGCTGGACGGGAGGAAGCACCTTGTTCAGAGGCAGCTTGTTGAAGGTGACAATGGCAGCTTTCTTGGCCTAGTGAGATTTGGAACAATGTTTTCCTTCCCTTCTTCTTTTCTCCACCTTCCCTTCCTCCCTCTCTCCTCTTCCCCATCCATTCTGCATCTTCTCCTTCCTCTTGCCATTCCTTCCCTTGCTTCTCTTCCTTCCCTTCCTTCCCTTCCCTTCCTTCCCTTCCTTCTTCCCTTCCTTCCTTTCTTCCCTTCCTTTCCCTTCCCTTCCCCACCCATTCTCCACCTTCCCTTCCTTCCCTTCCTTCCCTTCCCTTCCCTTTCCCTTCCCTTCCCTTCCCTTCTCCATTTCCTTTCCCTTCCCTTTCTTTCCTTCCCTTCCCTTCCCTTCCCCATCCATTCTCCATCTTCCCTTCCCTTCCCCATCCCTTCTCCATCTTCCCTACCCCCTTCTCTTCCCCATCCCTTCTCCATTTTCCCTACCTCCTTCCCTTCCCTATCCCTATCCCTTCCCCATTTTCCTTTCCCTTTCTTCCCTTCCCCATCCATTCCCTACCCCATTCCCTATCCATTCTCCTCCTTCCCTTCCCTTCCCCATCCATTCTCCATTTTCCTTTCCCTTTCTTCCCATTCCCTATCCATTCTCCTCATTCCTTTCCCTTCCCCATCCATTCTCCATTTTCCCTTCCTCCTCCCCTCCTCTCCCCCTTTTCCTATTCCAGATGGCTTGCTACCAACATTGAGATTCTGGGGAACACCATTGTCCTCTTTGCAGCTTTACTCGCTGTGGTGTACAAACCCCATCTCAGTCCTGGCATGGTAGGCTTTTCCATCTCCGGTGCTCTTCAGGTAAGCTCAGAATGCGATGGGACACCTGATCGCCATTTGCAACCTTTCCAGCCAGCTTTCCACACGCGAAGTCAATGCGGGAAGTCAGATTTCCTTAACGACCACAGATTTCAATTAACAACTGCAGTGATTTGTTTAACAACTATGATTTTTTTAAAAAATCATAAAATTGGGCTCGATTCATTTAGCAACTTAGCAATGGAAATTCCTTGGGGTCGTAAGATGAGGACCAGCTTTAGATTCCTCTTCCCTTTTTCACTGTCACCCTGATTCTCAATAATTGGAGCTGGTATATATGTCTTCTACTGCGGTAGAATTAATCCCTGATTTCCTGGAGAATCTCTGGGATTTTTTTTTTTAATTTGATTTATATGCCGCCCTTCTCCGGAGACTCAGGGCGGCTTACAATGCGTTAAGCAATAGCTGTCATATTTTTGTACATTTATACAAAGTCAGCTTATTGCCCCCACAAACTGGGTCCTCATTTTACCTACCTTAGAAAGGATGGAAGGCTGAGTCAATCTTGAGCCTGGTGAGATTCGAACTTGCAGTAATTGCAGACAGCTGGTGTTAATCACAATGCTTTTAGTCTGCTGAGCTATCCAGGCTCTTCCTGGATAGCTTTTAAAAAGATTCCTCTTCTTCTTTGCCAGATCACTGGCGTTTTGAACTGGATTGTGCGTGCCTCAGCAGAAATTGATAACCACATCATGTCTGTGGAAAGAGTGAGAGATTATTCACAGACCCCCAAAGAGGTAAATCTTTCTTCTCTTGGGTCACAAAATGGTCCCGCTCACTTCCTTAGTTAACCCTGAATCTCCTGTCTGTCGGTCTGTCTATCTATCTACCTGTCTATCTATCGGCCTTAAACTAGCAATAAATAGCAATAGCAATAGCACTTAGATTTATATACCACTTCATAGTGATTTACAGCCCACCCTAAGTGGTTTACAGAGTCAGCCTATTGCCCTCCAACAATCTGGGTCCTCCTCTTACCCACCTCAGAAGGATGGAAGGCTGAGTCAATCATGAGCCCTTCAGGATCAAACTCCTGGCTGTGGGTACAGTCAGCCTGCAATACTGCATTCTAACCACTGCATTCTAACCATTCTAACCACTGTGCCCCATGGGAGGAAGGAAGGAAGGAAGGAAGGAAGGAAGGAAGGAAGGAAGGAAGGAAGGAAGGAAGGAAGGAAGGAAAATAACACTTAGACTTATATACCACTTCATAATGCTTGACAGCACTATGTCTAAGTGGTTTACAGAATCAGCCTATTGCCCCCAACAATCTGGGTCCTCCTTTTACCCACCTCAGAAAGATAAAAGGCTGAGTCAATCATGATCCGGTCAAGATCAAACTGCTGCCAATGGGCAGAGTTTGCCTGCAATACTGCATTCTAACCACTGCACCACCTCAGATCCTTTTTAAATGACCTAGTATCACCTTTTGATGCGGTATGATGCATGAACAACACTAAATGATCTAATTCAACTTCGTTGTAAGGCTGCATTAATAGAATCTTGCACGTCTGAAAATGCCAGTCTCCCACTGTCACTTTTAACAGTCTGAAACCTTAGATGGATCTTAACTTTCTTTCTTTGCCTGTTAAGCAGTTGTGGTTTCTTATCCTTTTTATCTGGTCATTCTCTGAGGAGCATCTTATGTGAGCCCTGGTGGCAAAGTGGTTAGAATGCAGTCTTGCCCACAGTCTCGAGTTCGATTCTGATGAGCTCAAGGTTGACTCAATCTTCCATCTTTCCAGGTTTCCAGGTTGGTAAAATGAGGACCCAGATTGTTGGGGACAATACGCTGACTTTGTAACCCACTTAGAGAGGGCTGTAAAACACTATGGAGCAGTATATACGTGTAAGTGCTATTGCTATCTTTTCCCTTCATCCCTCAAGGTCATGCATATGACTTAACACCCTCTACTTGGCAAATCAGAATAATTCCGTTCATGCATCAACCATAGGGGGATACTATGGTTCAGCACAATGTAGTACATATCCAAATTGTGGAGCCGGGAGCAAGTCTGTCATTGGCCCTCCTGAAAAAAGCCAACCGAGGTAGTTTTTAAGGCCTTATTGCTGCAATCATATCTTGTTTTTTGTAGTTTTTGCCTCTTGGAGCTTCTTTTGGGATTTGCTAATATGTGTTGTGACCTAGGGTTACTGAGTCATTACAAGACACAATTAGTCCCAAATAAACCTATTTCATTGTAACAGCTGAGAATTACTTTCATTCCCAGCTGAATCCCAATTAGTTGCAAAACAAGTCCTTCGGAAGAAGTCCTTCGAGATAATCACCAACCTTTATTTTCTTTGACACCCTGCCGAAGACCTTACTTGGCAAAGCCCCATGAAGTTCAGAAACAAACAAGAGATGCCGACTGGGAACAGAATTAACAATGTTGCTTTCTTGCAAAGGGCCTACGCGCCTTTGCTCCTCTTTTAAGCCTTATGGGAGGGGCAATCATCTCCAGGCCTTACTCCCAAGTTGTCCCTTTAGTTTTAACTGTTCTTGCCTTCTGATAGCTCTGCACATGCACGCACTAGGAACAGGCCCCTCCTGTTCCTCTGCCTCTCTGATATCTGACTCTGGAGGCACCAGAGTCCGTGCATAACTCCCGGATGGCCCTGCCCCTTCTCTGCTTTCGACACAGAGCCCTCGTCCGAGCCTTTCCCAGACTCCAGGACTGGCCCATGTTCCTCCCCAGCCTCCTCAGTGTCCGACTCCGCTGCCAGCTCTGCAGGCTGCTGGCGGACCACAACACTGTGAGCTAACATTGTTGTTACATCTCTTTCAGGCTCCATGGACC
Source organism: Masticophis lateralis (assembly GCA_030761175.1). NCBI lineage: Eukaryota > Metazoa > Chordata > Lepidosauria > Squamata > Colubridae > Masticophis > Masticophis lateralis. The sequence continues at coordinate 8,265,275 of JAUDYJ010000013.1, forward strand.
TTGGATGATGATCTCCAAGGTGGCAGCTGGCCCACTGAAGGAGCAATTGAATTCAGAGGCTATAGTTTGCGATACAGGCCAGAATTAAGTCTAGCTCTGAAGAATATCAACCTAAAGATCAAACCGCAAGAGAAGGTAAGACATATATAGAGCAGTGTTTCTCAACCTGGACAACTTAAAGATGTCTGGACTTCAACTCCCAGAATTCCCCACCATGGGGGAAATTCTGGGAGTTGAAGTCTAAAAGACTTAAAGTTGCCAAGTTTGGAGACCCCTGATCAAGTCCAAAGTCTTCTTCCTTTCACTAGAATGTTTGGTCCCTTAAAACATCCAGCATGCCGTAGGGGTTAAGCTGTTGGATTTAGACCTGTGAGATACAGATCGAAGTCCTTACTGGACCGCAAGTCCACAAGTTTATTTGAACTGGGTTTATAGTTTTAGTAAGCAAAGCTCATGGAGTGGTTGTGATGAGAACTTTCTTTCTTTCTTTCTTTCTTTCTTTCTTTCTTTCTTTCTTTCTTTCTTTCCTTCCTTCCTTCCTTCCTTCCTTCCTTCCTTCCTTCCTTCCTTCCTTCCTTCCTTCCTTCCTTCTTTCTTTCTTTCTTTCTTTCTTGGTTTGATTTATATGTCGCCCTTCTCCGGGGACTCAGGGCGGCTTACAATGCGTTAAGCAATAGCCTTCATACTTTTGTATATACCTGCTTAGTAGGGCTTTCGGCCCCCCCTAAGCGGTGTTCTTTTTTATAGAAAGTCAGCTTATGGCCCCCACAATCCGGGTCCTCATTTTACCTACCTCGGAAGGATGGAAGGCTGAGTCCACCTTGAGCCTGATGAGATTTGAACTCGCAGTCATTGCAGGCAGCTGGTGCTACTTTAACAGCACTTTAGTCCGCTGCTCCACCAAGGCTCCAACATAATAAGGATAGACTCCTATGTATTTGAGAAAGCAGGATACGGAAGAGTCATTCTCTCTCCTTGTTTCCCATCGGGCGGTCCTTCCTTCCCCAACCTCTGTTTTTCTCCTGCAGGTGGGCATCGTTGGAAGAACAGGGGCTGGGAAATCGTCCCTTGTGATGGGGCTTCTGAGACTTGTGGAAGCTGCTGATGGAGAGATCATCATTGATCGAATCAACATTGCCGAAATGGGCCTGCACAACCTGAGAAGCAAGATTACGATTGTCCCGCAGGTATGAACTCAGTCTTCCACTTTCACTTGTTATCGTTCTATTCACCCCCAATAATGTTGATATCCCAAACCATGTCTTCAACAGACACCAGATGTTTCATACAGTCTTTCACTATGATATTCAGTTGGGATCAAGATCTTTTTTGCAGTCTATCTTGTCATCTTGTAGGACATCGTCTGAGTGGACATGGGACCAGGGGGGTGCTTCAAAAATTTTAGCAAGGGGTTCTCTGCCTGGTTGCTGGCTGGGCATGGCCATGGTGGGCGTGGCATAGTTGGCCTCCTGCACCAGGCTGGATGGGGTGGCGTTTTTGCCATCCCCGGGCTGAGGAGGCTTCACTCGAGTCTCCGGGAGGGCGAAAACAGCCTCCCCAGGCTCCGGATACCTCCTGGAGGCTGGATTTCAATGCCTCGCAGAGCCAATGTCAAATATGCATTTTTGATTGCATCTTCTCATACCTGTGCACTTTAGCAACTTTGTCCCAAAGGCAACTGGAACTTGTTTTTGTTTCGCTTCCGATCCAAGAAACTTCTTCAGTTCTGATGGGAAGCGCAAACATCTTCAAAAACAAAGACAATCCAGTTGCCTCTTGAAAAAGCACCTTTGAGACTGCCATGACCTGGGTGACTGAGAATCTCCAGATACATTTAGCAACCTTGTTTATTCCCTGTGTTCACCTTTCTTCGCCTATTGGATCAAAGGTGAAATTCTCTGAAGTCCTCTGCCAGTTCTGTGAGTCTGCTACCGAGCACCCGCGCAGTGCTAAAGAAGGAACATTTTGAAGCCTTCTGAGTCTGCAAAGTTAAGTACAACAGCGAGGCAGGGAAATCCGCTGTGCCACGCGATTTAGTTTAGCTAGAAAGCAGGAAATCCGACGATTCTAGCTAATATAAAACGCACGTCACAGCTGATTGTCGTCCAGCTGATTGTTGGAAATACCAGTTCGCCCGAACTGTTAGCAGTTTTTAATACAGTTTCACCTGAACCGGTCCAAACTGGTAGCATTTCACCCCTGTATTGAATCCCCAAGGATATCTTCACTCCTGTTTTATAGAAAATAGACTCCATATCTTGTGTTTCTTCTCCCTCTGTGCTCAGGACCCAATCTTGTTTGGGGGTTCTTTGAGAGAGAACCTTGATCCCTTGAATCAATGCTCAGATGAGGACCTCTGGACCGCTTTGGAGCAGACCCAACTCAAGACTTTTGTTTCAGATCTGCCAGGTCAGATGGCCTACGAGTGCTCTGAAGGAGGTGGAGATCTCAGGTATTCAAAGCCCAAGATGGAAAGAGGAAAAATATCTCCTGCTGTGATTTGGGGGGTTTTTTTTGTTTGTTTGTTTTTGTTTTTGTTTTTGGGGAGTTATGGGTACATCAACGTTTTATTTTATTTTATTTTATTTATTTTATTATTAAAATTTGTATGCCGCCCTTCTCCCTTGGGACTCGGGGCGGCTCACATGGTAAAAGCAGCCAATAATAAAACTAAAACAATCCAAATTATAAAATCCCCGATGATAAAACCCCTTAACCGGTCATGGAATTTGGTGGAACAGCCATGTTTTCAAACCAGTACGAAAAGAGCGGAGATCTGGAGCCGTTCGGAGCTCAGTGGGTAGCCCGTTTCAGAGGGTCAGCGCGGCTACAGAGAATGCCCTCATCCTGGGGGTCACCAGCCGACATTGTCTGGCTGACGGCACCTGGAGGATGGCAGGTCTATGAGACAGCACAGGGCGGTGGGAGGCCGGCAGAAGGTGGTCCTGCAAGTAACTTGGGCCCATGATATAAAGGGCTTTATAGGTAAGCACCAGCACCTTGAAGTGGATCCGGAAGGCCACCAATAGCCAGTGCAGCTCGTGCAGGAGAGCTATTGCATGGGAGTAGCGGGAAGCTCCCGTAACAACCACCTGGATTAGCTGGAGCCTCCGGGTGTACCCCTTGTTTAGACTTCGGTTTACTCTTTTGAGATGGTTTGTAATTGATGGGAGATTAGGTTTAAAGGCTGGCTGATTGTTTACCATATTTTTCGGAGTATAAAATGCACCTCCCCTCCCCAAGAGGCTAAAAATTTGGGTGTGTTTTATACTCCAAATGTAGCTTTTTCGAAGCTTTTTTTCAGCTCTAATGAGGCACTGACGAGGTGCTAGCGAGTGAAGCAATCTCTATGCTTTGCTCTGACTCTCAGCTGTTCTTTAGAAGCTTTTTTTCAGCCCTAACTAAGCGCTAGCCGAGTGAAGCAATCTCCCCGTGTTTTGCCTGCTTTTCTCAATGCTGCTTCCTCTCAGCTGTGCCTTAGAAGCTGTTTTTTTATCCCCAAGCAGGGGATAAAAAACCAGCAAACGAATGTCCTGAAGATGACCAGGCTAAAGACACTAGCCAGATGGATACCTGATAGGCAATTTTTCCCTATTTTCCTACCCCAAAACTAAGCTGCGTCTTATACTCCGGTGTGTCTCATACTCCGAAAAATACGGTAAGTCCTAACATTTATTCCTAACATTTTGGTTATCCTCAAAGATAAGACCACTAAAAAGCACTTAAAATAATAGCGTGGTGAACTTTTTATTGGGACAGATTGTTTGAGGAAAGCAGTGCCTGTCACTCAGGGTTAAATTGCAACTGTTGTCATTTGTTGTGATTGAGGCCATTTGCATAATGGCATCATTATGTAAATGCCATAAGTTGCGGCAAATTGTATACAATTCAAATTAATGTAAATTTAACGGGTCTCTCATCCAGACTACTTTGGATGCAACAGATATATACAGTATTGGCAGAGGATGAGCGGAGGGGAGGGAGAGATATCTGGAAGGAAGTACGGATCTGTTACTAATAAATACACTAAATTGGGATTGTTAAATCAGTTAGAGGCCAACTTTGCATTCTAAAGGATTGTTTTGTAATCAGATCAGTATGGGAGTCAAAGTCCACACCACTTAAAGTCTCCAATTCAATTCAAATCTTCATTGTCAGTGCACAACATATGTTCAATGAGATTGGCTGAGCTCCCTCAGTGCACCCCACCCCACCCCACCCCAACACAATACAACTCACAGTGAAGACAGAAAATCCCTAACCCAATAAATCATATTAACAAAACACCCAGTATGAACATGTTACACGTTGCACCGGCCCTGCAGTCCATCATACTACATAGTTATTTTGCATTCAAGTGTCTGACAGCCCACGGATAAAAACTGTTCCTTCAGCTTGTTTGTGCAGCTGGCTATGCTTCTAGATCTCCTTCCCGATGGTAGGAGGTAAAGAAGTAGTGACCAAGGTGAGAGTCATCCCTGAGAATTTTCCTCACTCGTCACCTCCCTGATCGACTATTACAATGCTCTCTACATGGGCCTACCCTTGAAGACCACTCAGAGGCTCCAGCTGGTTCAGAATGCAGCTGCACGGGTAGTGATGGGAGCGTCCCGATGCTCCCATGTCATACCCCTCCTGCGTGACCTGCATTGGCTACCAGTTGTCCTCCGGGTGAGGTTCAAGGTGTTGGTGATCACCTATAAAGCCTTATATGGCTTAGGTCCAGGGTATTTGTCAGAATACTTGCGGCCAGCAACAACTCCCCATCGCCCAGTGCGCTCACACAGAGAGGGCCTACTTGGGGTCCCGTCAGCCAGGCAATGTTGGCTGATGACCCCTAGGAAGTGAGCCTTCTCTGTAGGCGCACCTACCCTCTGGAATCAGCTCCCCTTGGAGCTCCGGGTAGCCCCCGACCTTTGCTCTTTCTGTCGCGACCTTAAAACATGGTTGTTTCGCCAGGCTGGCCTGGACTGAATGGGGTTTTAATGGGAATTTTAGTTTTTAGTGTTTGAATTTTAATCTGAACTGGTTTTATTGTTGTGAGCCACCCTGAGTCCTCGCGGAGAAGGGTGGCACATAAGTCCAATAAATAAATAAATAAATTAATTAAAGGCAGCGAGCCCTAGCCGTCTCATCTAGTGGTATCAGGGACAGCCCACGATGTTTTGTGCTGTGCTCACCACCCTCTGTAATGTTTTTCTATCCGCGGCTGTCAAACCGGCATGCCCTATCATGATGCAATAAGTGAGAATGCTTTCTATTGTGGACCGGTAAAAGGAGGTCATCAGTTGTTGTTCCAAGATTGAGAAACACCGGAGTGGAGGGGTAACTTCAGCTATAGTTGACCTCAAATTCTTACCTGTCCCATTTATCATGGTTGTTATAGCTCAACATTGAAAACCTCAAGTAGTTTCTCCCTAGTGTTCCAGATGTTCCTACAACTGGACTCTCCTTCTCATTTCCCCTTTCACAAGTGATACAAGGCCCTTCTCATGATCCATGGAAGTGTGTCCGATAGACAGAAGTATTGGATTCCTCTCTCCAATTCATTACACAGGGACGATCTCAGGTTTTAATTGTCCCACTATTCTTCTTCCAGTGTTGGCCAACGGCAGCTCATCTGCCTGGCTCGGGGTTTACTTCGGAAAGCCAAAATCCTGATTCTGGATGAGGCCACCGCAGCTGTGAACCTTGAAACAGACCTGCAGATTCAAGCCACCATAAGGAGTCACTTCAAGGAGTGCACAGTTCTGACCATCGCCCATCGGCTAAATGCCATGATGGAATTTGACCGGTAAGAGATGGCTTTGAAGAAGATTCTCAAGTCAAATAAATACATAAAATAGAAATAGAAAAAAGGTAGATAAAATGGCCTGAAAAAACAGAGGGAGATGTGGTGATATTAGAATGGAATGGAATGGAATGGAATGGAATGGAATGGAATGGAATGGAATGGAATGGAATAGAATAGAATAGAATAGAATAGAATAGAATAGAATAGAATAGAATAGAATAGAATAGAATAGAATAGAATAGAATAGAATAGAATAGAATTCTTTATTGGCCAAGTGTGATTGGACACACAAGGAATTTGTCTTTGGTGCATACGCTCTCAGTGTACATAAAAAGAAAAGATACATTCGTCAAGAATCATAAGGTATAACACTTAATGATAGTCATAGGGTACAAATAAGCAATCAAATCATACTAGGAAACAATATAAATCATAAGGATACAAGCAACAAGTTGCAGTCATACAGTCAAAGGGGGTGGGAGATTGGGGATAGGAATGATGAGAAGATTAATAGTAATAGTCATGCAGACTTAGTGAACAGTTTGACAGTGTTGAGGGAATTATTTGTTTAGCAAAGTGATGGCCAGAACACACTGGTTTTGTAGATTAACCTTGCTCGTTTCTCATACTTGTAGAATTTTAGTGATGGAAAACGGACAAGTGGCCGAATTCGATACCCCAGAAGCGCTGAGAATCCAGAAGGGACTGTTTTACAAAATGGCGGCAGACTCAGGGCTGCTGAGATGACCGAGTGGAAAGAACAGACTGAACGGCTTCTTCGTTTGAAAAACGAACGACATTTTCTTAATTTTCTGGCTGTGAGCAGGGAGACCTCAATCCTTGGCTTGAGAAACGACTGATGCTCTTTCTCTTGCTGCGTAAGCGCATAGCAGATGGAGAACGGAAGTCTGAATCTTCCCGGCTTAATTTCAGCACGGCCCTTTGCTGTACCACAATGCTGAAACCAGCATGCATTGACCCACGATCCATGCTGCGAGTACTGAGCCACGCCTGGCTCGACAAGATGTCGTCGCTGACGCCGTCTCTGCCAGCCAAAAACACTGCACAGATTATTGCCAGGATGCGTTACAACAGCCTGCCTTTTGGCGTGATCATGTCAAAGATGTCACCCATTTACCCATAATCTGTTTCGCTGCCCTGTGGCTTTGTCCCCAATTAAAGCAACGCAGTTGCAGAAATGGTTACATGCTAAACGGATCAGCAAAGCCAACTCTTGTATCCTGTTGGAGACTGGTTGAAATATCAGCACCTCAGAATAACAGAGTTGGAAGGGAACCTTAGAGGTCTTCTAGTACAACCCCCTCTGCTTGAGCAAGGGAAATCCTATACCATTCCAGACAAGTGGAAATCCAGTCTCTTCTTAAAAGCCTCCAGTGACGGAACCCCCACAATTTCTGGAGGCAAATCGTTCCACTGGTTAGTTGTTCTCATTGTCAGGAAATTTCTCCTTAATTCTAGGTTGGACCGCTCTTTGATAAGCTTCTATCAGTTGCTTCTTGTCCTACTTTCAGGTGCTTTGGAGAAGAGCTTGACTGCCTCTTCTTTGTGGCAGCCCCTTAAATATTGTAAGACTGCTGTCATGTCACTCCTAGTCCTTCTTTTCATTAGACTAGACATTTCCAATTCCTGCAACCATTCATCGTACACTTTAGCTGCCTAATCATCTTCAAAATAAGAGCCTGGTGATGCAGTGGACTAAACTGCTGCTGTTAAAGTAGTACTTAGCTGCCAGCTGCCTGCAATTATTGCGAGTTCAATTCTCCCCAGGCTCAAGGTTGACTCAGCCTTCCATCCTTTCTAAGGTGGGTAAATTGAGGACCCGGTTTGTGAGGGCGATAAGCTGACTTTGTATAAAATAGAACACCGCTTAGGATGAGCTGAAAGCCCTACTAAGCAGGTATATACAAAAGTATGAAGGCTATTGCTTAATGCATTGTAAGCCGCCCTGAATCTCCAGAGAAGGGCGGCATATACAAATCGAACTAATAAATAATAAATAAATAAATTGCTCTTCTCTGCATTCTTTCTAGAGTCTCAACATCCTTTTATTGTATATTTTTGCATTCATTGCAAATTCAATAGATGTCAGTCTCCCAGAAGATGCTATTGTCCTCTCACCGCATGTTCCCACAATGGCTCGGTTCCCAACACACCTTGATCAAACCTTGATGCAATCATCTATTGAAGCAAAAATCAACTAGCGCAAGGCAGTTGAGATGCCTTCTCATCGTCAACTCTCCCTCCCTCTCTCTCTCTCTCTCTCTCTCTCTCTCTCTTTCTCTCTCTGTCCCTCTCTGTCTCACTCCTTCCCAGCCCCTCCTCCAGCTTGCTCAAGCCCTTCTTTGTAAAAGGTGGGGGGGGGGAAATCTGCTTTCACTGCCCTCCTGCATCAGAGTTGCTTCTGAAAGGAGAAGAGGCCTGATGTGGTTTTACTAAGGCCGAGCTGGTTTCTAAACCATGGAGCTACAGCAAGGGATCGTTCTGTTCTCCCTGTTTCTGACTGGCATCTCAGAGCGTAAGTAGAAGGAATCTTGGAAACTCACTCCGTGTGTGTATGTGTGCGAGTCCTTTGGCCAGTGATTTCATCTGATTTTCTCCAGCTGTGCTATTTTAACGGAGGACTTTGCAGTATTTCATATGGGAGGGAATCTGGCGATAAGCTACCAAGGTTGGCCAAAGTGTGAGTGAAATCACACCTGTCGACTTCAAGGGTTCAAAAGCCAGCCAGGTGGGTTGGTCAGGTCTCTCAGAAAGAGAGATGATTTCATTTGTTTTGAATACCAGTTTTGTATATCTTCCACGCATTCTGAATCTTACCTAAGATGCCACATATCTGGCTGTGCCACTTTTGATTCTCTCGCTATTCTGGTCGTGGACACCAGTCAAACCTGAAGTCCGTTTACCTGGTCAGAGGGGGAAAAAACCAAACCCCAAATACTTTTTTCTGAATAACTGGAAATCTTACATGGACTTTCTTCGACGAAAGAAGACCGAACTGATCATTTCGGGGTTAAAAAAGGCCAGAGTGGATGGTAGGGGAAAATGGGATGATAATTACTCTATAGAACAGCAGAAGGCAATTACTCTGTGTTTCCTTTTCTTTCCTTTTCTCTTTTTCTCATCATCTTTCTTTTTTTGCATACGTTTATTGCATCCAAAAAGTCTAATAAAAAAATATAAAACAAAAAGAAGTAGAAAATTTGTATAGAAAAGAGTTTTCTTAACCATGGTTATTAGGAAGGCTTGCTCAAAATTCAGGGTATTGGGTGGGTGAACACTGCCTATTTGTCTGTGCAAAATAGCATTCAAGGAAATGTATATTAGCCAGAATGCATGCATGCTTATTTTCGTATGAATGTTGGGAGGGGGAAAACTTTTAAAGGTCTCACCCGAGCATTAAGGAAAACTCAACCTGATACAGCAAACAGGACGAGCTGAATTTAAGCTGAGGAAAAAAAGGAGAAAGAAAAAAATCAGGAGAAAATCTGACTTGAATCGGTTGTTTTGTCAACACAGATGTTGGAAGAACTGGATTTTCCTAACTGGCTCTTAATGAAAAGGCTCTTAATTGTGTCTCCTGGAAGGAAACACACGGAGTAGGATTTCCCCCAGATGGTTTTTTTCCTCTCTGAATTTTGCACAAAACAATTTTCACCACTTGTTAAACTCCTTCTTTTATCATCCAGAGAGAATTTATACTTTGGGATAGGTAACCAGAGGCTTGTTGGAATGTAGAAATGGGGTGGAATGAGGAGGAGAACATCTGATGTTCTTCCTGCCTTTAGTTGGAAGGTTTCCACCATGATCAGTACTGGGTTTCAAATCCCGGCACAACTGGTTTGTTTTGCGAGCACGCAGCGCTTCTGCGCATACACCGAAGTTTCTGCACATGCTCAGAGCATTTTTGATGACGTCTGGGTGGATAGGCGGAGCCTCCCACTGTCACTGCTACCGATTTGCCCGAACTGGGGCGAACCGGTAGAAATCGACCACTGACCATGATTTTACAACCCACATAGAGATCTTTTTCTCCAAATTGATGTAGAGCAGTGGCCAAAATTGTGAAAACCTTTTGGGAAAAGTGTCTTTTTGAGGTTTGATGGCTAATGAAAGTATTAGCCATCAGTAATACTTTCAGTAATGAAAGTATAAAATTTAGTAGACTAAATTTTAAATTGGGTATTTTAGTTTTGGGTTTTTTTAAAAAAATAAAACAGGGCCAAATTATGTAATACATTTTAAATTGTTTTTAAAGTTTTATGGTATATGTTGTTTTATCATGGCTGAACACCACCCTGAGTCCCTCGGGAGAAGGGCGCTATAAAAATTTAATAAACTAAACTAAACTAAACTAAACTAAACTAAACTAAACTAAACTAAACTAAACTAAACTAAACTAAACTAAACTAAACTAAACTAAACTAAACTAAACTAAACTAATAACACCACTTTTTTTTTTTGGAGTTTCAAGAGAATCCTATTCCACTGCTGGAATGGCCTGGCCCAGACCTTCACCCAATTGAAAATCTATGGAGTCGACTAAAGAAACTTCTTAGTCAGAAGTGACCCAGCAATAAAAACCAGTTAGTGGAAGCCATCATTCAATCTTGGTTTCACATTAGAACAGCTGCAGAACTCAAAGACTTGGTTCACTCCATGGGAAGACATTGTAAGGCCATCATTCATGCTAAAGGTTACCCAACGAAGTATTAACTGACATGATGATCATTTTTGTATATCTCGTTTTTTCTACGTGTTTCATTTTTTCTTCTTTATACTGTAACTGCTATTTTAATAGCAAATCCTCCATCAAAGTTATTGCATTACATCAGTGGTGAAATCCAATTTTTTTTTACTACCGGTTCTGTGGGCGTGGCGTGGTGGGCATGGTGTGATTTGGTGGGTGTGGCAGGGGAAGGATACTGCAAAATCTCCATTCCCACCTCACTCTGGGACCAGCCAGAGGTGGTATTTGCTGGTTCTCTGAACTGCTCAAAATTTCCACTACCGGTTCTCCAGAACCTGTCAGAACCTGCTGGATTTCACCCCTGCATTACATTTTTTGATTAAGTTATCTTTCCATTGATATCTAATTTTATGGTACTACTCCAAAAAAAAAGTGGTGTTATTAGCTACTTTTAGAAAATAGACTTTTCCCAAAGGGTTCCACAATTGTGGCCACTACTGCAGTGGTGGGACTCAGCTAGTTCGCACCACTTCGGGAGAACCAGCTGTTAACTTTCTGAGGAGTTTGGTGAACTGGTTTGTTTGTTTGTTTATTTATTTATTTATTTATTTATTTATTTATTTATTTATTTATTTAAATTTATAAACTGCCCTTCTCCTTGCGGACTCAGGGCAGTGAACAGCCAGAATAAAACATGATATACAAAAATTAAAACCAATTTAAAAATATTAAATATTTTTGGCCGACAATTAATACAGTCCAATTTAAAATCAATTACAATTTCAAACAGAGGATGGGATCAAGCCAGCCCAGCTTGGTTGTTGGAAGAAATCATTAGGGCAGAGAACCGGTTGTTAAATTACTTGAATCCCACCACTGCACTACTGTAAATAAAATAGTGAGGTTCTCTTGAGGCTGTAAGAATGAGGCTGAGGAGGGAATGTCCATGTACAGATCAAAACTTTCTGACCACTACAGCCACTGAACAAAAGGGCTCCTGTTCAGAATGTAAGGAGTTAGCACCCACCCCTCTCCTAGAAGAATGAAACATTCTAGGAAATATTAAAAAGGCAGAATATTATGTTGCCCTGGATGAGCAATGGAGAAACATGTTTTTAGGCAGGAAACAGACTCAATAGGCTGTTTCCCATCCTCCTCAATAGCCCACAGCAGATGTCAGCACTTAAGAGATAAAGAGATAGCTGGGTTTCTTCATAAGCAAATGCCCTCAACCCAAGATCCAACAAAGGTAGGATTTGCCCTCTACCCATCTAGTAACAGAACTCGCCACATGGCACCTGGAGAGATGGCATCACCCAGCAACGCTCAACCAAGCCTGGGAGTCAAAAGATAACCTACAAAGTTACCCCCGCATGACCCCAGGGGACTCTGACAACCAATCAGAATACAAGCTCAAATTCAAAGCCCAACAGAGGGTATAAATCTCTCTCTCTCTCTCTCTCACCGATGTGCCTTTTTTGCCCAGGACCTCAAAACCATGTGGTTCGGTCCACCATTAAACCAGGGGTGAAATCCAACAGGTTCTGACAGGTTCTGGAGAACCGTTAGCGGAAATTTTGAGTAGTTTGGAGAACCGGCAAATACCACCTCTGGCTGGCCCCAGAGTGGGGTGGGAATGGAGATTTTGCAGTATCCTTCCCCCAGGAGCGGGGAGGGAATGAGGATTTTGCAGTATCCTTACCCTGCCATGCCTACCAAGCCACGCCCACCACACCACACCATGCCCAACACATTTGCATTGATGGCATTCGTACACGTGCATTCCACATGTGAAAACCAATTGCATGCACAGCGCATGGGGGGAACCGCACAAAACCTGCGTGCATGCACAGATGGTGCCATTATGCACACAGCGCACAGGGGAGCCATGTGAAACCCGTGTGCCTGTGTAAATGGTGTGGTTGCACACCCAGTGCACGGAGTGGGACTGATGGATTAGCGCAGATAGCACATACGTATGCAAAGCGCATACCTGTTTGGCACTCAGTGAGTAAAAGGTTTGCCACCATTGCAGGGGTGAAATGTAAAATGTGTTACTACTGGTTCTGTGGGCGTGGCTTGGGGGGGTAATGTGACTGGGTAGACGTGGCTAACTTTTTTTTTTTTTAAACTTTTCAAAGCATTTTTTCTAATGCTTTGAAAAGCCTCTGCCGATCAGGCAACTCAGCTGGGATCGTCAGAGAGGCTTTTGAAAAATACCTCTCTGACAATCCCAGTTGAGTTGCCCAATCGGCAGAGAGGTATTTTTTTAAAATTTAAAAAATACCTCTCTGCCGATCGGGCAACTCAGCTGGGATCATCAGAGGCTTTTCAAAGCATTTTTTTTATCACCTCTTCAGCCAAAAGGTTGCAGAAAAAAATGCTTTGAAAAGCCTCTGAGGATCCCAGCTGAGCCACGTGATCATCAGAGGCTTTTTTTTTTTACTTTTAAAAGCATTTTTTCATCGGAAGAGGTTGTAGAAAAAATGCTTTTAAAAGTTAAAAAAAAAGCCTCTGATGGTCCTGCGGCTCAGCTGGGCAATGGGGGAGGGGCAGGGATTATTGCTACCGGTTCTCCGAACCACCCACCGCCATCGCTACCGGATCGGGCGATCCGGTCCGAACTGGGAGCATTTCACCCCTGCCCCACTGACATAGACTGTAATTTCCCGATGCGAAGCCCTCCATCTGATGATATATTTAGAGTGGAGGTGAGACCTGGGATCTCATCCAAGGCTAATCAGACAAGTGGCTGATGCCTTAATCCTCCTGGCCTTGAAGCTGGGAGTCCGTTCTGCTACAACAGCCGCTTGTTCTCAAAACTGAGCTGTTTCGCCCGCTCCTGAATCCATTCATCCCGTCCTTGCGTAAACGTGGCGGTTTCCAAGACGACCGGCATGACTTTCTGCAAATGTTATGTTGCTCCTTGAATGTTTTCCTAGACCTACGATAAATAAGCAGCCAAGTCAGAACCACCCTGGCATTCCTTGCAAATGCTTTTCCGACCGTTGCTGTTGGTTTGTCGTTGCAGGAGACCCAGAAAATTTCAGGCACAGATACTCTTGTTCGTCTCAGTGTCCAGGTAAGATGACGAGGCAAATTCTTAGTAACGAAACGCCCAAATATAAGGGATATTAATCTGCTCACCCCTTTCCGTGTCCATTCACTGGTTAATCCAAATAACCACCATCTGAATGTGTGCTGTCCGTTTAAGGACTGAACCTTTAGTTGAACTATAGAAGCATTAGACCAGTGGTGGGTTGCCCCCGATTCGCACTGGTTCTAGAGAACTAGTAGTAAAACCGGCGGGAGGCTCCACTCACTGACCCTGATGTCAACAAAATGTTTCTGCACACGTGCAGAAGAGCGTGCGAGCAAAACAAGCGTGTATAGTCCCATTGCGAACCAGTAGTAATGGTAAGTAGAACCCATCCCTGCATTAGAGATATTAACACCTTGAGGGACAATGGGTTTGAACTATGAATGGTTGGTTTGATGAAAGAAATGGATGGGACCTGGTCAAATCTTTGATGGGCACCCCGTCTGTTTTCTTCTTCTGAGTTGATAGCTCGCTAAAGACTTCATCATCATCATCATCATCATCATCATCATCATCACTATTGTCATTGTACATATATACACAGTATACCCATACAACGAAATTCACTTAACACCCAAAGACCAGGTCCAACACACATAACAATCCCCAATCATACCCCCACCCACCACAATTCCCCACCCCTAAAACCATCCAAGCATCCACACAACAGATCAAGTAATGCTGCCCAACAGCTCACTGATGGTGGCCCTTTAGTTCATGGTTGAGTGCAATTATAGCTCTGGGATAAAAACTATTCAGAAAATGTGTGGTCCGAGTTTTCGTTGTTCTGTATCTTCTGCCAGAAGGCAACAGTCCAAAAAGATTGTAAGCAGGATGGGAAGAGTCTCTGAGAATGTTATGCAACTTCCTCAAACAGCAAGATTCGAAGATGTCATCCAGGACTGGTAGCTGGAGCCCGATGATATTCTGGGCAGTTTTAATGAAACTGAAACTCATAAAATGAGATCCCAGGAATGTAGGATGCCTTCTCTGTCTCCAAAAGATCAGATCATAATATTCCTACTGGTGTTTGCATTCCCAAGGCAGTCCACTCTAATGCCCCTTCCAAAAATTATATTGAAATATTTAGAACTTAATAAAAACAATAAAAATGGGTGGAACTCTGACTGTATCTTCATAGCTACCATCTTCACTATTTTGACCATATCCTGTAGACACTCAGGAAGAGTTGCAAAAGCTCTTTATCTAGTATTCTTTAATGCCTGATCATATAAATTCTGTTGATATATATAACACTACAGAGCAACACTAAAGAGTACAGTCACCATGTGCTTTACTGCTTAAATGTTTTGCTATAACAGCAAAAAGGAAATTCTATTTAGAGCAAAAGATCATAGGATATATAACATAGATCCAAACTTGCGAACACTGCCAACTACTGGCTGAATACTATTGTAGCTGTTGCATAGAAATATATTCTAACAATGAATTCCAACATATGGACTAATTTATTGCATCCACCTAAATGATTTCGTCAAAAGCTGCTTTAAACAACTGGGCACCATCACAACACTGTCTCAGAACCTTTCTTTGCTTTCACAGGTTTTAACACATCTACTGTTTCCGTGGGATCCAGGTTCAGCTATAGCTACTCAACATCTACCACTACATTCCTTCAAGGAAGGACCTACCAGAGAAGTGGCATCACTCTAGAAAGTACAGTTGTGGTCGAAGTGTTGGCAAATTGTCATCAAATTTTAAAAGTGAGTAGGGTCTATTTGTCTATCTATCTACCCATCCACCCACCTATCCATCCATTCCTTCATCCTAGGTTCTCTCTCTCTCTCTTTTCTCTCTCTTCTATCCATCCATCCATCCATCCATCCACCCTAGGTCATTTATCATCTGTCTACCTAACATCCATCCATCCATCTATCTATTTCTGTATCTACAGTATCTATATCTCTATATCTATCTATCTATCTATCTATCTATCTATCTATCTATCTATCTATCATCTATCTATCATCTATCTTCTTCAGCAGTTCTGGGAGTTATATTGTGTTGACATTTGTTCTTGTACCTAGTTGCAAGGAGTACAGATCAAAACCATCTTTGAATCTGAGGTGAAGTTGATGAATGAAAATAACAGTTTAAGGTAAAATAGTTCTGGGTTTTTGTTTTTTAAAAAAAAACACCTTTGAGCAAGATGGGGAAAAATTTACTAAGTAGAATGCTACATTGGGATTCCAGCCTTCCCATGGTGCTTCCATCAGCACTATAACTAAATCTAATTATCTTGCTGCTGGTTGACCTCCAACTCTCCCAATATTTCAGCCTTTTGCAGAGAACTACATCTTTGCATTGATTGATTGATTGACTGATTGATTAAGTGCAAATTGATGTCAACTCTTAAAGGCCACATAGATAGTTTTTCTCCATAACCAACCTGGTCCCTCAGGCCTTCCAATGGCACACAGTAACTGAGTCCATCCCCTTGCTGTTGGTCATCCTCTTCTCTCTCCTTCTCCAGCATTGTAGACTTCACCAGGGGGTTAGGTCTTCACATAATGTGCTCGCATTTCCTTAGCTTACAATTTTTTTTAAAAAAAGAAATCTTATTGTCTTCTAGGGAAATTTTGGAGCGATACCCTCTGTGGTTTTGTTTTCACAATGGGAAAGTTCTGAAGATCTTTCCCCAGAAGAATGAATCAACTTGGGCCCTAAACATCAAGCGGGGTGTTCTGAGTAGTCTCCAGACATCATCATTGGGAGCCGCTGCCAATGTGGAAGAGGTGAAGCTCTTTAGAACACAATGCTGAGTTTAGCCCATTCATAAGGCTGTGAGTTTGGTAACCCCATACTCCTATGTCCCATTGCTATCACTGTTTATATCTCAGCTTCCAAAAAGCTGTTTGCATTTTTAGAAAGAGGAGGGCACCGGGGGAACAAACCAATGCAACATCCCAATTACAATGTCAGTAAGTGTGATGCATTGATAGGTCCAGGGTTGGGCTGCTGGGGGTTCGCGAGAACCTCTAGCTAAGGTTCTGTGCAGTTCGGAGAACTCCCAAATCCTGGCCCTGCCCACCCTGCCCCGCCCCTCCCAGGAGTCCCCATGTGGCTGTTTTGGATGCAGGTAAGTGCAAGGCACATGCAGAGGCTCGGGGGAGGATGAAAATGGGCCTATTGGAAGTTCAGGGAGGCCGTAAACAAGCCTCTGGAGCCTGGGGAGGCCATTTTTGCCCTCCCAGGGGCTCAAGAAAAGCCTCCAGAGCCTGGGGAGGGCAGAAATGCTCCCCCACCCAGCCATGGTGCAGGAGGCTGACTAGGCCACGCCCACCATGGCCACGCCCACCCAGCAACTGGTTAGAGAACCCTTTGCTAAAATTTTTGAAGCCCACTCCTGGATCGGTCTGATGGGAGGCAGCCAGGACCGTGAAAGATAACTCAGATTAGTCAGCCTGACAAACTGGATGAGGTTTATGGCCCAGAAGTGTCTCATTCCTGCGCTACCATTTTAGTGCCATTTCTCACCTATCTCCTTTATTTCTGTTAAGCTATGGGTTAGAACCGTGATGGAGAACCTATGGCACGCGTGCCCAACGTGGAACACGAAGCCATGTCGCCCGGCACATGCGGCCTTGCCTGTTCGTCTTCCAGGTTTCTGGCGCACATATGCATGCAATGGTCAGCTGTCCTTCATGCACGTGGCAGTGCCAAAAACCAGTATGCACATGCGCCCCAGCCAGCTGATTGTCAGGTGCACATGTGCACCAGAACCCAGAAATTCAGCTTTTCCAGAGCGCAGTCCTTTCACGCACATGGCAGTGAGGCACCGGCCAGCTGATTATCGGGCACACATGCATGCTAGAACCTGGAAGTTCGGCTTTTCCGGAGCATGGCTCTGACAAGCACGCATGTTCGTGCGATGTTTCCACATGACCGGTGCCGAAAAGGTTCACCATCATTGGATTAGAATTACATTTTGGGTAACTAAGGTACCCAAAGTAATCCCGACTTTGTTTTCCTTACAAAGGAAAATAATCCTGGACAGTCACTTGTCTGAAATGGTACAGGGACTTGATCTGGATTAAAAGATCTCCAAGGTCCCTTACAGGGACTATTCGATTCGTTTTATTCTTCTCTTACCTATTGTGACTTCAGGTGGATATTTCAGGGAAATGTCCCACTCGGTACCAACAGAAAGGTTCGGTCCTTCTGAAGATGAAAGACTTCAACTTGTGTTCTCACCATTTCTCTGGATTTACTTCTCTGAAATCTGTGGCTCTTCCCAATGCATCGGTAACTTTAATTTTAATTTTTTTCCCCTTTTAATTGTGTCCTGCTTTGGGGTGTTTTTAAGCAACTGTGATGCCAGTTAGAATTAGCATCCCTAAATGAAAAATAATTGGCCTCCATTTTATTATGTCCGAAATGGCTTTGATTACAAGAGCCGAGGTGGCACAGTCAGTGGTGGGATTCAAGTAATTTAACAACCGGTTCTCTGCCCTAATGATTTCTTCCAACAACCAATTTGCCAAACTGTTCAGAAAGTTAACAAGCGGTTCTCCCAAAGTGGTGCGAACTGTCTGAATCCCACCACGGTTGTTAGTAGCTGCAGGCTACTTCAGCTGACTGCTAACTGCAGTTTGGCAGTTCAAATCTCACCGGTTGAAGGTTGACTCAGCCTTCCATCATGAGGACCCAGATTGTTGGGGACAAGAGGCTGACTCTGTAAACCGCTTAGAGAGGACTGTAAAAGCACTATGAAGCGGTATATAAGTCTAAGCGCTATTGCTATTGCTATTAGATCTTCATGACTGATCCATTAGATGACGTGTGTCTGCTTCACTCCCAGGAGCAACTTCTGTCTTCCAAACTTGAATGTATCCAGAGATTTGA
This sequence comes from Masticophis lateralis, assembly GCA_030761175.1. Taxonomy (NCBI): domain Eukaryota; kingdom Metazoa; phylum Chordata; class Lepidosauria; order Squamata; family Colubridae; genus Masticophis; species Masticophis lateralis. The sequence continues at coordinate 8,283,743 of JAUDYJ010000013.1, forward strand.
GGAGAAAGGGATCCTTGCGGAAATCAAATGTATGGAGTACCACCTTGTTACGCCTCCTGCAAGGAAGGGCAGTGGCGTGAAGATGCAAACTCGGACAGACTTGAAGCTCTTCCGAACTGAAGCTCATAGTATATCCCAGGAAAAAGGTTGGTTGATGCCTCCAAGCAAGAACAAATTAATGGGATGACTGTGGCATGGCCAACCCTACTATTGGGTAGAACCAAAGAACGGTGATTTGTTACTGCTTTAATTCACTGTTTCTGGGCAGTGGTTAGCGGATGTTGCTTCTCCTTGGATCCCAAAATAAAAAAGGTTTGGTACTTCTTGTCGACCCTGAAGCTGACGTATGTGTAGCCATATTTTATTGTAAAAAGGTAAAGGTAAAGATTCCCCTGGACATGCATGCTAGTCATTCCTGACTCTAGGGGGCAGTGTTCATCTCCTTTTCTAAGCTGAAGAAGCAGCGCTGTCCGAAGATGTCTCCATGGTCATGTGGCCGGCATGACTCAACACCAAAGGCGCACGGAACGCTGTTCCCTTCCCACCAAAGGTGGTCCCTATGTTTCTACTTGCATTTTTTACCTGCTTTCGAACTGCTCGGTTGGCAGAAGCTGGGACAAGGAACGGGAGCTCACCCCGTTATGCGGCACTAGGGATTCGAACCGCTGAACTGCCAACCTTTTGATCAACAAGCTCAGTGTTTTAGCCACTGAGCCACCGTGTCCCTATTTTATTGTAGTCCTTGCCTATTCTTTTCTTAGCTTTCTTTAACGATGCTTCAGGCTCGCCACATTCTAGCAGTAGAAACGGGGGTTGTAGAGATAATGGGTGATGTTTTGGCTAGCTGGCATTCTTTCCCGCGGGAACTGAGAAGGTGTTTTCAGGTGGCTGAAGGTGGAGTTTGGAGTCATCGAACAATGGACTGTGAGCTGATTAGAGATTGTGATCATGAGTGGGGTGGGGGATGGAGTTTCAAACTTTTGCTTTTACTGGGTGTAATTCCAGAGTGAGGTCAGATCTGGAATTACACCAAGACCTTGCCAATTTGATATGTTCCTAATAAAGAGACCTTGATGAAATATGGAAACCTTGGATTTTTTTTCATTCTGGGGACATATTACTTGGAACTTTGACACTTCCATTCACCAAGGAAGAAGAATGGAACTTACTGTTCCATATTTTTATTTTATTATTTATTTTTATTAATCATATTTCTATGCCGCCCACTCTCCGAGGACACTGGACAGCTTACAACTATTGACAGTAGACTAAATAGCATATTGCCCCCCAACGATCTGGGTCCTCATTTTACCCACCTCGGAAGGATGGAAGGCTGAGTCAATCCTGAGCCAGTGAGATTTGATCCGCTGACCTGCTGAACTAGCAGTCAGCTGAAGTAGCTGCAGTACAGCACTCTAACCACTGCGTCACCTTGGCTCTTTTAGGGAACAAACATCTTTGAACGATGCTTTCGGTGTATTTCCTATATCTGTAATGTAATGCTGGTTTCGTTTCTCTAGTACCCACTGGTGACATCTATGAAAGCAGCCTGCTCTATCAAAAAGAGAAAATGGCACCGTTGTCCAAAGAGGAGGAAATGGAAGAAATAGCTAATGCTCTTCAGAAGCTCTGCGTGAAACCTACCATGGATACCGAGGTAGCTTATTGAATTATCATGATTGGCCACACAGAGCACCCCAACTCTAAAGCACCTGTCACACCTTCAACATTGCCTTCATCCCTTTCCAAATAAAATAAAATAGGTTGGGCAGAAGTTCTCTCCACAGTAAAGGTAAAGGTAAAGGTTCCCCTCGAACATATGTGCTAGTCGTTCCTGACTCTAGGAGGCGGTGCTCATCTCTGTTTCAAAGCCGAAGAGCCAGTGCTGTCAGAAGTTTCCGTTTCAGTTTCAGTTTTATTGCATTTATATACCGCCCTTCTCCCCGAGGGGACTCAGGGCGGTTTACAGCCATATTAAAACAATCACGTATAAAAATTAAAACTAATGAAATAATTAAACTATTTGGCCGTAAAATTTAAAACCCCTGCTAAAACCCCTATTAAAATTGACACAAATTTAAGTCAGACCGGCTTGATGAAATAGTAGGGTCTTCAGGGCTTGTCAGAAGGCACAGAGGCCAGGAATCTTTCTTATATCCGGGGGTAGTTCATTCCATAGGGCTGGAGCTCCCACAGAGAATGCTCTCCCCCTGGGGGGCCGCCCACCGGCATTGTCTGGCCGACGGCACCCTGAGGAGGCCCTCTCTGTGAGAGCGTATCAGGCGGTGGGAGGTATTCATTGGCAGAAAGCAGTCCTGTAAATATCCCGGTCCTAAGCCATGGACCGCTTTGAAGATGGTAACTAACACCTTGAAACGCACCCGGAAGACCACCGGAAGCCAGTGCAGCTCGCGCAAGAGGGGAGTTACCCGGGAGCGACGAGTCACTCCCATAACCACTCGCACGGCCGCATTCTGGACCAGCTGAAGTCTCCGGGTGCTCCTCAAGGGGAGCCCCATGTAGAGAGCATTACAGTAGTCCAAACGGGAAGTCTCCATGGTCATGTAGCCGGCATGACTAAATGCCAAAGGCACACAAACGCTATGACCTTCCCATCAAAGGTGGCCCCTATTTTTCTACTTGCATTTTTTACATGCTTTCGATCTGCTAGGTTGGCAGAAGCTGGGACAAGTCACGGGAGCTCACCCCATTATGCAGCACTAGGGATTCGAACCGCTGAACTGCCGACCTTTCGATCGACAAGCTCAGCATCTTAGCCACTGAGCCACCTCAGTGCGCATGCGTGGAAGCCACACATGTGAGCAAAGTGCATGCATGTGAGGCCGGGTGCATGCACGGAGGTGCGCTCACATTTTCAGTGCTGGGCGAACCAGTAGGTAAATTATGTGAACTCGACCTCTGGATCTCATGATCCTGGGACACTGACATGTAAGTCAGTTGCCAAGCATCTCAATTTTGCTTAGGTGAAGGGTCAGCAACCTGTGGCTCTGGAGCCGCATGTGGCTCGTTCACCCCTCTGCTATGGCTCCCTGTCACTCAAAATATGTGTCACAACTGCCAATGTGTGGCACCCGCCATTTACGTAATTTATTGAGCTTTTCAACCCCCGGTAGGCCAACCATGGATAAATCCAAGGAAAGAAAAGTTTCAGAAGAAAACAGAACGTTTAATTCAACTACATATGCTAGTTTTGTGGCCGCTCAAGAAATAATCAGGCTCAAGAAGGGTTTTTGTGACTCCCGGTGTTTTCTTTTCTGTGGGAAACGGGTCCAAATGGATCTTTGAGTGTTTAAGGTTGCAGACCCCTGGATTAGGTGATCATGGGAACGTGGCCATGGTTGTGTGAAAAACATCCGTAGGTTGCTTTTCTCAGTGCTGTTGTTAACTTTGAATGGTCACTGAGCAAACTCTTGTAAGTTGAGGACCATCTACATTTTCCCTTTATCCTGTGTCGACCGCATCTTGTAGGCCTAGCCATCTGTGTTATGTTTCTCTGCTCCAACTTACTCTCCTTATCTCCAAATCTGCATCCTTTAAAAAAAAATCTCCTCTTGTTTAGGAAGAGGCTTATGGGAATTGTCCACAAGATTGCCTTGGAAACCCAGTCTTTACTAGCCAGACATAGTTTCTCTTGTCCCCTGCTATTATTATTTTTTTTTGGCTTTCAAATGGGGTGAGATTATACAGGCCATTCAGGCAAGCAAAACAAGAATGAGAGAAGCCTGGGAGGAATCTCCCTCGTCCCCCATTGAAAGCAGAGGAGGAAATGCTTGTCACTCAGAGGGGAGCCTCTATAGAGCTGCTGGCCACCCATTGTACGATCAGATTGAATGTAAATGTGATTAAATAATGGGCTGTGAATTGAGCAAAAAGGCAGACAGGGAGAAAGAGGAAGCTATAGAAAGAATGGTAGGAAAGAAAGAAAGAGTTGGCTTGGGGGATGGGAACTCCCTCTGGGTTAGATTCCCCTCAAAAGGGACAAGATTTTGGGTTCACTTCTTCTTTAATTGCTGATGCTGCTGTAGAAAAGTATCAGTGATACATAGCTTAAAGACGAGAATCCATAAAGCATGAATTTGTTCCCTTATTTAGCCTTTTAATGGGCTGATTGTGTATCATCAAAGTGTAGGAGATGAATGGCAGAATCTGGGAGCATGTAGGAGATGACCAAGCTGAGCCCAAGGGAGGGGTCAAGCATGCTATGCCTACTAGAGATCTAAGTCCAATCTACCTTGTATTCTGTTGACTCTTATCTACCACCATTTTGCCTTGACCATAAGCAATTCCCATTCTTGTTTAGAAGAAGCATGGAATAAACTTATTCCCATTTTGGATCTAACCAGAGGTGGTATTCAGCAGGTTCTGACCTGTTCTGGAGAACCGGTAGCGGAAATTTTGAGTCATTCAGAGGACCGGTAAATACCACCTCTGACTGGCCCCGCCCCCGTCTATTCTCTGCCTCCCGGGTCCCAGCTGATCGGGAGGAAATGGGGATTTTGCAATAACCTTCCCCTGGAGTGGGGAGGGAATGGAGATTTTACAGTATCTTTCCCCTGGACTGGGGTGGGAATGGAGATTTTACAGTATCCTTTCCCTGCCATGCCCACCAAGCCATGCCATGCCCACCAAGCCACGCTCACAGAACTGGTAGTAAAAAATTTTGAATCCCACCACTGGATCTAACCCTGATTCCCTATTTCTTGCACCCAACAGGGTGAGTGTTAAATGAGGGATCAGCCTAGAATCCTTACATAGCCACAAGTGAACTAAATCCACCACCACCTCTCCCTTGTGTACTGTTGACCCTTATCTAACGCTACGCAGATGCCAACTATTAGTGGAGGAGGTTCCTCTGCACAGTTTTTAGAAATAAATCAGTTTGAGTCTTTCTCCACATGTAGACTTGGTCTTTTGTACTGACATCAAGTAATTATTGACTGAAAGCAATCAGTCTTCTCTTCTCTAGAATGAAACATCCCCAACTGCTTCTTTAGATGTTCTACCAGTGTATCCATCAACATTATAACTGAATCTATTCACCTTGTTTCTACTCATTCGCTTCCTTTTCCTTCTACCTTTCCCAGCATTATAAATTTCAAGACAGCTAGATTTTGGAAGATTCTGTTAATGTAGCTTTAAAATAAAATAGAATTAGCTCATCTGGTTGTGTTTCCTATCTGATCTACAGTACTTGACATCAATCTTCAAGACTGAAAGTATAGATCTACCGTCGTCTCTTTCAGTCTGAGAAACTAAGGAGGTCCCTTCCAAGCTTCTTACCTGGCCCATTATTCAGTTGCAGGCTATGCTCTCTCTTTTCTGACCATTCCCTAGACAGCACTTCTTTGCTCCTTCTCTCAAGGTCTTTCGCACATACCATCACAGTCATGAAAAAAACTATAATGAGATGGAGTTAGCAGACCTGCTTTCAAGACTTCATTTTTCTTTCCGGCAGTTTTATTAGTCCCTTGAGAATACATCCTTTCCAACACATGGTTATGATGTTTTGCATTTCATCCAATTTGGTACTGGGAGACATTTTCCAGACTATTGATTTTTAAATGTATTAAACCCTAATCCAGGTCCTCTTTTTTTCCGCAGCCTACAGATCTATTCCTGAATTTGGTGTTTGCACTTCGGCAGGTCTCCATCGATACCTTGATGGACCTGTGGAAGAGTCCTTCTTCCAAATGTCAAGATAACTGGTAAGGTGGCTAAATATGGGCCCAGAAGTAGCTCAGAAGAAGGCAATGTGGAACATTTAATTAGGATTTATCAAAGTCAACCCCAAGATCTCTCACTCTGCTCCACAAAGATGGGTGTTTACACTTAGGGCAGGGGTCGGCAACCTTAAACACTCAAAGAGCCACAAAGGTCCTAACCAGAAGCCCCCGTACAATTCTGGAGCCAACCAGAAGTCCAGTTCCCCCATCATAGTCTCCTCCTAGCACAGCGTCCTTTTTCCTCTCCGGTTCCCCCACCATAGAGACTCCTCCTAGCATGGTGTCCTTTTTCCTCTGCTGACCAGAAGTCCGATTCTGCCACCATAGAGTCTCCTCCTAGCACGGCATCCTTTTTCCTCTACCTGTCCTAACCGAAAGCCCTATCAATTGTGGAGCCAACCAGCAACAGGGAGCCACAACAAAGGGATGAAAGAGCCACATGCAGCTCCAGAGCCGCAGGTTGCTGACCCTTGATTTAGGGCAATAGTTACACTACCTATTGATGCAAAAGAGATTCATCTAATTTCATGTCAAGAACACTTCCAGATCTGTTCAGACACACAGAGTGAGAGAGAGTTGAACAGGTCCTTTCATGCTCTTTATGCCAAGCCTAGTGCTCAGAGCTACTTTTCCTCCTAAGCAGGAGATGGCTGGGTTGGTCCCCAGAGGAATTTGGTTGCGTCTTACTGAGAAATCTATTTAGTGGGATTTCATGAGGAAAAAAAAACTCAAGGAAGAGATAACCGAATTATTTCTGTTATATCAAATACTGGGCATGTCTAGTTTAATGAAAACAAGGACCAGGGGAGACATGATAGCAGTGTTCCAATATCTCAGGGGCTGCCCCCAAAGAAGAGGGAATCAAGCTATTCTCCAAAGCACCTGATCTGTCCCCCCCTTCAGAGACCCACAAAAACACAGCCAGTCGAGGGTTAAGAAGCACTTGGCACACTCCACAGTTCTTATCTCAAACTTGGCAGCGATATGCACACCATCTGCCAAGGGCTTTATTAGTTCACACAAAAAGAAAATCACCTACGTAGCTTTGTCAAAATCCGTTCTTTTAGCTCCCAAGACTACGAGATTGCTTTGTTGTTCGTCACAGAAATCATGACCCACCCTCCTGTCTTATATAGGCTCTGGGTGTGGTCCAGTGACTCATTGATCCTGTGACTCCAGTCCAGTGACTCAGGTCTATTCCCTCATGCGTCGCCGCAGCTGCAGTAAGCGTTTATCTCGCCTTCTTTGGCGTGCGTCCAGGAATGACGTCTCTCCCTCACTCTCATCTGAGACACCTGTTTCCCCACTACTTGGCTCTCTTTCAGCTGGCACCTGAGACGGTGCCGGGGGGGGGGGCGGGCTGGGAGATCTGGCTGGCTCCTCTTCCTCCTGCTCAGAGCTTCCTTCCTCCAATGGGATAGGCTCAGAGGACGGGGCCACAACAGCACCGGAAGGCAGGACAAGAAGCAATGGATGGAAACTCATGAAGGAGAGAAGCAACTTAGAACTAAGGAGGAATTTCCTGACAGTAAGAACAATTAATCAGCGGAACGACTTGCCTCCAGAAGTTGTGAATGCTCCAACATTGGAAGTTTTTAAGAAGAGATTGGACAACCATTTGTCTGAAATGCTATAGGGTTTCCTGCCTAAGCAGGATTAGCCCTATCGAGTCTCAACTCGACAGGTCTATCAATCTATCAGTCTCCACCTAACAACCAACCTAGCAAACTATCCATGTTTTACATCCCTCAATTCTCAATTCGTTCTCGCGTTTCTTTCAGGCGGCCACTCTTGGATGCTCTTCCCTTTTGTGCAACTGAGCCCTGCGTCGTCCTGATGGAAAAGCTGATTCTTTTGCAAGAAGTAGATGAGGACCGCATCGATCGTTTCCTGAGGTCTCTCGCCTTCATCCCAGAGCCCACTGCAGGCATGATGGATGCTTTAGCTGTAAGCAGGATAACGGATGGCTTGATTGTGGCTGCTTCTGTAGATGTATCGGCTGTATTCACATAAGAAGCTAATCTAAAAAACCAGGGTTTAGAAACCAAAATGGGTAAACCAGAATCATCAAGGAAATTATATGTTGTTGTATGAACCAGATGACTATCTCAATCCACAATAAAGTTGGTTGGATGGTTGGTTGGTTGCAGGGGTGAAATGCTCCCGGTTCAGACCGGTTCGCCCGAACCGGTAGCGATGGAGGCTGGTGGTTCGGAGAACCAGTAGCAAAAATCCCTGCCACCACCACCACCCCCCATGCCCAGCTGAACCGCACAATCATCAGAGGCTTTTTTTTTTTTTTTTTTACTTTTAAAAGCATTTTTTCTACAACCTCTTCGGCCAAAAAAATGCTTTTAAAAGTAAAAAAAAAAACCCACCTCTGATGATTGCATGGCTCAGCTGGGATCATCAAAGGCTTTTAAAAGAAAAAAACCCTTTTTTTTTTTCTTTTAAATGCCTCTGACGATCCAAGCTGAGTTGCTTAATCGGCAGAGGCATTTAAAAGGAAAAAAGTCTCTGCTGATCAGGCAACCCAGTTGGGATCGTCAGAGCCTTTTGCAAGCATTTTTTACAACCTCTTTGCCAAAAAGGTTGTAGAAAAAATGGTTTTAAAAGTTAAAAAAAAATGGCCACGCCCACCCAGTCACATTACCCCCACACACGTCAAGCGACACCCACAGAACCGGTAGTAACAAATTTTAGATTTCACCCCTGGTTGGTTGGTTGGTTGGTTGGTTGGTTGGTTGGTTGGTTGGTCAGTTGATCAGTTGGTCGGTTGGCTTGTTGGCTAGCTGGTTGAACCATACTGAATGATTTACCCAGTTTACTGTATATCTTAAACAGGACATATGGTTTAACTTTTATCTGAAACCCTAGTCATAGGTACAGTATAGAATGTATATAATTATTTATACAAGGAACAACTAATACAATGTCCCGTAGATATTTTGGAAGTCAACTTTTATCATTGTACACCTGTGTTCATAAGCTGGTATTCATTTCCTAAAACTCACGTATTTGAACACATGGCTATTTTTAATTGTGATAGGATTGGTTTTCTTGCTGATCATCAATAGGTTTATTGTTTTAATGCTGTTTCCTGATTGTCCAATGATAAACCTCTATTAGCTAGCTTTGTCAGGAGTGTGCAGGTATACATTTGAAAAATAAATATATAAAGAGAGAATCAATTTGAGAATCAGAATTTTAGCCGTATGTCAAAAGTATTAAGGCTCAAACTTAAGGAAAAGAGATAAAAAATAGAGACATTTCCATTCAGCTCCTGGGTCCCTCCAAATCTGTAGTCTGGAATCAGATGCCTTTCTTTAGGTACCACCATTGGTCTATACAACCCATTGTTTGATGTTCTGCCATGCTCTCCAGATTCTCTTTTGAGGTTCTTCACTACATTTGTCTCCAGGTCTATCTTAATCAAACTTGATCCTCAACCCCCCACTTATGTAATATGATGGATTTATTTTCCTATCTCTCTTGTTCAGCCTCTGTTGGAGTTACCTAAAGAACGGCAAATAGCATTCTTAGGGTTAACGTCTTTGCTGCATCACTTCTGCTCCACAAGAACCAACTGTGATCAAGTACCAGCAGTACTGAGGATTATGAAAATTCTGGGAAGACGCTTAGGAAGGAAATGTGCCAGGTCCAAATCAGAGGGAACTGCTCAGGTAGAGTCCTGTGTTTGGTTAAAGATGAAGAAAAACGAGTCTTCTTTTGTTTTGAGGGCTGTTGTCCTTCCAGATTTATTTGCGGGATGCCTCACTCAACTTCACTTTGGCTTCCCAGATGGAACTGATCTTAAATGCGATTGGAAATGCAGGGCTGGCGGCAACGTCTTTGACAACACTCTTGAGTTCCTGTGCGGTGCTGAAAACCAACCCGACTGAAATCCGGCTGGCAGCCATTGAAGCTTTCCGGCGCATCCCCTGTGCAGCCAACGTAGGTGATGTAGAGTTGATTGCCTAACCCATTTTGAATAAAATACAACATCCGTGTGGTAGAGAAAAAAGGAGCAAATGAGGTGTTAAAGACATGACTGCTGGATCTGAATATAGGGCCACAGGATCCAACTCTCTTCCTATTCATTGGATGATCCTGGGATCTAGTATTATGAAAGTGGGTTCCTACAGGATTGCTTTACTTTCTTCACTAGCTTTTGATTTGAGCTAAAATGCTACCTTGGTAACAATGGTTATCTTAACCACGGTTCTTTAAGAAGCCATTCATAGTTTGATTGTTAGATAATAAGGACTCAAATCGGACATAGATCTATGCCATGATTTTCAGACCCCTGTGTTTGGATTTCCACAGTGAAAGCCCAAATCCTTAGAGTTTAGCTGATAGGTAAACCAAGTTATTATAAACTTTCCTCGGAAGGAAAGTGAATTCTAGCTTTGCAATTGTATAAGTCACCCTTACTCTTTTCCAGTTCTATAACACTGTTTGATATGAGCAGAACTGAGTGCAATATTCTAAATGTAGTTGCATCCTATATTGGTTAACTTCTCTTCTCTTCTCTTCTCTTCTCTTCTCTTCTCTTCTCTTCTCTTCTCTTCTCTTCTCTTCTCTTCTCTCTTCTCTCTTATTATTTCTTATGTCTGATATTACCTTACCTTACCATCTGATCATCATTTCCTTACTTTATTTTAAAGACTTTACTTGAAATTTTAATTTTCCATGCCATGTTTTAAAACCTAGGATTTCCCCCTGAAAAAAATCACTTACAAAGGCATAATTGTTTTTTAGGACTATGGTTACCATAACCTGTATGTTTTAATGACATGTTATGAAATAAATGGCTGCTTGACCAACACCTACTACAGTGATGGCTAACCTTTTACGGACCAAGCTCCCAAAGCGTGCACAAACCCCCAAAATGCAATGCACACCTGCCCCCATTGCATGCGGCCCCATGCATGCATGCACCTCCACATGCACCCTGATCCCACGTATGCGTGCAACCCCCTCACGGGCCCCACCCCCATGCATGTGCATGCACCCCACACATGCCCCACCCCTGCATGCGCATGCAACACTGCACATGCCCTGCCCCCATGCATGTGCATGCGGCTGCCACACAAACGGCCTGACCCTCGTGCATGCACGAGTGGCCCCCTGCATGCAGCCCGCCCCCTCAGCATGCGCGGCAGAGACCCAAAGACCAATTGGCTAGCTGTGACCAACATTTGATAAACTGTTTCTTTTCCCTATATTCTTCCATGTTAGCGTGCTGTATTGCTCCGTCTGTTCCAAACCTACGATGAGAATGTTGAGATCAGAATTGCTTCATATCTTATGGCCATGAAATGTCCTAGCAAAGACTTATTCAATCACATTAAATGGACTTTGCAGGAGGAGCGATCCAGCCAAGGTAAGAGGAGGTCTTTCCCTAGATATTCCCCCACCTCTGGAAGATTCGGCTATCATCCTAAGTACAAGAATTTGGTTACAAGCTTCACTGAATTGTAAGGGACCTATTTATGAATAAATACATGACTGCATTATTTAGGCTGCAAACCAGGAGTGAATTCTACTTACCTTTACTACCGGTTTGCAACGGGGCCGCGTGGGCACAGAAGCATTTTCGTGACATCAGAGTCAGTGGGCGGGGCCTCCCACCATTTTTACTACTGGTTCTATAGAACATATGTGCTAGTCATTCCCGACTCTAGGGGGCGGTGCTCATCTCAAAGCTGAAGAGCCAGCGCTGTCCGAAGATGTCTCCGTGGTCATGTGGCCGGCGGGACTCAACACCAAAGGCGCACGGTACACTGTTCCCTTCCCACCAAAGGTGGTCCCTATTTTTCTACTTGCATTTTTTACGTGCTAGATTGGCAGAAGCTGGGACGAGTCATGGGAGCTCACCCCGTCACGATGCACTAGGGATTCGAACCGTTGAACTGCCGATCTTTCGATCAACAAGCTCAGCATCTTAGCCACTGAGCCACTGCATCCCCATACTTAGAACTATAATGCACAAAACATCTGTGGATAGGTTATAGGCCTGTTCACCTATCTTTGTTAAACCTTAGCTTGATTCAACAATTGATTGAATAATTTGCAATTTGCTGGCTTTACTTAGTACAGAAAGCCACACACGATGGTTGATGAAGAACAGTGCCCGAGTTTGCCCCAAATATTCATCCTCAGATAATCAAAATACATGATGGATTATTCCGATGTAAGAATCTGATCATAACGCTTTAGATTTTTGCAAGATGAAAGTAACCATAGTAATTCAGCATCTCTGAAGTCATCAATGTAATGATGTATTCCATAATGGGTTTAACTTCTGTTTTCCCAATAATTGAACTGTATTTTGTTGTTGTTTGTGTGTGTGTTTGTACATATTTTTGGAGTGGGTTCTTTTGTCTGGAGTCATCTTTCTGAGCTCTTAAGAACAGAAGACCCACTAAAACAGCATCTTAGGAACTCTCTGCCTGAAGACATTACTCTCAAGGAATTTGATTGGGAAACATGGAAATTTTCTTCCTACACAGATGTTACCTTCCACTCAGGTAGCTAAATGCATGAAGCACCATATTTTAAGATGAATGAATGAATGAATGAATGAATGAATGAATGAATGAATGAAGATGAAGTCCTTGGATTTTTATGCCTTAACTCTTAAGCCTTGGGCAATACACAATGACCAATAATTGACTGCTTGAGCTCTACCTTGAATCACATTTCTTCAGACATCTGAAATTATCTCTAGAGCTTTTTTTCAGTTTGTAAAAAAAATGTGGTCATCGTGTCTGCAGAATCTGAATGTTATTTCTGAACGTTTAGAACCTTTTTAAATACAGGTGTTTTCTACCTGTGTAGAAAACACAGTCACTTCATCACTCAATCACATATCTGAAATGTGAACTTGTATAATGAAGATGCACAGTTTGTTTGTTTGTATGTATTGTCAGAAGCATCGCAATTAAAATAGGGCATACTACGCAACGTCAAATTTAAAATAGAAGGGCCTGGTGACTCAGCAGACTAAGAGCATTGTGATTAACATCAGCTGTCTGCAATTACTGTAAGTTCGAATCTCACCAGGCTCAAGGTTAACTCAGCCTTCCATCCTTTCTAAGGTAGGTAAATTGAGGACCCAGTTTGTGGGGGCAATAAGCTGACTTTGTATAAATGTACAAAAGTATGAAGGCTATTGCTTAACGCATTGTAAGCCGCCCTGAGTCTCCGGAGAAGGGCGGCATATAAATCAAATTAAAACATATATATAAAAAAAATAAAGGTTAAAATATGTACAAGTTAAACAAATCTTGCCCAGAGACTAGCAACATTAATTGTATTCTGTCGCACTGCCATGAGGTCCTGTTCTAGAATATGTCCTGCGCTGATCAAGACACAAAGGGAAGATATATATCATGTTTCCCCAAAAATAAGATCATGTTGTCAGGGTTCCAACTGATGTCCTAATAAAAGCAGGAGCCTCAAGCCAGTTTTCAAGAAAAATCCAGTTGATAACGAGGAGCGCCATGTTGGCACGGACCTAGTGAAGCCAATTCTGACCCCACTCAGTTTGCGCCTTCCCAGTGGTGGGATTCAGCCGGTTCTGTCCGGATTGCATGAATTGGTAGTGGCAACTGTGGGAGGCTCTGCCCACCTGCCCAGATGTAATGCACGACTACTTGGCATGCGCAGAAGGCCGTGCGCTTGCACAGAAGTGGTGCGTGCAAGCGAAGTGAGTATGCGCGTGCACGTACTCACATTTACAAACCAGTAGGGAAGGTAATTGAATCCCACCTCTGCGCCTTGCCTCTGACGCCGCTTCACCCTCCCCGCTAAAGTCATGAGTCACATTCCCCAACAAAGCAATTTCGCGGGTCGTAGAAGTCACTCCATCCGGCCGTTACTTGTATCTGTGGAGATGGCCTTGACTTTAGCCAGCTAGAATGTGCGTTGTTTTGACTGAGGTGCAAATTCCTTGATGCAGCTGTGAGGCTCGATCCTCCCCATCCCCCTGCCATTGGCAACTTGTGAGCAGGTCGGGAAAGCTTCGCGAGTTGACGCGTGTCTTACATTAATTTTTGCTCCAAAAGATCTTATTTTCAGCGAAATACAGTACTGCATGCATCTGGCTGGCTGGCTGATGATCTTCATTAGGTTTTATTTTGGGGGTAGGGCATATATTACGAGCATCCTGAAAAAATCATGCTAGGGCTTATTTTCCAGTTGAGTCTTATTTGGGGGGGAAACACGGTATATCTGTCGTATACATAGTTGGACACTTCAATAAGACAAGTTTTTCTTCTAACTGATATGTTTTGGCAACTCTTTCCATTCCAGCGATGGCCAGTGGAAATGCTGAGGCCCAGGTCATCTTCTCACCTGCTTCTTTTATCCCACATTTGATCCTGACCAATTTCACAATCCATCTGCTGGGACGGGCTATCAACCTCTTAGAGGCAAGTGACCTAAAAGACACATAAACCAATTATTAGGCATAATGCTGCAGGTAAATTTGACATGTGCAGGAATCCAGATTTGTATACTTAGGAACAGAAGAAACTTCTTTATCCCAAGTCAGGTTATTGATCTAACCATGATCAGAATCGCCAGGCTGATGTCCAGGTAGAAATCTACTTACCTTCCTTACCGGTTCAGAAGCGCATACGCCACCCATGCGCAAAACCTTCTGCATATGCACAGAAGGTAAGAAACACATTACTTCCTGATTAAAACCAGGAAGTAATGACACCCGAGTGGGTAGAGCTTCGCTCTGCCATTGCTCCCGGATCGCCGAACCAACAGCCAAGATCGCTACCAGACTGGGCGATCCGGTCCAATCCGGGAGCATTTCACCCCTGCTGATGTCCCTCTAGATAAGCAGGAACAAACAGCAGTCGGTTGGCTCCTTCCCAACAGACATCAAAAGCTTTGCCCTCCACAATCGTAGTTATCTTCCTTTCTTCAGAGAGAGTAAAAAAATCTGCCTTATTTTCAACGTTGAAGCAAGTTTCCATCAACCGGTTCCATCTTACATATGCAGAATTAGAATTCACTATTTCAGTTTGAATCTTTTTTGCATTTTGTTGTGGTCATTTTCCCAAAAGCTGGAAAATTAGTTTTCTGACTACATATGGATGCATTGAAAATATATTGTAAGCCACCCAGAGTCACTGAGAGAAAGTGAAATTTTCATAAATAAATAAAGTCCATGAATTCAGGTCAAGAGTAATTTTTTTCCCCCTAGGCTAGACTCATAATAGAGTATTCCTAACATGTTTGCAAGAATTTCAGGAAAGTATCTGGAAAAAAAGAAGTTAAGCTACTTCTTCCCACTAGCTCTGATTTATCTCTGAAGAGAAATAAATAAGGCAGAACTTTTCATAATTTATTTTTAATAGCTCTTCCATGATCAGGCAAAGAGAGAGTTCTTGTTGTCGATAATGGGTGTATGGCAAGTGTTTATTTATGCAGCTGTCTCCTGAACAATTACCAGTCAAATCATTCATATAAAATATCACATTAGCCAATATATAGTGATGATAATAATAGCACCAAAAGACAAAAGAATATCAATTATAGTAGTTTGCGTACTGATGATAATAATAAACATGAAGCATAAAATCAGAATAACTATAAAAACTATTGAAATTGTTTTTCAATTGTTCTAAAGGTTTTGTCAGGGTTCTGACGGATGCCCTAATTAAATCATGAGCCTCGAGCTAAACTTCAAAAGAAATCCAGTCATTTATTAGGAGCTTCATGTCGGCACGTTCCAAGTGAAGCCAACTCTGACCCCACGTAGTTTACGACCCAATCTTGACCCTGTTTCCCCCCTCCCCCCAGGGTGTCATCAATCACATTCAACAAATGGGGCAATTTCGCGGGTTGTAGAGATCACTCCCCTCTGGTTGCTGTGGGTAACCCAGGGAGACAGCCTTGAGAGAGATATGTCTGGAATGTGCTTTGGGGGGGTGGGGGGCTGCCGTGCTGCTTCGCCATTTTCCCATCCCCCTTGCCTATGGCAACTCAAGAGCAGGCCTGGGATGCTTTGTGGGTTGACAGGTTTCCTAAAATGCCTGAGAAAATAAAAAGACCTTCCTTTAGTGCTGAAAGAAAAGCATTCAACCAATGTTATATTACTATTGAATAAACCCTTTCATTGATGGTCCTTCTCATTTGATGGGGTCAGCTAAGAAAAGGTATAGAATCTCAATGGCAAAATATGGAAGGAAGCAATCAGGTACCTGGTCTACCAAGCATTTAGGGGTTGTTTTTTTAATGAAGGAAGCCAACATGGTTCTTTAGTTGAGGCAGCAGAATGACTGAGCTTGTGGCCTTCTAAATATCATACAACCATTTTTTTTAGGTTGGAGTCAGATTGGAGAATATGGAAGATATTGTCCGGTCATTTTTTGACTTTCAAGACACCAAAGGAAGGCATGTTAAGCCAGAATCTCCCATGCAGATGGTGAACAAGATTCCTCAAAATAAGCCATCATTCAAGCAATTCAATTTGAAAAGTCGCCTACCTAAAGGAAATAAAACTGCACTGAGAACAGAAAGCGATTGTCCACGTGGACAATACCAGAAGATTAATGGTTTTGTGAAAAAGGTACGTTAATGTGTCATCTGTGGATCACTTACCATATCTCTGCACAAGGATTGCCTTGGGAGAGTTCCCATGTCTGTGTAGCACCTAGATTAGGTTATTTCACATCAAAGGAGAGCAGGAAAAATTCAAGAAGATGTCAGACAGGACTAATAATAGGTAAGATGACTATATTCTACTTCTATAGCTCTGAAGTTGGAAAACAACGAAAAGAGATCTACAGCTGTCTTGATAGCATTTGACTGTCTATCCTTGGCCTGATCCAGCATGGTTTTGATTCAATAATTTTTCATAGAAGGCCCATATCTTTTCAGAAAGCACACAATTTTCATGCAGAAGCTCTCTGGTTCAATTCCTGGCATCTTCCATGAATAGATTTAATGTAGCAGAGTGAAGAAAGTCCTCTGTTCACATTCCTGGAGAGTTTCAACCAATCATAGAGCTGGAAGGGAGCTTGGAGGTCTTCTAGTCCAACTTCCTACCCAAGACAGAAGTTCTTATATCAATCCTGAACCAATAGTTGCTCAATTTTTTTTTCTTGAGACTCTCCAATGATGGAGCTGATGGACCTCCAGGAGGCAAGCTCTTCCATTGATTAATTGTTTTCGCTGTCAGGAGCTTCCTCCTTTATTTCCAGTTTGGATCTCCTTCTGATGAGTTTCCACCCATTGCTTCTTGTCCTGCTCTCATAAATTGACAGCCTCTTTCCTGAGATAGCCCTTCAAGTATTAGAAGACTGTTCCAATACAGATGGGAGAAAACAATTTTTTTAAAAAGATACCCAGATGATGCCAAGTAAAAGGAGAAAGGGGAGGGGGAGAAGGGGGGAAGTGAGATATTATAAAAATGTACACAAATGATAAAATAAAAATAAATATTAATTGAATAAGAAATTGAGATGAGAATAAAGATAATTAGAAAATCGGGGCTGCTCAAATACCACTTTAGATTGAACTGAAAAGGGAAACAACGAGATAGAGGGGAAGGAGTAGAGAGAGAGGAAGGGAGAAGAGAGGAGAGGAGAAAGAAGAAAGGGAAAAGGAGAGGAAGAAAAGGGAGGGGAAAGAGAAGTAGAAGAGAAGGTTAGAAGGGGGGGAGAAGAGAGGAATGGGGGAAGGAAAGGGGAAGTAGGAAAGAGAAGGAGAGGAAGAATGAAGAAAGTAGGAGGAGAAAGAGGAAGGAAGAGAAGGGGAGGAGAAGAAGAAAGGTTGGAGTAAAGGTAAATTGTAAAAGAGCAGCCCCGAAAAAGTAAAAATGAAAAATGAAAGTTAAAAGATGAGATGAATGAAAAAGGATGGATAAATGACTATTTATGAGAAATAAAAATAAAAAACTTTTTTGGAAAAAAAATATATTGAAAAACTGCTATCATGTCTCCATTGAACCTTGATAGCAATCAGTTACCAGCTCTCTAATAGCTACCTCTGGCTGGCTCTTGATATCCTGTAGTCTTAATTTGAAACTCCTGGTGGCTTCAAAGTGTTGGACTTTGTTTCAGATTTATTTATTTATTTATTTATTTATTTATTTATTTATTTATTTATTTATTTATTTATTTATTTATTTATTTATTTATTTCAACTTTGTTGGATGTGGTCACCTCTCCCTCTCTTTCTTTCTGCGTATGCTTCAGTTCACCAAAAAAATGGGGACAAAGAAGAAGCCCAAATGCAAACTTAGTCTCAAAATCTTTGGAAATGAGCTGATGATTCTTGACTGCGGCGATCTCAGAAGCCAAGCAAAACATTATTATTTGAACCTGGTAGAGCTAACGATGAAAGTTTTGAAGGTAAGAGTACTGTGATTAGTGCAATCGTTTCTAAATGGCGATCTTCAGGCCTCTGGCACAGTTAGAAAAGTTCAGTATTGAAGGGACATAGTAATAATAGGTCAGGTAGAATTAGTGGGACATAATAGTAGAGTCAGTAGGATTGGTTTGACTTGCTGTTTTGCTTCTGTAAGAATTGCTTTGCTAAGAATTGGAATTGCCTCTGCCATTTGCTTCTACCAGTGATCTCACCTCTGTGTTGTTTTTCTGTACCACTCCGTGCCTGGTGGATATCTCAAGACCCAGCCCCTCTCTGTTGCTGGGCACTCAGCCCCCCTGCCTCTGCTCCTTGCTGCACAGCCAATGCAGGGCTACAGGAAAGGCATAGGCCAGGGTGCCAGAATTGGGTATTAAGCTAATGCCTCTGAAGGTATAAAAGGACGCTATACCTTCCCCAAGGTGTGGCCTTTCCATATACAAGTCTCTTTTGTATGTGTTTGGAATGGTTTTACCCAGTATTTTGTTTTTGGCCATAAATAAAATCTGCTTCTTTTTGCAAGCCTCGTCTTGAGTCTCTCTCTGGCATTCTGATGACTCATTTTGGGGTCTTACAGTAGGACAACCATCAAACTTCTTGAGAAGGTTCCTTTCACTCTAATTCCCCACTTCCAGCATCCACACCTGACTGTAGTACAGAAAATAACTCCAAGTCATGTTAAAAATTGGTATTTTATTCAGTGGTGGGGTTCAAATAAATTAACAACCAGTTCTCTGCCCTAATGACTGGCTGAGTGGGTGTGGCCATAGTGGGCATGGCCAAGAGGTATGACAGACAGCACTCAGGCTCCTGCATCTCGCTGGGAGCAAAAATCGGTCACGTGGGGTGCCACTCCCCACACACCCTGTTTTGGGCCTAGTAGGCCTCCCTGCAACCTCCTGGGGGCCGTTTTCAACCTCCCCGGGCTCCAGAAGCTCTCTGGAGGCAGGAAATAGGCCCATTTTTTCCCTCCATGAGCCTCTGGGAGGCCCGTTTTCAACCTCCCCAGGCTCCACGTGCCTGCTGCACTTACCTGGAATCCAAAACAGGCTGCATGGGGACTCCTGGGAGGGGAAGGGTGAGGCGGGGCCAGCCGGTCATCGGAACTACCAGTTTGCCAAACCAGATGTAAAATTAGCCGTTCCGAACCGGCTGAATCCCAACTCTGATTTTATGCTTTATGCCAGTACATGAGGCCCTCCCACAGGTTAGTTGACTTATCATCATTTTTACTAACTTCCCAACAGGGCCAAGAAGTCCAGTGGAATAAAAGATTGAGTCTGGCAACAGAAGAAGTGCTGTTTCCAACCATCTCAGGGCTTCCCGTCCTCCTGGGTTTTAATGCTTCGGCAGCTGTCAATCTGACTGCCAGAGGAGACACAAGCTTCAAGAAACACAACCATTTTTTCATCAATGGCTACCTCAAGCCAAGGTAGTGAGCTTCCAGAGCTGTGTTTTCTTTCCAAATACTAATTATCTGCATTATTGCATTATTTCCAACCCAATACAGGTAGTCTTCAACTTACTGTTCTGTCCCCAACCCCACGCACACACAGCAACAGACATGCAAGAGTTAAGGAGCAAACCAGCCAGCAAAAACCTAGTGGCTGCCTGCCAAGAGTTTATTATTTACAAAGAGGAGAGATAACTTCTCCCCACTTCTGGTACATCAAAGGAAAGCAGCTCAATAATTACAATCAAGTCCAGAGATAATCCAGTCTTAAAGTAAAAGTCCGGCAATGCAGAATGGCGTGGAAGCTTTCAGCTTTGTTCGTCACAAGGTTTGACTGGCCATCACGCTCCCTTTTATATCCTGTGGGGTGTGGTCCAGTGACTCAGCTAATCTCTGGCATGCCTTCCCCTCTGCTGTGCACGCTTCTCCCTGTGTCATTGCCGAGGATCCAGCCAGCACTTATCTTCTTCGTGGCTGTCCACCTGTGGCTGCGGGGACGTGCTTGGCTCTAGGCCTATCTCTTGCTTTTCAGTGTCCTCCGGGGGCATTGCCAGAGAGGGGGGTCCTGGAGAGGGAGGCCTTGCCAACTCCTCCCCTTCACTCTCGGAGTCCTCTCCTGACGATGACAAAGGCTCAGGCAACAGAGCCACAACACTTACAGTCATTTGTTTAGTGACCGTTTGAAGTCACAATGGCACTGAAAAAAAGTGATTTAGGATTGTTTTTCACACTTATGACCACGAAAGCATTCCCACAGTCATGTGATACAAATGTAAATGGCCAGCTGTCTACAAGGAACATAAATCCTTCCATTCCCCACCATCATCCAGTCTGAGCTGAAGAAGCTTCTTGGATGAGAAGCGAAATGTCTTCAAAGAATATCCAGAAAGTCCAGTTGCTTCTTGAAAAAGCACTTTTGGGACAACCATGACCTGGATGACTGAGAAGCTCCATAGATACTTGGAACTGCTTCATCTTTACAACCACTGCAGTGTTCTATGGTCCCATGATCTCCTTTTGTGAACTTCTGATGAGCAAAGTCAATACGGAAGCCAGATTCATTTTACAGCTAAAACTATTTTTTTTTATTAACAAATTTTATTTCATAATCAACATGCAAACATATAGGCATATAAACAAAATGTAGTCAGTCATCAAAATATAACATCTAATACATCAAAGCTCGAAAAAGTTTTAAAAATTTTTCTCCCCCGCTCCCCCCTCCTATCCCAACCCCACCCTAGACTTCCCAGAGCAAATACAGGGTAAAACATTTGATAAACACACACACAAAAAAAAACCCCCCCACACACTGTCTATAGATTTATCTCCCTCTTGCACTTTAACTCGCCTTGTTCATATCTAAATATAACTGTTGTTGCTTGAAGGTAGTTAGTCCCACTTCATACTTGTCCATTCTTCAGCAATAAGCAGATCTTCTTTATTCCAGTCATTACCTAGTAACAATTAGCATCACATCTCCAACCCTTACATATATCACCACAGTGAGAAAATATTTCAACTAGTCTCCAGTAAAATATATTGTAAAAAACCTTATACTTCCCATCCTATAAACTTATATTAAACATAAACTTATTCAACTTATTCTCTACAAACCCACTAGATAACATTAATGTAACTTAAAACAAAATATAAAAATTGTAATGATATCCTTCTTGGGACCCTTGAATTTGTATTGAGAGATCTATACTGACCTTAATTTTAACATCCACAATATTTTCCTTTTAGTCCATCAGCTTTTATAATTTTTAAAAAAATTTTTTTTAAAAAAAACACTATTCAAAATGTACTTCCAAACACAAGTAAAAATTTAGCCAGTAACCTATAACGCTTCAAACATAACATTACTTAAAATAACTTTCCAAAGTAAATCATGTCCTTAAATATAAGTAAATCATTCATTTTCACACTAATATAACTTTTCAGAACAAAACAAATCATATCCCTTAATACAAGTATAGTAATTCTTTTTCACCATTGTTATCCTGCCCAACAAGGAGGCGTGTAATTCTTCCACCTCCATTTTTCCCTAAAACTAAATTAACAACTGCAGTCATTCCCTTAACAACTGTGACTAGAAAGATTGTATAATGCGGCAAAACTCACTTAACAACTGTCTCGCATAACAACATAAAATTTGGGCTCAATTGCAGTCATAAGTTAAGGATTACCTGTAGAAGGTTGGAAGAGAAATGATCTCAAAGACTTGAAACTCCATCAGCCATGTAAAAACATTTTTAAAAAAAGACATTTAAACTCTGTATCGAACTCTTACAATGAAATCTCTTCTTCTTTCTATATTTTGACAGTGTTATCCTACAGATTTCTGCCCAGATGGGAATTGTAGGAGTTTTGGGGAATGCTGGCTTGAAATGGTCCACCGTCTTGAGATCCTCAGCCAACCTTGATGGTGGAATCCAGGTGAAAAAAGGGAAAGAATTTAAAATTTTTTGGAACACTCCCGAAGACGCTATGGAAATTCTACATTTCAGGTAAAACAGACACAAAACACACAGAACCGGGGCCAGTCAAATGTTTTTGGAATCTCAGCTGATTCTCCAGGCAAGGCAGGGAGTTTTTGCGGTGATGGGAATTGTGCTTACAATAAAATATTCAGCTTTCCAAGAATCTTGGTGGCACAGCAGATTAAAGTGGTGTTAAATGACACCAGCTGCCTGCAATTACTGCAAGTTCAAATCTCACCAGGCTCAAGGTTGACTCAGCCTTCCATCCTTTCAAAGGCAGGTGAAATGAGGACCCGGATTGTGGGGGCAATAAGCTGACTTTGTATAAAAAAGAACACTGCTTGGGGGGGGGGGGGGCGAAAGCCCTACTAAGCAGGTATATACAAAAGTATGAAGGCTATTGCTTAATGCATTGTAAGCTGCTCTGAGTCTCTGGAGAAGGGCAGCATATAAATCGAACCAATAAATAAATAAATAAATAAATAAATAAATAAATAAATAAATAAATAAATAAATAAATAAATAAATAAATAAATAAATAAATAAATAAATAAATAAATAAATAAATAAATAAATAAATAAATAAATAAATAAATAAATAAATAAATAAATAAATAAATAACTGCATCAACTGAAACTGAAATGATGATCAAGTGTGGTGAGACACTGCTATTTATGTAGGATAATTATATGCCAAATAGTCACATGAAAAAGCTTTGGTGATTCCTGTTTATCAAAACTGTTCAGTGAGCTGCATTGTAAGAAATCAGATTCTCTCCCTCTTTTACAGCTCTAAACTCTACATTACTGCAAGGGAGAAAACGAAAACCAATGACCATTTCCCGGGCCAAACTGAACTTTGCACCAGTGAGGAAGGTAAGCTAACTTGTAAATTTCGCACCCATCACCTTCCAGTGTCGCATTTTGCAGAAAAATCAGAAATGCTTTCAAGGCAGATCCTTTTAAACCATCCCGTTTTAAAGTCACTTGCAACATGACGCCGCAGGTAGAAACTTCACGCAATCTGGAAGCGACGGTCCCATCACCAGGCATTTTGCACAAGGCATTTCCATCTTAAGAACAAGATATGGCTGATAGATGCTCAGAATATTTTTGTTCTGGCCTAGGCTCCCTTAACAAGCAGGAGGCAGGAATTGGTCCCCGCAAAACCTCTTTTATTTACACGACTGTGAATTACATTCATTCACAATCAGCAAGGCTTGTCCAAACAGTTTTTCAAAGGAATATTTATCAACACAGACCTTATCTCATTTGGCAAGCTGCCACATTAACTTGTTTCCAACTACAGTACAAAGCAAAACTTGGAACAGAGTCTCTCAGAGTCATGGAATGAACAAATTGTTTCCTGCAAAAGTCCACTCTCTATTCATTCCTCTTTTATTTCCTGAGGGGCCAATCACCTTCAAGGTGTGGCTTTACTCCTGAGTCAACCCCGCTTTCTGAGTTCTTGTCTTCTGGCAGTTCTTTGCATGAGCATACCGCGAACAGGCTCCAGCTATTCCTCAGCCTCACTGCTGTCTAACTCCCACTCTTCCTCCGATACAGAGCCCTCGTCTGAGCTTTTCCCAGCTCCCACAACTGGCCCGAGTTCCTCCCCAACCTCCTCACTGTCTGACTCTGCTGGCCACTGGTGGGCCACAACAATTTTCCTGGACAAACGACACCAAAGAACGTCCTTCACTTTGAAAAATTGTTTTCTTCTTTTCGGTTTTAACTGCAGCGTCGAAAACGTTTGGCTGGCAGCTGTGTTCAGAGGTTTTTCTCCCTGACGACAAGAGCAGCAGCTTCGTTCTTCCCTTTCCTGGACCGGTCAAAGTCGCCGTTACGCTAAGAAAGCAGGACAGGAACCTACAGCAGTATTTAATAAAAGCAGCATATCATTATGTTGCTCAGGTCTGGTTCTTAATTTCTGTCTGGTTTAGAGATAGACAGATAGACAGAAACAACGTGTATAATGTCGACTGGCAACCCGCAGGGGGAGAGCCTTCTCTGTGAGGGCTCCAGCCCTGTGGAACAAATTGCCCCCGGATATACGTAACATCCCCGACCTTCGGGCTTTCCGCCTTGCCCTCAAGACCCCGATTTTCCAACAGGCGGAGCTAAACAGTTAAATGATTTTTAAATTAGTCATTTTAATTTTGGGTTTTATTCTATTCGGCCAAATTGTATAATAACTTGAAACTGTCATTTTATCAAGTTTGTGTTTTTATCTTGGCTGTACACCGCCCTGAGTCCTTCAGGAGAAGGGCGGTATAGAAATATATATATATATATATATATATATATATATATATATATATATATATATATATATATACATACATACATACATACATACATATATATATATATACACATAAATAAATAAATAAAGCTAAGAACTCATTCTTGTGGGACAGATAGTCCTCAACTTACAACCATAATCAGAAACAAAATTTCCAATGCTAAGCCAGGTGATTGTTAAGAGAGTCACACCTGATCATATAACTTTTGGCTTGTTGTTAAGCAAATCACTTCAGCTACACTTCAGCTGTTAAGTGAATCATGAGGTCCTTAAGCAAATCTGGCTTCCTCCATTAACTTTGTTTGTCAGAAGCCGGTTGGAAAGGTTGGGAATGGCAATCACATGACCCTAGGATCAGTCGTGAAATCCCATTTATTTTACTACCAGTTCTGTGGGCGTGGCTTGGTGGGCATGGCAGGGAAAGGATACTGCAAAATCTCCATTCCCACCCCACTCCTGGGGGAAGGATACTGCAAAATCTCCATTCCCTCCCCTCTCCAGGGGAAGGATACTGCAAATTCACCATTCCCCCCCCACTCCTGGGGGAACGATACTACAAAATCTCCTTTCCCTCCCCACTCTGGGGCCAGCTAGAGGTGTTATTTGCCGGTTCTCCGAACTACTCAAAATTTCCACTACTGATTCTCCAGAACCTGTCAGAACCTGCTGGATTTCACCCTGCCTAGGATGCTGCAACCATTGTAAACATCTTTCAAGTGCCCAAATTTGGATCATGTGACCATGGGGATGCTATAACAGTCGTAAGTGCGAAGATTGGTTTTAAGTCATTTATTATGGCTTAAAGTAAGTGCCATTGTGATTTCTAATGGTTGCTAAGCAAATGGTCGTAAGTTGAGGACTATAGTTTGCAACCTATAGTCAGTTTTGAAATTCACATTTTGAGACTCCATTTGGTATTATTGGTCTTATGACATGTCTTTCTTCTTCTCCAGAAAGGTTCTTGGATTCCAAATGAAGCCGAGCTCCATTTCTTTATGGGGAGTCCAGAATCAGAGCTGAAGAGAAATGTGGCTTTTGACTTCCACTGGAACATCCCTCAGAAAAAAATCAGAATTGAATTCATCGAGCCGAAGACAAAAATGCTACTGAATGGTGAGAACAGCTGAGGACCAATTAGAACTTCTTGGTGTCCATCCATTGGGAGATCTAAGTCATCACCGTACATGAAGCATAGAGCTTCCAAAATTTATTCTTCAATACTGTGTAGCATATTTATTTAGGTGTCTTCTTCTTCTTCTTCTTCTTCTTCTTCTTCTTCTTCTTCTTCTTCTTCTTCTTCTTCTTCTTCTTCTTCTTCTTCTTCTTCTCCTCCTCCTCCTCCTCCTCCTCCTCCTCCTCCTCCTCCTCCTCCTCCTCCTCCTCCTCCTCCTCCTCCTATCTATAATTAACTTATCCTTTTTTTCTGCCTTTACCAGGCAAAATTGAAATCTCAAAATACTCTCGTGTTGGGCATTTGGAACTGATAGTTAATGATAACACCATTTATTACATCAAGGTAAGTGCCTCCCCTGGTCTGGAACCAAAAACCGAGGCAGCATATCTTCTATTGAGGAAGTGCCTCTTGTGGGTCTCCGACCAGATGTTTTAATCCACCAAAATCGATCAGATATATCTAATTTCCGCAGGGCAGGACCGATTTGCAATCCGTGGCTGGAGAGCAAAGATATGCAATCCGTCTGGAAGCCAAATTGCTAAGGCACGGAAGTCCTGTCGTCCTTGCAGGAAACCTCACGAGACTGGCCAGCCAGAAGGTGGCATTTTCAGTATCCTTGATCAACCTGCTGAAGGATGCTGCATCCTTTGCAGGTAAGGATGCCACAGCCTCAGAGACAACCTGGGGACAAAACTGGAGACAGACCTAAAGCCTTCTTCCTTGCCTAAATAAATCTGATGCAAAAGCTATGTGGATTAAAAAAGAAAAAAAGTGGGGGGGGGGAAGCAATACCTAATCTGGAAAAAGTATTATTCCGGTAGTGTACAATTTATGACCGCAAGCAAGTCTGGAATTTTGATCACAAGTCATGGCCTGTGAATGCTAAATTTTCATTAAAAAATGCACAAAGGAGCAGAAACAAAGCCAATAATTAACCCCCCTCCCTCAAACACACGCGCGCACACATGATTTCCTAATGGATAAAAAGAAACTCCTAAAGGGCTCTGAAATTGTGGGTATAGTTACGCTCTTTTTGCAAAAAAGGAATTGCCCGTCGGTGGGCTTCAAAAATTTTAGCAAGGGGTTCTCTGCCTGGTTGCAGAGTGGGCATGGCAGTGGTGGGTGTGGCCAGGTCAGCCACCTGCACTATGGCGGGGGGAATGTTTTTGCCCTCCCTGGGCTCTGGAGGCTTTCCTTGAGCCTCTGGGAGGGCAAAAACGGCCTCCCCAGGCTCCGGAGGCCCTCCAGAGACCTGAAATGGGTCTCTTTCCGGTCTTCCTGAACTATTGGTAGGCCCGTTTTTCACCCTCCCCGGGCCTCCATGCACGTTTTGCGTTTATCTGCATTCAAAACGGGCCATGTGGGGACTCCTGAGAGGGGAGGGAGGTGTTATGGAAGAAAGGATATAAGAGACTTCCCAAGGGTCAGCTAGAGTCAGGTTTATTTTTGCGCAAAAATGATTCAGACTCAGAATTGTATCTGAAAGTTCTGAATGAAGAGTCCATCTTTTACACAACACCTTTTATACAGTTCTTAAACAAAGGATTCTGCTAACACAGCAACTTTTCCATATATGGTTAACATACATTTGTTATTTTTAATTGACATCTCCTAATTAGTAAGATTTTACATTATCTTTATCCAACACTCATAATTCTTCTTGTAATTGGCTGAAGTACAAATTCTTCTTTTGATATCTGCTTCTCGTCCAGGTGCTATTCTCTGGCCTAATCACCTTTGACTATGTTTCATGAAGATGCTCTCTTTTCTTCTGACAAGTTAGGGGGTTACTTAGAGTATCAAGGAGGTTATGTTGACTTTGTATTCTCTCTCTAGCTGGCGGTATTTCCTGTCTTCAGAATATAGTTGCTTTTAGAATGTCTTTTAGAATATAGTGAATAACTTATCCAGTAACTATCCAAACGGTCCTACTTTAGAGGGAAGGGGTGGGCGGGGCCAGCCAAGAGTGGGATTTGGGGGTTCTCCGAACTGCACAGAATCTTAGCTAAAGGTTCTCCCGAACCCCTGAAAACCTCTAACAGCCTATCCCTGAAATTCCTTCCTTCCACCACCCCCTTCAGCACTGCTTGCCTGATTGTTTATATGGATAATCCTTACAATTTATGACCACTATTGAGCCCACAATTTCTATTGTTAATCAAGACAGTTGTTAAGTGAGTTAGGCTCCATTTTACAACCTTTTCTTGCCACCGTTGTTAAATGCATGGCTGCAGATGTTAAATTAGTAACACAGACATTAAGAGAACCTGGCTTTTCCCCCATTAACTTTGCTTGTCAGAATTGCAAAAGGGAGTCATATGACTCCGGGACACTGCAACAGTCCTAAGGACATACCAGTTGCCAAGCGTCCAAATTTGACCCAGCGAATGGTTGTAAATCGAGAACTACCTGCATTCCTATTCCTATTTAATGCATTTCTGATTTGGGTTGCCTTTGTGTTTGTTTCTTAGTGTGTTTTGAAAAAAAGGCAGATAATGACTTAAGGCACTATTCCCTGGATGGAGAAACCCACATTCCCGGAGTTTTTGGATCTCACATCATTTTTCTTCTGCAAAAACGAGGACAAGTCTGGTCCAACATCTTGAGAATTAAATATGGATTGTTTGGTACTGTACTGGTGTTTTGTATATATGTATATAAATTCCCTTTTCATCTCTATGGGTGGTATTTTTTTAAAAAGAAAAAAAAAACATTCCAGAGAATAAATTCACTTAATAACCATGCAGTTGACTTAAGGATCCTATAATTTGATTCACAACTGTGGTGATTCATTATCAATAGCATTAAATCAGGGGTGAAATCCAGCAGGTTCTGACAGGTTCTGGAGAACTGGTAGCGGAAATTTTGAGTAGTTCGGAGAACCGGCAAATAACGCCTCTGGCTGGTCGCAGAGTGGGATGGGAATGGAGATTTTGCAATATCCTTCACCAGGAGTGGGGTGGGAATGGAGATTTTGCAGTATCCTTCCCCTGCCACGCCCACCAAGCCACACCATGCCCACCAAGCCACGCCCACAGAACCGGTAGTAAAAAAAATTGGATTTCACCACTGCATTAAACGGTCATGAAACCGAGTCAGGTCAGTTGGTTGGCTCGCTTAATGCATTTTCTTAAGAAAAATGGAAAAAATCTATATACTACACGCTTAAAAGGATTTATGGACAATTTGCTCAGGCTACTCCATTCCAAATCTGAGTAGAATATTAGTCAATAGCACGAAAGCTGTAGATCTAAGGAATCAGGTTCTGTGATCATTAGAGATGTTGGGAACTGATCGAAATCTTGGGGAAACACCAGATCAGGAAAGACAGAAGGCTGTCAAAAATTATCACTCCAGTTTGTAATGTATATATTTGTCTATTCCTACATGCATGGTTCACTGGAGAAGGAGATGCCAAGAAGCTTCAGCACGAATGCAACATGGTTCAGAGGTTAAAGCAGGAGAACAGCTGGCCAGATGTTTACCGATTGGATCTAGAGCACAAATTTCACTGTACTCAGAGTCTAACTTACAATCACAAGGTAAAGAGGTGCATTGGTTCCAAAAAGGTGCAAAACATAGCAAGGGATGTCTAAAATGGTATAGGGCCGTGATGGCGAACCTATGACATGCGTGCCACAGGTGGCACACGGAGCCATATCTGTGGGCACACGAGCCTTGCCCTAGATCAGCTCCAGCACGCATGCACACACCGGCCACCTTATTTTTGGGCCTTCTTGCATCCACCAGAAGCTGGGAAATGGGCTGTTTCCGGCTTCTGGAGGCTGGGGAATGCCATTTTCGCCCTCTCTAGGTTCCAAGAAAGCCTCTGGAGCCTGGGGAGAGCAAAAGACGGGACTTCCGGTCCCACAGGAAGTCAGGAAACGAGCCGTTTCCGGCCTCCTGAGGGCCTCCGAGCGGGTGCGGAAGGCCATTTTTGCCCTCCCCAGGTTCCAAGAAAGCCTCTGGAGCCTGGGGAGGGTGAAAAACGGGCCTACTGGGCCCACCGTGCTATCACATGCCAAAAATGGGGAGACCGCATCAGAGGTCACACACACATGCATGGGGGCGGGGCACATTGAATTATGGATGTGGCCATGAGCATGCATGAACCCACCCATCCCCCGCTGCGCTCCCCCTGTTTTTGGCATGCGACGGCAAAAAGGTTAGCCATCACTGGTATAGGGCAGGGGGTTGGACTAGAAGGCCTCCAAGGTCCCTTCCAGCTCTGTTCTGATTGGATGTGAGGGGGTTGGATGGAAGTTGGGCATGAAGACAGACAATGGTGGGGTGAAGCAATGGAATGACGCCTCCTGAGAAACTACCTGGATGAGCGTCAGACCTTATAGGTAGATCAGACTAGGAAATTAATTCCACAGGAAGGCTGAAACTACTTTTACGGAGAGTGGTTGCAATAATAGACTCTTGCAAGTCTGATTGTGCTATACTCCTCCCCTTCTTATACATATGTGAGTTAAGGGGTTGTCTGCCTGAGCTTTTTCTGCATATTTTGTGGATTTCAGATTTGCTTCATTCTTCATTGCTTGGCTAACAGAGAGATCTTGCACATATATATATGTATGTATGTATGTATGTGTATATATATATATATATATATATATATATATATATATATATATATATATATATATATATAATTTGATTTATATGCCGCCCTTCTCCAGAGACTCAGGGCGGCTTACAATGCGTTAAGCAATAGCCTTCATACTTTTGTATATTTATACAAAGTCAGCTTATTGCCCCCACAAACTGGGTCCTCAATTTACCCACCTTAGAAAGGATGGAAGGCTGAGTCGACCTTGAGCCTGCCTAGGATTGAACTCGCAGTAATTGCAGGCAGCTGGATGTTAAC
This sequence comes from Masticophis lateralis, assembly GCA_030761175.1. Classification (NCBI taxonomy): domain Eukaryota; kingdom Metazoa; phylum Chordata; class Lepidosauria; order Squamata; family Colubridae; genus Masticophis; species Masticophis lateralis. The sequence continues at coordinate 8,314,174 of JAUDYJ010000013.1, forward strand.
TACTGCCTTAGTAGGAGGCATTAGCCTCCTACGCCACTCAGGCTCAATGTATATATCGTTTACAGTGTTTTACAGCCCTCTCTAAGCGGTTTACAGAGTCAGCATCTTGCCCCCAACAATCTGGGTCCTCATTTTACCCACCTCAGATGGATGGAAGGCTGAGTCAACTTTGAGCCAGTCAGGTTCGAACTACTGGCAGTTGGCAGAGTCAGCCTGCAATACTGCATTCTAACCATGTGGCACCATGGAAGGAAGGAGGGAGGGAGGGAGAAAATGAAGAGCAATAGCAATAGCACTCAGACTTATATACTGCTTCACAGTGCTTTCCAGCCCTCTCTAAGCAGTTTACAGAGTCAGCATTTTGCCCCCAACAATCTGGGTCCTCATTTTACCCACCTCGGAAGGATGGAAGGCTGAGTCAACCTTGAGCCTGGTGAGATTCGAACTGCCAAATTGCAGGCAGTGAGCAGAAGTAGCCTGCAGTACTGCATTCTAACCACTGTGCCACAGTGGTTCATGTAGTTCTTCTCTACAGCGGGTGACTAGGACTTGGTGCAAATTCCATAACCCAGGATTTTCTCCAAAATTCTTCTTGGAAGTGAAGTTGTTACAAGGGAAGATGCTAAATGCTCAACCTGCAACCTTTCTCCAGGTCCATTTGCACCATGAAGACTCTGCAACCCAGCTGCACTCCCGCTGGGAGGCTAACTACGGGAAACACTGGGACGAAGCTAACAATATGAGGAAGGTGATCATCAGCCAGATGTTCAAAAATCATTCACAGGCCACTCTGAGGAGCTACTTCATGGAGGTAGGCATAGCAGGATTGAACGTGTCACGTTTTTGAATGTGTTTGTCGGGTGTTGGAAGGCAAGTAGTAGGCGAGATAGACTGGGATCTCCACTTAAGTGTGAGCCACCAACCTACTTTGCAAAGAATAGAATAGAATTCTTTATTGGCCAAGTGTGATTGGACACACAAGGAATTTGTCTTAGGTGTATATGCTCTCAGGGTACATAAGGAGAATAAAATGCATTCATCAAGAATAAAAAGATACAACTCTTAGTGATAGTCAAGGTTACCGATAAGCTATCAAATCGTACTGGGAAACAAATAAAAACAATATAAATTGAAAGATACGAGCGAAGAGATAGATACTAGTAAAGAAGAGAAGAATAATAGAAATACAGTCTTAGTAAATAATTTGACAATGTTGTGGAAATTAGTTGTTAAGCAGAGTGATGGCATCCAGAGAAAAAACTGTCCTTGTTGTCTAGTTGTTCTGGTGTGCAGTGATGGGTAGGAGTTGAAACAGTTTATGTCCAGGATGTGAGGGGTCTGTAAATATTTTCCCAGCCCTCTTTTTGACTCGTGCAGTAGACAGGTCCTCAGTGGAAGGCAGGTTGGTAGCCATGGTTTTTTCTGCAGTTCTAACAGGATACTGCAAAATCTCCATTCCCTCCCCACTCCAGGGGAAGGATATTGCAAAATCTCCATTCCCACTCCACTCCAAGGGAAGGATATTGCAAAATCTCCATTCCCACCCCACTCCGGGGCCAGCCAGAGGTAGTATTTGCCGGTTCTCCAAACTACTCAACATTTCAGTTACCGGTTCTCCAGAACCTGTCAGAACCTGCTGGATTTCACCCCTACTTGCATCCAAGACGTTCTTCTCCTATAACGTGGGCACAACCCATTTTTTTCTTCTAGTTCATGATCCAAGTGCCTGAAAAGAATCTGGATTATAGGACTCGGCTGCAGCATTCCAGTTCTTTCCACCCTTCTCTAGAAAGCAGCACCAGTTTCAAGGTGCATTATAACAACCGCATCCTTTTTATAGCCGATCTGCAGTGGAAAAATGTTTCTGGCCGCTTGCTGAAGAAGTGGGAAGGTAAGATTCCATCACATGCATGGCCTGAAAGTCTCATCCCGATGGTGGTGATATTTTACTGGGGCAGAGTGGGGGGGGGAATAAAGGAGCAGCCTCTGAGGTCGATCAAGAAAAAAACATCTTAATTGTTTATATTTATGTAGTTATGCTTTACAAACATACATTCGAGAATCAAACCAAGAAAAACTTTACAGAAACATGTATTTGGGATGGGTGGCTATAGATATTGAATAAAATAAATAGAGGGAGGGAGACAGAGATGATGGATGGATACAGAGACAGAGACATAGATAGGTAGGTAGGTAGATGATGGATGGATGGATGGATGGAGGGGGGAAGACAGACAGAGACAGACAGACAGACAGACAGACAGACAGACAGACAGACAGACAGACAGACAGATAGATAGATAGATAGATAGATAGATAGATATAGCTGACAGAGAGATAGATAGATAGATAGATAGATGATAGATAGATAGATAGATAGAGAGAGAGAGAGAGAGAGAGAGAGAGAGAGAGAGAGAGAGAGAGAGAGAGAAAGATACAGAGAGAGAGATACAGAGAGAGAAAGAAAGATACAGATATATATAGAGAGAGAGAGACAGACAGACTAAAAAAAATCTAAAAGAGTTACTGCACATTTATTTAAAAAAGACTCTTCTTCTTTTCCCAGGAATATGAAAGATTGTGCATTAAGTGGTTCCCTTTGCATGGGAAGAGTTAAATGACACGTATAAAGAACCAACTGGAGTTATTGGAAAATAAATAAACTTGAAGGGCAGCTTTCAGAAAGAAAGTTTTCTCTTCTTTACAGGTACATTCAACATGGACACACCCTGGCTGTACCTGTATGCCGCTCACAAATTCCACCAGTTCCAACGTTCGGCTTTCTTCACCACTGTGGAGTTAACTGTCGGTAAAGCTTTTGTACTCAAGGGTTTAGTCCTGGAGCTGTATTGTAAAGACGACAATGCTGAGAAGGAAGGCAGAGTTGAGATCCGCACATCAACAACCACCTATCTGAGAGTTAGTTCCTTTCTCTTGGCTGCCTTGGTTGATTCTCCCTCTTTCTGTTGCAATTGTAGACTGGAACGTTTGCCGAGTAGCCACTGTGACAAAATTCTGAATATAGAAATATTGGGTGAAATGCTTTAATTGCAGAGCGGTTAATGAGCCATTTCCAAAAATGATTAGAAAGGAAGTGTTTGAACTTAGTGTCGTTTCAAAGGTGCCAGTCGCAGTTTGAGCAAGACGGTTATTATTCCTTCCTCTCCCAGAGCTCTAAACCTACTGAAGACTGCTATATTGTAGTCTCCTTGCAAGGAACAGCTGTCTGGAGCATTTGGGGGTGATCTCAAGTCCACTCGTAGTCCAGAGACGAATTTGGAAAATACTGTCTACTCGTTGTTTCTTCATTCTGCTGCAGTCGCCATTTCTTCTCCTAGAAGTCAGGTTCATATGGACTTCCGTTAGCTAGTTTTAGTACCAAGGAGGAAGGATAGAGTAACAAATCTTGAGAACTGAGCTGGAGATCTTCTAGCCCTTTTGTAGCAGACAGTTCATGAAGGTGGGAGGTCTTCTTGAAGGAATTAAATCTAGTCTTTAAAAGGGCTGGCATTAAGGGGTATAAATCCATTCCTCCAAAAGCCAGGAATAACTTCTCCAATCTACTAACAACAACTCCTTCTCTTGTCTCTTCTGTCAGTATCAAGATAGTTTCACATATTCAAGTTGTGGACTACTTCAGATTAAATGGACTTGTCTGTTATTTCTGGAGGGCAACCAGGCAGGAATTTAGCCTGTTATATTCAGAATCCAGTAAATGAGGATCCATTAAACAACGATTACACTCTATTACCAAACTGAGAAAATGGGCAAATGAAGTTACTAGTTAATAAGCTCAACTACATCAAGTTATCCTTAACTGATGTGTCGGGATTACCGTAAATACTAGGGAGACAATGTGTTACAAAGCGAAGCATTGCTTCTCGAATTCCCTTTATTTCCAAAAATGACAGAATTGAGAATACATTCTTTTGACTTATTAGGCATCCACAATCAATCGTTTTATGAAAGGATTTCTGCACAGCCAGAATGAAATAATGTCGTTGTGGAGCCAGTTGATAAAGCATGAAGTTCTCCTGGAAAACAATGAACATACCAAATTTCTTCGTTTTAGACTGACATCTGCAAAGAAGGAATTTAATCTGACGGCATCATATTGCCATTTGGAAGTGGTAAGATAATATTTGGGGGGGGGGGCAGGCAAAGGAGAATAGGACTGAGGGGAACTATGAAGGGACACACGCTGACTGGGGAATTCTGGGAGTTGAAGTCCAGAAGTCTTAAAGTTGCCAAGTTTGGAGACATCTACTCTAGCCTTTCAGCTTTTTGTTCAATAAATTAGTATCATTCGCTTTTCATTGTGTAATCAGGGGTGGGATTCAAAAAATTTAGCAACCGTTCTCTACCTGGTTGCTGGGTGGGCGTGGCCATGGTGGGTGTGGCCTATGTGGCCATCTGTACCATGGGGGGGGCATTTTCACCCTCCCCAAGCACTGGTGGCTTTCCTTGAGCCTCTGGGAGGGTGGAAACGGCCTCCCCTAGGCTCCAGAGGCCCTCCGGAGGCAGAAAACGGGGCCATTTCCAGACTTCTGGAACTTTGAGGAGGCCCATTTTTCGCCCTCCCCAGGCTCTGGAGGCTTTTCTTGAGCCTCCAGGAGGACAAAAATATTTTTCACCCTCCCAGAACCTCTGCATGGGCGCTGCATTTACCTGGCATCCAAAAAGGGCCGTGTGGAGACTCCTGGGAGGGGCTGGGTGGGATGGGATGGGTGGGGTCAGTCAGTCCTTGCAACTACCGGTTCGCCCGAATTGGTCTGAACTGGCTGAATCCCACCCCTGTGTGCAATGATTCTTTTTCTCTTAGATAGCTTAGTAATGGCTTCTTACTTTCAGCCTCGAAAATCAAACATTTCTACATCCATTGTGTGGACAGAGCACAAGAACCTACCTCTTGTCCTACGGTTCGAGGCACAGCTAGAAGAAGTGAAGAAAGAAAAAATGCTTTATCAGAAACGTGGAACTCTCCTATTCAGGTACCTTGGTTCGTTTCTCACCTGCTCGCATCCATTAGAATTTACAGCAGGGATAGGCTACCTGAGTGAGCCAGTTAGGTGGAGTGGTTAAAGCACCAGAAGATGGGTTCTAATTCCATCTTAGCCAGCTAGGTGACCTCGAGCCAGTCACTTTCTCTCAGCTCTAAGAAGGAAGCAATGGCCTAACATTTCTGAAGAAACCTTGCCAAGAAGTCTACAGGGACTTGAATTATTGCCTAATTCAGACCAAAAGGTCCTGGTTTATCTGAAAGCTTCACATAAAGGTAAAGATTCCCCTCACAGATATGTGCTAGTCATTCCCAACTCTAGGGGACAGTGCTCATTTCCGATTCAAAGCCGAAGAGCCAGTGCTGTCCAAAGACATCTCCATGGTCATGTGGCCAGCATGACTCAACGCCAGAGATGCACGGAGCGCTATTCCCTTCCCACCAAAGGTGGTCCCTATTTTTCTACTTGCATTTTTTACGTGCTTTCGAACTGCTAGGTTGGCAGAAGCTGGGACAAGTAACAGGAGCTCACCCCATTACACGGCACTAGGGATTCGAACCGCTCCACGGCCGACCTTTTGATTGACAAGCTCAGCGTCTTAGCCACTGAGCCACCGTGTCCCTTCACATATCTTCATATATCTTTCCTTAAATGAAGTAGATGACATTTCCTCAAGTACTTCCCTCTTCCATCTCCTTCTTTACTTTCCAGGACCAGACAGTGGTTCTGCTATCTTTTCTTGTTTGGTTTTAACTCTTAACTCCTAAAAGTGTTAGTCAACCTGCCGAGGGTGGCTGCAGTCCTGCTCCATCTCTTGAGGAGCCCCCCCTCTGCAGCCCCTATCTCCATCTCAACCGAGATCCCTGCTTCTCTTCCTTTGCATCCTAGGCATCCGCTAAGTCTCCCCATTCCACAAAGTCTTCTTCTCCAGGAAACATTCACGGTGAACAAGAAGGAGAAGCACTACTCTTTCAAAACCAGACTGGTGATTGACGAGCGGGAAGACTCCATTCTAACCCTCACCTTGGGCTATCCAACCAAAAACCCATACGTAAGTGGTCGGCATGGACCGAGAGAGTGGGGGAAGAGTCATTCTTTCAATTTTCAAGAGCTATGGGATTATCTTCCTTCCATCTCTAGATATGCGCAAGATTGTCTCATCCGTATAACAGCGGCATTTTCCCTCAAAATGCAGAAACATGCATCATGGTGCGGAATCTCACCCAGGTAAGTTGAAGTCAGAAAGGAAGGGAACATTTTTGCCAAATGTAAATTATGAGCTCTGTGCCTGTTGGACTTCTTCTAAAGATGGCCCCCAGCTTGTGTTTTCTTACCAACCATAATAGTTCACATTCTAGATGAATCTTGGCCAAATGGCTCCCAAACTATGGACTGTGCGCCTATTGGAGCCCTTCTAGAGATGGCCCCAAGCTTGTGTTTTCTTACCCACAATAATAGTTTGGATTCTATAGGAATCTTGGCCAAATGACCTCCGAAGTATGGACTGTGTGCCTGTTGGAGTTCTTCTATTGATGGTCCCCAGCGTGTGTTTTCTTATCCACTGTAACAGTTCAGGTTCTAGAAGAATCTTGGCCAAATGGCTTCCAAATTATGGATTGTGTGCCTATTGGAGTCTTTCTAGAGATGGTTCCAAGCTTGTGTTTTCCCAGTCACAATTCTAGTTCATAATTCTAGAAGAATCTTGGCCAAATGGCTTCCAAATTAGGGATTGTGTGCCTATTAGAGTCTTTCTAGAGATAGTTCCAAGCTTGTGTTTTCCCAGTCACAATTCTAGTTCATATTCTAGAAGAATCTTAGCCAAATGACTTCCAAAGTAGGGACTGTGTGCCTGTTGGAGTTCTTCCAATGAAGGTCCCCAGCTTGTGTGTTCTTACCCATAATAATAATTCAGGTTCTAGAACGCAAATGGCCCTCAACAGGGCTCAGTCCTAGACGCATGTAATCTCAGCACCGGTTTTCTTGATCATGACCCTAACCTTAATCCTTGAGTTGCTGAGATTCCAAATTTAGGTGTTTCTTTGTTGACCCAGCAGTTTGAAATCATGAAACTATCAAACCCTACAGGCTAATCAAGAGCTGGAAGTGAAACTGAAAATCAGCCAAAAAGAAGTACTCAGCTTCCTGGGAAAATACCAAAATAAATCAAGCACAGACCAATCCCGCCATCTCATACAGCTGGATATCACCCATTCATTCCAGGTACATATATCCATATTAACAATTTAGGATTAAAACTGAATCCACCCCAAAAGAGAAAACAGAAGTACATCAGAATCAAGGAAAACAAATGCCAAACTAGGTTTAAAGATAAAGGTTCCCCTCGCACATATGTACTAGTCATTCCCTACTCTAGGGGGCGGTGCTCATCTCCGTTTCAAAGCCGAAGAGCCAGCACTGTCCGAAGACATCTCCGTGGTCATGTGGCCGGTATGACTCAACGCAAGGCACATGGAACGCTGTTACCTTCCCACCAAAGGTGGCCCCTATTTTTCTACTTGCATTTTTTACCTGCTTTCGAACTGCTAGGTTGGCAGAAGCTGGGACAAGTCACGGGAGCTCACCCCGTTATGCGGCGCTAGGGATTCGAACCGCTGAACTGCCGACCTTTCGATCAACAAGCTCAGCATCTTAGCCACTGAGCCACAGCACCCCTTCTAAACTAGGTTTAGGAATCCAATATCTCTAGAGGAGGGTTTGGGAATAGCTGATCTGTGTCATAACCACAATTAAGCTTCTCTTAATTCTTTTTTTAAAAAACAGATATTCCAACAGTTCAATATTTGGCTTAATGGACCAGACTCTGGAATTGAACTCTATCCTCAATTTCTTCAACGAAATTGGTCACATTTCCCACAAACTATTCAGGTACTCGAAAGTATATTCTCCACTGTCATCTTTAATCATTTCTGTTGATTCTTCGGCATTTTTCTCCCCCGATTCTATCAATGCACTGAACCAAAACACCCAACCAGCACAACAGTGCAGTCAAAAAATAGTCAAACTGATGACCTTGTGCTCATTTTTGACCTGTAACCTGGTGACCTAGCACTGATAATGTTACCTAGTTGGGTAATGAAACATCTGTTGAGCCTGGATAACTCAACAGACTAAAAGCCTGTTATTAACATTCAGCTGTCTGCAATTATTGCAAGTTCGAATCTCACCAGGCTCAAGGTTGACTCAGCCTTCCATCCTTTCTAAGGTAGGTAAATTGAGGACCCAATTTGTGGGGGCAATAAGCTGACTTTGTATAAATATACAAAAGTATGAAGGCTATTGCTTAACGCCTTGTAAGCCGCCCTGAGTCTCCGGAGAAGGGCGGCATATAGATCTAATTTTAAAAAAACAACAACAACCAAGCTCAGAAAGCATCAAGGGCCTCCTCCTCCTCCTCCTCCTCCTCCTCCTCCTCCTCCTCCTCCTCCTCCTCCTCCTCCTCTTCTTCTTCTTCTTCTTCCACTTCCTCCTCCTCCTCCTCCTCTTCTTCTTCTTCTTCTTCTTCTTCTTCTTCTCCTCCTCCTCCTCCTCCTCCTCCTCCTCCTCCTTTTCCTCCTCCTTCCTGCAAACCCCACTCTTTTATAGTACTAACTTAGTTGGATAATGAAACATCTTCAAGGAAACAACCAAGCTCAGTGAGCACCAAGGATCCCACAATTCAACCCTGAGCTACAAATATTCTCTTCTATTGGCAGGATCTGTGATTTACAAAATGCACCCATCATTTGAGAGTAATATCTTTATATATCTCCCATTCTTCTCCTTCTTCTTTTGACATCTGGGGCATTGAATTTGGATTGTGGGCCAACCAAGGACTGTAGTGTGATCTTTTGACTCTGCTTTCCTGATGCTTTAGGCCCAGGCCAGTCTAAACTGTCATGGCCAAAATGCCCTCAATGGATCTTTTGACCTCCACACCAATACACGGAATCTAATGTTCCTGGAGGCCAATTTTGACAACGAGATTAAAAGAAACACCCGAGCCTTTCGTGTGAGTGCTGCCGTAAAGCAAGACATTTTAGATCAGTTTAAATATGTGGAGCTGCAGTTCCTGAGTAAGGAGACACCATCAAGGTAAATGATGTGGTAGGTGATAATCCAGGGATCAGTGGTGGGTTTCAAAATTTTTTACTACTGGTTCTGTGGATGTGGCTTGGTGGGCATGGCTTGGTGGGCCTGGCAGGGGAAGGATATTGCAAAATCCCCATTTTCTCCTGATCATCTGGGACTTGGAAGGCAGAGAATAGATGGGGGCGGGCCCAGTCAGAGGTAGTATTTACCAGTTCTCCAAACTACTCAAAATTTTCACTACAAAGTTCTCCAGAACTGGTCAGAATCTGCTGAAACCCACCTCTGCCAGAGATGATCTTGAATATCTTGTCCACAATGTCTTAAATTGGCCTGTGTTTTTTTTTTAATGACAATAATCAGACTTAAGAAGGATACACTGAAAGTTAAACTCAGGTCTCCTTTACTGCCAGCTCAACTTTTGCTGATTTCATGGACACAATCCATGGACTTCCTTCCACTGTCTTCTTCTGAGCTGCTTGTTGACTTCCAGCATAGCCTACAGCTCTGGTAGCCTTCCATTGAAGTAATAATTTAGCTTGACCCTATTGAGTTTCAGAGGCCAGAAATAATAAGTGTTTTCACCTGTTGAGGTATTTTTGCACGTCTTGGTCTCATAATGCCTGTTGATTTTTCTTCAGTTCCGCAAAATTGCAAACATTATAGAAAGCTCCTTTATTGTAAAATTGTATTGGCTGCTTGCTTAGCCTTTTTAGAATGATGTTGGTTTTCATTAGTTTCTTTCTTACCACAGGCTGCTGTTGACATCATCAGTAAAATTGAATCAGCATTCCTTCCAGGTGGGCATTTCAGGATCCAAGGAGCAGAAAGCCCATGTGGTGACCCTCCGTGGCTATGTGCAGCACAATCTTGAAAGCATACGCCTCATTGTACCTCAGGATCTTTCCCTGAATAGTTCCCTGAAGCACCGGATCAATTTTAATGAAGGTACAGCATCTCTGTTGGTTTGGACAATCAGATCATCAGGGCCAGATAGATAATGCTGCCAGGTAGATCTGGAATTTTCAGCTGCTGGTGCTTTGGAGAAAACAATTGTTGACAGTCTTCTGTGGTGAAGCCTCATTGTAATCAGGTTGTAAATGGTGTGGCCACATGACCCTGGGATGCTGCAACCATCCTAAATATAGGCTGCTTACCAAATGCCCGAATTCTGATTATATGACCATGGGGATGCTGCTACAGTTGTAAGTGCAAGGACCAATTGTAGATCACTTTTTTCAGTGTGGTTGTAATTTTGAATGAGTAGAGTAGGGTAGGGTAGGGTAGGGTAGGGTAGGGTAGGGTAAAGTAGAATAGAGTAGAATAGAATAGTTAACCTTTTTGCCATTGCATGCCAGGAGCGGGGGGGGGTCGCACGCACGTGTGCCCACACCGATAATTCTATGTGCCCTGCCCCCGTGCATGCATGCGCGACCCTGGCTCCCATTCCCCCTGTTCCTGGCACATGATGGCATGGTAGGCCTGCTTTTTGCTCTCCCCTGCCTCTAGAGCCTTTCCAGTAGTCTGGAGAGGGTGAAAACGGCCTTCCCCACCCGCCCGGAGGCCCTCCGGAGGCCGAAAATGGCCTGGTTGCCAACTTCCGGTGGAACTGGAAGGCCCATTTTTCACTCTCCCCGGTCTCCAGAGCCTTTCTAGGAGTCTGGGGAGGGCGAAAATGGCCTTCCCCATCCCACCCCACTGGAGTCCCTCCAGGGACCAGAAACGGCCCGTTTGCCAACTTAAAGACTTCCAGTGTTGGAGCATTCACAACTTCTGGAGGCAAGTGTGTTCCACTGATTAATTGTTCTCACTGTCAGGAAATTTCTCCTTAGTTCTAAGTTGCTTCTCTCCTTGATGAGTTTCCACCCATTGCTTCTTGTCCTGCCCTCAGGTGCTTTGGAGAATAGCTTGACTCCCTCTTCTTTGGGGCAGCCCCTGAGATATTAAAACACTGCTGTCATGTCTCCCCTAGTCCTTCTTTTCATTAAACTAGACATACCCAATTCCAGCAACCGTTCTTTATATGTTTGCTAAATGAATGGTTGTAATCCAAGGACTATTTGCGAAGGGTTATAATTTCTCTGACCACTTTGGAAGGGCTCAAATCTTGGTTCACGCCATCCTGATTCAACCCTGATTGTTTTACTTCTGTCTAACAGGCCTTGTGACCATGGAAGTGAACCGATCCATTTTTTCAATTCACCTCCGGAGCAAATGTCAATGTGGGAATGAAAGCTTCTATAGCATGATGGTGGCCGTGACCCAGGATGGCCGTGATATTTTCTTAGTTCAGGGAAAACTGAAAGGCTCCCCAGAACTGAAACGAAGAATCCAGAGGGATGAAGCCCGTGTTCTGAAGGGCGCAAGAGGTCTCTGTGTTGGCCTTGCAAACATTTTCCTTCAGAGCGAGGTTGGATTCACAGGCACCTTCACACACAACATAAGCAGCTTGTACGCAACAGGTAATGCATGTTGAATGTTTTGCCTCTTTGTTTTAGAATCTTTGGGGAAGCCACTTGAATTCATACTATCTAGAATTTAATCTGATGGGTTAATCTGATAGATTAACCCATCAGAATTGGACTTTTTGTTCGGTTCTTATCCAAAGACTTAAAATGGACACCTAACATCAAAGATGTCATCAAAAAAGCTCAACACAGAATGTTCTTTCTGCGCCAACTCAGAAAGCTCAAACTGCCCCAAAGAGCTGCTGATCCAGTTCTTCAGAGGAATTATTGAGTTTGTCATCTGCACCTCCATAACTGTCTGGCTTGGTTCTGCAACCCAACAAGACAGACACAGACTTCAGAAGATAATTAGAACTGCAGAAAAAGCAATGGCTACCAACCTGCCTTCCATGGAGGACCTGTCTACTGCACAAGTCAAAAAGAGGACTGTGAAAATATTTACAGACCCCTCACATCCTGGACATAAACTGTTTCAACTCCTACCCTCAAACGATGCTATAGAGCACTGCACACCAGAACAACTAGACACAAGGACAGTTTTTTCCTGAACGCCATCACTCTGCTAAACAAATAATTCCCTCAACACTGTCAAACTATTCACTGTATTACTATTATTCTTCTCTTCCTTACTAGTATCTATCTCTTCCCACTTATGACTATAACCATGTTGCTTGTATCTTTCAATTTATATTGTTTTTATTTGTTTCTTAGTACGATTTGATAGCTTATTAATAACCTTGACTTTTTTTATTCTTCTTTTTATTCTCAATGAATGTATTTTATTCTCCTTATGTACACTGAGAGCATATGCACCAAAGACAAATTCCTTTTGTGTCCAATCACACTTGGCCAATAAAGAATTCTATTCTATTCTATTCTATTCTATTCTATTCTATTCTATTCTATTCTATTCTATTCTATTCTATTCCATTCCATTCCATTCCATTCCATTCCATTCAGGACACTTGACTTTTTGTATGTGGGTTCAGAAAACCTTCATGCCAGGAAGCTGAGCTCTCCACGAAACTGTCTCCTTCTCCATTGTCTTCTCTAGGACTTCCCACAGAAAGTAGCATCAAGACCATGTATAGTCACAATGATACTTACCAGAGAGTAACTGCGGATCTTCAAGGGGGCAACCAGAAGATTAGTGCCGTATTTGGAGTTGAGAAGTTGCATCCAGAAGACCTTCAAACCCAGTTGGCAAATCATTCTTTAGAGGTACAAGACTTTTTCTCCAGGTTTAGGCAATGATAGTACGGAGGGTTACTGACCATGAAAATAGTCTCACTAACTTTAGGCTATTCAGAGATAGATAATAAACTGACTGGCTCCCACACAAAATTTGTGTATTTGTTGGCTCAGTGGCTAAGAAGCTGAGCTTGTCGATCGAAAGGTTGGCAATTCAGCGGTTCGAATCCTTAGTGCCATGTAACGGGGTGAGCTCCAGTTACTTGCCCCAGCTTCTGCCAACCTAGCAGTTCAAAAGCAGGTAAAAAATGCAAATAGAAAAATAGGGACCAGCTTTGGTGGGAAGGGAACAGCGTTCCGTGTGCCTTTCGCGTTGAGTCATGCCGGCCACATGACCACGGAGACGTCTTCGGACAGCACTGGCTCTTTGGCTTTGAAACGGAGATGAGCACCGCCCCCTAGAGTCAGGAACGACTAGCACATATCTGCAAGGGAAACCTTTACCTTTACATTTACATTTAGACTGGAAAAATCTAAGGTGACATTTTATTCTTTTCTCTTATAGGCATCACTAAGAACATTGCTCCATGGACCAGATGTGGTTAACAACTCTGCGCCCAGTGTAATAAGGGAAATCTTTTCGAATAGCAGTTTTGCTCCATTGTGTATCCACACATCATGCAACCTGGAGTACGTTCTGGAAACCAGTTTTAATCATGCTTGGCCTTATCTTACATCTCTGGGCCTTGCCCAAGAGAATAGGGTGAAAATGGCCATGACGAGAGGGGATCCACACAGAGTCCTTCTAGAAATCACCCTGGGAAATGGCAAATGGACAGGCCATGGGGAACTGAGTGCTGAGGCTGGAGGAACAGCTGCAGAATGGAGGGTGACTTTTCTGAACAAATCTGGCACTTTGGAGGTGATTATGCGAGAGTTTCTTCTAAAAGTTTCTCAAATTCAAGAGGGTAGATGAGAGAGGTCTCACACAGTCAGTGTAAAGCAATATAGTAGCAAATCTGGTATTATAAATTGTGCATTTATTTATAAATTATAATTATAGCCAGTTTGATTCAGTGATTAAGGAACTAACTTAGAGAAACTGGGAGATCATGAGTTCTAGACCCGCCTTAGGCATGAAAGCCAGCTGGGTGACTTGGGCCAATCACCAACAGACAGTAAGTTCTAGTCTCACTTTAGCCATGCAAACCAGCTGGGTGACTTTGAGCCAATCATCAGGAAATGGTGAGTTCGAGTCCTGCCTTAGCCATAATAGCCAACTGAGTGACTTTGAGCCAATGACCAGGAGATGGTGAGTTCTAGTCCCGCCTTAGGCATGAAAACCGATTGGGTGACTTTGGGCCAATCACCAGGAGACTGACAGTTCTAGTCCTGCTTTAGGCATGAAAGCCAACTGGATATTTTGGGCCAATCACCAAGGGATAGTGAGTTCTAGTCCCACCTTAGCCATGGAAACCAGCTGGGTAACTTTGGGCCAGTCATCAGGAGGTAGTGAGTTCTAATCCTGCTTTAGGCATGAGAGCCAGCTGGGAGACTTGGGGCCAATCCCACTCTCTCAACCCATACTATAAAATAACATCAGTAAGAATTACAACCACGTCTATAGTAAAAGCTATGAGCTATAAGCCAGGATTACCAACACAACCTTGCAATATTACAACACTTACATATAAGTTCTTCATATTTAAGACTGCAACTTATTTGGCATGTGTTAGATTGGAGAAGGCTGGTGATGGGTTTGATGAACATATTCATAAAATAATATGAAGTAATGACTCACTAAAAAGAAAATATCTTTCCCCTCCCCCCCCCTTGGGTCTACTAGAAGCCAACATTTTCCCAAAATTTTGTTTCTGGGGAATCATTTTTCGGCAAGACTCACCACGCAAATTTAACGATGTTCTTCCAATGGAATGGTGCAGCAGCTGATATGCAATTGGAAATAGACAAGTATGTTGCGCGAGGAAGTCTGGACCACTCCCTGCCCTATCTCCAAGATCTGGGACTGCCTCGTAAAAACTTGATTCTCCTCAGCATGCCTGGTAATGCTGGTGTGGAAGGACTTCTGGTGCTCCATGTGGGCAGGTGCAAGCTGAAGATACAAGGAGAAACCCAAGCCAAAGCCATAATGGAATGGACACTGGAAATGGAGATGGCCTGTAAAGCTTTGCAAGTAATTTTTGCTTCTTCCTTCTTAATTTTTGAAATCAATCTTTCCTAGCTTTGAATGTGGTAGATGTGCTGGAATCACAGGTTCCAGAATTCCCGTCTATCAGTGGTCAGGTCTTGTCGTGACTGCTTGGCAGACGTCTATGAGAAATTTGAGGGGGGAATTTAGTTATGACTTGAGGATGCAGTTAAGGCCAAGGAATTGGGTATGTCTAGTCTATTGAAAAGAAGGACTAGGGATGATACAATAGGAGCGTTCCAATATTTGAGGAGCTGCCACAAAAAAGAGGGATTCAACCTATTCTTCAAAGCATCTGAAGGCAGGACAAGAAGCAACGGGTGGAAACTAATCAAGGAGAGAAGCAATCTAGAACTAAAGAGAAATTTCCTAACAGTGAATACAATTAACTAGTGCAACAGCTTGCCTTCAGAAGTTGTGGGTTGATCCATCAGTGCAGGTTTTTAAGAAGAGACTGGACAGCCATTTGTCTGAAATGGTATAGGTGTCAGCACTTCAAGCTGCATTTACTCTAGTGCTGACATAAGAAGAAGGAGAAGAGGAATCTGGCAAGGGACGTTTGACTTTTCACCTACTTATTTTCCCTGGAGATGATATCCCCTAGGAGATGGGATGGGAGGGGGGAAATTCCTTTGAGCTGGAGCAGTAGATTAGGGGGTAGAGTGACCTGGAAGATGGCCAATGAGTGCAGAGGAGTGGGGAAAGGAAAGGGAAGGTTTTGGGTCAGGAAGCCAGTGTTGGCTACGACAGAGTTGGGTATCGGTTGTTGTGTTTAATAAATGAGAGATTTTATCAAAGACTTTTTGTTGAAATGCAATTTATTTGAGACGACATCGCAACTTGACAATAGGGTCTATTGCTTGTGCAGGGGGGTGGATTAGAAGGCCCCCCCCAAAGTCCCTTCCTGTTATTCTGTATTCTATCTCATCCAGGACAAAGATTAGAAATGGACTGCCTTCAAACATGTTTATGATTTGTGTCTCATGGCAGGATCGTGGCTTCCCAAATCACGCACAATTAAATGGATCCCTTCTGAAGGATGATAGTCAACTAAAATTCTTTAACAGCCTCCAAGTGGAAGGCCAGGGGGCCTCCTTTACAGTAAGCACCAAGTGCCAGCCAAACTTTATTTTAGAAGTGGAGCTGAGACACGGGCTTCCGTTCTTCAGCAGGATCCCCAAAGAAAGCAAGATGATTGTCCATTGTAGGAAACGACTCAAGCGTGCTATAAAATTGGAAGTGAAATCTGGGCTCTGCCAACTTCAAGCCAACGTGGAGATGGATACAGGAAACCGATCCCAGTGGCAAGCGGCGATGGAGAACTCTTGCAAAATGATACAGGTATCATCTTGGCCAGTGTACAGAGTAAGGAAGGTGACCTTGACTGAGACACACAGGTGGTGTGCCTAGGCAAAAAGGGCAGAAAGAACTCTAACCATTATCAAGTGGGGCAGACAGCCCACCATAGGAAAGGACTTGGTGTCAAACACTTTGATGTCTCCGTTTTTTAAAGGGGGGACAGTGGCCTAGTGGTTAAGAGGCTGGGTTTGTCGACCAGAAGGTTGGCAATCCAAGACCCAAGTACCGTGTAACAGGGTGAGTTCCCATTCTTGCCCCAGCTCCTGCCAACCTAGCATGTAAATGTGAGTAGATAAATAGGTACCACTTCAGTGGGAAGATAACAGCGTTCCGTGTATCTTTGGAGCAGGGGTGAAATGCTCCCGGTTTGGACGGGATCGCCCGATCCGGTAGCGATGGAGGCAGATGGTTCGGAGAACCGGTAGCAAAAATCCCTGCCCTCCCCTCCCCCATTGCCCAGCTGAGCCGCACAATCATCAGAGGCTTTTTTTTTAAAGCATTTTTTCTACAACCTCTTCGACCGAAAAATTGCTTTTAAAAGTAAAAAAAAGCCTCTGATGATTCCAGCTGAGTTGCCTGATCTGCAGAGGCTTTTTTTCTTTTAAATGCCTCTGATGATCCAAGCTGAGTTGTCTGATCGGCAGAGGCTTTTTTTCTTTTAAAAGTCTCTGATGATCCAAGCTGAGTTGGCTAATCAGCAGACTTTTTTTTCTTTTAAATGTCTCTGACGATCCAAGCTGAGTTGCTTGATCAGCAGAGGCTTTTTTTTTAAAGCCTCTGACGATCCAAACTGAGTTGCCTGATCGGCAGAGGCTTTTTTTCTTTTAAACGCCTCTGACGATCCAAGCTGAGTCGCCTGATCGGTAGAGACTTTTAAAAGAAAAAAAGCCTCTGCCAATCAGGCAACTCAGCTGGGATCGTCAGAGCCTTTTGAAAGCATTTTTTTACAACCTCTTCCCTGAAGCATGCGCAAAGCATGTGCGAAGCATGCGCAAAGCAAACCAGTTGTTAAACCAGTAGGGTCCCACCCCTGGGTAGAAGATATAAATTTCCAAACACATGGAAGTATATCCAACATATTTAATTCACAAGATTTAAATTAAGAATGTCCTCCAATTAGATTAAATGGCTTTCCTTTGATGCTTCTTTGATTTGACTCCAACAACTCATGGTAGGACAGCCATGAGTTGGCTTTTGGTATATTACCTAAAGTCCAAAGATGTCTTTCAGCTTGAAAGAAACTACAAATATGTCCTAAGACCTGCCCAAAGAGACATCAATGTTACTAGATTCCAAATGTGGATGACAAGGTTAGAACTTTGGCATCAAGACCCAAATACAAAAGTGGATTTCAGCCAAATCATCCAGGAATATCTATTTGCAAAGCATCACTTCTCCAGGTTCATAAGCAGATGCCCTTTCCAACATCTGGTTCTTTTAATTACAGTTATCCTGGGACACGTCTATTCGCCTTCATTTGTGAGAGCACATTTAGCTACAGTTAAATAATAGCCATCCTTAGGTGCTGCCGTGTTGAATATTTCATTTTAATTTCAGGATCTTGGAATCCCAACAAAAATGAATGGATCGGGGCATGTTTTAAAGGATAAGATCAGTCTTGATTCTCAAGTGGTGCTTACTGTTGGTGAAAACACTGTCTCTGCATTCGTCCTTTTGAAAGGCACAGCTGTAAGTAATTGCTTGGCCACATTGAATGACTTTCACCCATCTCCTCCCACTTATGACTGTATGACTGTAACTTGTTGCTTGTATCCTTACAATTTATATTGATTGTTTCCTAGTATGATTTGATTACTTATTTGTACCCTATGACTATCATTAAGTGTTGTACCTTATGATTCTTGACGAATGTATCTTGTCTTTT
This sequence comes from Masticophis lateralis, assembly GCA_030761175.1. Classification (NCBI taxonomy): domain Eukaryota; kingdom Metazoa; phylum Chordata; class Lepidosauria; order Squamata; family Colubridae; genus Masticophis; species Masticophis lateralis. The sequence continues at coordinate 8,332,372 of JAUDYJ010000013.1, forward strand.
TATGTACACTGAGAGCATCTGCATTCTGCACCAAAGACAAATTCCTTGTGTGTCCAATCACACTTGGCCAATAAGGAATTCCATCCATCATCTATCTATCTATCTATCTATCTATCTATCTATCTATCTATCTATCTATCTTTGTAACATGGAGTGTTGGATTAGCCTGGTTAAGGTTCCTTATTTCAATTGTCATTTTTTATTTGCTAGAGAAAATCAGGGCTTCCAATGAGCCAGATGGCCTAATGTAATGCTAGTGTATGCTAATATATATTTTATTTGACCAAGTAGGTTAGACACCCAAATAATTTGTCCTTGGTATAGAAGCACCTAGTGTATATGCCAAACAAGAGAGAAATAATAATCCAGATCTACCTCTCCCAGGTCCTTGGAAAGGACTCAATAAATAGACCAAAATGCCAAATTCAATCTGAACATGTAGCTGACTGTGTGATGATTAATTTTATTTATTTATTTTATTTTATTTTATTTTATTTTATTTTATTTTATTTTATTATTTTATTTTATTTTATTTTATTTTATTTTATTTTATTTTATTTTATTTTATTTTATTTTATTTTATTTTATTTTATTTTATTATTTTATTTTATTTTATTTTATTTTATTTTATTTTATTTTATTTTATTTTATTTATATGCCGCCCTTCTCCGGAGACTCAGGGCGGCTTACAATGCGTTAAGCAATAGCCTTCATACTTTTGTATATTTATATTTATACAAAGTCAGCTTATTGCCCCCAACAAACGGGTCCTCAATTTACCCACTTTATAAAGGATGGAAGGCTGAGTCGACCTTGAGCCTGCCTGGGATTGAACTCGCAAGTAATTGCAGCAGCTGGATCTTAAATGCTGCCTTTGTAGGAGGCATTACTCCCCTACGCTACTCAGGCTCCTATTAATAATAATAATAACAACAACAATAATGATGATGATGATAATTACAACAATAATAACAATCATCATCATCATCATCATCACTGGAAATTGTGCCAGAAGTTTTGATTTGAGTACAGCAAAAACCACTGGGAACATCAGGTTGAGAAAGTTTTAGAGAATGAGAAACTCAAGATCTTGTGGGACTTTAGGATTCAGACTGACAGGCACTTGGTCCACAACACACCTGACATAACAGTAGTTGAAAAGAAAAAAGTATGGTTCATTGACATTGCAATACCTGGGGATGCACGGATTGAAGATAAGCAGCAAGAAAAAATCACAAAGTACCGGGACTTGCAAATTGAAATTGAGTGACTATGGAAAAAGAAATCGTGTGTTGTCCCGATTGTAATTGGAGCCCTTGGAGCAATACCCAAAGAGCTACCCCACTATTTAGAAATTCTAAATTTACCGGACTTGAACATTTGGACTCTACAAAAAATCACCTTACTCGGAACATCCTCTGACGATATCTTAACAGTTCCTAGGTCCTTGGTTAGGACTCGAGATGCTGAGCTATTAACCAGCCTCAAAGGCTGTGAATCTCACTACGGATTAAATAATAATAATAATAATAATAATAATAATAATAATAATAATAATAATAATAAATTGTCCCAATTGTAATTGGAGCCCTTAGAGCAATACCCAAAGGACTACCCCCCTATTTAGAAATTCTAAATTTACCGGACTTGAACATTTTGACTCTACAAAAAACCACCTTACTCGGAACAGCTTACATCCTCCGACGATACCTTAACAGTTCCTAGGTCCTTGGTTAGGACTCGAGCTGCTGAGCTATTAACCAGCCTCAAAGGCTGTGAATCTCACTAAAGATTAACCAATCATCATCATCATCATCATCATCATCATCATCATCATCTTAACCTAATGAGCAATCCTATTCTCAATAAAAGACAAAAGGAAAAATATCTAATTTTTCTCCCCAGCCTTTGACCGCAGATCAGTTTCTCCAAAGACATCTTTTCAGCACTGCTATAGGTAATCCTCACCTTGAATGGTGCAGTGGCTTAGAAGTGGAGCTCTCACCTCACAATCAGGAGGCCATGAGTTCAATCCTAGATGTAGAGGGGGATATTTCTCTGGGCACAATGTGAAAATATCTGCTGCGAACTCTGCATTGCTGACAGGAAGGGCATTCGGCCAGTAAACACTCGGCTCCATTCTGTTGCCCCGAATCCACGCTTGATGCAAGGGATTACGGGGTCATTAAAAGACCAAAAAAAATTAGGTAGTGCTTACCTTACGATCATCCGTCTAGCAACTGCTCGAAGTTACAAGACTGTGTGAAAAACAGTCATAAGTCACTTTTTTTTCCCACTGCCATTATAATTTGGAACGGTCACTAAATGAACTGACGTAAGACCAGGACCACCTTAATTTTTTTTCATTGGCACACTTTGATTTTCTTTTACCATCTTTCCTGCAGACTAGACGAGAATTTCATGCGCACCTGGATCAACGCATCAAAGGGGCCATTAACTCCGGCATTCCTGCAAGGACAGAAGTGGATTTAATTTCAGAAAAGAGGAGAACCTTTTGTGAAGGGCTGCTTCAGTTCAAGGTGGATGGCCAGCAGGTAAACTGCACTTTCTTTGATCCTAGGTTTCAGTTTGCATGACTCGGCAGCCTCCATCGCAAGGGTTAGAAAAAACATTTTCCAAAGAACTGAACATAAAAACGCAGAATAACAGAGTGGAAGGAATAGAATAGAATGGAATGGAATGGAATGGAGAGGAGAGGAGAGGAGAGGAGAGGAGAGGAGAGGAGAGGAGAGGAGAGGAGAGGAGAGGATGGAATGGAATGGAATGGAATGGAATGGAATGGAATGGAATGGAATGGAATGGAATGGAGAGGAGAGGAGAGGAGAGGAGAGGAGAGGAGAGGAGAGAGAATAGAATAGAATAGAATAGAATAGAATAGAATAGAATAGAATAGAATAGAATAGAATAGAATAGAATAGAATAGAATAGGGGAGGGGGGAGGAGAGAGGAGAGGAGAGGAGAGGAGAGGGGAAGGGAAGGGAAGGGAAGGGAAGGGAAGGGAAGGGAAGGGAAGGGAAGAGAAGAGAAGAGAAGAGAAGAGAAGAGAAGAGAAGAGAAGAGAAGAGAAGAGAAGAGAAGAGAAGAGAAGAGAAGAGGTTGGAAGGGATCTTGGAGGTCTTCTAGTCCAACCCCCTGCTTAGGCAGGAAACCCTATATCACTTCAGACAAATGGTTATTCAACCTCTTCTTAAAAACTTCCAGTGTTGGAGCATTCACAACTTCTACAGGCAAGTTGTTCCACTGATTCATTGTTCTCACTGTCGGGAAATTTCTCCTTAGTTCTAAATTGCTTCTCTCCTTGATTAGTTTCCATCCGTTGCTTCTTGTCCTGCCCTCAGGTGCTTTGGAGAATAGTTTGACCCCCTCTTCTTTGGGGCAACCCCTAAGATATCAGAAAACTGCTGTCATGTCTCCCCTACAGTGGTGGTTGCTCCCAGTTTGCACCGGATCGCAAGAACCGGTAGTAAAAAAATTTAGAACCCACCCCTGCTCCCCTAGTCCTTCTTTTCACTAGACTAGACAGTGGCATAAACAGGCTTCTTTTAAACAAGACGTGGTTGTTACTCAGATGCAGGGGTGGGCTTCAAAAATTTTAGCAAGGGTTTTTTTGCCTGGTTGCTGGATGGGCGTGGCCATGGTGGGTGTGGCCCAGTTGGCCTCCTGCACCACAATGGGGGGGGTAGCGTTTTTACCCTCCCTGGGCTTCGGAGGCTTTCCTTGAAGCTCCGGGAAGACAAAAACAGCCTCCCCAGGCTCCGGAGGCCCATCCCGAACTCCCAGTAAGCCCGTTTTTCATCCTCCCCGAGCCTCCATGCGTGCCCTGCACTTACTTGCATCCAAAATGGACCGCGTAGGGAGTCCTGGGAGGGGAGGAGCATAGTGGGTGGGACCAGCCAGGAGTGGGATTTGGGGGTTCTCTGAACTGCACAGAATCTTAGCTAGAGGTTCTCCCGAACCCCTGCGAACCCCCAGCAGCCCACCCCTGCTCAGATGTTAAAGATGATCTCATGATCAATGGCCTATTTGCTCCTTGGATAACTTGGACCCGAACCAAAAAACCCCTCCCCCTCTAATGTATCTTAGGAAAGAACAAGATTGTTTGTTTCTTGTGTTGATGATTCCATTCTTGTAAAACTGTGGGAGTGATGATGACCTCTCTGGGAAAAAAGTAAAGCTTCCCAATCTTAATCTCTTAATCCAAAATAAAGCATGGTCTCCTGGGTAACCCTGATGTCAGGGCTCCAACAGATGCCCTAACTAAATCATGAGCCTTGAGCCAAGCTTCAAAAGAAATCTAGGTAATTCTTAGGAGCTCCAGGTCGGCACATTCCCAAATGAAGCTAACTCTGACCCCACATAAATTACGGCACTAATCATGACCCTGTTTCCCACCCAGGGTGTGCCATCAATCACATTCACCAACAAAGCAATTTCATGGGTTGTAGAGACCACTTCCCCTCCAGTCACTGTAGGTAACCCTGGAATATAGCCTTGAGAAAGTTATGTCTGGAATGCACTCCTGTCTTTGGCTGCTGGCTGCTTTGTCGGTTTCCCATCCCCCTTTGCCTATCGCAATTCGAGAGCAGGCCAGGGATGCTTTGTGAGTTGACACCTGTTCTCCCATTTACCAATACTTACATTTCCGGTAAAAAAATCCAGCCGTTCTTATCCAATCCCACATGAAAAAGACAAAATCATTTCCTAGCCTCTTTGCCAAAAGTGAAGGTTACATTACTCCATTTTATGACGTCTCTTTCTGCTGATAACAACAGGTTTTGGTGTCTTCTTCTCTCAAGCGTGGGAGAGCACGGGTTGCTTACTCTGCCACTGTCGCACACCCTTTTAACTTCGCGATGAAACACATGGAGGTTAGCTCCCTGACCCAAAGCCGCAAAGGAGCTTATGCACAACAGGTAATTGAAGAGAATTATCACCCAAGGGTTCTACAGTGCATTCATTTGTTCAAAAATAAATGTATCCTATTAAGTTCTACCAGTCCTACTTCCAAGGAATGAGATATTATAAACCTTGATCCACTTAAATTTGACCAGTGAATTATCTGGCTTGGAATGGAGTTAACGCTCCGTAAATAATGGTGAAAATGCTTCAAAACATGGTCGATTTGAGAAATGCAGTAATGGGAGCTGATGGCCTTTCTCGAACAGTGCAGGAAGCCCTCGGCTTACAACAGTTCTTTTAATGACCGTTCAAAGTTACAACAGTGCTCAAGAAAAGCGATTTATGGCCGTTTTTCACACTTACGGCCTTTCCAGCATCCCTATGATCACGTGATCAAAATTCAGACGCTGGGCAACAGGTTCATACTTATGACCATTGCTCTATCCCAAGGTCATGGGATGCCTTTTTTTGCGACCTTCTGACAAGCAAAGTCCATAAGAAAAGCCAGATTCACTTAACAACCATCTTACTAACTTACCAACTGCAGCAATTCACTTAAAAACTGAGGCAAGAAAGATTGTAAAATGGGGGCAAACCCCACTTAATAAATGTCTCACTTAACAGAAATGTTGGGATCAATTGTGGTCATAAGTCGAGGACCACCTGTACCAGGAAACATGGTTCCGTAGAGGGGTGAAATTCAGCCGGTTTTGGAAAACCGGTAATGAAATTTTGAGTAGTTCAGAAAATCGGCAAATACCACCTCTGGCTGGCCCCAGAGTGGGGTGGGAATGGAGGTTTTGCAATATCCTTCCTCCAGGAGTGGGGAGGGAATGGGGATTTTGCAGTATCCTTCCCCTGGAGTGGGGTGGGAATGGAGGTTTTGCAGTATCCTTCCCCCAGGAGTGAGGAGGGAATGGGGATTTTGCAGTATCCTTCCCCTGGAGTGAGGAGGGAATGGGGATTTTGCAGTATCCTTCCCCTGGAGTGGGGAGGAAATGGGGATTTTGCAATATCCTTCCCCTGGAGTGGGATGGGAATGGAGATTTTGCAGTATCCTTCCCTTGCCACGCCCACCAAGTCATGCCCACCAAGCCACACCCACAGAACAGGTAGTAAAAAAATTTGGATTTCACCACTGGTTCCGTGATATCCATTGGTAAACAACCCACAAGATGTCTTGATTGACTTTGAGTTTGGGACCAGAGAGATCAAGGTTGAAGCCTGCCCATAAATGGTGAAGTTTGTGAAGCTTGTCTCAGAATGAGTTTGGAGCATCCGTCTCTTGCGGTCCAATGGTGGAGATGCTGTTGTCACCTTGAGCTTTCAAGAATAATGTCTCTTCTGAGTTTTAGATGCAGCTGGCTTGGAACCACGGCCCGCCTGCCTGGATGAACTTCACTTTTGGAGACAAGTCCCGGGTGAGGAACACATGCTGGGATGCTTGTATCACAGCTTCTTCTGGGCAGGTACGGATGTTGGCTTTCAGCAAGAAAGCATTTCAGGGTTGGGCAGCAAGCGGGCAGAGACACAAAAAGGATATAAACAGTGGGGAAAAAGTTATTTTTGGAGCCAAACCAGATGTGGTTTGTTCATCTTTAAGTACATCTTTGAGTTTGATAGCACTACCGTGTTTTCCCGAAAATAAAACTGGGTCTTATATTAATTTTTGCTCCAAAAGATGCATTAGGGTTCATTTTCTGGTTAGGTCTTATTTTGGGGGAAATATGGTACTAAATGCACCCATCTAGCTGACAATCTTAACTGGGGTTTATTTTGGGGGAGGATTTATATTACAAGCATCCTGAAAAATCATGCTAGGATTTATTTTGAGGGAAACAGGGTAGCAGTAACATTTAGACTTATATATCGCTTCATAGTGCTTTACAGCCCTCTCTAAGCGGTTTAGAGAGTCAGCGTATTGCCCCTATTAATCTGGGTCCTCATTTTACCCACTTCGGGAGGATGGAAAGTTGAGTCAACCTTGAGCCGATCAGGATCGAACTCCTGGCAGTGAGCAGAATCAGCCTGCAATACTGCTTTCTAACCGTTGTGGCATCATGGCTCACATCTTTGAGTTTGATATACCGAAAATCTTTAAATGGGAGGACATAATTCAAAGAGTGCGCCGTCAGGATGGAGAAGGAATTTAAACTGGTTTCGCTTAGGATGGAATGGTCCTCCTCTTCTCCTGGAAGGTAGAAGAACTCTTGAGAAATAGAATTCCTTCATGCCAAAAAGAATCAGTTCAATTTGTCTCCGGTGCCACTGAGCCAAGGGGTGGCCTCCAACCTCTGGAACTACCGTTCTCCAAGTAAATAATGTTTTACATTCTTTTTTGGGCAGCTTAAAAACATCCTAACAATTGCAAGTCTCCGGGCCTGTGGATCTCTGAAGCAGACAGAAGCTATCTTGAATCAGCACCTAGATCTGACCTGGGATAATAAGACGGTTGTACAACATCTGATCTATGAGGTAAAGAAAATCGGGTTTTGTCACCAAACTTTCAGTCTCCCTTCCTGTTGAGGGCAGGATTTTGCACTTCTTTAAACACAGAGTGCTAACCCTAACCCACTCCAGACTCCGGAGGCTTTCTAGGAGCCTGGGGAGGGTGAAAACAGCCTCCCCCCCACCCCCTGGAGGCCGGAAAGAGCCCGTTTCCCGACTTCCAGTGGGTCCGGAAGGCCCAATTTCCTGCTTGATCAGGAGGTTGGACTAGAACAGTGATGGCTAACTTTTTTGCCGTCGCGTGCCAAAAGCGGGGGGAGCGTGGGGGGTCGTGGGTGCGGGTGCCCACATCCATAATTCAATGCGCCCCACCCTCCTACGCATGTGTGTGTGGCCCCCCCACGCTCCCCCCTGCTTTTGGCACATGGTGGCATGATGGGCCCGGTAGGCCCATTTTTCGCCCTCCCCACGCTCCAGAGGCTTTCTAGGAGTCTGGGGAGGGCAAAAACAGCCTTCCCCAGCCCCCTGGAGGCCCTCCAGAGGTCAGAAACAGCCAGTTTCCCGACTTCCAGTGGGACCAGAAGGCCTGAAAATCAGTTGGCTGGTGCGCGCATGCACACTGGAGCTGACCTAGGGCAACACTTGTGTACCCACCAATATGGCTCCACGTGCAACCTGTGGCACGCGTGCCATAGGTTCGCCACCACGGGACTAGAAAACTTCCAAATTCCCTTCCAACTCTGTTATTCTGTTAAATTAGTGGACCAGCAAATATACATCAAGATATATTTGGTCTTAAGTGGAAAATAGTTCACAGTGGAATTCACGTAATATCATTCTTTTCACCTCAACAAATCTTGCTAAAGAAAACAGGGATAATATTGCTTGGAAAAGAATCACATCCAATTTGAGGCAACTGCCAACAAGCCTCAGATATTAGATAGAGGTCAGGAATCCATATGGCCTCTATCTATAATCATACCATCTTAATTTATAGGCATATTACTGCAACCTCAAATCCCCACAACTCCCTTCAAAATTGCAAGATTTCTGTAAAAATGCAAATCAAGAACATGGAATGGAACAGAACAGAACAGAACAGAATAATGGAAGAATAGAATAGAATAGAATAGAATAGAATAGAATAGAATAGAATAGAATAGAATAGAATAACAGAGTTGGAAGGGACCTCAGAGGTCTTCTAGTCCAACCCCCTGTTTAGGCAGGAAACCCTATACCATTTCAGACAAATGGTTGCCCAATCTCTTCTTAAAAACCTCCAGTGTTGGAGCACCCACAATTCTCTGGTGGCAAGCAGTTCCCCTGGTTAGTTGTTCTAAATCTGCACAAATCTCACAAGCATCAATAAACTCTTGTGAAATGTCAACCTCTCATGAAATTACATCAGATGTCCTCTTGGTGTGTTTTTCACGCAATGTTTTGCTGAATTGTGGTGATTTGGGGAATCAACACATATCATGGGATCTGCAGCGTCCAACTTGCCAACAGAAGAAAAGGCACCTTCACCCAAGACAAGTGGGCAACCTAATAGTTGGGCTTCTCATTATGTGAAATTAAGATTGGATTACAATGTTTTCGTAAATGTGCCAGGAGAGATTATCTCCCTACCTATCTCTGAGATAATTGATTCCATTAAGTTCCCATTCCTACACAGAGCTCATTGTGTGTCTTTGGGACTCAAATTAACTAAGTGATTGCAGTTAAGTACAATGACGAAAAATACACTTTCCAGGTTCCATGCTTTGAATTTTAAAGGACAGGGGAACAATAACGGAGTGGAACAGGACAAATGTGTTCACACCAGTGGTGAAATGTAAAATTTGTTACTACTGGTTCTGTGGGCGTGGCTTGGTGGTGGTGGTGGGGAATGTGACTGGGTGGGCGTGGCCAACTTTTTTTTTTTTTACTTTTACTTTTCTGACGATACCAGCTGAGTTGCCTAATCAGCAGAAGCTTCTTTTTTAAAAAGAGCAATCATCAGAGGCTTTTTTTTTTTACTTTTAAAAGCATTTTTTCCGCCAAAGAGGTTGTAGAAAAAAATGTTTTTAAAAATTAAAAAGAAAGCCTCTGATGATTGCGCGGCTCAGCAGGGCAATGGGGGGAGGGCAGGGATTTTTGCTACCGGTTCTCCGAACCACCCGCCTCCATCGCTACCGGATCGGGCGATCCGGTCCGAACCGGGAGCATTTCACCCCTGGTTCACACTGTATGTGAATTGTGCTAAGATGTGATTCTGGGCCGCCATTGCAATAATTTTAACTATTGTATTAAACATTTATGGAAAGACATAACAACACATAACAATGTAGGTCCTTTTTGTTTTCTCAGTACGTGCCACGATTATATTTCTGCCTCTTTCTTTTCTTTTAATGCAGACAAACCGAGTGTTGCATCGGGATAAAATAACGGTAGAAGCTGCATTAAAGAATCTCTTGACCTCGTGTTCCCGTCAGCGTATTCTGGGAGAAGTTGAAACGGATTACGCAGCTTGGCTGAATTACAACACGAGGCTCTGGATGTGCGAGCTCCCACATGTGAGGGATGGTTTGGAAGGGTTTTCAAACAGAAACTATTTTAGTAACTTCTGAATGTATGGTGTTCTTGGGGCTTTCTAAGCTTGGTTGTTTCCTTGGAGACATCTCATTATTAGTAACCCTATTCCCTTACTAACAGTGATGATGTTAGCTAGTTTGATAATGAGACGTCTGCGAGAAAACAATCAAGCTCAGAGAGCACAGTCATTCTCTTCCTCCTCCTTCTCCTCCTCTATGCCAATCCCATTCCTGTCTAACATTGATGATGTTCCCTAGTTGGGTCATGAAATGTCTTCAATCAAACAACATAACAGTTGGTCCAGAATGCAGCTGCACGAGCTGTCATGGGTGCACCTAGGTACACCCACATTACACCAATTCTCCCCGAGCTGCACTGGCTCCCTATTGGTCTCCGGTCACAATTCAAGGTGTTGGTTATTACCTTTAAAGCCCTACATGGCTCAGGGCCAGGCTATCTTCGAGACCACCTTCTACCGCATAGCTCCCAGCGACCGGTAAGATCCCACAGAGTCGGTCTCCTCCAGGTCCCGTCAGCTAAACAATATCAGCTGGTGGGCCCACGGGGGAGGGCCTTCTCTGTGGCTGCCCCAGCTCTCTGGAACCAGTTACCTCCTGAGATCCGGACCATCCCCACCCTATTGGCCTTCCGGAAAGCGGTGAAGACCTGGCTTTTCCGGCAGGCCTGGGGCTGTTGATCTCGCTGTTGTGATCTGACGAGAACTGGCCATGAATGGTGTGAATGGATTTTAATGTCTTTAATGTTTTTAATTTTTAAGTGTTTTTATAGTGATTTTTTGAGTGTATGGTGAGCTGCCCTGGGTCTTCGGAGAGGGGCGGCATATAAATTGAATGAATGAATGAATGAATGAGTGAATGAATATTCTCCTTTATTAGTACTTCTAAATGTATTCCTGATTCTGACCTACAGCTTTCCTGTTGTCCATTATTTTTTCTGAAAACTGACTATTTCTCTCCTCTAGGCAATGGCTCTTTCTGGCAAACTCCAGCTCAACCAGGGAGAGACTGTCTTCCGATCCGAAGGGAAAATCAGCCTTGGAGGAGACAATGAAGGGACGATTACGGTGGCTTTACAGAACCACAGCAAGCTGGAAACGAGGAACTATTCGGCGGAATTTTCAGTGAGCCGGGGGTAACTAATAAGGGGAAATACTGCATCTTTCTACTTCTTTTTTTATGATTTTGAACTTATAAAAAAAAAGAAAGAAACAGCAATGCTGTTTTCCTACCTTGGATGGTCCCAGGAAGCGACTAGAGGAAGAAGGGAGTGGCATAATGTGGCTGATCTTGTTTTATATCAATTTGTAGCATTAGATAGAATGCGGGGTGGCTTCAACTTACGACAGTTCATTTAGTGACTGTTCAAAGATATAATGGCACTGAAAAAAAGTGACTTAGGACCGGTTTCACAGCTATGGCCTTTGCAAATGTTCAAGTCCAGTAAATTTAGAATTTCTAAATGGCGGGATAGCCCTTTGGGTATTGCTCCAAGGGCTCCAATTATAATCGGGACAACACACAATTTCTTTTTCCACAGTCGCTCAACTTCAATTTGCAAGTCCCAGTACATCATCATCATCATCATCATCATCATCATTATTATTATTATTATCAGGGGATGTCTTATTTTGGGGAAAACAGGGTAGCAGGATGACGTTTTGATAGGAGGTCTCTTACGTTTTGGGGAAAAGAAGTGAGGATATATTGATGCATCTTGTTCCAAACAATTTTTCACTGCAAAAGACCCCATCCCAACTCCTGACAACTACCAGGAGTTTGGCTACAGCTGCCTGAAACATCTTTTTACCGCACCTAAATTGTACACCACTGTTCTTATTTTCAACTTGTTAGTGAGTATATACTGCCATCTCCTGACCGGGATATTTACGGGTTTACATCAAGAGGAGAATCTACGATTCATTTGAGCCATTGATACCCTTGTTATAATAGGACTCAGTGGCTCAGTGGCTAAGAAGCTGAGCTTGTTGATCGAAAGGTCGGCAGTTCAGCAGTTCGAATCCTGAGTGCCGCCTAATGGGGTGAGCTCTCGTTACTTGTCCCAGCTTCTGCCAACCTAGCAGTTCGAAAGCAGGTAAAAAAATGCAAGCAGAAAAATAGGGACCACCTTTGGTGGGAAGGCAACAGCGTTCTGTGCGCCTTTGGCGTTGAGTCATGCCGGCCACATGACCACGGAGATGTCTTCGGACAGCGCTGGCTCTTTGGCTTTGAAATGGAGATGAGCACCGCCCCCTAGAGTCGGGAACAACTAGCATATATGTGCGAAGGGAATCTTTACTTTTTTACCCTTGTTATGGGATCCATCATCCACTCTCGATTTTTGTAAAACCAAAGTTATCCTGAAAGCGAGAATGAGGACTCAGGATGTCCACAATGCTTTCTGTCCAAGTCATGTTCCTAAATTTTTCCCGAAGCTTCTGAGAAAGTAGAGAAGTGGTGAGACATTCTGGAACTTGAAATGAAATGCTGTTTCATAATAACTCTTTTGCTCTGTGTCTGTACTTGTGATTTGTATCCCTCGCCTAGCTAAAAGGACCCGAGGCTACTTGGATGGATGTGAAGGCCTGTGCGATCTCTTCAACTGATCAAAGCCAAGTCTTTGTTGAGGGAAAGATGGATCATCCAAATGAGAAAGTGAAAATAACAGCCATCAAAGGAAAAGAGTGTCTTCAATATTACATGGGATACTTGAAAGGTAGATTCGACAATGCAGGAGTCTATCCTCTTCCTGGATTTTCAAAATTTGCCTCTTCTGAGTTACTACAGAAATCTTCCTTCCTTCCTTCCTTCCTTCCTTCCTTCCTTCCTTCCTTCCTTCCTTCCTTCCTTCCTTCCTTTTTCTTTCTGCCTTCTACTCTTTTCTCTTAGGAAATTCTGAGGACGCACTAGAATTTGCAGCTTGTGTGAAGGGTCAAAAGCATGCTGCACTCAACACCCGCCTGGTTGTAAACGGACGTGAAGAAATGGGACATCTTACCATGGAAGCGTCTAACCAAAGTCTGGATCTGAAGGCCCAGGGCTGTTGGGATCTCGTCATGAAAACTGAGGTGGGAGATGCCATTTAGCAAACAAGGAACTGGTCTCTCTGTCTCTCATTCAAATTCATAAACGGCAAATCAATAAACAAACATAGATTTAAAAGCAAGTGAACGTAAGAAGTTGTAGAGATGCAACGACAGTATTAGGTTTGTTTGTTTATTTATTTATTTATTTATTTATTTATTTATTTATTTAGCGTATGGATTAGGTTGGTAAACTGACCTGGATAACCATTTGGGCCAACGCAGTAATAGTGCTGGAGCCCAGATTTAAGAAAATCCCTGGGCGAAGGTCTCTCTCAAGCAAATTAATCTTTAATTATGGTAGTTACTAATTGTTTAGTTAGATACAATTAAATTGAGTCTGACTCTTAATGACTCTTACAGTAGAGGCCAAAATTGTTGAATTTTGGCCACTACCATACAGTACGTCCAATTCTTGCCACTTTGATCCATCTTTAGTTGTAACTCAAAATCTTTTGATAAACATTCCAGATATCTTCTTAATTTTATTCAGTGTCTTCCCTTTCTTCCAGTTCCTTCAACCTTGCCAAGAATAATTATTTTTTTTTTTTATCCATCTGGATTGCATGCTCAAAATATATCAATGCCTGCTTACCGGTCTTCATCTCACAAGTCAACTTTTATTTGTCCAGGATTGATCAATTACTACTTCTTGCAGTTCACGGGACTCTAATAAGTGATGACAAATCCATAATTTTAAGACATTTATCTTCTTTCTTTCTCAGTGTCCAACTGTTTCAGTTTTTAGCTTTAGCACTGTAATGACCATTAACTGCAGAGATATTTATTGTCATTGAAATGTCCTGATCAATGTTTATTCCAAATCAGATCAACCTGTTGCCTCAATTTGACTCCAGAGATGTCTATTCTGCTCTGCCTCTTCAGCTAATAAACTATATTAACTACCCTAAGAATCTTTCTCATTCTTACAGTCAAAAGTGGGTGAGATTACTTCTGATCTCCAGCGCAGACTGGTGGAAAAAATAAAAAAATTGGAGGAACATATTCAGGATTTCAGAAAATCGGTAAGATATTAGGTATAGGGACTCTGTGTGTCTGTGTGTGTGTGAGAGAGAGACAGACAGACAGAGGGGGGAGAGAGAGAGAGAGAGAGAGAGAGGGAGGGAGGAAGAGAGAGAGGGAGAGATAGACAGAGACAGAGAGTGGGGACAGAGAGACAGAGAGAGACGGGAGAGAGAGAGAGAGAGAGAGAGAGAGAGAAATTTTGGAAAATTTACATTGCCACCTAATCACAGGCGACTCAAGGAGCCTGAGTGGCGTAGGAGGCTAATGCCTCCTACTAAAGGCAGCACTTAACATCCAGTTGCCCCAGGCTCAAGATCGACTCAGCCTTCCGTCCTTTCTAAGGTGGATAAATTGAGGACCCAGTTTGTGGGGGCAATAAGCTGACTTTGTATAAATATACAAAAGTATGAAAGCTATTGCTTAACGCATTGTAAGCCGCCCTGAGTCTCTGGAGAAGGTCGGCATATAAATCAAATTTTTTAAAAAAAGGCGACTTACAGGAAATAAAAACACAATATAAAGGAAATAAAAATAATAAAATAATAACACTCCACCCCATCCCCATCCCACCAACAACAAACACCCATACCAGCCATTCAATGGGCTTCATCCCACTCTGGGTTCCCTAGGCCCACTGGCAGAACTACATCTTCAGGGCCTTCCAAAAGAGAGTTTCAACTCGCAAAGCATCCCTGGCCTGCTCTCGAGTTGCCATAGGCCAGGGTGGGTGGCAAACAGCATGGCAGCCAAAGACAGATGCATATTCCATGCTTATCTCTCTTAAGGCTGTATCCCAGGGTTATCTACAGCAGCCGGAGGGGAGTGACCTCTACAAACTGTGAAATTGCTCCATTGGCGAATGTGATTGATGACACACCCTGGGGTGGGGGTGGGGAACAGGGTCATAATTGGGGCATAAATTACGTAGGGTCAGAGCTGGCTTCACTTGAGAACCTGCCGACATGAAGCTGCCATGAGGATGTTGCCATAGTCATTAAATATGAGGAGTAGTCATAAGTTACTTTTTTCAGTGCCATTGTAATTTGGAATGGTCTCTAAAGGAATGCTTGTAAATCAAGGACCACCTGTAAAAGGGTCCTTAACCATTTTAAATTCAGGAATGCCGATAACCTGGTGAACGTGAAAGAATGGATTTGTGAACCCACTCAAATTTACAGGCATGTTTGACTTTTTTAGATGCGAGAGAGACACAGAAAGCCAGAGAAATCAATTCACCTTTGGTTTTCTTTTCTCAATGTGGTTTGTACTGTAGATCCGGCACATTGGATTTCTGTACGTTGCTGTCGGCTGGTCTTTAGAAGCCTCCCAAGAGATGGTACGACTCCTCCATGGTGGGACAAGCCACGCTACTCAGATGTGGGAGCAGAGTGGATTTAAGCGACTCCTACGGGATCACCTCCCCATGTACCTGAGGAAGCTTCAAAGCATCCTACAACAAGTCCAGCTGGAGCTGCAAAGTAAGCAGAGATGGGCAAAGAAAGATGTAAAAAACAGAGAGAACAGCAGCCTTAAGGGACAGGAGGAAGGCAATGATCAGATAAAAGACGCTTGAGCCCCAGTGTTGTGGCCCACCGGTGGCCCACGGATCTGGCAGCAGATTCGGATAGTGAGGAGGTTGGGGAGGAACATGGGCCAGTCCTGGAGTCTGGGGAAGGCTCTGATGAGGGCTCTGCATCGGAGGCAGAGAGGGGGCCAGGGCCGGATGCCAGTTATCAGCTGCCTTCGGAGTCAGACATCAGTGAGGCAGAAGAACAGCTGGAGCCTGTTCCCAGTGTGTGCATGCACAGAGCTGCCAGACGAAGGGAACAGCTAAAGAACAAGGGTCGACTTGGGAGTAAGGCCACAGGTGGACGATGAACGGCCCCTCCCAGAGGGAATAAAAGAGGAGCGAAAGGGGAGTGGAGTTTGCAGGAGACAATTAGTTCATTCCTGCATTCTTGCCAAGTATTACGGCATCTGAAAGATATCGGCCTGGCCGCTCTCCAAGCCTGATAAAGGTCAGTAAGCACTGGTGGGTTGCAGCAGTGGGAGCCTCTGCCCACCTGCCCGGATGCTTTTGTGCATGCGAAGCAGTGTCACGCATGTACATAAGTGTGCAAGCACCCACGAGTGAACCGGTAGCGATGGGTTTTGAAACCCTCCCCTGTCAGTAATGGCGAACTATTCTGAAAGCCTGTGGGAGATAAATTAAATTACTGTAAATTAAATAAAAGGGGTTTATCAGGATGAGGACTCGGCTTCCTGCTGCTGGGGAAGCCTTGGTCAGAACACCCAGCCAGGAAAATAACACGAGTTACTTTCCTCCTTACTTGATATTAAGATAATGTGGGGAGAGAGAAACACATGGAAATCTATTTATTTATTATTATGTATTAAATTGTTATCCCACCTTTATTACGATGAGCCAATCTGAACGTCAGGGGAAACCGGTTCGCTACCCGATGATTGTCGGCACTACCAGTTCGCCCAAACCGCTGCGAACCAGTAGCAACTCACCACTGAGTAGCACACAAACCCACGCCCCCACTGGTCCACGGAAAAAAAACTCCATGAAACTGGCCCCTGGTGTCCCAAATGGTTGGGGGACCACTTGCCTAATAAAACTCCTTTCAAGATGATAGGACTTTAGGGTAGATCTTCATGATAGGCCCTTTTAATATTTTTGTTCTTACTATGTTTTTAAAACACCTTACTCAAGAGCCACTAACCACCCTAAAAGATGCCTACTATGATGTGACTTTGAAACCTTTGGATGAAGTCTGGCAACAGAAGACTGATGCATATCTAAAGAAGCTTCAGGCACTGGTGCCCACTGTTGTGAAAGACGTATGGCTGATGGAACCCATCCAGGTTGCATTGAGAACCCTGAAAACTGGCTTTGATATGGTTGGTATTATATACTTTCCCTTGTACACAGTTCACTTATCTTCCCTACCGGTTCGCAAATGTCCGAACATGGGCAAAGCCTTCTGCGCTTGCGCCAGTGGTGAGTTGCCCCCAGTTTGGACCCGTTCTATAGAACCAGTAGTACAACCGGCGGGAGGCTCCGCCCACTGACTCTGACATCATCAGGAAGCGAGCAAGCATGTGCGCGCGGCCCCGTTGAGAACCGGTAGTAAACCAGTAAGTAGAATCCACCCCTGGCATGTGCAGAGACTTAAAATCGTCACAAAAAAGTGACATCATGATGTCCGTGCGGGTGGGTGGAGCCTCCTGCAGCTGCCACTATCAGTTTGCCCAAACCGGATAGAACTGGCTGCATTTCACCCCTGGCTGCATGGATGCTGCCTTGATCCTCTCAAAGAGCTTTGGTGGTGCAGCAGACTAAGTACTGTTAAGTACTGTTAAGCAAAACCAGCTGCCTGCCATTACTGCAAGTTCGAATCTCACCAGGCTCAAGGGTGACTCAGCTTTCCATCCTTTCTAAGGTAGGTCAATTGAGGACCCAGTTGTGGGGGCAATAAGCTGACTTTGTAAAATATACAAAAGTATGAAGGCTATTGCTTAACGCATTGTAAGCCGCCCTGAGTCTCCGGAGAAGGGCGCCATATAAATTAAATTTTTTAAAAAAGAGAGAACACTGAGGATGCATACTTTCATGTGCTTGGCAGGATCTTGTGCATAAAATCTCCCACTTCCTGTTATATATGGCTTTCCACAAATAAAATGAAATCCGTTTTCTGATGGCTGTTTTACTTGTAAACCACGGAGAGTTTGCACAACCGCACTGAATTTAAAATATAACGTGTAAATAAATATGTGTTCATTTGGCATTCAAATGCGTTATTCCGTTTTAATAATAAAATCTAAACCTGATTATTATTTTATCTTGATAACAGGCAACTCAACAGATACTAAACTGGGCAGAAGCCAAATTATCCCGAATGTTGAGCAGGCTCCAAAAATCTATATCGAATCTGTACAGATTCTCATCCAGGTAGCACCCAGTGGATTTTTGTTCTCTTTTACAACTTCTTGTTACGTGACTGTCTCCTCCTTGTTTCTCCTCCAGTTCTGTCCCAACTGTGGTTCTGTGCTGAAAACTACCTTCACTCTACTCTAAAAGGCTTCTACGGGTAGTCCTCAACTTACAACCAACTTATTTATGATGGGGTCATGTCCAGGGGTGGGCTTCAAAAATTTTAGCAAAGGGTTCTCTGCCCGGTTGCTGGGTGGGCGTGGCCATGGTGGGTGTGGCCTAGTCAGCCTCTTGCACCACAGCGGAGGGTGGGGGGGCGTTTTTGCCCTCCCTGGGCTCTGGAGGCTTTCAAAATGGCCTCCCCGGGCTTCGGGGCTTCCTAAAGTTCAGGTAGGCCCATTTTTCGTCCTCTCCGAGCCTCCGTGTGTGCCCTGCACTTACCTGCATCCAAAACGGGCCGCGTGGGGACTCTTGGGAGGGGTGGGGTGGGCAGAGCCAGCCAGGAGTGGGATTTGGGGGTTCTCCAAACTGCATAGAATCTTAGCTAGAGGTTCTACCGAACCCCCAGCAGCCCACCCCTGGTCATGTCATTACCTTTGGCAACCTTCTGACAAGCAAAGTCCATGGGGAAGCCAGATTCACTTTAAAACTATGTTACTAATTTAACATCTTGCAGCAATTCACTTAACGACTGCGGCAAGAAACAGCGGGAAATGGGGGAAATTTTCACTTAGCAACCGTCTTGCTCAGCAACAGAATTATGGGCTGAATTGTGTTTCTAAGTTGAGGACTACTACAATGAGTTCTGCGGGCTCTTGGGTTTTATGGAGGCACGATCGTGCAATTAGAATTTGGAAGCTTGGCAATTGGCTCATCTTGATGACGGCTGCACAGTATCCCGGGATCTTAGGATCACCATCTGCAACCTTCTGACAAAGCAAAGTCCACTGGGAAGCCGGATTCACTTTACAAATGTGTTACTAATTGAACAACTGCGGTGATTCCAGTGGTGAAATCCAAACCAGTTTGCTACTGGCTTGCTGGCTGCGCATGCGGGTTGCATGCCAAACATATGCTGCATGCACATGTGCAGTACACACTAAGGGTGCACACACATGTGCAATACGCGCCAAAAGGAGGCTTGGAAAGGTAAGTTCAAGTGTGGGGGGGAATCAGCTGTGGTGCGTGATTTAGCTTCGCTAGAAAGCAGGATTTCCTGCTTTCTAGCAAAGTTAAACCGCGCTGCACAGCTGGTCCCACCACTCACCCACCCCTGCTATTCTACTTACCTTCCCAAGCCTTCTTTTGGTGCGTGCTGCACGCACGCATGTGCAGTACACACCAAAAGGAGGCTTGGGAAAGTAAATAGAAGAGTGAGGGGGGGATCAGCTGTGGCATGCAATTTAGCTTTGCTAGAAAGCTGGAGTTCCCGCTTTCTTAGCAAAGCTAAACCACGTGGCACAGCTGATCGTCGGAAATACCGGTTCAGGGGAACCAGTAGCTCTTTTTTAGCTACTGGTTCGCCTGAATCTGTAGTTTTTATCACTACCGGTTTTCCCAAACCAGAGCAAACTGGTAACATTTCACCTCTGGGTGAGTCACGTAACAACTACGGCAGGAAAGGTCGTAAAATGGAGCCAAACTCACTTCACAACTGCGTTGCATAGCAATGGACTTATGGGCTCAGTTGTGATTGTAAATCAAGGACTACCTATCCTGAGTTCCGCAGGCTCTTGAGTTTTATCAATGCATTTCCAAAGTTGCTTCAAGTCATCCATGTGGATTCCTCGCAGGAACTGTTCTGTGGCATTGAGTTTGCCTGTCGTGCCCAAAGGAGAGGCCACATTAGATTTGATCAACCTTACAAACCGTGTCATTGAAGAGAAAGTCATAAAGCCCCTTCGAGGCCTTTATCACATCAATCTGGCTGCAGAATATTACAAATTCAAGCGAGCCATCATGGAGAGCCCTTTTGAACGTAAGTTCTCAGAGCAGTTTCATTTTCATCCCTCTGCTTCTTTTACAGCTCTTGAAAGATGATAAGGATGGATCTAGTGTTTTTTTTGTTTGTTTCTTTATTTGTTTGTTTGTTACATGGTGGTTGTGTGTTCCCGCCCACTCCAGGGATGAAATCCAGCAGGTTCTGACAGGTTCTGGAGAACCGGTAGCGGAAATTTTGAGTAGTTTGGAGAACCGGCAAATACCACCTCTGGCTGGCCCCAGAGTGGGGAGGGAATGGAGATTTTGCAGACTCCTTCCCCTGGAGTGGGGAGGGAATGGGGATTTTGCAGACTCCTTCCCCTGGAGTGGGGAGGGAATAGAGATTTTTCAGTATCCTTCCCCCAGGAGTGGGGAGGGAATGGAGATTTTGTAGTATCCTTCCCCTGGAGTGGGGAGGGAATGGAGATTTTGCAGTATCCTTCCCCTGGAGTGGGGAGGGAATGGAGATTTTACAGTATCCTTTCCCTGGAGTGGGGTGGGAATGGAGATTTTGCAGTATCCTTCCCTTGGAGTTGGGAGGAAATGGAGATTTTGCAATATCCTTCCCCTGGAGTGGGGAGAGATTTTGCAGTATCCTTCCACTGCCACGCCCACCAAGCCACGCCCACTAAGTCACACCACGACCACCAAGCCATGCCCACAGAACTGGTAGTAAAAAAAATTGGATTTCACCACTGGCCCCCCACCCCACTGAAGAGGTCTTCCTCACCACAAGGAGCTCTACAAGACCAATAAATAACTCAGGGGTGTCCAACCTTGGCCACTTTAAGGCCTATAGACTTCAATCCCTAGAATTCCCCAACCTCAATTCTGGGAGTTGAGGTCCACAGGTCTTAAAATGGCCAAGATTGGACACCCCTGTTCTAAATTATAAGCTCTTCCATTCCATAGTTGAAGGATGAGGGCATCTAGATGGCTTCTAGGCAATGGAGACTTGTCTGAAAGACTGTTAGGGTAGAATCTGATTTCAATGCCATATTACAGAATAATATTATGGTTTAGTCGGGATGGCCCAAAGTCTGATCTTTTTCTGAGAAAACAGCCATGCTGGCTGGGGAATCTTGGGAGTTGAAGTCCACAGGCCTTAAAGTGGCCAAGATTGGACACCCTCGAAGTAACTGCATGATGTTATGTTTGCACCCCACCCAGATCAAGCCTTATTGATGGGTACCAAGCACCTATGGACATTTGATGGGAAAATGTATAGCTTGACCTCCAACTGCAGTTTGCTGCTGGCCAAAGATTTTTCCCAGAATGCCTTTACTGTCATCCTAAACCAGAGCAGTGGTGCGGACAGGTCTCTATACCTCAACATGAAGAAAAGAGTTGTCATCATTTATCCCGAACAGAAGGTAAAAATTGGAACTTGAGTTAAACTTTTAGCTGTTATCAGACCAGGCAAAAGCAAAACGGATGGACGGAGATGCTAAAGTTAATTAAAAGTGCATCCAAGCTTTTAGCTCCTTTTTGATATTTCCAACCCGGTGATATGCATGTCAACCATCCGTCCTTCTCTAATTTTGGATAATAACATAATAACAAAAACCAAAGCACTAAACCAAGAATTTGGGTTCCTAGAACATAGAATATAGAACAATAGGATTGGAAGGGATCCCGTTTGAACAGGAGACTCGATACCATTCTGGACCAATGGCTGTCCAATCTCTTCCTGAAAACCTCCAGTGATGAAACATCCATAGCTTCAGGAGGCAAGCCATTCCACTGATTAATTGTCCTCCCAATTTCTCCTTAGTTCTAGGTTGAATCACCTAGATCAGGGGTCAGCAACCGGTGGCTCTGGAGCCGCATGTGGCTCTTTCACCCCTCTGCTGCAGTTCCGTCACTCAAAATATGTGTCACAACCGCCAATCTGTGACACCCGCCAGCATGCAATTTTTTTAAAAAAAACAATTTTGTATTTCAAACAAAAACAACATAAAAGTATCATTCTTTCAAACATTTACAGACAGTGTATTGATCAGTTAGCATCCTTTTGAGCTCACAAAATCTTCAATATAAGTAGGCCAACCATGGAGAAATTCAAGAAAAGAGAAGTTTCAGAAGAGCACAGAACGTTTAATTCAATTACATATGCTGGTTTTGTGGCCGCTCAAGAAATAGTCAGGCACGGGAAGAGTTTTGTGGCTCCCGGTGTTTTCTTTTCTGTGGGAAACGGGTCCAAATGGCTCTTGGCGTGTTTAAGGTTGCCGACCCCCTGACCTAGATCAATCCTAGGTTGAGTTCAGTTTAGGTTGGGAAAGAGACTCAGCCCACATACTCAGCTCAGATTTAAGAGTAACCTAAACCATCCATATATTTCTACTGGCTTGCGTTTAGCCTCTTGTAAGCAATCTTCCCAAGCTGGATTTTTTAAAAAATTGTTTTCAAACAGATCTTCAAGCAATACAACACTTCACTGTTGAAGGACTGCGGGAGCTTTGACGTCCCTCTCCAAGAAAATGGCACCACCGTCCAGGTGGACACAAACCATGTTGAAATGACTGCATCTGATGGAGCCTTGATTTTTTGTGACCTTCGTTACGATTTCTGCACCTTTACCTTGGATGGATGGCACCATGGTTTGTACGAAGCATTCAGATATGAATAGAATAGAATAGAATAGAATAGAGTAGAGTAGAGTAGAGTAGAATAGAATAGAATAGAATAGAATAGAATAGAATAGAATAGAATAGAATAGAATAGAGTAGAGTAGAGTAGAGTAGAGTAGAGTAGAATAGAATAGAATAGAATAGAATAGAATAGAATAGAATAGAATAGAATAGAATAGAATAGAATAGAATAGAATAGAAGTCGAGTGGAGTGGAGTGGAGTGGAGTGGAGTGGAGTGGAATGGAATGGAATAGAATAGAATAGAATAGAATAGAATAGAATAGAATAGAATAGAATAGAATAGAATAGAATAGAATAGAATAGAATAGAATAGAATAGAATAGAATAGACCAAGGTTTCCTTGCTTAGGCAGGAAACCCTATACAATTTCAGACAAATGGTTATCCAATCTCTTCTTAAAAACTTCCAGAGTTGCAGCATTCACAACTTCTGGAGGCAAGTCGTTTCACTGATTCATTGTTCTCACTGTCAGGAAATTTCTCCTTAGTTCTAAGTTGCTTCTCTCCTTGATGAGTTTCCACCCATTGCTTCTTGTCCTGCCCTCAGGTGCTTTGGAGAATAGCTTGACTCCCTCTTCTTTGGGGCAGCCCCTGAGATACTGGAAGACTGCTATCATGTCTCCCCTGGTCCTTCTCTTCATTAAACTAGACTCACCCAGTTCCTGCAACCGTTCTTCATATGTTTCAGCCTCCAGTCCCCTAATCCTCTTGGTTGCTCTTCTCTGCACTCTTTCTAGAGTCTCAACATCTTTTTTACATTGTGGCAACCAAAGTATTCATGTTAAGAATGAATGGGTGTTCTTAAAAGCCTTCTGGGAACATTAGAATAATATAGCTGTTTGGGACATTCTCTGGCTCTGCCAAAGCTGCCCTTGTAATCTGCAGGGATTCAATTTTTTTTTCCTGTTCTTTCTAGGTGTGTCTGCTGGCCTTTTTGGTACCAATGATAATGAAGCTGGCAACGAATGGATGCTTCCTGACCACTCCCTGGCTAAGAGCTTGTCAGAATTCATACAAGCATGGCAGGTATTTGGCAGAGGAAATACTGAACACTGGTAGCCTAAATGGAAAGATGCAATTAGATAGGGCTAGGGGGTGCAATGACTCAACGGTTAAAGATGCTAAGATTGTCAGCTAGAAACCCTGGGTTCGAGACCCAAGCAGCTCATGATGGGGTGAGTTCCCATTATTCTTGTGGCCCGCCAGCGGCCAGCAGAGCTGGCAGCAGATTCGGACAGTGAGGAGGTTGGGGAGGAACGTGGGCCAGTCCTGGAGTCTGGGGAAGCTCAGACAAGGGCTCTGAGTCAAAGGCAGAGAGGGGGCCAAGGCCATCTGGTAGTTCTTTGCTGCCTTCGGAGTCTTCAGAGTCTGACATCAGCAAGGCAGAAGAACAGTGTCAGCCTATTCCCAATGTGTGCATGCGCAGAGCTGCTAGAAGACAGGAACAATGAAGAAAACAGGGTCGACTTGGGAGTTAAGCTTGGAGATGATTGGCCCCTCCCATAAGATATAAAAGAGAAGCGGATGGGACGTGAGCTTTTGCAGGAAGCAATTAGTTCATCTGGTCGGTAAAAGCTCTGAGAAAGTTCTGTTTGACTCTGTGTTAAGTTTGGCTTTGCCCTGCATGTGACAATGAGTTCTCTGGCAGCATTCCAAGGGATATAAGGTGAGTGTTTGTAAACACTCCCCTGAAAGAGCCTTGGTGATGAGCCTTGGTGGCGCAGCAGCTTAAAGTGGTGTTAAAGTGACACCAGCTGCCTGCAATTATTGCAAGTTCGAATCTCACCAGGCTCAAGGTTGACTCAGCCTTCCATCCTTTCATAGTAGGTAAAATGAGGACCCAAATTGTGGAGGCAATAAGCTGACTTTGTATAAAAAAGAACACCACTTGGGGGGGGGGGGGGCAAAGCCCTACTAAGCAGGTATATACAAAAGTATGAAGGCTATTGCTTAACGCATTGTAAGCCGCCCTGAGTCTCCGGAGAAGGGCGGCATATAAATTACATTTTTTTTAAAAAGACTGCTTGAGAAGCCTTTCAGACTGGACAGTACTTTGCCGGGACTAAGTTTGTGCTATATACTTTCTAAGGAAGCCTAGATCAGAACAATTATTTGCTCAAGCTCCTGCCCACCTATCAGTTCAAAAGCATGCAAGTAGATAAATAGGTACCACTTCGGTAAGAAGGCAACAGTGTTCCATGTGCCTTTGGCATATAGCCCTGCTGGCCACATGATCATGGAAAATTTGGGGCTCAATTGCAGTCATAAGTCGAGGAGTACCTGTACTGTAAAGAAATAGTCAAGGAACAATTGAAAGTAACGACAAAGCAAATACCAAGATTTGTTCCTCCATCAGTGCTGATGGTGAAGCTCATAAGATATGTATGAATGGCTGGTCTTTTTAGAGATGTGATATTTGCTGAATGCATACATACCCATTCATTCTGAGTAAATAACCTTGTCCTTCAAGGTGGACATAAGCTATGCAACGCAAGCTCTGAATTGTTTATAGTATTGACAGTGGTTGTGTTTGATCTTTTCCTCCAAGGTGAACGGCCGTTGCAGTGAAGTCGAGAGAGATGACAAATCTTGCGTCAGTGAGCAGAGCGCTGAAATCTGCCAGATCTTTTTCCAAGACTCCGCCTCACCTTTTAGGAACTGTTTTGGAGTTGTAAGAATATAATGCTAATGATGTCCTGCATAATGATTTAGGGATTGGATGATAAGAAAAAATAGATTATGCCATTGACAGGGGGTTGGATTAGAAGACCTCCAAGGTCCCTTCCAGCTCAATGATTCTATGTTGTAACCTCAGAGTAAGCGGTACATTTATAGCTATGATTATAACTGCTGTAAAAAAAAAGGCAGCTATTTTTTAAAAGTTTTTTTCTGTCTTTTGCTCCATTCTTTTCTTTCTCTTCTCTTTCTCTTTTCTTCCTTTCTTTTTCTCTCTTTCCTCCTTCTTTCCTTTCCTTCTTTCTTTTTCTTTCCTCCTTTCCTCCCTCCCTCCCTCCCTTTTCTTCCTTCCTTCCTTTCTTTCCTTCTTTTTCTTTCATCCCTTTCTCCCTCTCCCTCCCTCTCTCTCTCCATCATTTATTTACAGAAGAGCTTTATGGATTCTTTTCCTGCTAAAAAAAGTACTTTTCTATCATTTTTGTTTGATCTGTGTTTTACAAGCTCATTCAAACAGACGTTCTTCACTCGAGCCAGACTAAAGGAGAATGCTATATTTACCCAATAAACATCTGAACATTTTACTCTTTCTTTTCTTAAAAAGGTGAACCCTGAACCGTTCTACCACTGGTGCAAAACTGACCTGTGTGAGCTACAGAGCATCAAGGAAGCCTGTAACTTAGCTGCAGCCTTCAGGCATCTGTGCATCCGGAATTTCGTTCCGATAGAGACGCCCCTTCAGTGTGGTAAGATGTCGCGCTTCCCCAACACACCACCAAATAAATTAGGGATTTAAAAACTGTTTATTTAGAACTGTCATACCTTGCCACTCAAATATCTGTCATATTACAATCATTACAAGTTTACAGCTGTTTTTTGAGCAACTGTTTGAAGTTACACTGATACTGAAAATAGTGATTTACAACCTGTCCTCACCAGAGGTGATATTCAGCTGGTTCGTACTGGTTAACACGAACCATTGGTGGAAAATTTGGCCAAGGTTGCCGAACTGGTAGCGATGGCCAGCTGGCCACGCCCCTGAACCAGTCCCCCAGTCGCCACTCGCTCGCACCTGCCATGTTCATCACCACCATGTTCTTTGCGCATGCACATCCCATTGCTTTGCAAGTCCAATGAGATGTGCATGCGTGAAGAATACGGCGGCAACAGCAGTAGCTTTTTCCACAACCTATGGTACTTTTCAGCGGCCTGCGGCCAGGAGCCGCCGAAAACTCTGGTCAGCTTGCCATCTGGACTCTGGGCCAGCCGCCGCGGGAGGTAAGCAGCCCAAACAAAGAGGCAGCAGTGGTGGAGGAAGTGAGGCTAGGGCCGGGGCCGCTAAAGGAGGGGAAATGGGGGCGACTGGCGAAGGGAGGGTGGAGGTAGATAAGTGGACATTCCAAAAATTTTCCTACCTTTTCCTGTGGGCGTGGCTAGGTGGGGGTGGGGGTCATGTGACTGAGTGGGCATGAGTGACGTCAAGTTGGCCATGCCCACTCAGTCACATGCCCCCCACACCTAGCCATGGCCACCGAACCGATAGCGAAAATTTTTGAAACCCACCACCGGTCCTCGCACTTCCAACTGTTGCAGCATCTCCATGGCCACATGGTCCAAATATGGGTGCTTGGCACCCCACACCTGTAGAGCACTGCACACCAGAACAACTAGACACAAGGACACATTTTTCCCGAACGCCATCACTCTGCTAAACAACTAATTCCCTCAACACTGTCAACTCTTTACTAAGTCTGCATTACTATTCATCTCCTCATCATTCCCATCACCCATCTCCTCTCATTTATGACTGTACGCTGGTATCCTTACGATTCTTGTTGCTGGTGTCCTTACGATTTATATAGGCTGTTTCCTAATGTCATTCGATTGCTTATTTGTACCCTATGACTATCATTAAGTGTTATACCTTATTGTTGTGGCCCCGTCCTCTGAGCCTATCCCATTGGAGGAAGGAAGCTCTGAGCAGGAGGAAGAGGAGCCAGCCAGATCTCCCAGCCCCCCCCCCCCCTGGCACCGTCTCAGGTGCCAGCTGAAAGAGAGCCAAGCAGTGGGGAAACAGGTGTCTCAGATGAGAGTGAGGGAGAGACGTCATTCCTGGATGCACGCCAAAGAAGGCGAGAGAAACGATTACTGCAGCTGCGGAGACGTATGAGGGAGTAGACCTGAGTCACGGGACTGGAGTCACAGGATCAATGAGTCACTGGACCACACTCAGAGCCTATATAAGCCAGGAGGGTGGGTCCTGATTTCTGTGATGAACAAATTATACTATATTGGTTAGGCATTGGAGTTTACAAGCTGAAGCTGATCAGAGACTTTGCTGAATATTTGTGGTGCTTTTCTTTCTGTATACTATTAAAGTCCTTGGCAGACGGTGTGCATATCGCTGCCAAGTTTGAGATAAGAACTGTGGAGTGTGCCAAGTGCTTCCTTAACCCTCGACTGGCTGTGTTTTTGTGGGTCTCTGAAGGGGGGGACAGATCATCTTATGATTCTTGATAAATGTATCTTTTCTTTTATGTACACTGAGTGTGTATACACCAAAGACAAATTCCTTGTGTGTCCAATCACACTTGGTCAATAAAGAATTCTCTCTCTCTCTCTCTCTCTCTCCCTCCCTCCCTCCCTCCCTCTCTCTCCCCCAGGCAAAAACGGTCTTAAAATTGGGCTTGATTCACTTAAGTACTGCCTTGCTTAACAATGAAAATTCTGTGGACATTCGTTGGCAGCTCTCTGTACTGTAAACTGCCTAGAGTCATGTAAAAGTGAGATGGGTGGCTACATAAATCAAATGAATAAATACATAATGACAATTTTATTTCATTTTAGAGATGGCAAAGTGAGACCAAGAAGCAGCTGGTTGCTTGAAGCTATGCTTGCAATAGAGGGAGGATCCTCCTACTTAAATTCCCCACCAGCCCAAGTTCAACTCTAACAAGATCATAAGCTTCATCTTACAAAATTTGTCCCAGATTGGCTTAATGAAAAGACTGGAGGAGCTGTTAAGATTAGCTTTGACTGTTGCAGTAGCCACCAACTGTTCGACCATCTGGATGAAGTCCTCAAACTGCTTCTCCTTGTGTTTGCCGTATTAAAGATACAACTTGAAAAGTATCCAGCAAAGTGTTCTCGGGAAAGAGTTGCAGAATGTAAAATTAGATCTCCTTCTAGCCATCAATTTAGAAGACTGTCAGAGTTCGTTGCAGCAATCACATCCAGAAAGCATACACAGGTAACTGGTTCAGCAGGATTCACTCACTTCTCTTTATATCCATAACAACACATGAAATAAATATACAATACCAAAAGCAGATTTTCCAAGTGGTAGTAGTTACAGGCAAAACATAGGCAGAGAACAGTTTCAGTTTCAATTCAACAGAGCAGACTAGTTTCAGTTTCAGTTTCGGTTCTGAGCACAGAGCTAAGCCACGCCCAGGCTCCAAAACTGTTTCAGTCACCAATCAGCTCCCATTGGCCGACTTAGTTGCTAGGCCTATACATTGGCTGACCTTATTACCAAGTCCTATTCCAGTTCATGAATATTCTGACAAGTACTGGATTTCTTTTTTCCTGCTGCTCCTAATGACCAAATAAGATTTCAGTCATGTTCAACCACTTCTGAGATAAATTCATGTTGAATTGGAAGGGCATCGGCATCTGGAATCTCCTTTCCACTCTGTGTTCTGTACAAAAGCTTGTTCTTTGGAAACTCCCCATTTTCAGATGATACAAAAACCCACTCTTAACACCTCACACACACACACACACACACACACCCGACACATACACAAAGATGCCCAGGGGTGGGGTGGGGGGAATCTCTGAGGAATCTCTGACTCACTGTAGGACTTTAGAACCAAAAATGAAATAGTTAAATAAAAAGCAGCATTAAAATGTGAAATGGTTGCAGTCGTTTTATTGCTTATGTATGTGTTTGCCCATTTTAATATTATAATAAAGGACCCTATATAGGTTGGAAACATGCAGAAGCCTTCATCCTGCAGTGGATAGACAATAACTAAAATGATGAGAAACAATATAGAATAAAAGGATAGAATTTCTCTCTCTCTCTCTCTCTCTCTCTCTCTCTCTGTGTTTGTTTTCGTAGATTTTCACGGGTAGAGGTATGCAAGTTTTCGGGTCTTTTCCCGTGTAAGATTGAGAGTATCTTGGCGACGTTTCAACAAGGTCCCACTCGACATCTTCAGGCTGGTGTCTTCGGCTTTATACTTGTGCAAAACGTCACCAAAAGACTTTCAATCTTATTGAATACACCAAATACACCAAAACTTTGGATCGATGGATATAAAGGCAAGGCAGAATTTTAATAATAATAATAATAATAACAACAACAACAAAACAACAAGAGGAGGAGGAGGAGGAGAAGGAGGAGAAGGAGAAGGAGAAGTAGTAGTAGTAGTAGTAGTAGTAGTAGTAGTAGTAGTAGTAGTAGTAGTAGTAGTAGTAGTAGTTATAGGAAGCAATGTAATGACCAGCCATTTCATATCATTTTCTTAGAACCTCATCCAGGGTGGTCTTCAGGAGTCCAACCCACCTCTACCCTCCCTCCCCCCCACTACCCATATTGGCTGGGAACATTGGGACTTGGAGTCCCAAACCACCCAAGCGTTGGAGAGGCAGCCTCGCCTCTTTTAAACCAAAGCAGGAGGAGGAGGGGAAGAAATAGAGAAGCGATCCGACCTCCCAGGACCAACGAGAGGGCAACGGCTAGACGGGCATTGGGGGGGGCGGGGTTATTTGAGTGTGTGGCTGCTTTCGCGACGTTTTTTTTTTTTTACGACAGCGCTCTTTCCCCCCTCTCGGGCGGCCGGAAGTGCCGCTTGGGGGCAGGCGGAAGCGGAAGTGGGTGGGGGAGGGCGCAGCGGGAGCAAAACAAAGAAGAGGCGGCGGCGGAGGGCGCTGGGATGCGACGGAGGGACGGTGAGTGGCTCCTGGGCGCCGCGAATAGCCGGGGTTGCAGCAGCCGGCCGGGCCAGGTGGGGTGGGGGGTGAGGGTGAGCCCCACCCGGGCCTATGGGGCTAAGGGGGGGGGGCGCTGGCCTTCATTGGGGTCGCAGAGGCCCAGTTCCCCTCCTGGGCTGGGCTGGGTAGGCGGGCCCCGCGAAGGCAGCGGTTGTGGTGGCGGCGTTTGGTCAGGAGACGCCTCCGCCCTGGCCTGCCCTCCCCTCCAGCCTCCCTTGCTGGCAGCTCCGGCTGTGGCTTAAGGAGGCCTCGGGGCTGGGTAAATATTGGCTCCTTAGGCGGGTCCCAAGGGCTGCTAGGTGGGCGTCACTTTCGGGGGCTTGGAAGCGTTTCTGTCTCTGCCGCCCTAAAGGTAACTTGGGGGGGAGGAGGAAGAGTACTGAAGGTGTATTCTATTTACTACTACTACTACTACTACTATTACAATTATCTCTTATTCATTAAACATGAAACTCAGTCACGTGAACATTCAAAAATGCATCACAAATACCATGGACTAATGGTTGATACGGGTTGCCGCCAGTGTCCTAGTACCTTCAATTATTATTATTATTATTATTATTATTATTATTATTATTATTATTATTATTTAATCTGTAGTGAGATTCACAGCCTTTGAGGCTGGTTAATAGCTCAGCAGCTCGAGTCCTAACCAAGGACCTAGGAACTGTTAAGGTATCGTCGGAGGATGTAAGCTGCATTATTATTATTATTATTATTATTATTATTATTATTATTTAATCTGTAGTGAGATTCACAGCCTTTGAGGCTGGTTAATAGCTCAGCAGCTCGAGTCCTAACCAAGGACCTAGGAACTGTTAAGGTATCATCGGAGGATGTAAGCTACATTATTATTATTATTATTATTATTATTATTATTATTATTATTTAATCTGTAGTGAGATACACAGCCTTTGAGGCTGGTTAATAGCTCAGCAGCTCGAGTCCTAACCAAGGACCTAGGAACTGTTAAGGTATCGTCGGAGGATGTAAGCTGTTCCGAGTAAGGTGATTTTTTGTAGAGTCAAAATGTTCAAGTCCGGGAAATTTAGAATTTCTAAATAGCGGGGTAGCCCTTTGGGTATTGCTCCAAGGGCTCCAATTACAATCGGGACAACACACGATTTCTTTTTCCACAGTCGCTCAACTTCAGTTTGCTGCTTCTGCTTATTATTATTATCATCATCATCTTTATTATCTTTATTATCTTTATTCATTAAACATGAAACTCAGTCAACTGAACATTCAAAAATGCATCACAAATACCATTGACTGGTGCTAATGGTTGATAGGGGTTGCTGCCAGCGTCCTAGGTATCAAGCAAGTACCATTGTGTAAAATATATGATGTTCCAAGTAGCACAGTTTTTTTGCAGTTCCGCCGGTGTTATTGCAGGAAGATGCAATTTGTTGATGTGTTATGTAAAATAATAATTATTATTATTATTATTATTTACTTTATTCATTAAACATGAAACTCAGTCAACTGAACATTTAAAAATCTATTCCAAAAACCATTGACTGCTGCTAATGGTTGATACGGGTTGCTGCCAACATCCTAGGGATCAACCAAGTACCTTCTTAAGATGTACGATGTTCCGAGTAGCTCAGTTTTTTGCAATTCAAATTTTTGCAATTTGAATCTGGCTTCCCCATTGACTTTGCTTGTCAGAAGGTCGCAAAAGGGGATCACATGACCCCAGGACACTGCGACCGTCATAAATGTGAGTCTGTACCCAAGCATCTGAATTTTGATCACTTGGCCACAAGGATGCTGCAACGGTCATACATGTGAAAAGTGGTCATAATTCATTTCTTTTCAGTGCCGTTGTAACTTCAAATGGTCACTAAGTGCACCGTTGTAAGTCAAGGACTACCTGTACTAAATTCAGTTGTGCTACTCCTGGATATATCTATGCCTTTAAAACGGGTGTCTGCAACCTGCGGCTCCGGAGCCGCATATGGCTCTTTGGGCCCTCTGCTGTGGCCCCCTGTTGGGTGATACTACCACTGGCTGGCCCCGCCCCTCGCCCTCCCCTCCCAGTCACTCCTCGCCTAGCCTCAGAAGGGGGATGGAGAAGCGGCCAGGGCAGAGACAGAGAGATACAGAGAGGGGAGAGGGGGAGGGAGGGAAAGAGAGATGTCAAAAGGGTTTTGTGGTTCCCGTTCTTTTTAAACAACCAGTTCTCTGCCCTAATGACCAGCTGGGTAGGCATGGCTGGGTGGGGGGGTCATGTGACTGGTGAAAGTGAGTGACGTCGAGTTGGCCACGCCCACCCAGGTTTTGTGGCTCCTGTTGTTTTCTGTGGGAATCGGGTCCGGATGGCTCTTTGAGTGTTTAAGGTTGCCAACCCCTGCTTTAGAACTTAATCTTTAAATTCACTAGGATTCCTGTGTCTAAAAGCAATAGAACAATTGGTTTGTTTGCAGTGTATAATAGCAACAGTGGAATTTTATTCCACCTAAGACCTATCATAGAAAGCTGTCTGTCTTTTTGGCATGCTTGGGACACACACACACACAAATTTCTGCAACAGGTGTTCAGGATTAAGGTAATACCTAATTGACTTGAATTGTTTTAATTGCTACTTCAGGGCATCAGCAGCGAGTTCCTGGAGAACAATGTTTTGTAGCTATAATCAAGCTACTTTTAATAAGCAGTATGAAAGCACAGCCATAATGAGCTAACCCAGTGGTGAAATGCATTTTTTTCCCCTACCGGTTCGGTGGGTGTGGCTTGGTGGGCGTGGCAGGGAAAGGATACTGCAAAATCTCCATTCCCATCCCACTCCAGGGGGAAGGATACTGCAAAATCTCCATTCCCACCCCACTCCAGGGGGAAGGATACTGCAAAATCTCCATTCCCACCCCACTCTGGGGCCAGCCAGGCATGGCATTTGCCGGTTCTCCGAACTGCTCAAAATTTCCGCTGTCGGTTCTGCAGAACCTGCTGGATTTCACCCCTGAGTTAACTCCACATTGTGACTGAGCTTGCATCCTCCATTGGGTAAGGAAGCCGTGCCACTCCAAAGTCACAGAACTGCAATTTTCAAAGAGCATGCTCAGCTCGACCAATTTGAGGGGCTATTTTCCAAGGCCACCTGAAGGCCAGACAAGGAATAACAGATGGAAACTGATCAAGGAGAGATTCAGCCTAGAAATAAGGAGAATTTTTCTGACAGTGAGAGCAATCAACCCATGGAACAGAAGCTGCCTTCAGAAGTTTTGGGAGCTTCATCACTGGAGGCTTTCAAGAAGAGACTGGACTGCCATCTGTCAGAAATGATGTAGGGCAGGTGGGGGTTGGACTAGATGACCTACGAGGTCCCTTCCAGCTCTGTTAATCTAAAAATTGCAAAGGACTTTGGATTTGTAATCTGGTAACTTCCGGCAGGTCGCAGGTTCAGTGCATCTGCCTGATTTTTGAAAATCATTTGTTTTTGCCTAGAATTATATTTTTTTAATTTTTTTTTTAATTTGATTGAATTAAATATATGCCGCCCTTCTCCGGAGACTCAGGGCGGCTTACAATGCGTGAAGCAATAGCCTTCATACTTTTATATATTTTATACAAAGTCAGTTTATTGCCCCTACAAACTGGGTCCTCAATTTACCTACCTTAGAAAGGATGGAAGGCTGAGTCAACCTTGAACCTGGTGAGATTCGAACTTAGAGTAATTGCAGACAGCTCGTGTTAATCACAATGCTTTCAGTCTGCTGAGCCACCAGGCCCTTTGTATATTCTGCCTTCTCGTTCCGCAGCTCAAGAAGCTGACATTAAATCTTGTGTCGGGCATGTTGAACAAGTGGGTTGTGTTGACAGCACGTGACCTGACCTTGTGAAATATGCCCATTTCTCTCAGTTAGAATGAAAGAAAGGAAAGAGAGGAGAATGCTGACTTCTGTTTGGACGTATAATGGAAGGAAATATAGCGCAGAACGTCTGTCCTAGATCACTCGGATGGCTTCAGTGGCAAGATAGCGATGCGAAGCCCTGGCTCTGGAAATTTTCTAACTGCTTTTCAACCCCTGAACAGAATTTCCCCCTTGCTCCAAGAACGGTAGAGTATTTATTTATTATTTATTTATTAGTTCGATTTATATGCCGCCCTTCTCTGGAGACTCAGGGTGGCTTACAATGCATTAAGCAATAGCCTTCATCCTTTTGTATATACCTGCTTTCGGCCCTCCTAAGCGGTGTTCTTTTTTATACAAAGTTAATTTATTGCCCCCACAATCCAGGTCCTCATTTTACCTACCTCAAAAGGATGGAAGGCTGAGTCAACCTTGAGCCTGGTGAGATTTGAACTTGCAGTAATTGCAGGCAGCTGGCAACTTAGTGCTACTTTAACAGCACTTAGTCCTCTGCGCCACCAGGCTCGTATGGACCTTAACGTGTATTAAGTAAAATGCTAAATTGATATGTAAGTACTCCCTGACTTACAGTGGATCTCCAAAAAACTACTTATGATCCAGTTTTGAAGTTAAAGCCATTGCAGCATCCCCCACACGAACAGCATTTGGGCAAATTCACCCCGGCCCCTCTGTCCGCCTGTCCCTCCATCCCTCCCATCAGGGTCCCCGCAGACCTTGGGCCCTCCTCCCCAGTTCCCTCACCGATCATAAACTTTACCATCTGTAGTCCCAGAGGTGCTTTTTCAAGAGGCAGCTGGACTTTCTGGTACGTCCAGCTGCCTCTGGAAAAAAGCACCTTTGGGACAACCATGACCTGGATGACTGAGAATCTCCGTAGACCTTGAAGAAGTTCAGGAAGAAGCTTCTTGGATGAGAAGTGAAACATCTTCAAAGAAAAAACCAGAAAGTCCAGTTCATCCTCTTTTAATGACGCCTTGCGGGGTGGAGCCTGGGCAACTGAATGGAGCTGAGTGTTTACTGGCCAGATGCCCTCCCTGTTGCCAATGCAGAGTTACATTCAGCAGATATATTATTCTCAGGATGCCCAGAGAGAGAAATACCTGCCTCTACCTAGGATCGAGCTCACAGCCTCCTGATTGCCAGAGCGAGAGCTCTACCTCTAGGCCACCGCATCAAAAAGTCCAGCTGCCTCTTGAAAAAGCACCTTTGAGACAACCAATGACCTGGATGACCGAGAATCTCCGTAGACATTTACCTT
This sequence comes from Masticophis lateralis, assembly GCA_030761175.1. NCBI lineage: Eukaryota > Metazoa > Chordata > Lepidosauria > Squamata > Colubridae > Masticophis > Masticophis lateralis. The sequence goes on from JAUDYJ010000013.1 coordinate 8,367,818, forward strand.
CTGTAGATTTCTTGTAGGTGTTATTAGCTAGTTTTAGATAATACACTTTTCCCAAAAGGTTTCCATAATTTTGGCCACTACTGTAGATGTTGGTTGCACCGCTCTTCGCTTGCCTGCTGTCCTGCTTCAGCAAAAGCATTAAATCCAAAGGTGCTTCAAAATGGAAAGGAATTGTTTTTATAGTATAAGCTTTTTGTGGGCCACAGCGAAGTTCCCAAATGGCTCCTTCCATCTTTAGAGTCCCAGAGCCCTTCAGACTTGGAATACCTTGACTTATGACTAATTGAGCCTGGAATTACAGTCATAAATCGTGCTGGTTATAAGCAGGTCCATCACCTGATCAACCTTGATTGTATGATATTGTGGTGGTGGTGAAACAAACCACCATGGTTGTTAAACCGAATTCACAGAAACTGGAAGTAAACACTGGTTTCTGGCAAAAAAAAAAAACCAGTTCAATAAATCGGTCATGTGACTGGGGTGCAGCAAACAGCCATAGCCAAGTGCCCAAAATATGATCACATGACTACAGGACTATGAATCCAGGTCATAAGTACCTTTTTGGGTGGCGTAACTTCAAACGGTCGCTAAACAGTTGGTCATAAGTTGAGGAGTACCTGTACTTCTAGTGAGCTTGGAGTTTACTAATCTGAAATCCTGTTTGCAAATCTTCAGGGACCTAATCTGGCTTCCATTTGTCTGTCTCTCCCTCTCTCTCTCTCTCTCTCTCTCTCTTCCCTTCTCTCCCTCCTCTCTCTCTCCTCCCTCTTCTCTCTCTCCCTCTTCCTCCCTCCCTTCCTCTTCTCTCCCTCTCTCTTCCCCTCTCTCCCTCCTCTCCCTTCCCTCTTCTCTCTCTCCCTCTTCCTCCCTTCCTCCCTCTTTTCTCCCTCTCTCTTCCCCTCTCTCCCTCTTGTCTCTACTCTCTCTCTCCCTTTTTTCTCTCTCTCCCTCTTCCTTTCCTCTCTCCCTCTTCTCTCCTCCTCAGAACAAGTCCATGGAGAGCAAGAAAGCTCCTGTAGAGTTGAAGGAAGCCCCCCCAGCTCACCACCCTCCTCTGCAGCCCTTTGCAGCCGTGCCCCTTCCCGACGTCCACTCTCTCCAGCCAAAGCAAATCCAACTCCCGCCCAACCCTAAAGTAAGCTGCTGTTCTCATGGCTCTGATTCCTCCCCTCGGGTCCCTCAGTTGCACTTTGGTGGCGGCGGCGGCGGCAACATCGATGGTGGTGGTGGTGGCGGCAGCAGCGGCGGCAGCTTGATTCACCCCGGGATGGTCTTAAACACCCCCGGCACTGGGACAATCACCTGGCAGATAGGGTCAGACTTGGCTTGTCAGTCGTCATCTTCTTCGCTCAAGAACGGCCCGGCGAGAAGCAACATGGCCGGCGTGTGCCGGGAAAACCCTGTCCCTTCGTGCCCTCACTTTTCCTGCTGCGGGAAACTCCACTTCCAAGCCTGTCACGGTAACCTGCACAAACTGCATCCGTTTCCCCCCCATCCGGGCTGCACGACTCCGGGCTATTTTTCCTGTTCGGAATTCAGTGGGGCGGCGGGACTGTCGGAGGAACACCTGGCCCAGCCGGAGCGAATGTCTTGCGTTTGCACCAACTCGCTGCACCTAAAGGTTTCACCCCCCCTTTGCTTGAAGGGCTCTCACCACTGCACGGAGTATCTGAGCAAGGTTTGTACTCCCTGTTTAATCCTACAATATCGGGAAGGTTTATCGGTTTCTGTGCCTACCCTTGGGAGCTTTGGCCTGAGGGCGGGTCTGTGACAACTCACCACGATCAACTTGTCACAGAACAACTCACCGCGGGACAAGAGTTAAACTAACATCAAGAAAGGGGACATGGTGGCTCAGTGGCTAAGACGCTGAGTTTGTCGAACGACAGGTTGGCAGTTTGAATACCTAGCGCCACGTAACAGGATGAACTCCCGTTCCTTGTCCCAGCTTCTGCCAACCTAGCAGTTCGAAAGCAGGTAAAAAATGCAAGTAGAAAAATAGGGACCATCTTTGGTGGGAAGGGAACAGCCTTCCGTGCGCCTTTGGCATTTAGTCATGCCAGCCACAGGGACCACGGAGATGTCTTCAGACAGCGCTGGCGGAGGAACGCCGACTGAAGCAATTTGCAGGGAACAACTTTGTTCATTCTCCTTTGCGTCTGGATCTTAGTTCTCTTATCAGTTTCCTGCAAATTGCTTCTAGGCTTTCTGCCAACCCTAGTAAGATTACAATTATTTATTCTTTGGATTCTTGTAGGCTGTTAAGAAAGTTAATTAACAGCCTTTGTTTGAAAAAGACTGATTTAATTTAGTAAACTAAGGTTTGTACAGACTTTGTGCTGCGTTCTTTGGGGTCCGTAGCTGGGGCAGACACCTCTGTGGGAGCTGTAGTAAATAGAACGGCTGGTAGAGGTTGGTTTCTATGCAGTATGCTGTGTGCTAAGACAATGCTGTATTTTTCCTCCACAGTCATCCCAAGAAAATTTAGTAGAAGCAGCGAAAATGTGGCCGGATATTCCTCCTCCAAACGCCCAGGTGGCGCCCCTCTCTCTCCCGCTGTGTAACGGCTGTGGAACCAAAGGAACAAGGAAAGAGAAGAGCCTTCTTTTGGCCAGTAGCTTTGGCCAGCTGACCCCCAAACACGGTAAATATCCTTTGACTCAATCTTTCTTTCTTTCTTTCTTTCTTTCTTTTTTTTTTTTTTGAATAGAAATCTTTATTGGCCAAGTGTGATTGGACACACAAGCAATTTGTCTTAGGTGCATATGCTCTCAGGGTACATAAGGAAAATAAAATACATTCATCAAGAATAAAAAGATACAATACTTGGTGATAGTCAAGGTTACTAATAAGCTATCAAATCGTACTAGGAAACTACTAAAAACAATATCAATTGAAAGATACAAGCTGTCAAGTTTCAATGTCGTCTCAAATAAATTACATTTCAACAAAAAGTCTTTGATAAAATCTCTAATTTATTAAGCACAACAACCGATACCGGACTCCGTCGTAGCCAACACTGGCTTCCTGACCCAAAACCCTCCCTTTCCTTTCCCCACTCCTCTGCACTCATTGGCCATCTTCCAAGTCACTCTGCCCCTAATCTACTGCTCCAGCTCAAAGGAATTCCCCCCCTCCCATCCCATCTTCTAGGGGATATCATCTCCAGGGAGAATAAGTAGGTGAAAAGTCAAATGTCCCTTGCCAGATGCCTCCTCTTCTGCTTCTTATGTCAGCACTAGAGTAATTGCAGCTTGAAGTGCTGACACAAGCAACATGGTTATAGCCAGAAGTGGGAAGAGATAGATACTAGTAAAGATGAGAAGAAGAATAGTAATACAATCTTAGTAGTTAATTTGACAATGTTGTGGAAATTAGTTGTTTAGCAGAGAGATGGTGTTCGGGGAAAAACTGTCCTTGTGTCTAGTTGTTCTGGTGTGCAGTGCCCTGTAGCGTCTTTTTGAGGGTAGAAGTTGAAACAGTTTATGTCCAGGATGTGAGAGGTCTGTAGATATTTTCACAGCCCTCTTTTTGATTCGTGCAGTATACAGGTCCTCCATGGAAGGCAGGTTGGTAGCTACTGGTTTTTTTTGCATTTCTAATTTACTTTAAGTTACTGTAGCTTTAACTTTCCAGTTAATCCAGTGTTTCTCAATCTGGGCAACTTTTAAGATGGATGGACTTCAGTTCCCAGAATTTCTCAGCTTGGGGAATTCTGGGACTTGAAAGTCCCATCCACTTTAAGTGTCCATGGAGATTCTCAGTCATCTAAGTCATGGTTGTGCCAAAGGTGATTTGTTTTCAAGAGGCAACTGGCCTTCCTTCCATCTCCCACCATCCAGTCAGAGCTGAAGAAGTTTCTTGGATGAGAAGCGAAATGTCTTCAAAGAAAAAACGAGAAAGTCCACCTTAAAAGTTGCCAAGGTTGGGAAATTGAGTTAATAAATATATAAATAAGTGCGGTTATTAAAGAGGTTGGATCTTTCTCCTCCTGAACAACACAGGCTCTCCAGAAATCGCCATCTCGAACCAGTTACTGGAAAACCTGCCTCCCATTGGGGTCTTCTGGGATATTGAGAACTGTTCGGTGCCATCTGGTCGTTCCGCCGTGACGGTGGTCCAGCGCATCCGGGAAAAGTTTTTTAAAGGCCACCGAGAGGCCGAGTTCATTTGCGTGTGTGACATTAGCAAGGAAAACAAGGAAGTTATTGAAGAGCTGAACAATTGCCAGGTGAGCGCTCAAAAGATTCAGGGGAATCCGTCAACTCTGGACCGGCTGTGTTTACCGTATTTTTCCATCTATAAGACGCCCCCGTGTATACTCATGTTTCATGGAGAGTAAGTAAGCACACTACAAGCCATCATTGTGCAGGCCATTTTTTTAGAGAGTGAGTAATGCAAGAACAGGAAATGCATCACAGGAGATGAAATCTAGAGTAGCAATGTGATACAGGAAACAACTTCAATAGAGAGAAATGATAGAGCTGTATATAAGGTAGAAGCTCGTCCAGCAGAGCTGGAGGGCGTGAGGTGGGTCATGCCTTCTCTTGACCTCCTGTGTATAAGACGCCCCCCCCATTTTCAAGTAAATATTTTAAAGAGAAAGTAGCGTCTCATATATGGAAAAATACAGTACTCTTTTCTTGAAACGTAATTTCAGTCTCCCTATCCCCCTTTAGGTAACCGTCGCGCACATCAATGCCACAGCCAAGAATGCTGCCGATGACAAACTCCGGCAAAGCCTTAGGAGATTTGCAGATACCCATGCTGCACCAGCCACCGTGGTGCTTGTCTCAAGTACGTATCGACGGCGCTTCGTTCAGGGGTATTTCACAATCCGAAGTTGCCCTACAGAGGCTTACGAAAAATGCACTGCTCTGCGTCACGCATCAAAACCTCCCGAGGTCACTGACTTTTCTCTCGGCGCTCTCTTTTTCCAGCTGATGTCAACTTTGCACTGGAACTCAGCGACCTGAGGCACCGCCATGGTTTCCACATCATCCTGGTTCATAAAAACCAAGCTTCCGAAGCACTCTTGCACCACGCCCACGAGCTCATCCGATTTGAAGAATTCATTTCAGATTTGCCTCCAAGATTACCCTTGAAGAAAACAGTAAGTGACTCATTCATGGTGAGACTTTGAAACGTCACGAGGAGCGGAACGGGCCTTCTTGTTAAATCCATCACACAGATCCCTCTTGCTTCCCCTGTTGGTTGCTGTTGTTAATGTGGAAATAAAGTTGGAAAGGCGAGTAAACATGTACAGGTAGTCCTTGCTTTATGACCACAATTGAGCTCCAAATTTTCTGTTGCTAGGCAAAACAAGTGTTAAACCATGGTTGTTAAGTCAATCCTTCAGTTGTTCAGTTAGTAACACGGTTGTTAAGTGAATCTGGCTTCCCTATTGACTTTGCTCGTCAGAAGGTCACAAAATGGGATCACCTGATCCCGGGACCATCATAAATACGTGCCAGTTGTCCTAGTTTTGACCAGAGGATGCTGCACCAGTCATACAGAGAAAAAACCATAAGTCACATTTTCAATGTCATTGTAATTTCGAAAGTTCACTATACAAATGGTTGTAAGCTGAGGACTACCTGCAAGCTGTTAAAGAGTGACTTAGTTCTTCCACAGTTAAGATAAAAGTTTAAAACACTTTTTTCCCCTTAATATGAAACACATTCTGACTGTCAGCAATCCTCTAAAACCTAAATCTTTTATGCACGCAGGACAGTGTATCACAACCTTGACAACTAAGATTTGTGGATTTAAACTCCCAGAACTCTCCAATCAGCATTCTGGCTGGGGAATTACAGAAGTTGACATTCTCCTATCTGTAGACACCAGAGTTGGAGATATCTGGGGGGGGGGGGGGGGGGGGGTTAATTGATTTATTCCATTTCCATAGCTTTAATTAATTCAAGCGATCCTTTATGGAACAGGCCTCTCTGGGTTTAACCTGAAGAATCTTTGATCTCTGTGGGTTTACTAATCTGAGGAGTCTTTTATTTTAAACTAGCTGGTAACCTGGCGTCGCCCGGGTATTTATAGACATCAAAGCTTTTGTCTGATGGAACCATTGAAAGGGGCCTTTCTTCCCCCTACTCCCATGCCCATCATCCCTGCCCTCTCCTTTTCCCCTCACATTCGCTCCTCTTTCCCGCCCTGTCTACAATCCTGGCACTTTGCCCCAAATCCATCAGGCGCTTCCCCATTGCTCCATTGGAGGGAGAACGTCACAGCTGCCTTTCCAGAGGAAGCTGTGAATGAAATGTCATCACAAACAATTGCCGCACTAGGATGCCGCACTCGCTCTCCTTAACGGCCCAGGCATTCCACAGTTATGGTGGAACACACACACACACACACACACACACACACACACACCAGGAGTGTCTTACCTCTGCAGTATTTGTTTCCAGATAGTAAGTCATCTGTGTACCACGTTTGGTTGAAATTGCTCGAGGCGTTCCAGAGTTATGCTGGAACATACATACATACTTACAGCCTTTTTTATATAGATAAGATTGTCAAAGCGTTTAGCTATGTTGCTTTTTCCCTGGCCTCTTGAAAAGCACACACAAGCACTTTATTATTATTATTATTATTATAATTCTCTGAAACAGGCGTGTCATACTCTGTTATATGTTTACAACCTGCCCACCAACCGAGATAGCAAAAGCGTCTGCTTGAGGCTTCGGCGTCTGTCGGACAATTGTGGCGGGAAAGTCATGACTGTCTCCGGCAGCAGCGCAATCCTCCGTTTCCTCAGTCAAGACAGTGCCGAGCGAGCCCAGAAGCGGATGGAGAATGAAGACGTCTTCGGCAACAGGATCACCGTGTCTTTCACCCCCAAAAACCGAGAGCTGGCAGAAACCAAGAACGCAGGCTCTTCCGTGGCAGAGAAAGCCAAGTCTCCCAAGAAAGTCAACCGAAACGCGAAGCTGTGCCTCATGAGCAGAATGGCCAACGATCCGTCTTCCACCACCAAGGCTGTGGCCTCAAAAGGCCCTCAAGGACACGGGTCCATTCCCAAAAACACCACCGTTAAAAGCTTACAGGTAGGGTGCTTTCCGGTTTATGCCTCTTTTGAAAAAAAATCTAAAGCATTCCCTCCTTTCTGATCCGATCGACTTTTGCAAGGTTTTCGTTTGTTTTTAAGGTGTGCTTCGGAGACAAATGAGCCAAACCTTTGCTTAGAGATGCCTTGTGCCTTTTGAATCCCCTTCCCGGTGACAGTTAGTTCTTTTTACGACCACAATTGAGTCCCAAATTTCCATGACTAAACGAGACAGTTGTTAAGTGAATTTTGCCCCATTTTGCGACCTTTCTTGCCCCAGACGTTAAGTGAATCGCTGCAGTTCTTAAGTTAGTAACAAGGTTGTTCAGTGAATTTGGCTTCCCCGTGGACTTCGGTTGTCAGAAGGTCTCAACAGGTGATGACATAACCCCGGGACACTGCAACCGTCATAAATACATGCCAGTTGCCAAGTGCCCGAATTTTGATCGCATGATCATGGAGATGCTGCAAAGGTCATAAGCGTCAAAAAATGATCATATGTCACTTTTTTCAGAGTTGTTGCAACTTTGAAGAGTGACTAAATGAACTCTTGTAAGTTGAAGTTTACCTATAGCCCTTCTCTCTCTCTCTCTCTCTCTTTCTTTCTTTCCTTCCTTCCTTCCTTCCTTCCTTCCTTCCGTCCTTCCCTCCCTCCCTCCTTTTTCCTTCCTTCCTTCTTTCTTCCTTCCTTCCCTCTTTCCCTTCCTTCTTTCTTTCTTTCTTTCTTTTTTCTTTTCTTCCTTCTTCCTTCCTTCCTTCCCTCCCTCCCTCCCTCCTTTTTCCTTCCTTCTTTCTTCCTTCCTTCCCTCCCTCCCTCCCTTCTTTCTTTCTTTCTTTTTTCTTTCCTTCCTTCTTCCTTCCTTCCTTCCATCTTTCTTTCTTTTTTCTTTCCTTCCTTCTTCCTTCCTTCTGTCTTTCTTCCTTCCCTCCCTCCCTCTTTTTTCCTTCCTTCTTCCTTCCTTCTTCCTTCCTTCCTTCCTTCCATCTTTCTTTCTTTTTTCTTTCCTTCCTTCTTCCTTCCTTCTGTCTTTCTTTCTTTCTTCCTTCCCTCCCTCCCTCCCTCTTTTTTCCTTCCTTCCTTCCATCTTTCTTTCTTTTTTCTTTCCTTCCTTCTTCCTTCCTTCCTTCTGTCTTTCTTTCTTCCTTCCCTCCCTCCCTCCCTCTTTTTTCCTTCCTTCTTCCTTCCTTCCTTCCTTCCCTCCCTCCTTTCCTTCTTTCTTTCTTTTTTCTTTCCTTCCTTCCTTCCTTCCTTCTGTCTTTCTTTCTTCCTTCCCTCCCTCCCTCCCTCCCTCTTTTTTCCTTCCTTCTTCCTTCCTTCCCTCCTTTCCTTCTTTCTTTCTTTCTTCCTTCCTTCCTTCCTTCCTTCCTTCCTTCCTTCTTCCTTCCTTCCCTTCTTTCTTTCTTTCCCAAGGAACTATGTCGCCTTGAATCCAAAACGGGAAGAAGCTCTGAACACCGCCAGGACCAGCTAAAAGAAGGAGTTCCTTCATCGCACAGCAGTTCTACCACAGCAAGTTCGGGAGCCGCCCAGGCCACCAAGAAGGCAGGAGCGGGAGAACCTGCTCATAATAAAAACAAGTACGTTGAGAACCTACAAGGCAGATTTTTGTCGAAGGCTCTGTCAGTGTGTGACGCCTTCACCAAGGTTTTCTTCTTCGCCCAGGAAAGAGACGATGGCAGCCAGAAGCATGAATAGTTCCCCGGTGGACAAGAAGGAGAAGGATAACGCCTTCCAAGTCAGCTTCCCTTCAGCTTTCAGCCTGCTGTCGGCCTCCAGACAGCACAGTCCCATTCTGATCTCTCAAAGCTGTTGGTCATCAAGGTAAGCGTCATTGCATCATCAGGCCATGCGCCGTTATTGTCGTTTTTAGAGAGGAAACGCCACGTATGTCTTCCATTCAGTGTGCGCTGGGACAAAACTGTGTTGCCAGAAAATGTTGATGGGAGTTAGCAGAGATGGCTAAATTGACGGCTTTGATCAAGGAACAAAAAATGGCAAACACTTTTATTTCTACTTGGAAACCGCTTCTGGACTTTCTGCTTGAGGTGGTGGGGAAAAAATGAAACTTCAATTTTGGGGTTTCCCGATTCGATAGAAACAGCTAGTTTAAACTATTACGTAAAAGTTGAGAAGTTGAGGTTTGATGTTATCCGCCTTATTCTACAGCACTGTTGAAAGTCAGTGCTGTTTCTTTCTTCTCCTCCCCCCCTTCTTTTCCCTTCTCTATTTTTCCTACGATTTGCTTTTGTATTTTTTGTATGTTATAACATAAACCAATCAAATGGTTAAATCGTGAAATAAAACTTTGCGCCAGCCTTAGAGCTTCCAGTATTGCAACCGTAGAGTAGTGCTTCTCAACCTGGGGTCCCCAGAACCCTGGGGGGAAGAGGGGGGGCACAAGGTCATCTCAGGGTCTCCATGAAGGCTTGAAGAAATGGTATGATTTCAGTCTTACGTCTTGGGGGTTTCCTTGGCCACAAAAGGTATTTAAAAGGGCTCCGTGGTGAAGAAAGGCTTGAGAATTACTGCCCTAGAGCTCTGCATGGAATTCATAACCTTGGGGGGGGGGGGGGGATCTGATTGTTGTTCCCCTCCCTGCAAAAAAAAAAACCCCTTAAAGAGACGTTGACACAAGAATTTTGAAGGAAGTGTCATTGATATACTGTATTTTAATATACAGGAAAACCTCTTGACTGTAATTGAGCCTGGCCAGTCCAGTCGTAACTCGTGACGGTTGTAAAATGGGAGTTTTCTGGTTCCTTGAGACAATCTTTTGCCTGTCGTTCTGTGACCCTCAAAAGGGTTTTTTTCTCTCTAAGTCTGTGATAGATGATTAGATAGATAGATAGATAGATAGATAGATAGATAGATAGATAGATAGATAGATAGAGTGGGTAGGTAGATAGAGTGGGTAGGTAGATAGAGTGGGTAGGTAGGTAGGTAGGTAGGTAGGTAGGTAGATAGATAAAGAAAGAAAGAAAGAAAGAAAGAAAAGATTCTAGAGTATAAGACATACTTTTTCCCCCCCTAAAAGAGGCTGAAAATTTGGGTGCATCTTACACTCCGAATGTAGTCCCACCCACCCACCAGACCCCACCCTTCAGCCTACACGCATCCTCTTCCTGGCTGCAGAGATTGCCACAGACAATGGCTTGTGTTTTTGGGATCCGCGTGTTGCGTTTTCAGCCTCCAAACGCTCCGTTTGAGAGCCATTTCAAGGCTGCAGGGATCGCCAAAGAACATCGCTCACAACCAGCGAAGCTGACCAGGCTAAGGACACTAGCCAGATGAATACCTGGTAGACAGAGCCAGAATTTCCCCCCCCCCCCCATTTTCCTCTCCAAAAACTAAGGTATGTCTTATACTCCGGTGTATTTTATACTCTGAAAAATATGGGGTGTGTGTGTGTGTGTGTGTGTGTGTGTATGTATGTATGTATAATGAATGATTCCAGATTCTCTTTCTTTCCTTCCCTCGGCCTCAGGAGCGTCTCTCCAAGCGTTTCGAACAGGTCTTCTCCCCTCACTTTGAATGTCACAAATTCTTCCGGCCATGCAGACTGCCCAGATCCATTTGCAAATGGAGCAGACATTCAGATTAGCAATCTGGATTACCGACTTACCCGAAAAGAGCTGCAACAAACTCTGCAGGATACCTTCACTAAACACGGCAAGGTAAACAATCCCACCCGTCATCCAGGCCGCTGTTTATTACTTAACTTACAGTGTGGGTGTTTGTAATTGTCTAAATGCCTTTTAAATTGTTTCAGTTGCTTTAGCGCTTTTAAGAATCATAAACCCAAACCTGGCTGTTTTAGTAGCTCCATAAGTACGTCAGTACAAAGTGCTGTAGATTTGTAGATTTTGAAGATCATAGTAGCCTCCAGTTTTAGCACTAGCAATAGTGCTTAGACTTATATACTGCTTCACACAGTGCTTTACAGCCCTCTCTAAGCGGTTTAGAGTCAGCCTCTTGCCCCCAATAATCTGAGTCCTCATTTTAGCAACCTCGGAAGGATGGAAGGCTGAGTCAACCTTGAACCGGTCAGGATCGAACTGCTGGTAGTAAGTTAGCCTGCAATACTGCATTCTAACCACCATGAAGGAAGGAAGGAAGGAGGGGAAGGGAAGGGAAGGGAGGAAGGAAAGGAAAGGAAAGGAAAGGAAAGGAAAGGAAAGGAAAGGAAAGGAAAGGAAAGGAAAGGCCGTAGCCATAGCCATAGCCATAGCCATAGGCATAGGCATAGCCATAGCCATAGCCACGGAAATATTACTTAGATTTATATACTGCTTCACGATACTTTTATAGCCCTCTCTAAGCAGTTTGCAGAGGCAGCCTATGGCCCCCAACAATTTTGGGTCCTCATTTTACCCACCTCGGAAGGATGGAAGGCTGAGTCCAACCTTGAGTCAACCTTTTGATAATGATTTTTGCTGGGGGGGGGGGTTCCCTTTTTTAATCAGGTAAAGAATGTAGAACTTAGCCCTCACACCGACTATCAGTTGAAGGCTGTCGTTCAGATGGAGAACCTTCAAGAGGCCATCGCTGCTGTCAACAGCTTGCACAGATACAAAATCGGTAACAAGAGGATCCAGGTCTCTTTAGCCACTGGAGCTGCCAGCAAATGTCTGGCACTGATGAGGTAAAACGACAGCAGCTATGATTCGTCCTGAAGCGCTTTATGTCTCCGTACTGAAAACGTTCTGTGGATTAGAGCAGGGGTCCTCAAAGTAGAATCTTTGCTACTTATCAGCCTAGTTCAATAATGGCGAAGCTTTTCGGCACCGAGTGCCCAAACCGGAGTGCATATCACAGCCCCAGAAAGGCGAAGATCAGCTGGTCTTCTGATTTCCAGTGCACACTTTGGGTTTCCTGCATATACATCAGTGGTGGGTTCTATAGAACCGGTAGTAAAACCGGCGGGAGGCTCCGCCCACTGACCCCGACATCATCAAAACGCTTCTGCGCAGAAGCTGGGGATGGCGCGTGTGCCCACAGAGGGGGCTTTGTGTGCCACCTCTGGCACGTGTGGCAAAGGTTCGCCATCATGGGTCTAATTCAGGGGTCCGCAACCTTAAACACTGAAAGAGCCATTTGGACCCGTTTCCCACAGAAAAGAAAACACCGGGAGCCACAAAACCCTTCCTGTGCCTGACTATTTCTTGAGCGGCCACAAAACTAGCCTATGTCATTGAATTAAATGTTCTGTTTTCTTCTAAAACTTTTCTTTTCTTGGATTTATCCATGGTTGGCCTACCGGGGGTTGAAAAGCTCAATAAATTGTATGCTGGCGGTTGTGGCAGATTGGCGGTTGTGACACATATTTTGAGCTGCAGGGAGCCGCAGCAGAGGGGTGAAAGAGCCACATGCGGCTCCAGAGCCACAAGTTGCTAACCCCTGGCCTTGTTGCTTTCAAGAACAGCCTCGCGGTTCTGCAAAGAAAGAAAGAAAGATGCCCAATGCTGTTCCTTAACGCGCTCTTCTCTTTTTTACAGTTCAGAAGCAATATCCATTCTTCAGGACGCCCCAGCCTGCTGCCTCCCACTTTCCAAATTCACTGAGATTTACGAGAAAAAGTAAGTGGGAAACTTTGCACCCAATGCTTTGCTGAGTCCAGGAAACTCAAAACTCGCTGTTTGCGGTCATTTTGATCCGGAATTTAATCCCTCCTGCAGGTAGTCCTCGACTTAAAACAGTTCATTTAGTGACCTAAACTAAAGCTACAATGGCACTGGAAAAAGTGACTTACGACCATTTTTCACATTTATAACCATTGCAGCATCTCCCCGTGGTCACATGATCAAAATTCTGTTGTTTGGCGGCTGACTCATATTTATGACGGTTGCTTGTGTCCAGGGGTCACGTGACTCCCTTTTGCGACCTTCTGACAAGCAAAGTCCACGGGGAAGCCGGGTTGATTTAAGAATCGAGTGACTAACTTATGAACTGCATCAATTCACTTAACTTATAGCAAGAAAAATCGTAAAATGGAGGCAAAACTCACTTCACAAATGTTTGGGCTCCATTGTGGTCATAAGTCGAGGACTACCTGTATTCCAAGATGTCTGTGATTGTTCTGACTTAGGCTTCCTTAGAAAATATACAGCACAACCTTAGTCCCAGCAAACCTTTTTAATTCATAAGGCTGTGAATTATTGTCATTCCCAGTCTGAAAGGGTTCTCAAACAGTCTTTCAGGGGAGTGTTTACAAATACCCACCTTATCTCCCTTGGAATGCTGCCAGAGAACTAATTGCCACATGCAGGGCAAGGCCAAACTTAGCACAGAGTCAAACAGAACTTTCTCAGAGCTTTTACCGACCAAATGAACTAATTGCTTCCTGCAAAAACTCACGTCCCGTTCACTCCTCTTTTATGTCTTATGGGGGGGGGCAATCATCTCCATGCCTTACTCCCAAGTCGACCCTGTTTTCTTCATTGTTCTCGTCTTTCAGCAGCTCTGCACATGCACACACTGGGAACAGGCTCCCACTGTTCTTCTGCCTCGCTGATGTCAGGCTCCAGAGGCAGCAAATAACTAGCAGATGGCCTTGGCCCCCTCTCTGCCTCCGACTCAGAGCCCTTGTCTGAGCTTCCCCAGACTCCAGGACTGGCCCACGTTCCTCCCCAACCGCCTCACTGTCTGACTCCGCTGCCAGCTCTGCTGGCCACTGACGGGCCACAACAGTAATAGCTGCAAATGGCTTCTTTTGCTTGCTTTTTTTTTTTTTTCATTTCACTAAGCAGTTTCTGTTTCTAGGTTCGGACACAAGCTGAATGCGTCGGACTTGCACAAGTTAACAGACATCGTAGCGATCCGCGATCAAGGCAACGGTCGTCTGGTTTGCCTCCTGCCCAGCAGCCAAGCGAGGCAGAGCCCGTTGGGATCTTCACAGTCTCACGACGGCTCCTCTGCGAACTGCAGCCCCATCATCTTCGAAGAACTGGAGTATCACGAGCCTGTCTGCAAACGGCATTGCGTGATCAAAGACTTCAGGTGAATTTGCCTCTCCCCCACCTCCCCTCCCCTCCCACTTTCTCTGCAATCAGTCTACTTCGGAGTCCATTTAGTTATTGTAGAAGTTGGGAAAATAAAGCTTCAAGCACAAACATAAATCAAAAAGAGGGCTGTGAAAATATCTACAGACCCCTCGCATCCTGGACATGAATTGTTTCAACTCCTACCCTCAAAACGACGCTATAGAGAACTACACACCAGAACAACTAGACACAAGGACAGTTTTTTCCCCCGAATGCCATCACTCTGCTTAACAACTAATTCCCACAACACTGTCAATAATTTATTAAGACTGTATTACCGTTTGTCAGCATTTCACACTGCATTTACTCTAATACTGACATAAGAAGGAGAAGCGGAGGCATCTGGAGTGGGACGGTTGACCCTTCGCCTACTTATTTTCCCTGGAGAGAATACCGCCTAGGAGATGGGATGGGAGGGGGGAAATTCCTTCGAGTGGGAGCAGTAGATTAGGGGCAGAGTGACTGGGAAGATGGCTAATGAGGGCAGAGGAGTGGGGAGAGGAAAAGGAGGGTTTGGCTGAGGAAGCCAGAGTTGGCTGCGATGAGTCGGAGTAGAATGTTCGTGCTTAATAAATTAGAGGTTTTTTTCAAAGACTTTGTTTGAAATGCAATTTATTTAAGACGACTTCAAAACTTGACACTATTATTCTTCTCTTCCTTTCTAGTATCTATCTCTTCCCACTTCTGGCTATAACCATGTCTCTTGTATCTTTCAATTTATATTGTTTTTATTTGTTCCCTAGCACGATTTGATAGCTTATTAGTAACCTTGACTGTCACTAAGTGTGGTATCTTTTTATTCTCGATGAATGTATTTTAATCTCCTTATGTACCCTGAGAGCATTTGCACCTAAGACAAATTCCTTGTGTGTCCAATCACACTTGGCCAATAAAGAATTCTATTCTATTCTAAATGTTTAAACTGTGGGCTGTACTGGAGATGGTTATAGAGGAAAATTTTCTTTGCTCAGCTTCCTATAAAACTTAACTTGGCCGTTGGTTGTTATTGTTTTTTGTTTTTCAGCGAACAAGACTTTGATCCCGACTCCTACAAAATCCCCTTTGTGATTCAATCTCTGAAGGCATTCGCTCCTCAAGTCCATAGCTTGTTACAGACCCACGAGGGGACAGTACCACTACTCAGGTAAAAAAAAAAAAAGTTGCTCGAATAGCCAAAGCTTCAGCAAAATTGCATATTAAAAATTGTTCCCCATTCACCCCTGACTTTCCTCTCTTCCATAAGGGAACTGGTTCTGGGCCAGAAAAGGACAGTTAGCAACGAAGAGGCATGCCAGGAAACTGCATTTCTGCAGCCAAATGGATGTGTGTACACACACACACATACACACACATCAAAGAAGTGCTGAAATTACATCCTATCTCGTAGAGAGGCACTTTGAACTTTTATTTATTAGGGCAAAGCAGAAACCACAGAGAATTGGACTTCACTTAATCCCCCCTCTTAATTTGCATTTTCCAATTGGCTCTGTTGCTTCTTCTCTCTTGCCTGGATTGCAGATGAATTGATGTCTTTATTCCATGCTCTTCTGTCCTTTTTCTCTCCCTCTCTCCTTCCTTCCTTCCTTCCTTTTCCTCCCCTCCCCCTTCCCTCCATTGCAATTATTTATAGTGTTTGAAAAAGAATCATATTTGGGAGGGGGGCATTTAATTTTCTCTTCCTCCCCCTTTCCTCTGTCATTCACCTGTCCTTAAATAGTAAATCACCTACACAATCATTAGGGCGGTAGCCTACTGGCTAAAAATGACTCAGATGGACGCCAGTAGACTTCCTAAAATCTGCCTAGAGGAACAGAAGATCTCAAATCCTCAAAAGTATTCCTGGCTAACTCGGCTGTCAGATATATTGAATCGATATGGTGCAGGGTTTCCGTTGTGCGACACACTGAAGCAAGTTAAACAACGGATTTTTTAAAAAAAATTTAAAAAATTTGATTTATATGCCGCCCTTCTCCAGAGACTCAGGGCAGCTTACAATGCATTAAGCAATAGCCTTCATACTTTTGTATATATTTATACAAAGTCAGCTTAATGCCCCCACAAACTGAGTCCTCAATTTACCCACCTTAGAAAGGATGGAAGGCTGAGTCGACCTTGAACCTGGCTAGGATTGAACTCGCAGAAATTGCAGGCAGATGGATCTTAATTGCTGCCTTTAGTAGGAGGCATTAGCCCCCTACGCTACTCAGGCTCTTATTAAAGATATACATGGGCAAATGGACATGGCAACTTTTTCAACTAATTGCTCCCTTAAGCTTCTGACAGCAGTTAAAACAACTTTCACCCTGGAAAAATATTTACACCTAGAAATGCCATCAGTGGAGAGAGAATTATTTGTCAAGTTTAGATTTGAACTTTTAGATACCAATGTTAAATTTGGATGATACCGGAAAATCCTGTATGACGAAAGAACATGTATATGTGGGGCAAACGTTGTGGAGGATACGGCGCATATGATATTTGAATGTAGGCTGTATGAAGAAGTAAGAAAACAATATCTGTCCCCAATTATAAATAAATTTCCCCACTGGAATGTAAGGTATAAATCAACATTTCTATTGAAGGCAGACTCTCCTCCCCTGATAAGGGCTATCCCTCACTACCGTAAAAGGATGACAGCAATACGAGCCAGTTACATTGAAAAGAATTTCATTGATTGTAAGAAAGACGAGCTGAGTTAGAGAGGAGCTATTTCATTTGGGTTATCTAGTTTTGGAAATTTAGATACTGAATTTCGATATTGTTAAATTTTAATGTCATAAACCATATATTTTTTACACTGTTATTTCTGTAACTCTTTGTTCCATCTTTCCCTTTTTATTTTTCTTTGAAATGGCCTTCGGGCTATTCAATAAAATACATACAAAATTGTAAATCTGCAATCTGTATAATATAATGATTGCTCAGAGAGGCTGGCTGTGAAAACAGCTTACAAACGGTTGCTCTATATTTATCGCCATCCATCTGTATTTCCTGTATGCCATTTGATCTTATTGCCCTTTAAGAAGCTAGCTCCTATTAACGAGAAAGCAGGCAAGTATCCGTCACAGTATCATTCTTGTATCTCTCGCCAAAAGCCACTTGACATCGTGCCAGATTTTTTTTTTTTGTGAAATCAAACACAGCCGCACAACCCAGCCATTACGTGGCTTTAGTTTGAAAGTCCAATTCGATGAATAGAAAAGAGATGACTGCCCATTCCTTGCCAATAAACATCAGAGAGCGATGAAACCACTAGGGATTCGAACCACTGAACTGCCAACCTTTCGATCCACAAGCTCAGCGTCTTAGCTGCTGAGCCACCGCGTCCCTATTTTCTTACATTCACTTTTTTTCTCTCTATCTTTTTATAGCTTCCAAGACTGTTATGCTTCAGAATTTAACAGTTTAGAAATGGTTCAAGAAGGCCATGGAGGCGTCCCTCTGGAGCACCTTATCTCCTGCGTTCCTGGTATTAATATTGCTACGGCACAAAATGGCATCAAAGTTGTAAAATGGATACATAATAAACCGCCACCTCCTACCACAGGTATTTTATTTTACTCCTCCTTGGTCGCTGCCTAAACTTGACCATTCATCCTGTTGCTCCCCCTGCGTCTGAACTTGCAAAGACAACCTGTGAAGTGGGAGACATCCCACCTATATGAAGTCTGGAGAACGTTTCTCTTCCCAGCCTACCAAGATTGCCCACTAGCAACCCTGAACTTCTTGGACACACATTTTGTGTGTTTGTTTGTATTCATTTGTTGTTGTTGTTAGTTGTGAAGTCATGTCTGACCCATCGCGACCCCATGGACAACGTTCCTCCAGGCCTTCCTGTCCTCTACCATCCTCTGGAGTCCATTTAAGCTCACACCGACTGCTTCAGCCACCTCGTTCTCTGCCGTCCCCTTCTTCTTTTGCCTTTGAACTCTGGTGCTGGAAAAGACTCCTGCGAGTCCCTTGGACTGCAAGGCGATCCAGCCGGTCAGTCCTAAAGGAGATCTACCCTGACTGCTCTTTAGAAGGCCAGATCCTGAAGAGGAAACTCAAATCCTTTGGCCACCTAATGAGAAGGAAGGGCTCCCTGGAGTAGTAATGCTGGGTACGATGGAGGGCAGAAGAAGGAGGGGACGGCAGAGAATGAGGTGGCTGGATGGAGACACTGAAGCAGTCGGCGTGAACTTAAATGGACCCTGGACAGGAAGGCCTGGAGAACGTTGTCCATGGAGTTGTGGTGGGTCGGACACAACTTTGCAACTAACAATAAACCTAAATAGCTTAAATTTATGGTGTTAGAGGAGTTGTCCATTCAAAGGTTTGAAAAGAACAGAGTGATTTCCTCCCACAGTAAACAGGGATTAGTGTCTTAAGCAGGCACAAAAAAATCAGGACCGCATCTGAAGTTTCAGTTAAGAATATTTGTTGCTCATGCCTACACTCAAGAATCTAGTCATCACTAATGGCCATTGCTAAACTGGCACTAGATAAGAGTTAACACAGTTCAAAAGGGGCTGGACTTACACTCCTTATGGGAACATAAGGACTCCAGGCTGATTCCTCTCTTGACTCCTTCCACAAGCTCTGCCTCTCATCTTACAATTACTCCTTCAAAAGGGGTACTTCCTCCCATTTTTGCTCCTTGACTCTATGGTGTTTGTTGCCTTCTCATGCATTCCTCCAAGTAAAGATGCCTTCTTGGTCTGCTTTTCTGCGTTCTAGAGCCTTGGCTGTTGCGTTCAAAGAGCCCCGTGGGCAACCCACAACTTATCCAGTTCAGTAGAGAAGTGATTGATCTCCTTAAAAACCAGCCCTCCTGCATTATATCCGTCAGCAAGTTCATCCCCATGTACCACCATCATTTTGCCAAGCAGTGCCGTGTGTCTGATTATGGGTATTCCAAGTTAATAGAGCTGCTGGAATCCGTGCCTCACGTCCTGCAGGTGAGTTCAGATGTTCTGCTACTTGCCAGAGATGTTGACCTCCAAGGGCTGGCTTTCAAAGGGAACTGGCATCATGTGAAGATGAAAAAGTGACTCCACGCATCTTACAATTCACTTACCATCTTGGTTTGCATCAGAAATCCTGCTCCGAATTGTCATAAATTGAGTCCTTATAGCTCTTAGGGACACGGTGGCTCAGTGGCTAAGATGCTAAGCTTGTCAATCAAAAGGTTGGCAGTTCAGCAGTTCGAATCCCTAGCACTGTGTAACAGGGTGAGATCCCGTTACTTGTCCCAGCTTCTGCCAACCAAGCAGTTCGAAAGCACGTAAAAAAAAATGCAAGTAGAAAAATTGGGACCACCTTTGGTGGGAAGGTCACAGCATTCCGTGCGCCTTTGGTGTTGAGTCATGCCGGCCACATGACCACGGAGACGTTTTCGGACAACGCTGGCTCTTTGGCTTTGAAACGGAGATGAGCACTGCCCCCCAGAGTCGAGAACGACTAGCACCTATGTGCGAGGGGAACCTTTACCTTTATAGTTCTTATGTCAGCGTTCCAAGTAAAGCACCCATAGAATACGAACTCTGAGGCACTCAAATCCCTCAAATAACAGTTTATTGGATACATCATTTTGGCACAGACTGGTGAAAGCCGACTCTCATGTTTCCAGTGATTTTCACCAAATGAAAAGTTCCCTTCCCTTCAAGTCACTGGTCACGCTGTCCAATCCAGGTCCTGGCTGGTTGCTGAGTTACCGGCTCCTCCTCTGGCCAGCCACCTGTGAGAATGACCTTAGTTCCCACAGGAAAACTTTATTGTTTTTACTACAAAACCTTATCTAGCTATTCCCCACCCCACCCCCACACTGTGTGGCAACCCTGAAGCCTCTAAGATGGCTTCGGTCAGGCTCACTTCAGGATTGACATCCTATTGACTTGGTCTTGTCCAGATCTGTGGCGTTCGCCTTCAGATTTTGGTCCCAGTCCTTCACGCTAATCAAGAGAAATATCAGATTTATGAGCGTTTTAAGTTTCGCCCTAGATCACCCTACAAACTTTCTCTCTCTTTTTTTTTTTTCCTTCTCAGATTCTCGGGATAGGAACCAAGCGGTTGTTAACCTTAACACACAGGGCTCAAGTAAAGCGATTTACTCAAGACTTACTAAAGCTTCTGAAGTCCCAGGCCAGTAAGCGAGTTGTAGTCAAAGAATTCTTACATGCTTATCACTGGTAGGTACGCATAGCTGTGGCAAGTATCTTTTTGCATTGTCAACCCCAAATGTAAAAATATCCTCTCTGTTGTTGTTTTTTAATTTAGCAGCTTGGGGTTTAAAGCGAGCCATTTTTTTTTTTTTTTCGTGGTAAGGGAGACCCCGATTTCTCTAGACTCTAGAAAGAGTGCAGAGAAAAGCAACCAAGAAGATTAGGGGACTGGAGGATAAAACATATGAAGAACGGATGCAGGAACTGGGTATGTCTAGTTTAATGAAAAGAAGGACCAGGGGTGACATGATAGCAGTGTTCCAATATCTCAGGGGCTGCCACAAAGAAGAGGGAGTCAAGCTATTCTCCAAAGCCCCTGAGGGCAGGACAAGAAGCAACGGGTGGAAACTACTCAAGGAGAGAAGCAACCTAGAACTAAGGAGAAATTTCCTGACAGTGAGAACAATGAATCAGTGGAACAACTTGCCACCAGATGTTATGAATGCTCCAACTCTGGAAGTTTTTAAGAAGAGGTTGGATAACCATTTGTCTGAAGTGGTTTAGGGTTTCCTGCCTAAGCAGGGGGTTGGACTAGAAGACCTCCAAGGTCCCTTCCAACTATTCTATTCTATTCTATTCTATTCTATTCTATTCTATTCTATTCTATTCTATTCTATTCTATTCTATTCTTCTCTCAAAATTAAAATCATCTAAAAATCAATAAAATCCTCTAGTTTTAGAGGTTTACAGAATAGAAGGACTTGAAATGAGTCAATTTTTAAAAATGTGGCTGCTGTTAAAGATGGAACACCGGAAACGTGCCAATTTGGGTGGGTGGGGAGGCTAAGGGTCTCTTCGTAAATATATATATATTTTTTTTAATTATCTCCATCAAACTACTGCCATCATTCTGGAATCTTCAACCTGTGGGCAGTAAATGGCATGTATCCTAAAGTGAAGATTTACAGTAAATACATAGCTTGAGAAACGATCGTTACATTTAAAAAAAAAATTTTTTTTTAATTTGATTTATATGCCGCCCTTCTCTGAAGACTCAGGGTGGCTTACAGTGCGTTAAGCAATAGCCTTCATACTTTTGTATATTTTTTATACAAAGTCAGCTTATTGCCCCCACAAACTGGGTCCTCAATTTACCTACCTTAAAAAGGATGGAAGGCTGAGTCAACCTTGAGCCTCAAACTTGCAATAATTTTAGACAGCTGAATGTTAATAACAGGCTATTTAGCCTGCTGAGCTATCTGAGGCTCTTCTCGGTTCTGAGTTTTAAACCTCAAAAAAATGTTTTGCTTTTCTTTTCTTTTTTTTCTTCTTTTTTTTTTTGGTTTCCAGTAGAGGCTTACCCGTGGACAAGTAGAAAGCTTCCATTTCGTGCTTGCTTAGCTAGTTCTACAGTCTGAGCTTAATGCAGTATTTTTTTCCTCAAAAAAAAATTCTGAATTATTAATCTCGCAGGTGTTTCTCGAAAGACTGGGACGTCACAGAATACGGAGTGTGTGAATTGGTGGATCTAATATCCGAAATTCCCGACACGACGATTTCTTTGTCTCAGCAAGATAATGAAATGGTCATTTGTATCCCAAAGAGAGGTATGTTGCCGTTTGCGGAAAACATCGGTAAAATTCTTGTCTCTTATCTCGCTCAACCTTGCTTTGTCAAATAAGGTGGATACAGGCACTTCTCAATTTACATCAGTTTGTTTAGAGACCATTCAAAGTTACAACAGCAAATTTTTGGGCTCCATTGTGGTACGTAAGTCGAGGACTTGCCTGTATTGTGACGAAACATCAGAGGAGAAGGTGCTATTCTCAAGAGTGGTGAAGATCCAGGAGACAAATGTGTAAATCCCCAAGCTGAGTTAGCAAGAGAGAAAAAAAATTGCCCATTTTGCTAGGCAGGCTGTTACTTATTGATCGGTGAGGTTTATTTATCGCCTCGATTGACTAGGGACTGTAGCTAGTGAGAAAATAAAGCTATTTCCATCCTAATGGACTTCGGAATAGATTGTCTTTTAAGAGAGAAAAAGAGTTCAGTTGTGGGGAAATCGTGTGACCTCCCCTGTCTCCTCCAACCCATTTTTTATTTTATTTTTTTAGCTCCATAAATCTTTCCAGAGAGAGTCCATGTAAACTGTGCTTGCCTGCCAAAGACACTGAATTTAGAGAGATGCCAGCTAGCCTGGCAGTTTTAAGATTCTCTCTTAAATTCCTGAAGGAAAGGCAGGATGCCAGAAGCCTGAGAAATGAATGAATCCCTGAAACGTAACAAAAAAGACAGAAGGAAGAAATATAATCCTGGAAATTCAGAAAACGCTGTAGATGTCAGGGTTGTGGGGGGCGGTTGTAGATCAGATTTCAATTGGCTTGATGATAGAGAACGAAAAGCTGGATTTATCCTGACTTCGTCCCCAAATATTCACTCTATATCAGTGTTCCTTTTTTAAAAAAACATGTTTTATTTACAGTTTTCCTTTTACACCATATTTTTTGGACAGTGTATTGACCTGGTCACATCTTTTTTAAACAGCACTAACAATGGAATGGAATTAGGATAGGATAGGATAGGAAAGATAGGATAGGATAGGATAGGATAGGATAGGATAGAATAGAATAGAATAGAACAGAACAGAACAGAATAGAATTTTTTATTGGCCAAGTGTGATTGGACACACAAGGAATTTGTCATTGGTGCAGATGCTCTCGGTGTACATAAAAGAAAATATACATTCGTCAAGAATCATAAGGTACAACACTTAATGATAGTCATAGGGTACAAATAAGCAATCAAATCATATTAGGAAACAGGCAATATAAATCGTAAGGAAACAAGCAACAAAGTTACAGTCGTACAGTCATAAGTGGGATGAGATGGGTGATGGGAACGATGAGAAGATTAATAGTAATGCAGACTTAATAAATAGTTTGACAGTGTTGAGGGAATTAGTTGTTTAGCAGAGTGATGGCGTTCGGGAAAAAACTGTCCTTGTGTCTAGTAGTTCTGGTGTGCAGTGCTCTATAGTGTCATTTTGAGGGTAGGAGTTTAAACAGTTAGCGTCGTTTTGAGGGTAGGAGTTGAAACAGTTTATGTCCAGGATGCGAGGGGTCTGTAGATATTTTCACAGCCCTCTTTTTGACTCGTGTAGTATCCAGGTACTCAATGGAAAGCAGGTTGGTAGCCATTGTATTTTCTGCAGTTCTAATTATCCTCTGAAGTCTGTGTCTGTCTTGTTGGGTTGCAGAGCCAAACCAGGCAGTTACGGAGGTGCAGATGACAGATTCAGTAATTCCTCTGTAGAACTGGATCAGCAGCTCCTTGGGCAGTTTGAGCTTTCTGAGTTGGTGCAGAAAGAGCATTCTTTGTTGTGCTTTTTTGGGTGACTTCGGGCCAGTCACCAGGAGATTGTCAGTTCTAGTCCCAGCATATACTGAGTGATTTTGAGCCAATCACTAGGAGATTGTGAGTTCTAATCATGAAAGCCAGTTGGGTGACCTTGGGCCAGTCACCAGGAGATTGTCAGTTCTAGTCCCACCATAGCCATGGAAGCCAACTGGGTGACTTCGGACCAGTCACTTTCTCCCCCCCGCAAAACCCATCTCACAGTTGTTGGGAGGGAGAAGAGGAGGAAGGAGTAGTCCATATGTTCACCACCTTGAGTTATTTATAAAAATGAATGAAAGTGGGATACAAATAAATTTGATTTTTGTGGGACCCTGAGAGCAGCCTGGCGGGAACAACAGGGGTCCTCAGACCACACTTTTAAGAAATGTTGCTAAATGTGCTCCTTTTCCATCTTCAGAACGTACCAAGGAAGAAATCGAACGGACGAAGCAGTTCTGCAAAGAAGTGGTTGATCTGCTACGCCACCAGCCCTATTTCCGTATGCCTTTCAACAAATTCATCCCGTCCTATCACCATCACTTTGGGCGCCAGTGCAAACTGGCCCATTATGGATTTACCAAACTACTTGAACTTTTTGAAGCCATACCTGATATCTTACAGGTAAGGCAATTGTAAGAGGAAGGGATGGCCGATCCTGAGGGTGGAGTGAAAAGGGGAATCAGCCTAGAATCCCTACCTAGTCACAAAAGAACTACATTTCACATTACTGAAATTACATGTGGGCTGTTTGATAACAAGGTGTTTAGATAACGTAATGCAGAGGTAGCCAACCTGTGCAAAATGATGATAATATTCTAAGTTACTCTTCATAATCTGCTTGTTCTGGATGTAGGATAACTATGTCCATGCAGGGGTGGGCTTCAAAAATTTTAGTAAGGGGTTCTCGATGTCAGCACGTCAAGATGCATTTATCCTAGTGCTGACATAAGAAGGAGAATGCAAGCATCTGCAACGGGACGGTTGCCTTTCACCTACTTAGATAATGTCCCCTAGGAGATGGATGAGGGGGGGGGAAATTCTTTTGAATTGGAGCAGTAGATTAGGAGTGAGTGATTGGGAAGATGGCCAATGAGTGCAGAGGAGTGGGGGAAGGAAGAGGAGGGGTTTTGGGTCAGCACGTCAGTGCTGGCTGCATGGAGTCGATGTAAAAAGTGCCGTGCTAAATAAAATGGAAGTTTGTTTCATAAAAGACTTTGTTTGAGATGCAATTTATTTGAAGACGGCCTGAAAACCTGACACTCTGCCCAGTGGCTGGGTGGGCGTGGCCTAGTCAGCCTCCTACACCACGGGGGTGGGTGGATGTTTTTGCCCTCCCTGGGCTCCGGAGACTTTCCTCGAGCCTCCGGGAGAGCAAAAATGGCCGCCCAAGACTCCAGAGACCTCTGGAGGGCCTATTTCCAGCCTTCCCGAACTTCCGGTAGGGCCTGTTTTTCTCCCTCCCGGAGCCTCCACGCGCGTGCTGCAAAACGGGCCACGTGGGGACTCCTGGGCGGGGCGGGATGGGGTGGTGGGGCCAGCCAGGAGTGGGATTTGGGGGTTCTCCAAACTGCACAGAATCTTAGCTAGAGGTTCTCCCGAACCCCCAGCAACCCACCCTTGTGTCCATGAGCTCACTGGAAATCCAACTTAATGCTGTCTTTGTCTTACATGGCTTTTGAAAGAAAGAAAGATCTACCGAGCTTTGAATCCTGCAGTTGCTCTCAATATTCTAGCATTGCCTTCTGCAGTCTCTTCTCTTAATTAACCCCAAGCCGACATTCCGTCTCCAGGTCCTGGAATGCGGCGAGGAGAAAATCCTGACGCTAACCGAGACAGAACAAGTCAAAGCTTTAGCTGCCCAGTTTGTTAAGCTGCTCCGTTCCCAGAAGGATAAATGCCTCCTGATGGCAGACGTCCTTGTCGAATACGCTAAAACATTCGGCTACCCGTTGCGTCTCCAGGACTATGACGTTGGCTCCGTTCCAGCTCTGATGCAGAAACTTTGCCATGTCATTAAAGTAGGTTTTCAAATGCTGCGTGAGGAAAAAACCAACCTGATTTTTTTGGGGGGTGGGGCGGGTGTCTCGGGGATGGAGGTGGGTCAGTTGAGCAATCCATGGAAACGCCAGGGCTGAGCGACTCAAAATACCTCGTGAAATCTTCCTTCTAGAACTCTGAATGATGAGGACGTCTCTCTTCCCCGATCTTGTGTCCTCCTCCTAGAATTCCCACCTGTTGTAGCTGTGGCAGTTATGGGACTTGTAGTCAATAGGGTGGAAGGCTGATAGTTGGTGTCTCTTCTTTCAACTCCTCCCGGTGGCCGATACAGAATCTGGCAGTTATGGGACTTGTAATCAATAGGAACTATTGGGACGCGGTGGCTAAGACGCTGAGCTTGTCGATCAAAAGGTCGGCAGTTCAGCGGTTCGAATCCCTAGTGCTGCATAATGGGGTGAGCTCCCATTACTTGTCCCAGCTTCTGCCAATTCGAAAGCAAAATAGGGACCACCTTTGGTGGGAAGATAACAGCGTTCCGTGCGCCTTTGGCATTGAGTCATGCCGGCCACATGACCACAGAGACGTCTTCGGACGCGCTGGCTCTTCGGCTTTGAAACGGAGATGAGCGCCGCCCCCTAGAGTCGGGAACAACTAGCACATATGTGTGAGGGGAACCTTTTAGTCATTAGGGTGGAAGGCTGATACAGCTGGTGTCTCTTTCTTTCAATTCCTCCAGGTGGCCGATACGGAATCTGGGAAACAGCTTCAGCTGATCAATAAAAAATCCCTCCGGACTCTCACTTCACATCTTCTGGTGCTTCTCATGACCCTGGACGAATCCACGGTGGTTTCCGTGACGGAGCTGAAGAGGCGTTATGAGGTGGTCCAGGGGACTGTCCTTAACCCATGTGAATATGGCTTCATGACTTTTATCGAGCTTCTGATGAGCGTGCCTTATTTTATCGAGGTGAGGAAGAAAAGTTGGGCTCTTAACACAGAGGCCATGAAAAGCGAAGGCCCCTTTCGGTCTGCAGTCCCTAACAATTATTATTTTAGTTGTCTACTTTTCTCTATGTATAGACCTAGCCCAGGGATGCTGTCGCATGCCAAAAGCGTGCGGGGGGTGGGTGAGTGTCATAATGAAATGCCCCCCACATGCCATCCCCCCCCCTGCATTTGCACGCAATCCCCACCCCCACCCCCCGGCCTGTTTTTGGTCCCAGGAGGCTTCAGGGAGGCTGCCAGGCCCGAAAAGGGGCACCACACCCCATCGCGGCCCATTTTATTTATTTATTTATTTATTGGTTCAATTTTATATGCCGCCCTTCTCCAGAGACTCAGGGCTTACAATGCGTTAAGGAATAGCCTTCATACTTTTGTATATACCTGCTTAGTAGGGCTTTCGCGCGCCCCCCCCCCCCCCCAGCGGTGTTCTTTTTTATACAAAGTCATTTTATTGCCGCCACAATCCGGGTCCTCATTTTACCTACCTTAGAAAGGATGGAAGGCTGAGTCAACCTTGAGCCTGGTGAGATTCAAACTTACAGTAATTGCAGAGAGCAGGTGTTAATCACAATGCTTTTAGTCTGCTGAGCCACCAGGCCCTGTTCAGTTGTTAAGTTACCGACTGTTTTTTGCAATGTGAGTCTGGCTTCCCCACTGACTTTGTTTGTCAGAAGGTCACAAAAGGGGCCACACACACACCCAGGGACACTGCAACTATTGTCAATATGACCCCATTGCCAAGCTTCCAAATTTTGATGGCGGGGACCGCAGGGATGCTGAAATGGTCGTAAGTGTGAAAAACAGTCGTAAGTCATTTTTTTCAGTGCCGTTGTAACTTCGAACAGTCTCTAAATCAACTTTTGTAAGCCGGGGGCTATCTGTAGTTCATACTCAAGACTCTTCCTTCCTTTGCGAAAGCTTGAGGACTAGTTACATGGAAGTCCTTTTTTGTCCCCTGGTAGGTTTTTATTGACGGTGATGCAGAATATGTGAAGCTTACCGACCTGTATATTTTTGCCAAGAAAGTGAGATTGCTGCTTCATACCTACCACTACCAACAGATCTTCCTCCACGAGTTCCCAACAGCCTACAGCAAATACACAGGAGAAGCCCTTCATCCCAATACCTACGGCTACAATAACCTTGAGGAACTTCTAGGGGCAATTCCATCGGTTTGTAGCTCCCGGTTTTCTCTTCTCTCTTAAAATGTGCAGGATTCTTAACAGTCCAAATAGTATTTATTTATTTATTTATTTATTTATTTATTACTGTATTTTCCTGCGTATAAGACTACTTTCTAAGACACAAAAATCTTCTCAAAAGTCTGGGGTCGTCTTATACGCCGGGTCTCATTCTCCTGTAACCAGGCAGACCAGCCCATAAGGCTCTGACGAGCCTTAAATGGCTCTGAGGAGGGTCGTCTTATACGCCCAGTCGTCTTATACGCCGGAAAATACGGTATATTATATTTATATACCGCCCTTCTCCCGAAGGACTCAGGGCGGTGAACAGCCATAATAAAACAATATACAAGAACAAAATTTAAAAACATATTAAAATGATTCCATCTTTGGCCGAATTTAAAAATCCCATCTAAAATCCTTATATAAAACCATATTAAAACCCATGTTTAAAACCCAATTAAAATTATTGTCCCATCAGACCGGCTTGCTGGAATAACAGGATCTTCAGTGCACGACGGAAGGCGCAGAGGTCAGGGATCCTTTGTATATCCGGGGGCAATTTATTCCATAAGGCAGGAGCCCCCACAGTGAAGTCTCTCCCCCTGGGGGTCGCCAGCCGACATTGTTTGGCCGACAGCACCCTGAGGAGCCCCTCTCTGTGGGAGCGTATCGGTCGGTGGGAGGCAGTCAGTGGCAGAAGGTGGTCCTGTAAATATCCAGGTTCTAAGCCATGGAGCGCTTTAAAGGTGGTAACCAAACACCTTGAAAATGGTAGTTTTTCCGTAGTCGCAAGGGTGAAATGCTACCGGTTCAGGCCGGTTTGCCCGAACTGTTAGTAAAAAATGCTATCGGTTAGTCCGAACTGTTAGTAAAAAATGCTACCAGTTCACCCGAAGCAGTAATAAAAAAATGCTTTGAAAAATAATAAAGAAAAAATTCTGACAATCATCTGTGACAATCAGCTGTGCCGCACAATCCTCTTCTACTTTTTTAAAGCATTTTTTTACTACCTATTCGCCCAAACCGGTAGTAAAAAAATGCTTTAAAAAAGTTCTTTTTAAAAAAAAGGTTCGGGCACAGCTGATCATCACAGCTGATTGTCAGAAGTTTTTTAAAACTTTTTAATTAAAAAATGATTTTAAAAGTAAAGAAAAAAATTGGCCACGCCCCCCAGTCACATGACCTGCCGACCCCACCAAGCCACGCCCACAAAACCAATAAGGAAAATTTTTGAATTTCACCACTGCATAGTCGTGATAACCAGATGGACCCGTAGACATTGGTGCTGCCCTATTGTCCCTTAGAATAAAATGGTAAGAAATTAAAATAAGAAGTTACTTTCCTACGATATCGTAATTGGGCCCATCATGCTGTTAACCACAAGCTTGACGTTATGACTGAAGATGTTCATTTTATATCTTTAGCTTACCTATAAAATTCGTAGATGAAGTGAAGACAGCTGGCCCTTCAGAAACCTGTGATTAAAACTCTCAGTAACACAACTCATGGGGTTTGGCAGCTGTATGGCTTCAGGGGCATTTTGTTTAAAAATTTGTTTAAAATACTTTGTCAAATCCGTTTTTCCTGAAAAGAATAGCTTTATGTATTGATCCGTATTTTTTGGACTATAAGATGCACTTTTTTGTCTACAAATAGACCAAATATTGCTGAAGCCCCGCCCGCCTGCCAGCCGTTTTTTGGCCTCCGCATGCCCCCTTTTCAGGGCTTCCCCCCCCCCCCCCCCCCCCCGTTTCTGAGGCTTTTTTCAGCCTCTTTTCGAAGCTTTTTGGTCCATTTTAAGGTTCTTTTCAGCCAGTTTTGAGGCTTTTTTCAGTCTGTTTTGGGGGCTTTTTTGGCCTGTTTTTGAGGCTTTTTTTAGCCCGTTTTTGGGACTTTTTTGGCCTGTTTTCGAGGCTTTTTTCAGCATGTTTTTGAGGCTTTTTTCGGCCCGTTTTTGGGGCTTTTTTTGGCCTGTTTTTGAGGCTTTTTTTTTTTTGGCCCATTTTGGGGGCTTTTTTCGGCATGTTTTTGAGGCTTTTTTCGGCCCATTTTTCCATTTTTCAGCCCCAAAATGGTAGGCCAAAACCTTTTTTGTTGTTGTTTTTGTCTTCTAAATTTAGGTAAACCTTATAGTCTGAAAAATATGGTATTTGCAGATCTGTACAGGTAGTCCTCCATTTACAACCACAATTGAGCCCAGAATTTCTGTTGCTAGCCAGGACCTGCCCATATCGAATGGAGCAGAGCAGCAACTGCTGTCTAACTTTATAATGATACGAAATCGTGACTTTGCAACGTTTTCGTGGAACTCCTTCGATCAAAGTTTTGAGTACAATTAACAAAGAGGAATGCCGAGTATCAGAAGAGCTTTTAAGGCAGCAAGAAACCTACCTAGGTTCATCTTAACTTCCATCTCACCTTGTGGTCTCTCTTTCCTTTAATTAGGTAGTGTGGATAAAAGGCCACGGCCATAAGAGAATTGTTGTTCTGAAGAATGATATGAAAAGTAAGTCATCCCCATTCGGGGTTCACTTTTCTCTCTTTTGGGGGGGAAAATATAGGCCCAAATATTTTTCTCTATATAAGATTGTCTGTCAAAGGGAACTGCTTGGTAATCTCCTCCCTTCTATTAGCTCGTTTTAGCTCTCCCAGTCTTCCCCTGGCTGACGAAAGTTACGAAAATGAACTTGCCAATGGCGACGGACAATCCGCAAAGGCAGCCGGAGTGGACAAATCCTTAGATTTAATCCTGGAAGCACCCAACCTTGGTAATTGATTGATTCCTGGCCGTTATTTTATACCTAGCAATGCTGAAACATGCGACCTTGAATAGATAAGCCAAAAGATAATAGATAATATTATCTAATATTTTTAATTAGGTAATAATTATCATATTTTTTCACCCTAAAAGAGGGTGAAAAATTTGTGTGTGTGTGTGTTATACACCGAATGTAGCCAAAAACACAAGGCACTGAGGCAGAGATGGTCTGTGGCAATCCCTGAAGCCTGGAACAGCTGATTGGAGGTATTCCCGGAGGCCTATCCACCCGCCAATCAGCTGCTCCTGCTGAATCAGAGCTAAGCCACGCCCTGGCTCCTTGCTGGCTCCTTCCTTGTTGCTCACACAGCAAATACTGTTTCAGTTTCCAAACAGCCCTCAACTCTTTCACACCGTGACAGGATGCTAGCCAGATGAATACCAATGGATGCTGGGAGGCAGATTTTTTTTTTTCCTTATTTTCCTCCCCAAAAACTAAGGTGCATCTTATATTCTGGAGTATCTTACACTCCAAAAAATACAGTATTATCTAAGAATAAAGAATAGATCAGCCATGGAGCATGGACAGAATTACGGCTGTGTTTCATATGGTTTTGCCATCTCTATCTTCCAGCCCATTCTTTTTATTATTTTTTTTGACCTGCCTTTTTTTTTTTAATAACTCAAGGTGGCAAACATATCCTCCTGTTTTCCTCACAACGACAACCCTGTGAGGTGGGTTGGGCTGAGAGAGAGGGACTGACTGGCCCTAAGGTTGCCCAGTTGGCTTTCATGGCTACGGTGAGACTAGAACTAAAACTCAGGCCCCCCACTTAACTAGCAGGATGTCTTCACCACTAGACCCTACTACAGAAATAAGCATGAATTTGCAAGCTTGCTTTAATGTGAATCTTGAGGTCACTGCCCTTGTGGGTTTCTAAGGACTTGCCTTCATTTCCTTCCCCCTCCGCAGTCTCCCATCAAACCGAGGAAGAGCTCCTGTGTCTCACCAACGCATCGCCCGTTGATCTGTTATGTGAACCGGTCCCATCCTGCCTTCCCTCCCCGCAGCTGAGACCATATCCAGTGGTTCTTGAATCAACCGATCTCATCCGTTTCGAAGAGCATTCGCCAACCCCTTCTGGTAAAGATTAACCTTGCCTTTAAAAATCTGGCCCTGCTCAATAGTAGCAGAAACCCTGACCATTAACTACTACTTCTAGGAGCCATTCCTTAGCGAAGCCTTACAGGTATATCGGAAGACTGCAACTCCCAGAGTTCTAGTTGGCTCCAAATTCTGAGACTGGTCTACCCGGTTATTTTTTATTTATTTTTTAATTTGATTAAATGCCGCCCTTCTCTGGAGACTCAGGGCGGCTTACAATGAGTTAAGCAGTAGCCTTCATACTTTTGTATATTTATACAAAGTCAGCTTATTGCCCCCACAAACTGGGTCCTCAATTTACCGACGTTAGAAAGGATGGAAGGCTGAGTCAACCTTGAGCCCGGTGAGATTCGAACTGGTGTAATTGCAGGCAGCAGGATGTTAAATGCTGCCTTAGGAGGAGGCATTAGCCTCCTACGCCACTCAGGCTCTTTTATTTAGGCATTATATTATGCCTAAAGAAACCAAGCAAACATTTTTTTTTTCTTTCCAGCATTAGTATCGGTATTTTCTCAAGAGCTCTGGGTTTCGTTTTTCTTTTATATGTGAACATTTTTACATCTCCTCACCTGACAAGCTGCATTTCTTTGGTGGAAATATTAAGAATTCAATTGAAGGCAGCCTCTTAATTTGCAATATTCACAGCCAGGCTTATTAACTTTTTTCTTTTGGAGACGTTGGCATTCATGAATGATTCCAGTTTATTAAAGCTGAACCATCTGTCCAGACCTTTTCCTTTCCTTCTTCTTCATCCAGGGAAAAAAATAAAAGCCAAACCAGGTGTTTTGAGACCTGATTTGTACCCTTACAGAACTGAATTGATTGGAAGGGGAAATGGTTCCTGGTTCTTCCCCGTGTAATTTTGTCCATCCGGTAGCTTTCATTTTCTCTCATTCCCATTTCAGAACTTCTGAATAAAAGACAAGCCGAGCTGTAAAATCCCATCTGTTTGCAATTTCTATTCAGATTTTCAGCAACTTTGACTATTGGCATACGTTGGTGTTGTGCTCCCTTCCTAGATTATGAAGTTTTGTGGTTCAGTTGCTAAGTCGTGTCTGACTCTTCGTGACCTTGTGGACCACAACACACCAGGTCCCTCCATCCTCCACTAATTTCCCCTGAGTTTGCCCAAACCCATGTTCATTGCCTTGATGATACTATCTAAGCAACTCATCCACTGCTTTCCTCTTCTCCTTTTGCCTTCCATCTTTCCCAACATCACAAGGGTCTTCTCGGATGAGTCGTCTCTTCTCATTTGGTAGCCAAAGACTTTTGAGCTTCAGCTTCGATATCTGTCCTTCCAAAAGAGAAGTCAGGTTCGACTTCCTTTAGGATTGAGTGATTGACTCTCACGAATGAAGGCAAATAATACGTATTTCAGGATAATATTGCAGGATCCAGTCTGAGTTGGTCACTGGGACTGTCAGGCTTGGAAGCCATCTTTTTCGTTGGATCTTCAGGCCTGCCACATTTACTACTGTCGGAAACTGGGAGGGGGGATTGTATGGAAACATGAGTGATATGTAGTCATAATAACATTCCTTTCTCAGAGAGTCAAAGACATCTTGCCCTGCACCTAGAAGGATGTGACTGGGAGGCATCTCCAGTTGGGATGATGCTTTGATTGGACCATGTGAGGGACATGTAGGTGTTGGACTTTCCTTTGGGTGGGGAAAACCTGGAAGCTTTCCGATTCAGGTTTTCCCAGCTGTGCCAATTTGACATCTTTAATAAAATGGAACTTGGAGGAAACTCAAGCCTTGGAGTTTTCTTTTGTTGGGCGTGTTACTTGGATCCCTGACTAACTCAAATCTGAAAGCTTCCAGGTTTTCCCCACCCAAAGGAAAGTTGAAGTCCCTGCCTAACACCCACAAGTCCATCACATGGTCCAATCACACATCATCCCAACTGGAGATGCCTTTACCTTACTCTTCCAAAACTAAGCAGTTCCCCTTTTGTTTCAGAGATGACGATGGGGCCTGCAGAGGAGAAGGCTGCTGGTCCTTCAGAAGCTAACAAAGAAATCGGTCACACTTCTGAAGCATCTAAAGCTGCAGAAAACATCTCGGCACCTCCCTGTTCCTCATCCGAACAGCCCGGATGCAGAGAAGCCACGGACAGTCCAGCTCGAAAACAGCCCAAGAGCCGCGTGAAATTGGCAGCCAACTTCTCATTTGCACCCGTAACCAAGCTTTAAATCTCGTCCCGATGTGAAAAGCATCGTATCGTTAAGACTGCACAAGGAAATAAAGTCGGCTATAATTTTTTTTTTTTTTAATTTTTAATCACTGTCTGGAGGGGGTGTGGCCACCAACCTGTTTTTCTTTTGTCACTGTGACTGCCTTCTGTGCAAATACGTTGCACGCTCTCAATCGAAGTTAAGCTGGGCAGGGTTTGTTTGGGGTTTTTTTTTTTATGATGATGATGATGATGATGATGATTGGAACTTCAGATATTTGTTAAGAGCGCTCTAACATTTTACCCTTTTTTTATTCTGTCCCATGTCGACAAAAGCAGATGCGAGCACCCTTGGCAGAGAACGGATTTTTAAGTATCCAATACCCGAAAGTGGGGGGGGGGGATGTCAAATCTACACACGTGACGCCTAAATATCTCGGCGGTTTCTACTTTTGCGATGTTGTTCTCGGGGAAATAACAATGCAGTGCATCATATGGCCTCCCGAGAGGATTTTTTAAAAAACGGTCACTTAGATGGGAATACGCGGCGGGGGGGGGTCTTTAAGCGTTGTAAGGGCAAAACTTGGGAATTGGTGTTTGTTTTTTTTTCTGATGACTTGTAATTAACTATTCTGATCGTTGGAGACTGATCATAACCCCGATTGTTGGAGAAGTCGGTCGATTTGGTACCTAGCCCCCCCCCCCTCTTTTTTTTAAAAAAAAGGCCTTCTGTGATAGTTCAGTTCCATCAAGGAAACTTGTAGGTTTTAAGCTTCCCTTTTATAAGGACTGCCGGTGGATGCCGATTCGAGATGAAGTCAAGTGGCGGGGGGGGAGGGGAACATCTCGGTTGCCGTGCATTTTGAAGGCACCTTGAGAAACCGGGTTGCGGCCGCTCCCTCGAGGTGGCCCTGGGGAGGGGGGACATAAGGACAACACGGGACTGTTGAGATTTCAAGAATATAAAATATGCATCGAGATGCATAAATCATGGAATCGCGCAAGGTGACGGGAAGGTTTTTTTTTTTTTTAAGGCAGAAAAAGGCGCAGATGATGCTTCCGGGAGCAGGAGGTTAGAAAGGGCAAGGTCAGTGACCTAACCTGGCTTGCAAAACTTTTTTTAAACGTGTGATTAAATGGGAAGCTTAGTAGTATGAATCGAGAAAGCGGGAGGGGGGGATGTTTTTAACAGTGTCTGGTTTTTATTCCTCCTAGTGCTGAAAAGCTGCTCTTGTGTGTGTGTGTCTCGTCTTTTTTTTTCTTTTTTTTTTGCTTCCAGTTCTTATTGGGGTATTTTTTTCCGTGTGTGTGTGGTAGTGATTGTTGTGGTTGTTGGCTTTTAAGACGGGCCAGCCTTTACAGAAGAGTTTGAGTCGGTGGAATCCTTTCGTCTTCTATTTAGAGAGCGACAGAAAGACATTAAAACGTCTTCCAAAGGTTTATATACCCCTTGCCCGGGTAAACTTGGCACTTACAATGGGTTGTATTTGCCAGAAAAGGAAATTTTTTTACTGCTTGTCGAAAAGGAAAACAACCTATTTCCCGAGGTTTCCACTGGCTGAACGCGGAAAAATATATATATTTTGTAACAATTATATTTTATTAACAGACAAGGTTGGGAAAAAAAAAACGGCTGGGGAGTTTCACAGCCAGCAACTGAACGGGGGGAAAAAATACCACCAAATGGCTATAGATACTTTTTAAAAAAACAAAAAATAATGGATTTTGTTTAAAAGAGGAGTTTTAAGCAAAGCCACACATTAAACTTTTCTGAATTATATAGCCATTACGAACGCAAGGAAACACTGGAAGTATTTTTTTTCTTTTTTACTGAAATTGAGACACGGCGCAGTTTCTCTAGAGACCTAGAGTTTATAGGAACAGATCGTTTGAAATATAATTTTTTTTTTCCTTTCTCTCTAGTGTCTGAGTATTTGTGAGACTATCTCTCGGTAGCTTCAGGTATAACCTGCATAAAACAGAAGGCCTCGTCATTCAATTGTGGGTCGTACTTTAACAGAACCGATTGTTGTTCTGAGCAAGTCATCTTTAAAAAAAAAAAAAAAACGCAAGACCCAAGTTTTTTGGGGGGGAGAAAAAAATAAAGAAATCAGAAGTCCAGTAGTGTTCTGTATTGGAAATACAGAGGTGGCCAGGTGATCCGTAAAAGAAAAATTCCATCGTACATGAATCCATGTGGCATTCTGAACTAAATTGCTCTTCGAAAGTTACACAGTGCCGTTTCGGATAAATTTGAGGGATTTTTTTTTTGGTGTTGTTGTTTCTCCCGTTAGCACAAGATTATTTAATGAAGGTTTTTTTTTTTAAAGAAAAAAAAAGCTTGAAAAAAATAATGTAACTTGACTGATTGGAAACATGAATGAAGGTGATGAAATTCTTTCACTTACACTTTGGACATTTTGATTTCTTTAACTGTTCTAAAACGAAACAGATCAAGGCAACTATGCATTGTGGGTGGGTGAGGAGCGACAGTACGGCATATAAACTTGTCTCATTTGTTCAGGCACTTTTGTGGGTCAAGTAGTAGTTTGTGCGTTTGGGACCAAGCAGTTGTCAATAAAAATTTCAAGCAAGCAAATGACTTTCTCTGTCCGTTTTTTCCCCCCCCCCTGGTAAATATGCCGTACAGGTATATTTACATCAGTTCCTTTAGAGACCATTTGAAATGACACTGGAAAAAAAGTGACTTATGACCATTTTTCACACTTAACAACCATTGCATCATCCTCATGGTCACGTGACCAAGATTTGGACACTTGGCAACGGGTTCGTATTTATGACAGTAGCAGCATCCCCAGATCCCCTTTTGCGACCTTAACACAACTTATAAATGTTCCTCGCACAAGAGCGATTGTTGTGGCCTGTCGGCTGCCAGCCCTTCTAGAAGCCGAATCAGGAGGAGGAGGAGGAGATGTGGGAGTCGGGTCAGCATCAAAGCAACCTGAGAGCTCCGAGGGGGAAGAGGGAATGGAGCTGTCAGAGAGAGAGAGACCGAGACAGAGCCTGGATCATCCATCAGCTGTCAGATAAAGAGTCAACAGCCCCAGGTCTGGAGGTGGCTGATGAGGAAGAGGAGGAACAGCTGGGTCCACTGCCTGACTTGTGGATGCGAAGAAGGCGGAGAGGAGAGCAGTGGAAATCTATGGGCCAGTCCTCAGGACAGAAGAGCCACTGCTGCTGGCAAAGTCCCACCTTAGCTCGGGGGATAAAAGGCAGGGGGCAGAGATGAATAGATGGGGCAGACAACTATTCATCTCCCTGCCGGACAGACTTGTTAGCCTGCGTTGAGAGAAACTTTTTGCCGAGGCTGCTGGCGCTCCTAGTTAAAGGAATCATTGAGTTAACTTCAGAGGGTTTGTTGTGTTTGGGGAGGTGGGTCAGAGCAGCAATCCTGTGGGTCAGGATAAGAAGGCACCGCAAACCACAATAGAACAGAGTGTCAGCTTCTGGTAAGCTTATAAGCTATTCTATTTAGCGTTTTTATTAACACATACGTCATTGCGAAAAGGACCCCACCCAGCCACCCAGAAGGCGTTTGCCTCCGCCCACCGATCAAATACCGCCTGTGAAAGGAAGGAGGTGTGGGGTGTATCCAGTGCTCGACAGACCATTGAAACTGCTACGTGTTACTTCTACTTCAGAGCTGGCGTTAGGCTAAGAATCAATCCCTACTCCTATGCGGAATTTACCTATCGGCTGGATTCAGACTATTGTTCACCATGCCGGATCAGATAACATTCACACAGCATGCTAAGTATAGAGTTCACTTTGGCTATTCTTCCTACCTTTTATGGAGATGACTTACCCATCCTTGTGCTAAGTCAAGAAACTTGAGTTGATCCACAACCCAGATCAAGGCTGGGCGGACACAGCTCTAGACATAACAAATGGCCCCTGATGTTACCCTCAAGTCATAAGCCATCCCCCCCTCCCCATCTATGTCTACGCCTCACGGTTCTTCTCCCGTGTTCTGGTTATAGTTAATGTCTACTCCTCGTCTTAACCTAGGGCATGCTCGCTGAGGTCCATGCAACACCAAGGAGTCACCAAGAATAGCACAGTTCGGCACACAAGTTACTGTTAAGAAATACAACAGGAGATTCAACGATCAAGAATATCTGGGTGCTTGATGTCCTGATTCCTTTGCCCACCAGTTGTTGGTTGTTGGTTGTTTTTTCGGCCAACGGGGAAGTGGGTCGAGCAGAAGGCGTTTGCCCCGAGAGAGATGCTGGAGCTACATGATGGCGCACTGGGTCATCCCACAGCAATCCTTGATGAGAGCAGCGCCGGTTTTGGCAATGGTGGGCTTGTTGGGAGGAAGGGGTGGTGGTGGTGGAGGCTCAGCTTTCTTCTCTGTAGGTACCCCTGCCAAGGTCGGAAACGGAGAGCGTCATTCATTGCCAGATTCAGGTTTCTGAACCCTAACACTAACCCAAGAAAACCATCATAGATCAGTGGGTGAATCCAGCTGTTACGCATCAATAATGACTGAACAGATAGTAGCAACAGCACATAGACTTATATCAGCAGTGAAATCCGGCCGGATCAATCCGACTCGCACGAACCGGTAGCGCCGGTGGCGGTGGGTAGCACTGGAATGTCTTTACGTCCCATTTTTGACCCTCTGTGCATGTACAGAAGAGGTGTGCATGTATGTAGTGTGTGCGCACTCCCACATGCTCCCGTTCCCAAACTGATAGTGCAGATAAGTGGATTTCATCACTGACTTCTATAGTACCCCATAGAGGTTTGCAACACTCTCTAGGCAGTTTACAATGTCTCTATATATATCAGCTGCGAACTCTGCATTGGCAACAGGAAGGGCATCTGGCCAGTAAACCCTCAGCTCCATTCAGCTGCCCCGACTCCACTCCGATGTAAGGGATTACAGGGCCATTGGAAGACATAATCCTTTGCAATAGGATGGAGTCGGGGCAACTGGATGGAGCTGAGGGTTTACTGGCCGGATGTCCTTCCTGTCGCCAAAACAGGGTTCGCAGCTGATATTTACTCATTGTGCCCAGAGAGAGAAATATCTGCTGCTATCTAGGATCAAACTCACAACCTTCTGAAGCAAGAGCTCCAACTCTAGGCCACTGCACCACTCACAATGTCAACACATTGCTCCAAACAAACTGGGTCTTCAATGACCGCGGAAGGATGGAAGGAGTCAACCTTTGAATCCCATCAGGATCAAACTCCAGGTGGTGGGCAAAGTTTTCCTGCAATACTGCATGCTAACCACCAGGGCTCTTGATGCAAATAAACTGACTTTAAGTCACACACATTTTTTAAAAATATTTCCTTTTTTCTGATCCTGTAGTCCCTGTTGGGGGTAGAGTCAGGGCAATTGAATGGAGCTGAGCATTTATTGGCCGGATGCCCTTCCTGATGCCTATGCAGAGTTCACAGCAGATTTTTTTTTTTCTTTGAGTCCTAGGAGAGAAACATCTGCTGCTACCTAGAATTGAACTTCCAACCTTCCGAGTGGGAGGTGAGCTCTTCACCACTAGGCCACCACACCACTCTTAAATCACATAAATAAAACAAATCAACATAGCTGGATCATTTAGATATTGATCTTAAGAATGTTAGTGTTCAAGCTCTACTTTGAGAGAAGCAGTAGGAGTCATCACAGAGGTGTACATAAATGTAACATCTGGATCAGCAGCAGTTCTAAGGGCTGAGACTGAAACCACTTGAGTTATACGATCCCATAATATGGTAAGCCATTGTTTGCTTCTGTGGTTTATGGAAATAACTACAACTGGCCACAAAGCAGGGTTTATACTCAAAGCCTTATTGCTTGGTTTTCTGCAATGTAAAAAGTCATAAGCAAGAAAACCACATTTTGGTTTATTTTTCTATATGAAAGAAACCTTTCTTTTGAATAATTTGGGGAAAAGGCATGCAAGCTTACTGGTTGGAGACTGTACAACGTCCAAAGGTTTCAACTTAAGTCGTAGGAAATCGGCTATTTCCTTGTCTTCTTCCTTCTCTCTGTTTCAACGCAGAATAACATACTATTAGAAGTTAGATTTTGTTCTGCTTTACTTTATTATTTTTAAATTGAATTGCACAACCCATGAACTTGTGGGAAAGGAATTGGAAAATTTTAGCCAACATCAAGAAAATTCTGTCAAGAAAAGATAGACAAATTGATAAATTTTGTAACTTTTCTTGATAGAATTTTCTTGACATTGGCTAGAATTTTCCAATTCCTTTTCCACAAGTTCACAGGCTGTGCAATTCGATTTAGTAATAGCCACGTGTATGGAGTCAAGTTAAGAAAAGCTGGGACAGCCATCCAAATGACCTTGAAAAATGTTAATTAGGTTTGGATTGGTTTAGTACTTGGATTGACTGGAGTAGGATGTTTTGTAACAAGTCCCAGAAGAAAGTAATTGCCAGGGTTTTGATGGATGCCCTAATTAAATCATGAGCCCTGAGCCAAGCTTCAAAAGAAATCCAGTTATTTATTAGGAGCTTCATGTCAGCACGTTCAAAGTGATGCCAACTCTAACCCCATGTAATTTACAACCCAAATTTGACCATATTTTCCACCTCCCCCCCCAGGGTGTGTCATCATTCACATTCACCAACAGAGCAATTTTGCGGGTTGTAGAGATCACTCCCCTTCAGCTGCTGTGGGTA
This sequence comes from Masticophis lateralis, assembly GCA_030761175.1. Lineage (NCBI taxonomy): Eukaryota > Metazoa > Chordata > Lepidosauria > Squamata > Colubridae > Masticophis > Masticophis lateralis. The sequence continues at coordinate 8,408,421 of JAUDYJ010000013.1, forward strand.
ACCCTGGGAGACAGCCTTGAGAGACAGATGTCTGGAATGTGCTTTTGTTTTTGACTGCCGCGCTGCTTTGCCGTTTTCCCATCCCCCTTGCAGACCAGGTGTCAGTTTTGGAAGACAATTTTCTTTTTTGCTTCTTAACTGCCACATATTTTAGCTGGGGAAGTTGGGAGGGGGTGGTTGTTGGAGCGATAGAAAGTTAGTCATAACAACATACCGTATTCAAGGAGTTTTGCCTGCGTCTGATGGAGATGGCCTGAAGATTGTATCCAGTTGAGTGTAAAGAGTTGATTGGACCATGTGATGAGCTTGTGGGTGTGGGGCAGGGCTGTGAACTGTTAGCTGGGTGTGGAAAACCTGGAAGCATTCAGATTCGGGTTTTCCCAGATGTGCGAACATGACATCTTTAATAAATTGGAACTCTGAGAAACCTCAGGCCTCAGAGCTTTATTTCCTTGGGGGTATTCCTTGGGAACCCAGACACCAGGGATGCTTTGCGAGTTGACAATAATATTGTTTGGTCAGGAAAGCTACATGAATAAGACCATGAAGTCATCAAGAGTCAAGGTCAGTTGGAAGGTTCGTCATTTGAAGTTCTCTTACCTTAATCTCTCCACTTCTGCATCGTCAACCAGAAAATCTCTTTTCTGCACTAATTTGTGGATTTTCTGGATCAGCTCATCCTCTCTTTGATTCTGCAGCTTTGTCTTGTCTTTCTCTGTTCAAGAGAGACAGAGACAGAGAGATGTAATTTCTTCCGTGTGTGGCCATGTTGCAGCAAACTCAAACTGCTTCTATTGCATAAGGCAAGTACAGGAAGGTGACATGCCTACTAGCCCTGCAAAAGCAAAACGCAGCACTTCGCTCATTGCACAATCAATAAAGAGTTGTTTGTTTTGCAGCTCAAGGTCACAACAAAATGACAGAGAAAAGTGTTTTTAAGGTTTCCAGGAACTCTTCCTATTTTTTTAAAAGAGAGATGTAGAGAGATTTTATGCTCACAAACCGCTTAATGGGACTTAGACAAAGTACAATCTGGAATTCTTCAATTGTTTTAGTTCGTTAGTTCATTCGTTAGCTTTATTGTCATTGCACCTCGTACAACGAAATTAAATGCCATCCTCAGGGGACATTAGAACTATAAAAATAAAACACAAACACACATCCTTCACATTCTATCTATCCAGTTGAATTGAAAACCCCTGATATTGCATTAATATTGCACTATACCCATGATGGCACATGGAGCCATATTAGTGGGCATGCGAGCATTGCCGTAGCTCAGCTCCAGCGCGCATGTGTGCGCTGGCCACCTGATTTTTGGGCCTTTTGGTCCTACCAGAAGTTGGGAAATAGGCTGTTTCTGGCCTCCGGTGGGGCCTCCAGGGGAGTGGGGAAAGCCGTTTTCTCCCTCCCCAGGCTCCTAGAAAGCCTCTGGAGCCTGGGGAGAGTGAAAAATGGCCCTACAGGGCCCACCGGGCCATCATGCGCTAAAAGTGGGGGTGGGATGCATGCACAGGGGTGGAATGCATTGAATTATGGGTGGGCAGACATGTGGATGACCTCACCACGTTCCCCCCGCTTTTGGCACACGATGGCAAAAAGGTTAGCCATCACTGCACTATACAGTAGAATTCAATATGGTTACCGCCCTGGGATAGAAGCTTGTTTTTCAGGCTATTTGTCCTTGTTTTTGTTACCCTGTACCGTCTGCCAGATGGTAATAGTTCCCCCCCCCCAAAAAAAAGGGTGCCCAGGATGAGATGGATTTTTAAGAATGTTTTGAACTTTTTTAAGGCAGCGGGAGCTATAAAGCTCTTCCAAAGAGGGGAAAGGACAACCAATGATCCTCTGGGCAATGATGTTAAACCCTCTGGGGTGTCGTCCTATCTGCCACTGGGCAATTGGCAAACCATGCACGGGTGCAAGTAAGTTAAAATACTCTCTATGGTGCAGCGGTAGAAGGTCACCAGCAGGATGGTTTTTAGGTTGGTTTCCATTTGTTCCGGCAGACATCAGAGTCTCATCCACAAAGTAATTTACCTGAGATGGCAACCAAATTCTGCAGCTCTTTCTTAAGAGTCATGATGTCTTTGCACAACTGGATGTCATCCATCCTAAGAAATGGGAGAAGAGGAGGCTGTTTTAGGGAGCCGGTAGCAACAATTTTTAGATTTCGCCACTGCACTGGGAGCATATACACCAAAGACGAATTCTTTGTGTGTCCAATCACACTTGGCCAATAAAGAATTCTATTCTATTCTATTTCATTAATTTGTTAGTTTCATTTCATTAATTTGTTAGTTTCATTTCATTAATTCATTAATTTCATTTCATTAATTCATTAATTTGCTTAGGCTATTTCATCTTAACATTCAGATTTGAGTCAGGAATGCCCCAACATTTTTTCCCTGCAAATCTACCTTATCCTAAAGTCAAACTCGTTGACCCTCAAGTTCTAAAGGAATATAGATCTGATCTTGAGGATAGTGAAGAAATGAGTCAGCCATTGCAAGGGACTTTATGAAAAATCACTCGCCCGAGAAAGAGAACAGTGTGAGAAAGAAACTCAAAATAACCCCATCTTGATTTTGCTTGGTATAAGAAGGGACACCAAAAAAGTCTTTCAAGAATTTGTTTACCTATGTGGTATGGCATATTATCTTTGTTGTCTTTTCTACTACTTCTAATTACCAATCCAGAGAAAATCAGGTTAGAAGCTAGTCAGATTTTTTTCCCCCCAAGGGAGTTCACCGGCCTTTTCCAACTCTAGCATTCCATGTCCCGATCTGAATCCTGATTTCCCAGAAAAGCGACTCTTAACTTACATAAATCTCAGTTCTGATTCTCTTCTGACCAAAACTTCCCGGAGTCTTTGAATCTTTCCCATTTCCATCTCTATCTCCTCCGGCATCATGGTTGTTTCTGCCATTGAAATGATGTCGAGTTGATCTGTACAAAGAGAAGGCAGAAAGAAAAGGAGAGAATTGGTGAAGGAAGCCAAATAGATGTGTCCCAGGATAAGGTGGTATTTGCCAGTTCTCTGATCTGCTCAAAATTTCCGCTACCGGTTCTCCAGAACCTGTCAGAACCTGCTGGATTTCACCCCTGTGCACGGGGATGTTCTCAACGAACGGTTAACACCTGCTTGGAGTTAGCTAACAGTCAATGTAATTCAAGGAAAGTCGAACTAACTTCACTTGTGGCTATGTAGGGATTCTAGGCTACTCCCTCTTTTAACTCCACCTCAGGTTCTATCACTCTTTCACCTACACTGAGAGTCACATAATATTACCAGTGACATTGTGGGGCTGAAGGAGACAGAGGGGAAAAATCTCCTTGGGAGCAATTGAGGATGGCAGAGATCAGACTGAAGATAGGGAGTAGTAGTAGTTCTGTCTTTACACTGATATTCGCAAATGTTAAGGTTAGGTTTAAATTTTTCCTCCTATCTCCCAAGGCCATCCTCACATACAGATGCAAAAACATAAGTGAACAGCGGAGTGGAGAAAGGTCTGATGCTCTGCTGCCATCTACTGGTCATCCCAAGCTTTGCAGGTGATATGTCGGCTCCATTTAACTTTGTCTTAACCATGAAAATCTGTTTCAGATTTGTTTTACATCACAAGTTAAGACACAATGCTGACTTCCGCTTTTTGTTTTACATGGGGTATGAATCACAGCCCAGAGCTAATTAGTTTAATGCACTTATTTCTGAGAATTTAGACATGCTGCCAAAACATACCAATTCTTGGCAGTTTACAGGGTTCATAAATAAAAACATAAATCAGTTCTCTCAATACGGTAAGTTAAAACAAATGCTAAAATTAAAATCAGGCTACACCAAGATTAAAGTAGGCATTGCAAAAATTCCGGGTGTTTATGAAGATGCTTAATAAGTTGTGTGAACCCAACCAATTGTGGATTATTCCATAGACCGCAAGTAAATAAATAGCTAAGTAGGGTACATGAATAAATAGCTAAGTAGGGTACATGAATCAGCCACATAAATATCCCCAGTGCAAATAAAATCAGTTTCTCTGAAAATGTTGTGGTCAAGGACTACCTAGAAAGCATAAACCAGGTCTCCAAGGAATGGGTTAGCATTCAGTCAATCTGTCTTTCCAGTTTATTTATTATTTATTTTCTTTTTTATTAATTATATTTCTATGCCGCCCACTCTCCGAGGACTCTGGGCAGCTTACAACGATCGACAGTATACTAAATAGCATATTGCCCCCAACAATCTGGGTCCTCCTTTTACCCACCTCGGAAGGATGGAAGGCTGAGTCAACCTTGAGCCGGTGAGATTTGATCTGCTGATCTGCTGAACTAGCAGTCAGCTGAAGTAGCTGCAGCACAGCACTCTAACCAGTGCGCCACCTCGGCTCTTGCATCCAGTTGCATTGGATAAATAATTTGGTCTTGCAATCCATAGCTGTAACTGGGCAAGGCATCCTCCCCACCACACACACACACACACACACACACACACACACACACACACGCTGTGCTGTGATATATTATCTGGGCTGGCTCAGGAATGTGAAATGTTAACTGGCATCTATTAAAGGAAAGCAATAAAGCCGCTTGCTGTTTCCTCCCTTCTCCGCCTGTCATAGGACTTTTATCACTGACTACTTAAGATGATGGGATTTGGTTCATGTGTATTTAATATATTCTGGCAACCTTATCCTGCTGATTGGAATTCTCCTAACTGATGCAATAGCACATGCCTGCAATTAGTCCACCACATAATGCCTTATGATCTATTTTCCATCGATCTTTCCTCTCGGCTTTCCTTGGGAAATTATTATCCCTCTTTTCATCTTGATGGGGATATCATAAACCGAAAATCTACCATCACTGGGCTGTGAAAACACGCATGGCCACTCGAAATCAATGAAGAGTTAGAATTTGTTGTTGCCATTTGTATTTTTACAGCGGTGAATTTCCTATTAATAAGCAATGTCTCTTCAGAAAGAAGAGAATTAATTCTTAGAACCAAGAGTCTTTCAGATGTAGACCAAAAGAGACAAGGAGATTTCCCCCTGCCAGATCTATCTTCAAAAGATGTTCTGGAAGGATTCTTAGGATCTAAGAATGTGAACATATAATGGTGAACCATCCTTAAATCTATCAGCTGTTGTATATAAACAGGGACCAAACTCCACACTCACTAAGACTGATGATGTTACCTAGCTGGGTAATGAAACATCTACAAGCAAACAACCAAGCTCAGAGAGCACCAAGGACTCCATACAAACAAAATACAAAACTTTAAGAAGTGAATTGGCTCAAAACCTGGGAAAAAAAGACTAGGCAAAACTAATCCAAGTCTTCTCTGGAATGCTTGTATCCTACCATCTGTGATACAAGCCAGCCATATAAATGTTATTGAGTGGATTAAACTACATAATAACATAATGAGCAAACAGTTATCTGGTTCTCCATGGATCTCTCTAATAACATTCTTGGATGAAGGCACCAGGAGCTGAGCTCTCATTGAACATTTTACTTTTTAACTTTAGTAAAGTAATTTCTCCCGCTGGCAACTTAATAGTATTGACTAGAGCCAGTCGGACATCGTTGTGCTGAAAATAACACTAATGAGGAAAAGCTTTATGCCCCTTCAGTGATGACCTGCTGATGCTTTGAAGATGCTATGAAGTAGGGATACGGCCCAACGTTGTTAGGGAGAAACTACTGTCCATGGTCCTGAAAATGAGAGCTCTAATAACCACCATAAGGAAGGCTGAAGCACCAAAGAATGGAGGCCTTTGAACTCTGGTGCTGGAGAAGACTCCTGTGAGTCCCTTGGGCTGCAAGGCGATCCAACTGGTCAGTCCTAGAGGAGATCAACCCTGACTGCTCTTTAGAAGGCCAGATCCTGAAGAGGAAACTCAAATATTTTGGCCACTTAATGAGATGGAAGGACTCACTGGAGAAGAGCCTAATGCTGAGAACGATTGAAGGCAAAAGAAGAGGACGACAGAGAAGGAGGTGGCTGGATGGAGTCACTGAAGGAGTTGGCATGAGATTAAATGGACTCCAGGTGGTGGTAAAGGGCAGGAAGGCCTGGAGGAATGTTGTCCATGGGGTCGCGATGGGTTGGACACGACTTCACAACTAACAACAACAAATAACATTCAAACATCAGGTAACAAAATTAAAAGGTAAGGGGGGTCATTTCTGTTTGAGCAGATTAATGTTTTATGGTTGTTACTGGCTTTACTGGTGCGGTGAGAGGCCCAGAGTTGTTTAGGATTGTCAGCCATATTGTTTAAGATGGACGAATACCCGAATGGATGGTAAAGACGACGTCGTTGGCAGAGATGCCGAAATTGACTGTTTTAACCGAAGAATTTATAGGTAGTCCTTAACTTACGTTGGTTTAGTGGTTATTCCAAGTTACACCGGCACTGGGAAACGTGACTTACGTCCAGTCCTTGCACATACAACCGATGCAGCATCTCCATGGATGAGTGACCGACATTTGATTGCTTGGCATCTGCCATGTATTTGCAATGGTTGCAGGATCCTTTGATGGCCCTTTGTGACCTTCCCAGCCAGCTTCTAGAAAGCAAGGTCAAGGGAGAAAGCTGGATCTGCTTAACGGCCGCATAATTCACTTAACAACTGCGATGTTTTGCTTAAGAACCATGGCAACGAAATGCTTCTAGGAATTGGGCAGGGCTGTCATCCATTGTCCATGCCACTGATGTCTCTTTAGAGTCTTGATCACAATCCCAGCTAGTGATTCCAAAAATAGATTGCATAAAGGAATTCATGCGAGCCCTAAATGAGTGAAAACTTCCAGCTTTAGCTACGGATCATTTAATCTTGACTGGTTTCTCCTCGGTCTTTGCAGGAGGTGAAGGCAGGTTTGATGAATGAGAGCCAACAAAATTTTCAGCAGCAGTCCCTTAATGATAGTCTTCCACCCTGCTCTCTTTTTAGATATTTTTTTTCCTTCCAAAAAAGCAGCTTAAATACAACATCTTTAGATGACCTCATTGCTGTATGAAACGGTTTGTCTGCTGTTTCTGTTACCTTTAATAGGTATTATGGGGCATTGTTCCTATTTGGTTTTATTATTTATTAATTATTGCTTAATTTTTAATTGCTGCTTATCGTTGCAACTTTGACTTTGATGAGGGGGTGGTGTTGGAGTACTTGGGAATAAGTATCTCTGTGTGTGCGTTTATCCACTGAGCCTGGCTAAGTGGCTCAGCAGCTAAGGCGCTGAGCTTGTTGATCTGAAAGGTCGCCAGTTCGACGGTTCGAATCCCTAGAATAGGTCTCCTGCGTGAGCAGGGGGTTGGACTAGATGACCTCCAACGTCCCTTCCGACTCTGTTATTGTTGTTATTATTATCCAAATGAATGCAAGAATCAATTTCGTAAGGAATTAAGTCTGGAATCAAGAAAAACTAGGTTGAAATTGGTAATATATATATATATTGTTGCCCTGAGTGATTTAGAAAAATAATAAGTTTGGAGATGGATGGATGGATGGATGGATGATAGACAGACAGAGATAGACAATGATAATTATATAGAGATAGATAGATAGATAGACAGACAGACAGACAGACAGGAAGAGATAGATAGATAGATAGATAGATAGATAGATAGATAGATAGATAGATAGATAGATAGATAGATAGATGATAGACAGAGATAGACAATGATAATTATATAGAGATAGATAGATGATAGATCAATAGATTGATCGATTGATAGATCGATAGATCGATTGATAGATCGATAGATCGATTGATAGATCGATAGATCGATAGACAGAGACAGTGATAATTAGAGAGAGAGATGATAGATAGATAGAAGATAGATAGATAGATAGATAGATAGATAGATAGATAGATAGATAGATAGATAGAGATAGAGGGCTAGATTGATGAGTTAGAGAGGGAAAGATTTATTTTAAAAAGCCCATGTATTTGTGCTGCAATCCCCATCCAACATACAATCCAAGATACCTTAGGAGCACCTGAATTTATTTCCTGCTTTATTGAACAGGTCTCTTGAAAGCTACACTACTATTTTAGCATATTTGGGGTTTTTTTGTAAAATAAGACCTATTCATATTTCACTGCTGGCTGGCTACCGCCATCGCCATTCCCCAGACATGCTCAATTGGTCGTCTTTGGCCCCTTTTGCCTTCCCCGAAAGCATTTCCCATCTCCCGGACCATAAAAAAATTTACTTTTCCAGCCATGCTTGGGAATTGCCGGCACTGTCCCCTTCACGAAAAAAGGAACACGCAGCTTTCGTTTCAGACCTGATTGCCTCTATTTAAGGTGTTTTTATGCAGGATTTAATTGCTTTCTTTTTCACTCCAGGTGCTTAGCCACTTCCAAGGCAAACGAAGGCACCGGCTCAATAGAACACCTGCTGGTGGATATTTTACGGGTGTGAAAGGGAGCTTTGCAAAAAAAACCTCCACTTTTGGTACCCAACAAGGCATCGCGCTCGCTTTATTTATTGTTGGCGTTTCAACCCAGCTTTTCAAAATGTTAGGACTCTATCTAACAAAATAAAAATCAATGATGAAAAAAAGAAAGTTCTACATTTAGGCAAGGGAAACAAAATGTGCAGGTACAGTATAGGTGGTACCTTGCTCAATAGTAGTAACTGTGAGAGGGATCTTGGAGTCCTAGTGGACAATCATTTAGATATGAGCCAACCGTGTTGCAGCAGCTTCCAAAAAACCCAACACAGTTCTGGGCTGCATAAACAGAGGGATAAAATCAAGATCACATGAAGTGTTAATGCCACTTTATAATGCCTTGGTAAGGCCACACTTGGAATATAGCATCCAGTTTTGGTCGCCACGATGTAAAAAAGATGTGGAGACTCTAGAATAAGTGCAGAGAAGAGCAACAAAGATGATTAAGAGACTGGAGGCTAAAACATATGAAGAACAGTTGCAGGAACTGGGTATGTCTAGTTTAATGAAAAGAAGGACTAGGGGAGACATGATAGCAGCCTTCCAATATCTCAGGGGCTGCCATAAAGAAGAGGGAGTCAAGCTATTCTCCAAAGCACCTGAAGAAAAGACAAGAAGCAATGGGCGGAAACTCATCAAGGAGAGAAGCAACTTAGAACTAAGGAGAAATTTCCTGACAGTGAGAACAATGAATGGTCAATAAATGAACTGTTGTAAGTTGAGGACTATCTGTACACAGCAAGTTCTGAAACAGTTACTCTACAGAGAAGAAGAATAGAATAGAGTAGAGTAGAGTAGAGTAGAGTAGAGTAGAATAGAATAGAATAGAATAGAATAGAATAGAATAGAATAGAATAGAATAGAATAGAATAGAATAGAATAGAATAGAATAGAATAAGAGTTGGAAGGGGCCTTGAAGGTCTTTTAGTCCAACCCCCCTGCCTAGGCAGGAAACTCTACACCACTTCAGACAAATGGTTATCCAACCTCTTCTTAAAAACTTCCAGTGTTGGAGCATCCACAACTTCTGGAGGCAAATCGGACCTCTACACATTATCTCTAGAGGTGATGATATGCATGCTGGCTGGGGAATTCTGGGATTTGAAATCCAATCTTCTTAAAGTTGTTGAGTTTAAAAAAAAAACAAACATTGGCATAATCCAATGAGTCATTAAGGCTAAAAGAGTAGTAGGTGAACAGGCAAAGCCATGTGAGTTTCTCTAGGAACTACAGAAAATGGTTTATAGATCGAATGGTATGTCAAGAGTTTCCATAAAGGTAAAGGTGCCCCTCGCACATATGTGCTAGTTGTCCCCGACTCTAGGGGGCGGGGCTCATCTCCATTTCAAAGCCAAAGAGCCAGAGCTGTCCGAAGACGTCTCCGTGGTCATGTGGCCGGCATGACTCAACGCCAAAGGCACACGGAACGCTGTTCCCTTCCCACCAAAGGGGGTCCCTATTTTTCTACTTGCATTTTTTACCTGCTTTTGAACTGCTAGGTTGGCAGAAGCTGGGACAAGTCACGGGAGCTCACCCCGTCACGCGGCGCTAGGGATTCGAACCGCCGAGCTGCCGACCTTTCAATCAACAAGCTCAGCATCTTAGCCACTGAGCCACTGCTTCCCATCGCCCCAGTTTAATCCTTGGTTGTTAAGATGAAGTCAAAAAATAAATAAACAGATGTTCTGTCACAACTGGCCTTTCCAGGCTCATTCCTGGGCCGAATTGTGCAGCCATGCGCGGCGAGCAAAGCCTGTGAAAGAGTGGTAGCATTAATTCGCACCACAGCATGGCCACAGATGAGCCTCCTCAAGCAACGGTCTTCTTTCAACTTGGCCAAAGTCATCCCTTTGCGTTTTTTCATTGATGCTGTTGCGGGAATTTCCCCCCAGTGCTACCCTCTCTTTAGTGTTAAGAAATAAATTTTGTCTTTTGTCTATTCTGGTGCACTCCTTATTCCTCTGCTTTTTTTTTTTTTCTTTCTGAAAATAAATCTTTATCTTGAACTTTGAGAAGCAATGCAGTTATCCCATCAATTGGTGTTAAATGTTGTCTTAAAGTGCGAAACTCTATAAAATTAAGGTGACCAATCGTTCTCTTTTAGGAGGGACAGTCCTCCTTTGGTAAGTTCTGTCCTCTCTTGAAAAGTGTCCTCCTAGGTGTCCTTCTTTTCGATATTTGAAGACTATAATCTATAAATCTCCGTATTCGATCGATGCCGATCCGATCCGTTGCGTGTGATGTGACGTATTTGTATTTGACATGACGATGCGTCAAGGCTCGGTACAGTGCGGCGAGATGCGATTGTGAGACACATGTGCTCCGCACAGGAGAATTGTTTTGAGAGAGTGTGCCGTGTGCAAGTGGCTTTGTTTACTTCTTACCAAAACACAACACGGCACCCGCATGCATTAGACTCATTGTTGCAATGGATAACATATTTCTTTTATTTACGATATTTTTTTTGTGTCAATTTATTTGCGTCCTCCTTCTCATAGTAAAAAAGTTGGTCACCTTAATAAAATTCCTCTGCTTTTGAATAGTTAAATTGTAGTTTTTCCTCTGTTTTTAATACAGGTAGTACTTCATTTACGATCACAATTGGGAATGTAGCAATTTCCATGGCGATTGGTTGCTAAGTGAGTCGTGCGCAATTTTATGACCTTTTTTTGCCACCGTCGTTAAGCGAATCAGAAGGGGGAACAAAAAACCCAAAATCGAAATTGGATTCCCTATCTCAAAAGCAGCTAGAGAATTGAAGGAAAAGAAGGGAATTTTCTCGAAACCCAAGCCTTGTCAAAAATGAATCTGATGTCACATTGCCTTCCCCCCAAAATCCATGTGCATGCATGTTCTTCCAGAAGGCCAAATCCCCAGGGGGTTCAGCTGGCGATACCCGTAAGATTCAGTTTTGCCTACTCGTTTCTTGAATCTCTCTGTTGCCAAAATACACAAAGATCTGGAAAATTTTTAAACACAGTGTGTCATGGTTGACAACGGTAACGGGAGGGGGGGAGGGAAGGAAAACACTGGAATGGAAGGAAATTTGGGGAAGGAAATTTGGAATGCAACTGGAAGCCTGAAACAGACCCAACACCTCAAGGTCGCCCAGTTGGAGAAGTCCGAGGCAAACAGATCAATCCCAAAACAAAGAGAGCAGAAGTGATTGGTGGACAATACACATTGGGAAGTCCAAGGAAAAAGGGAAAGTTCTCCAATGTTGTTTTCGCGTGAAATTGTCAGAATTCGCTTTTCTACGTCTGCAACCAGGGACGCGGTGGCTCAGTGGCTAAGAAGCTGAGTTTGTCGAACAGAAAGGGTGGCAGTTCGGTGGTTCAAATCCCTAGTGAGTAACAGGGTGAGCTCCTGTGACTTGTCCCAGCTTCTGCCAACCTAGCAGTTTGAAAGCACGTAAAAAAAATGCAAGGAGAAAAATAGGGACCACCTTTGGTGGAAAGGGAACAGCATTTCGTGCGCCTTTAGTGTTGAGTCATGCTGGCTACATGACTACGGAGATGTCTTCGGACAGTGCTTGCTCTTCGGCTTTGAAATGGAGATGAGCACCGCCCCCTAGAGTCGGGAACGACTAGCACATATGTGCAAAGGGAACCTTTACCTTTACGTTACTTCTGCAACCACATGGAATCTTTGGGAAGGAAGGAAGGAAGGAAGGAAGGAAGGAAGGAAGGAAGGAAGGAAGGAAGGAAGGAAGGAAGAAAGAAAGAAAGAAAGAAAGAAAGAAAGAAAGAAAGAAAGAAAGAAAGAAAGACGTAAACCTATCTAGTTTACCCCAGGAGGCCAGTAATGATCTAGCCAACTTTTTTAATTCAGTGTCTCAAAACTCCAAAACACTGAGGCAGCTCCCTGGGCTTCAAAGCTATCTTAAGGCTTAAAAAGATTTAAAAAAAAAAAAAAAAGATTAATCACCCGCTTGTCATGAAAAGCAAATCCTGTGCAGAGATTCCAGACATCTTAGTCAAAGACGGAAGGTCTCAGCAGGTTCCAGACACCGGTATAGTCAATCGAATAGAATAATACATGATGACATCTCCTTCCCCTCACCCCACCCCCTAATCCCCACTCCAGCCAATCGTTCAGACCACATTAAAACTGATAGCTCTTTTCAAACAGGATTATTAAAAAAAACAATAACAAACCACAAACCCTGATCAATTATTCAGTCAGCGGCTTCTTGGTCTTGTCTAAATAATCAACTCTCAAGAATATCCAAGAAGGCTCAGCTACCTTCATGTTATCCTGGCATGTAATTTGAAAAAACAACAACAAAACAAAATGATTTCCATCATCGAGGATTTGAGAAAAGACCAACATACACTGCAAGATGAAAATGGGTGAAGAACAGCAATATTATCGCTTGTGCTGTTGTAGGAAGTTAGCACCCACCCCTTTCCTAGAAGAATGAAATATTTTAGGAAACATTTAAAAGGCAGAATATTATGCTTCCCTGGTTGAGAATGGAGAAGCATGTTTTAAAGACAAAGCAGCTCCCACCTTCCTGATCCCCCACACCCTTTGTCAATGGACCATCATCTGCAACACAATAGGACCCATCTAGCAACAGAAACTCACCACATGGCACCTGGGAAGATTGCATCAGCCAGCAAGGCTAGCTAAAAAACCCCACCCCCAGGGAGTCTGACAACCAATCAGGATACTCTTTCGGGGGCCCAGGAAGTTCAAAGTCAGAGAGGGCATAAAACCCGGGGGCTTGCTGCATCTCAGCCCTTTTTCTGTTCAGGAACTCAAACCATGTGATCCTGTCCACCATTAAACCATCTTTCCAAGCAGTCTCCATGTTTCCAGTGTCATTTTCACCACTTCAAGGACCCGGATTGTGGGGGCAATAAGCTGACTTTGTATATAAAAAAAAAAAGAACACCACTTGGGGGGGGGGCCGAAAGCCCTACTAAGCAGGTCTATACAAAAGTTTGAAGGCTATTGCTTAATGCATTGTAAGCCGCCCTGAGTCTCCCGAGAAGGGCGGCATATAAATCGAACCAATAAATAAATAAATAAATAAATAAATAAACAAATAAACAAATAAACAAATAAACAAATAAATAAATGTGAAAAAACAAGATATACCAAAATGATCACCATAGAAAAAAACGAGATGTACAAAAACGATCCCCATGTCAGTTAATCCTCAGTTGGGTAATTTTTAGCATGAATGACGCCTTACAACGTCTTCCCATGGAGGGAATCAAGTTCTGCAGCTGTTATCATGTGAAACCAAGATTGAAGGATGGCTTCTATTAACTGGGTTTTATGGTGGGGTCGCTTCTTTTTTTTTTTTTTTTTTTGAAAGAAATTTTATTTTTTTAAAACAAAACATAAAACATAAATCCATCATCCATACAATTGCAAACAGTGTGTTGGTCGGTTATAAGTCTTTTATGCTTCCTCACCATATTCATTACTTACTAATGATCTAATTTCTCATATTACCAGTCTAATAAGTACCTTCGTAATATAATCCTCATTGATCATTTAACTATGGCTTTCCCCTCTTTTCATAAAAATTATTTTCAAATATTTATATTATAACATTCATTTCTTCATCCTAGGTTAACAATAGTCATACAACTTTGCTGGGTCGCTTCTGATTAACCAGTTTCTTTAGTCGGCTCCATAGATTTTCAATTGGGTGAAGGTCTGGGCTATTCCCAGGCCATTCCAGCAGTGGAATAGGATTATTTTGAAACTCCCCCCCTAAAAAAGTGGTGTTATTAGCCATTAAACCTCAAAAATACACTTTTCCCAAAAGGTTTCCACGATTTTGGCCACTATGGCAAATATCCAAGGAAAAAGAACATATCTAAAGGATTTCTCCCATTTTCACTCTGTCCCCCTGTAAGTTCCTGCAAGATCCATGGAAGAACAGAATTTCTCATTTCCAAGTCCTTATTGGTTGAAAACCAATTTAGGGAACAGCAAGCTTCTTGATAGTATTCCTATTCTTTTTTCTGTGTTTCATATCTGGCCTCTGTCCCCTACTTTTCAATAGTTTCTTTTTTTTTTAATTGAAAAAGTTTTACAAATACAAATTTTTCCCCCATTTCCTCCCCTCCCCCCTATCCCATAACCCCCCCCCCCGTAACCCCTATCTCCTCCTACCCTACCCTCCCCTAACCCCCCCCCCACTTCCTCCCCTCCACCACGACTTCCCTAGGTAAAATCCAAATCATACCATATCATATATTACCCTCCTACAACTCTAACCCCTGACTACACTATAAGTTTCTACATCTTAACATTCAACTGAAAGCTATCTGGTACTTCCTTGTTTGGAATTTGTTCTTCACATAATCTATCCATTTCTTCCATTCCAACCTGTAAGTTTCTTGGATCTGGTCTTTTAAGTATGCTGATATCTTCGCCATTTCTGCAAAACTGGCCAACTACTTTTCAATAGTTTCTTGATTGTTTTGATGTAACTGCAGTCCTCATCTTACCAACGTCCGTTTAGCGACCGCTCCAAGTTAACACGCCTTTGGTAAAGACATGATCCTATGCTTTCATCGTATTAAATCATGTAAATAGTAAAATCTTTGAGTTGAATGCAGCTCCTCCTGGTTTTGAGGACACATTTGTATACTTTCCTGGCAACAATATAAAAATGGTTTGCCGTTACCTTCTTACTTCTCTGTCTTAGTGATCTCCCGTTTAAGAGCTAACCATGGCTGCACCCGCTTAACATTTTTGGAGATCAGTCAAGCTCCGCATTGAAAAAGTTGCAAAATTACAAGAATTACAGAAGAACAGAGTTGAAAGGGACCTTGGAGGTCTTCTAGTCCAGACAAATGGCTGTCCAATCTCTTCTTAAAAGCCTCCGGTGATGGCGCATCCACAACTTCTGGAAGTAAGCCATTCCAGTTATTAATTGCACTGTCAGGAAATTTCTCCTTAGTTCTAGGTTGCTTCTCTCCTTGATTCGTTTCCACTCATTGCTTCTTGTCCTGCCCTCAGGTGCTTTGGAGAATAGCTTGATTCCCTCTTCTGTGGGGCAGCCCCTGAGATATTGGAAGACTGCTATCATGTCTCCCCTAGTCCATTTCTTCATTAAATTAGATGTTGGATAACCATTTGTCTGAAGTAGTATAGTAGGGTTTCCTACCTAAGCAGGGGGTTGGACTAGAAGACCTCCAAGGTCCCTTCCAACTCTGTTCTTCTGTAATTCTTGTAATTTTGCAATTTATTCTGTTCTGTTCTGTTCCGTTCCGTTCCGTTCCGTTCCATTCATCCTATCCTATCCTATCCTATCCTATCCTATCCTATCCTATCCTATCCTATCCTATCCTATCCTATCCCATCCCATCCCATCCCATCCCATCCCATCCCATCCCATCCCATCCCATTCCATTTAGTCTATTCTATTCTATTCTATTCTATTCTATTCTATTCTATTCTATTCTATTCTATTCTATTCTATTCTATTCAACTCTACTCTACGCTACTCTACTCTATTCCATTCCATTCCATTCCTTCTTCATTCCAATATTCTATTATTCTATTCTATTCTATTCTATTCTATTCTATTCTATTCTATTCTATTCTATTCTATTCTATTCTATTCTATTCTATTCTATTCTATTCCATTCCATTCCATTCCATTCCATTCCATTCCATTCCATTCCATTCCATATTCTATTCTATTCTATTCTATTCTATTCTATTCTATTCTATTCTATTCTATTCTATTCTATTCTATTCTATTCAACTCTACTCTACGCTACTCTATTCCATTCCATTCCATTCCTTCTTCATTCCAATATTCTATTCTATTCTATTCTATTCTATTCTATTCTATTCTATTCTATTCTATTCTATTCTATTCTATTCTATTCTACTCTACTCTACTCTTCACCTAGCAGGAGTTTTTTTTCAAACTTTTGAGGTACAAACATGGAAATTACAGGTAGTCCTCGACTTATGATCACAATGGAGGCCAAAATGTCTTATCGCTAAGCCAGGCAGTTGTGAAGTG
Organism: Masticophis lateralis; assembly: GCA_030761175.1. Classification (NCBI taxonomy): domain Eukaryota; kingdom Metazoa; phylum Chordata; class Lepidosauria; order Squamata; family Colubridae; genus Masticophis; species Masticophis lateralis. The sequence continues at coordinate 8,424,895 of JAUDYJ010000013.1, forward strand.
AGGTTTTTGCCCCATTTTATGACCTTTCTCACCATAGTGAGCTAAGTGAATTCCAGGGGTCAGCAACCTGCGGCTCTGGAGCCGCATGTGGCTCTTTCACCCCACTGCTGCGGCTCCCTGTCACTCAAAATATGCCTCACAACCGCCAATGTGTGACACCTGCCAGCACGCGATTTATTGAACTTTTCAACCTACCATGGATAAATTCAACAAAAGAAAAGTTTCAGAAGAAAACAAAACGTTTAATTCAACGACATAGGCTAGTTTTGTGGCCGCTCAAGAAATAGTCAGGCACGGGAAGGGTTTTGTGGCTCCCGGTGTTTTCTTTTCTGTGGGAAACGGGTCCAAATGGCTCTTTCAGTGTTTAAGGTGGCAGACCCCTGTTCTTTTCTAAACTAGACATGCCTTACTTCTAGAGAGGAAGGAATCGCATCCGAGCTGCTTCCATAAAATCTACGCTACCCAAAACTTTGGTAGCCCAATTTTTTTCCCCAGTATCTTCCAAAAAGGCAAAACTGTTTCAACCATGAAGATGGCAGAGGGATATCTAGCATGCCAACCTTCATTGTCCCAAGAAACCAACTTTCGACTGGGAGGTTCCTCAGATCACTTTTTCTTTTTCATTTTAGGGGTTTAAAACATTAAAAGGGAAAAAGGGGAAAGGGTCATGTTTGGTATTCGCAGGTAGTTTTGATTCAGCGTGCCTTGAAATAAAAATCACCCTCCAGGAAAGCTTGACTCCTGTGAACTGCAAGCATGCATTTTTCATGATGACTTTATGGAAATGATCTGCCCTTCCCCAGATGATTTTGGACTTACAAATCCACTTATGTCCCTGGAATTCTCAAGCAATCCCCCATCCAAGTACAAAACAACGCTAACCCATCTTAGCTTCTACAAGCAGCCAAGGATCCTGTAAAACGTAGGATTTTTTTTTTATCCCACCCTCCAACCCCCCTCCTCCCCACTTCCTAATAAAGGAAAAACACATTAGATCTTGTCTATGGAGATTCTCAATCATCCAGGTTATGGTTGTCCCAAACAACTGGGGTTCCCTTTGAAGAGCACTCGGAGGCTCCAACTGGTCCAGAATGCGGCCACGCGGGTGATTGCGGGAGCAACTCGTCGCACCCATGTGACACCTCTCCTGCGTGAGTTGCACTGGCTCCCAGTGGTCTTCCGGGTGTGATTCAAGGTGTTGGTCACCACCTTTAAAGTGCTCTGTGGCTTAGGACCTGGATATTTACAAGACCGCCTTCTGTCAATGATGGCCTCCCACCGACCAATACGCTCCCATAGAGAGGGGCTCCTCAGGGTGCCGTCGACCAAGCATTGTTAACTGGCGACCCCCAGGGGGAGAGCCTTCTTTGTGGGGGCACCCGCCCTCTGGAATGAACTGCCCCCGGGGATACGCATGATCCCCGACCTGCGTACCTTTCGCCATGCCCTTAAGACTCTACTTTTCCAACAAGCTGGACTAGCTTGACCAGAATCCGAACTGGGTATTTTAAATTCTTGGGGTGTTTTTTTTTTAAATTTGATTTATATGCCGCCCTTCTCCGGAGACTCAGGACGGCTTACAATGCGTTAAGCAATAGCCTTCATACTTTTTGTATATTTATACAAAGTCAGCTTATTGCCCCCACAAACTGGGTCCTCAATTTACCTACCTTAGAAAGGATGGAAGGCTGAGTCAACCTTGAGCCTGGGGAGATTCAAACTGGTATAATTGCAGACAACTGGATGTTAATTACGGTGCTTTAGTCTGCAGAGCTAAACCAGGCTCTTCTTTAAATTTGGGGAGCCAAATTATTGAATTCGTTTTAATCGATTTTAAATTTTGTATCCCTGGTTATTTTAATGTGGCTGTGCACCGCCCTGAGTCCATCGTGAGAAGGGCAATATAAAAATTCAATAAAATAAATAAATGAATGAATAAATGAATAAATAAACGGGATTTTTTTTTTCCAAAAGTCCAACCGGACTTTCTGGGAGGGGAGCGGTATTTTTCCCCTTGAAAATGTTTGGCTTCTCCTCCAAGAAGCTTCTCCAGTTCTTCTAAAGAACATATCCTTCTGGTCACGAGATCGATCGCCATCAGGGATCTTCCAAGTACAGAGGGGATAGAGGAAAACAAAGACCAGTTGAAGGTTACCAGTTGAACTGGAGAAACTTCTTGGAAGAGCAGTGAATGATTTTCAAGAGGTGGGGGGGATGATGACACCAAGAAAGTCCACTTGGCTTTGGAGGGGGAGGGGAAGGACCTTTGGTCCCTGAGATCTTGTTTCTCCACTACCCTTCACTGCTCTTGTTTTATCAAAACAAAACAAGATGTTGCTGAAGCTGGATCTCTTTGACTCTTCCGAGATGCTGGGACCACAGAGGAGAAATCCTCCGGATTCCTTCTGGTTTTGGTTTTGTCACAAAACCACAAGAAATATAAGTGGGGGGGGGGATCTTCTAAGTCTAGGGAAGAGGGGAAAACAAAGACCAAATCCTGAAGGTTACCAACTCGCTGAATCAACCCTCTCTGACTAAATATACCCGCCCCCCCCCATCATCTCCTTAGGGATGCCAAGAGGCATATCTTCACTGCCCAATCCTCATCCAAGAACAAATGTGTGAATTTCAAGATTTCTGGGCCACCCAGGAAGGCAGAAACCGCTCTCCCTCCCTTTCCTTTTGTTCCTAGGAAACCAACAGGACAAGACGGAGAGGAAGAGCGATGGCTTGTGAATGTCACCATCTCTTTCCTTTCAAGGTGGTGATAACAGTGTTCCTTCCTTCCTTCCTTCCATTTCTTCCTTTCCTTTCCTGCCTTCCTTTCCTTGCCTTGCCTTTCCTTTCCTTTCCTTTCTTCCCTTCCCTTCCCTTCCTTCCCTTCCTTCCAGCCTTCCTTCTTTCCTGCCTTCCTGCCCTCCTTTTCTTTCCTTTCCTTTCCTTTCTTCCCTTCCTTCCCTTCCTTCCAGCCTTCCTGCCCTCCTTCTTTCCTTTCCTTTCCTTTCCTTTCCTTCCCTTCCCTTCCCTTCCCTTCCTTCCCTTCCTTCCCTTCCTTCCTGCTCTCCTTTCCTTTCCTTTCTTTTCCTTTCCCTTCCTTCCTTCCTTCCCTTCTTTCCTTCTCTTCCTTCCTTTTCTTTTCTTTTCTTTCCTTTCCTTTCCTTTCCTTTCCTTTCCTTCCTTCCTTCCTTCCTTCCCTCCTTTCCTTTCCTTTCCTTTCCTTTCCTTTCCTTTCCTTTCCTTTCCTTTCCTTTCCTTTCCTTTCTTCCTTCCTGCCTTCCTGCCTTCCTTTCTCCTGCAGTCACAAATTTCCCATTTGATTTGGCTGGAGGGGTGGGGGTGGGGGTGGGGTGGGGTGAAACCCATCCAGTCCCTTCCACTTACTTTTCCCGAGCCCATCGATGGGTTGTTTCCACTCCGTCTCTTTCACCGCCCCATAGCTCCTCAGAGGTTTCTCGGCTCCCAAGCTGCTGGAGATGGATTGCTTCAACTCCATGCTGCCGAATGCCCCCTGGGCCCCGCTTGTTCTCCAAGACTTCGGGCTGGCCTGGGACCCACTTCCTTTTAGTCCATCCCAGCTGGAGCAGAAGAGAAGAGAGAAGAAGAGAAACGCAGGGTGGGGACAAAAGGGTCGCTCGGTCTGGTCTTCGGGGTGGGAGGTGGGGGGTGGATTGTTGTGGTTGTTGTTGTTGTATTGTGTGTGTTTTTCCTTTAATTCCTGCTGCTACCAGATTGGCAAGCACGGCTGAGCTCACTGCATCCTTCCCTTGTGCTGGTACCCTAGGAGGGGAGAGAGAGAGAGAGAGAGAGAGAGAGGTGACAGGGATGCAGTGCGCAGACTCAGAGTGGGAGATGCTCAGTAAGCCCCCCTCCCCCACGGCCCAAGGGACACACAGGGAAGGGAAGGGGAAGAAGGCAAACAATGGGATGCAAGAGAGAGAGTCCACAAGCCCAGGAAACAGCCTTGACTTTAAGGCAAACATGAAGCAAAGAATACCAGCAAGAGAAAAAACCAGCTCCGATATTCTGCACTGCATTTTTTGCCGCTGTCTGGTTGTCTTTTGGGGCGGTGGGGGGCAGAGGAGGGATGAACTCACCTCTTGGATGTGAGGATGTCCAACCCTTGGGGGAGGAGGGGTGTCAGCGAGGTAAATCTTCAGAGGAGCAGGGCTCTCAACCCTGGGAAGAGTATGGGTTTACAAACGAGCCTGCTTTGGGCCAGCTTTTTCACTCCCCCAAGAGACCAATTCTGATCGGGCTGGCAATTAATATTCAGACACTGTTATTAGAGTGAATGTTCGGTTGAGTTGTACAACACGTAGACCAGGTAAAAGTGGGGGGTGGGGGTGAAGTAGGGTGGAATGTGAGTCTGCCAATTGAATTGGGCATGGTTTGGGCTGGTAGGATGAACCAAGGTGTTCTCTTAAAGGTATTGCATTGTATGAGAAGGGAGTACCGTGGTTTAGGTCAATAAACCTGGTTTAGCTAAGTGTCCGCCATTTCTGTGAATGTATGTTTATTTCTCAGGGATTCAAGCTCCAGTTGGCTTCGCAGGCTGGTTCAGACAATATCCAAAATCCTCAAGGGGGCTGCTTGATCTATCACCCCAGTATATGAACAATACACTTCCCTTCGTAAACCAGTTTATGGCTTAAAGTTACCGTATGAATGAATGAACCAATTCAGTTTGACTTATTGAACAAATGGAAGATGACGAATGGGACTTCGTCGAAACGTCACCAAGATACTTCCAATTTTACGCGGGAGAAGACCCGAATAACCAAAGACCTACATACAAACACCCGCGAAAACCTCAGAAAACACACACACACACACACACACACACACACACACACACACACACACATATATTATATTATATTATATTATATTATATTATATTATATTATATTATATTATATTATATTATATTATATTATATTATATTATATTATATTATATTATATGTAGGTCTTTGGTTATTCAGGTCTTCTCCCGAGTAAAATTGGAAGTGTCTTGGCGACGTTTCGACGAAATATCTGGTAAGGGCAGATATATATATATCTGCCCTTACCAGATATTTGATTATATCGTAACATTTCTCTCTCTGCATATATTTTTTTTAATATTTATGGCTTTAGGACAGATGTGCTATTTTACACAAACATATCAGGGGTGGGTTTCTACCACTTCGCCCTAGTTCTGGTAGTGGCGGTGGTGTGAGGCTCCGCCCACTCACCCAGACATCATCGTGGATGCTCTGCGCATGCTCAGAAGGTTCTGTGCATGCGCAGAAGCACAGCGCACTCACAGTTCCAAACTAGTAGCGAAGGTAAGTGAAACCCACTACTGAAACACATGTTTGTGTTTATACAAATATGGTGCTTCTCTTACTGTCATGTTTTGGCTTACTTTTTAATCAGGACAGTTGGTGTTTCTCCAGAATATTGGGTCTGAATAAAGGAATAAACAGATGTAGGGTAGTTATCAGGGGTGAAATGCTCGGACCGGATCACCCAATCCAGTAGTGATGGAGATGGGTGGTTCGGAGAACCGGTAGCAAAAATCTCTGCCCCCCACCACCAATGCCCAACTGACCCGCACAATAATCAGAAGCTTTTATATATATATATAATTTTTTAAAGCATTTTTTCTACAACCTCTTTGGCTGAAAAAATGCTTTTAAAAGTAAAAAAAAAAAGCCTCTGATGATCACGCGGCTCAGCTGAGATCTTCAAATGCTTTTAAAAGCCTCTGATCGGCAGAGGCTTTCTTCTTTTAAATGCCTCTGACGATTCAAGATGAGTTGCCTGATTGTCAGAGGCTTTTAAAAGGAAAAAAGCCTCTGACGATCAGGCAACTCAGCTGGGATCATCAGAGGCTTTTAAAAGCATTTTTTTACAACCTTTTCCCTCAGGCTGGCCCCATGGAAGCCTCTTCTGTCCTCTCCTTTCCTCTTCTCTCCCTCAGGCTTTCTAGCCCCTTCTCTCCATGAGACTGGCCCCACAGAAGCCTTCCCTATGCTATCCCATTCTCTCCAGAATTATTTTCAAGTTGGGAGTGGGAGTAGAACATCTAACTAATTAGCATCAGAGCGTGTTATAATAATATAGGCAATACTAATACTTTGATGGTCATTTTGAAAAATCCTTTCTTAGTGAGCACCTAGAAGCCAGGAGGAACATACGTGGCAAATTTGAAGTTTGTAAGTTTTTCAGTTCTGGAGATTTCATGATTAATTGTGAATGATTTTCGCTTTTATATATTTAGAGGTAGAGTAGATATATAAATGTAATTATAGGTATAGATGTAGAAATATAGGTAACCCTTAACTTATGACCATGATGGAGCCCAAAATTTATGTTGCTAACTGGGACATTTGGTAAGTGAATTTTGCCCTTATTTACAACATTTCTTGCCACAGTTGTTAAGTGAATCGCTCGTCGTTAAATTAGTAACAGAGTCATTAAGTGAATCTTGCTTCCCTATTGATTTGACTTGTCAGAAGTTCGCAAAAGGGGACCACATGACCCTGGGACACTCCAACCATCATAAATATGATTCAGCGGCCAACAGCTGAATTCTGATCACGTGACCAGAGGGATGCTACAACGGTCGTAAGAGTGAGAATTGGTCATAAGTCACTGTTTTCAGTGCCTTTGTAGGTTTGAGTGGCCACTAAATGAACTATTATAAATCCAGGACTACCTGTGTAGATGTAAGCAGAGGTATAAATGTAGCTGTAGATATTGTTGTGGTCCGCCAGCAGCCTGCGGACTCGCAACTGAGTCGGGAAATGAGGAGGTTGGGGAGGAACATGGGTCAGCCCTGGAGTCTGGGGAAGGCCCAGACGAGGGCTCTGCATCGGAAGCAGAGATGGGACCAGGGCCATTTGGGAGCGATGCATGGACTTCAGAGGCTCCAGAGGTGGACAGCAGAGAGGCAGAGGAACAGGAGGAGCCTGTTCCTAGTGCATGCATGCAAAGAGCTGCCAGAAGGCAAGAGCAGCTAAGCAAAAAGGACGACTCAGAAGTAAGGCCAGAAGATGATTGGCCACTCCCATAAGGCTTAAAAGAGCAGCAACGAGCCGTTGGGTTCTTTGCAGAAAAGCAACGTTGATTCCAGTGCTTCTTGTCAGTGTCTCTTGAACTTTGTGGGGGTTTTGCCAAGAAAAGCCTTTGCCAAAGACATCAAAGGTTGGTGATAAGGCCAACGGACTGGTTATTAAGAATTTTTGTTTTGGACTAAGCTGAGAATGAATGAATGAATGAATGAAATATTATTTATTATTTTATTAATTAATTAATTAGTTTGTTGTTAAGTTTGTTGAGGACTGAATTGTGTTTAGTAATCACTACTTGGGCCTTTGTTACAACAGATATATGGATCTAGATGTAGGTTAAATATAGATATACGAACATACTCAAAGTAATAAACCGGCCAATAATCGCATTACCAAAAAAGGAAGCAACAGTTCCTTGAGATTGTACTCAACGTGTAAACAATATTTGCATCACCCGTGTTGCATTCGGAATACAGTTGACGTGGTTAAGTATTTTTTCTCTGTCCATGTTTCTAGTCCCTGTGTTAAAGGGCTGACATGGGTTTAGGTTGTTTTGAGAGACCAGAACAATAATTTAAGAAAGTGTTTTGGTGGCATTCTGAGGAAACAGACCAGACAGAGCAGTGAGTCACAGATTTAAGTACCAGGCGGTAGTGCAAATCTACAGCTAATCTGGGGGTGATGATTGAATTATTGGGGGTGGGGTGGGCTGTCTGTTGGAAACCACCCCAAAAAATAATGGGGGAGGAAAAAACATTAATGCCATCTGGAGTAGGATGGGAGAGAACAGGAGGACAGTGTGAAGGCAAGGGCCTGTCTTACAATTATATTAATCTGGAGGCTATAAATTTCCCTGTTAGTAGACATCTCTGTGGACCATGAAGGTCAAGAAAGGGTAAGTCAGGGATATTGATTGCCCAAATGATACCACCAGGTGTTAAGATAGTGGTGGGATTCAAATAATTTAACAGCCGGTTCTCTGCCCTAATGACCAGCTGGGTAGGCGTGGCTCAGTGGTCATGTGACCATATGGGTGTGGCCAACTCAACATCAGCCTGACTAGGTGGCTCAGTGGCTAAGACACTGAGCTTGTTGATCAGAAAGGTTGGCGGTTCGGCGGTTCAAATCCCTAATACAGGTCTCCTGTGTGAGACTAGATGACCTCCAAGGTCCCTTCCAACTCTTTTACTGTTACTTTATCACTCACATTGATGGACGCTTCGCCTTAGCTGTTACAATGTAATAAGGGTTAACCAGAGAGGCAGTTTCTGTAAGCAGGGCACTAAAGTTTAAGCTAGAAACACCACCAGAATGTTTCCTTCCTGCCTTCCTTACAGGATTAGCCCTGCAAAGTGGGGGAAAAAAACAAAAATAAGACTTCTTCCAACAACCAGTTCTCCGAACTGCTTAGAAAGTTAACAACTGGTTCTCCTGAATAGATGCGAACTGGCTGAATCCCATCCCTGGCGTTAAACAGTCTCAAGCTCTCCGTTGCAGGGTGTCTATGCAATGAATAGAACAGAATTTATTTATTAAATTTATTAGCCAGTCATCTTACAGAGTGGTGCAGTCAGTGGCCTAGAGGTGGAGCCCTTGCCTCACAATCAGGAGGCTTGTGAGTTCGATCCTAGGTAGAGGCAGATATTTCCACCTCTGGGCACCCTGACAATATATCTGCTAAAAAAAACCTCTGCATTGGCAACAGGAAGGGCATCTGGTCAGTAAATACTCAACATCTCCTGTTCATATACAGATATGAATATGAATATGAGACCCCCAAATGGACTCAATGACTCTCCAACAAGTAATAACCCACCAATCAGAGTTCAGGCTGAATTTGGCCTTTTTGTCCACCTACTGAGTCCTTTCCAAGGACTTGCGGTCTGATGGTTTTGAAGGTATCACGGTAAGATGTAGGCTGTTCCAAGTAAAGCTGCCTTTTGCAATTGACCGATGGTGAATTTGTCAATGCTGCCAATGTTCAAATGGAGTCCACATATCACAAAAACATCCGGAAACACATGTGATTATTATTTGCAATACTGTTAGTTAAAGTAATATTTACTGAATTATTTTAATATTATAAATGTTTAGGGGATCAGTGAACCATCTGAAACTGGTCGATGAGCTGAAGATGCAGTGGCTCACTGGCTAAGATGCTGAGCTTGTCAATCGAAAGGTCGGCAGTTCAGCGGTTCGAATCCCTAGAGCTGCCTAACGGGATGAGCTCCTGTGACTTGTCCCAGCTTCTGCCAACCTAGCAGTTCGAAAGCAGGTAAAAAATGCAAGTAGAAAAATAGGGACCACCTTTGGTGGGAAGGGAACAGCGTTCCGTGCTCCTTTGGTGTTGAGTCATGCCGGCCACATGACCACGGAGATGTCTTCGGACAGCGTTGACTCTTCGGCTTTGAAACGGAGAGGAGCATGCCCCCTAGAGTCAGGAACGACTAGCGCATATATGCAAGGGGAACCTCTATTTTTAAAGAAAGAAACTCAGAGCTTTCAAAATTCTGTAATTGTAGGGAGAAGATGACCTTGATGGAGGCTGGCAAAAACTGTTACCTAGGAAAAAAGAGGACGAGACAGAAAGAGATAATGCAGATTCCACCCTGATTCACTGAACCATACCAAGAAAGGAGAAAAAGCACAGTTAGAGTCGCAAAACTCTGTTATTCTAGCCAATTTCACTCAAGGTAGTTTTAGACTTCCTGCAGAGTTGATTTCCTAGAAGAGCTGACAATTATGATGTCCTACTATCAGAAAGCTGCATTCCTGGAATTTTTGCCTTGTTCTTCTTTCTTGACCGGGTTTTAAATTGACGGGGTTGGCATTAATTTTGAAATTGCAGCTTAGAATTGCAGCAAAGTGGAGGCTTGCATCTTCTTCTGGTAGGAAATAATTGCATTAGGCAAGAGGCTATCGCAGACCAGGCCTTTAATTTTGGTCCCAGAAATTTGTGGTGTGATTCATCACAAGGAGAATAAAAGAACCGTTTTCTGCTCCAACTCCTGAGTCCTTAATTGGTTGATAGAGCCAAAGGAATGGTTTATTTTTTACTTCCATATTTTTACAGCACATGGCTCTGCAAAGCTAAGGGATTAACTTTAGTCCTCCCTTTGTGAGTTTGTGGCCACAAAGCAAAAAAAGATGTTGAGACTCTGGAAAGAGTGCAGAGAAGAGCAACAAAGATGATTAGGGGACTGGAGGCTAAAACATATAAAGAACGATTGCTGGAACTGGGAATGTCTAGTTTAATGAATTGGGGATGCGGTGGCTCAGTGGCTAAGATGCTGAGCTTGTTTATTGAAAGGTCGGCAGTTCAGCAGTTCGAATCCCTAGAGCTGCCTAACGGGATGAGCTCCTGTGACTTGTCCCAGCTTCTGCCAACCTAGCAGTTCGAAAGCAGGTAAAAAATGCAAGTAGAAAAATAGGGACCACCTTTGGTGGGAAGGGAACAGCGTTCCGTGCTCCTTTGGCGTTGAGTCATGCCGGCCACATGACCACAGAGACATCTTCGGACAGCGCTGGCTCTTCGGCTTGAAACAGAAATGAGCATGCCCCCTAGAGTAGGGAATGATTAGCATATATGTGCGAGGGGAATCTTTACCTTTAGTTTCATGAAAAGAAGGACTGGGGAGACATGATAGCAATGTTCCGATATCTCAGGGGCTGCCCCAAAGAAGAGGGAGTCAAGCTATTCTCCAAAGCACCTGAAAGCAGGACAAGAAGCAATGGGTGGAAACTACTCGAGAGAAGCAACTTAGAACTAAGGAGGAATTTCCTGACAGTTGGAACAATGAATCAGTGGAACAACTGGCCTCCAGAAGTTGTGAATGCTCCAACACTGGAAGTTTTTAAGATGTTGGGTGACCATTTGTCTGAAGTGGTGAAGGGTTTCTTGTCTAAGCAGGGCGTTGGATTAGAAGACCTCCAAGGTCCCTTCCAACTCTATTATTCTGTTTCTGTTATTCTCCTACAAATAAGAAACTGAGAAGACTTAAAAGGTGAGACGGAAAACTGGTGGCTTTGAAGCTCGTTTCTGATGTTTATTTTTATTCTCCTTGCTCCTGTCTGAAAAAAAAAAATTAGTTGTGAACAGCCTTACTGGCAAGGTTATTGCTTCTCTGTAGCTGGGATTCCACTACTGCTTGTGTCACCGTGCACCAGCCATCTGGATCACATCATCTTTCCTTTGTAAAGCACTGTGGTTCTTTCTCTTCCTCTCAATCGTTTTTCTGAACCTTCTTTTAAGGATAACTTGGGGAGAGCTTCAGTTGTACATTATCTGCCCCCTGCCTCATTTAGCTAACACAGCATAAACACCAGGGGTGGGATTCAGAAATTTTAGCAACCGGTTCTCTGCCTGATTGCTGGGTGGGCGTGGCCACGGTGGGCGTGGCCTACTCCAGAAGTAGGTTTCAGCAGGTTCTGACCAGTTCTGGAGAACCAGCAGTGGATATTTTGAGTAGTTCGGAAAAGCGGTAGTAAAAATTCTGACTGGCCCCGCCCCCATCTATTCTCTGCCTCCCGAGTCCCAGCTGATCGGGAGGAAATGGGGATTTTGCAGTATCCTTCCCCTGGAATGGGGTGGAAATGGAGATTTTACAGTACCTTTCCCCTGTCACGCCCGCCACACCACGCCCACAGAACCGGTAGTAAAAAATTTTGAAACCCACCACTGGCCTACTCAGCCTCCTGCACCACGGGGGAGTGGGGAGTGGCGTTGTCGCCCTCCCCAGACTCTGGAGGCTTTCCTCAAGGCTCCGGGAAGGTGAAAACAGCCTCCTCTGTGTTCCGGAAGCCCGCCAGAGACGGGAAACGGGCCCGTTTTCAGACTTCTGGTACTTCCAGTAGGCCCGTTTTTCGCTCTCCCAGAGTCTCCGTCTGCACCCTGCACTTACCTGGCATCCAAAACAGGCTGCGTGGAGACTCCTGGGAAGGGAGGGGAGGGGCAGGGTGGGCGGGGTCAGGGAGTAACTTGTAACTATCGGTTCGGCGAACCAGATTAAAATTAACATCCGGTTCTCCCGAACTGGTCCGAATTGGCTGAATCCCACCCCTGGTAAACACCTGTTATCCTTCATACATGTTAAGGCACTTCATACATCTTTATAAATGCGCAAACACGCACCATTAACGAGTCATTACTAAGGGGCCATTAAAAAGATTCAGGAAACCATTTGATGCGCTCTTTACTGTAATTACGGATTGCATTCAGGTTTCTGCAGCTGAGGGAAAGAAAAATGCCACAGGAGAGAGGAATGTATTTCAGCAGTTTCAAACAGCGTAGGAAAAGTGTTTTTGCTCTCCAATTGTTCCATTAGCTGGAGATCATTAAACATGCATGCATTTGAACAACAGGAGTTCTCTTAATTTGCACAACCGCCAGCCCCCGTATTAGTAACAACATCGTTTTGAAAATAGTAACACATACGGGGATTTTGCAGAGTAAGACACTTGTTTGGAAAAAAAAAAACCTGGATAGGACTAAAAAAAAAATGACGTAGGAAATATATTACGTAGCATGCAACCTCTGGTTATCACATTTTGGCGGCTTTAAAAAGACGGGAATTACAGTACAGATAACAAGGTTGAAATGTTTTGCTCGCCTCTCTTATTATTGAATAAAAAGAAAATTTTGACAGCATCCCTCCCAGTGGTGACATCCAGCCAGATCTATCCGGCTTGCGTAATCCGGTAGGACTGGTAGTGGGAAGCTCCGCCCACCCGCCCAGATGTCAACACGTCCCATTTTTTACCCTCTGTGCATGCTCACATTTGCGATCCAGTAGCAAAGGGAAGTGAATTTATTATTTATTATTTATTTATTACATGTATTTATATGCCACCCTTCTTCCGGAGGACTCAGGGTGGCGAACACAAGTTAAGAAACATGTACAATAAAATCACACTTTAAATCAAATAACTAATTAATGATAAATAATAAACCCAGAATCAGAGACAGCCTATTTGCTTGAACAGCCAAGTCTTCAGCTCCTGACGAAAGGAGCGGAGATCAGGAGCCGTCCGGAGCTCAGTAGGTAATTCATTCCAGAGGGTGGGAGCACCCACAGAGAATGCCCTACCCCTGGGCACCGCTAGATGATATTGGCTCGCCATCGGGACCTTGAGGAGAGCGGCCCTATGTGAGCGAACAGGACGGTGGGATGCAGGCAGGATTTCACCCCTGACCCCTCCTCCCCTAATATATTTGTAAAGGGGATCCTTACAAATCCATTTTTGCACCTCATTTAGTCTGCTTTTTGTGTGCTTTTTTCAATGTTCCAGTATGTACAGAAAATATTATCCATAAGAATCTTAATCGCGAACAACTGCAACTACAAGATACATACAGGTTGTCCTCGACTTACGACCGCAGTTGGAACTAGAATTGTTGTTGCTAAGGAAGGCGGTTGTGAATCAAGCCGCACTTCATTCTATGGGCTTTTTTTTTTGGGGTGCCACGGTCGTTAAGTGAATCACTGCCATTGTTAAGTGAGACACGAGGCTGTTAAGCGAATCCAGATTACCCCATTGACTTCGCTTGTCGGAAGCACCTGTTGTCAAGAGCTCAAATCCTGATCACATGACCGTGGGAATCAGTGATTGTATTCAGCTGGTTCTATCCAGTTCGGACGAACCTGTAGCGGTGGCTGTGGGAGGCGAAGGTAAGTGAATACCTGGTGGGAATGGTGGGAATGCTGCAACAGTTGTAAATATGAGATTGGTCCTAAGCCTTGGTCATTGTGGTTCCGTGGATGGTTTATTTCCCTGAAGGTGTCTTGTCTGGATCCACTTTCTCCGCATGGAACAGCTTGAAAATCGATGTCGCTGTTCCGTCCCCGCTCTGTTGCGAAAAGCACAGGAAAATGGCCCAGAGGAAGCCACAGAAACCGGTGAATGCCGTCCTCAGGTAAACCGGAACAAAGCTGAAGTTGGAAAGCTGTTTGGAAGGAAAGAAAGGAAGGAAGACTGAAGGAAGGAAGTTTCCGTCAAGCAGCAAGGGCTCAGGACTTAACAGACATTGATAGAGGAGAATATTTGTAGCTCGGGGTTGTAATGAGGACTCCTTGGTGCTCTCTCTTGGAGCTTGGCGGTTTTCTTGCAGGTGTTCCGTGACCCAGCTGGGTAACGTTATTAGTGCCAGAAGGGAGTGGGGTTTACAGGATGGAGGAGAGGAGAGGAGGAAGTGAGAAGAACTGTAGGGTCCTGAGTGCTCTCTCAGCTTGGTTGCAGACATTTCATTATACAATGAGGAGGAGGAGGAGGAGCAGGAGGGGTAGGAGGAGGAAGAGAAGGTGGAGGAGAAGGACAGGAGAGAAGGATGGGGAGGAGGAGATGGAAGGGGAGGAGGAAAAGCAGCAGGAGGAGGAGGGATAGAAAGAGAAAGAGAAGGTGGAGGAGAAGGACAGGGGAGGAGCAGGAGCAGGAGGTGTAGGAAGAGGAGGAGGAGATGGAGGAGGAGGAAGAGAAGGTGGAGGAGAAGGACAGGGGAGAAGGAGATGGAAGGGGAAGAGCAGGAGGTGAAGGATGAGGAAGAGAAAGTGGAGGAGAAGGAGAAGGTGGAGAAGGAGGACAGGGGAGGAGGAGGAGGAAGAAGAGAAGGTGGAGGAGAAGGACAGGGGAGGAGAAGGACAGGGGAGAAGAGGAAGAGAAGGTGGAGGAGGATGGGGAGGAAGAGGTGGATGTGGATGTGGAGGAGGAGGAAGAGTAGGTGAAGGAGAAGGTCAGATAGGAGGAGGTGGAAGGGCGGGAGGAGAAGGAGGAGGAGGTGGAGGAAGAGGAGGAGGAAGACAACTATGGGGTCCTTGATAATTTAGTAGTAATTCCACCACAGAATGTGGACGAACGCTCCATCTTTCATTAAACCTTCATTTGTGTCTGCTCTTAATCCCAAATGAAGGCAGGGAATATTCTCACAAGATGGAGAATACCAAAGGTCTAACAGAAAGCCAACTCCAACTTAGAGACTCGCCCTCTACGGCTCCTAACTACAGAACACCTTAAGAACAAAATGGGAAAAGCAGAAGCATCTTTCCAAAGGAGCAGGAATCTTATAAGGAAACAAGCAAGGTGGATTTGAACACGGCATCAGGTTCTTCCCTCCCAGGCTGGCACTCACCTGTACAAAAGGCCAGTACATCAACCCTGTCTGGAATAAAAACAATTCTTGGATTAGAGTCACGCAAACGGGGAAAAGTCTCCATTGCCCTCCTATAAAGCCTCATGCTTATGTTTAAAATAACTAATCAAAATGGGGGGAAATGACAACGGCTGTGGGTTGTTGTTGTTGTTGTTGTTGTTTAAAGGCATTCTGCACACAAAGAAAAAGTGACCTCTTTCTGTATTCAGCTTGTGAATAGCCAGCTAGCTGATGGTTGCAATCCTGAAAGCTTGCCATCCATACAGCCAAGGCTGTTCAACTCAGAGGCACAGCATCCGAGAATCCCAACGGGTTGGAAATGTGCTAATAAGGGAGAATATTTGTAGCTCAGGGTTGGGAGGTGATCAGATGCAGTGGCTTACCGAGGGAAGCTGGATGAGTCAGTTGTTAACAGATTAACAGAGTTGGAAGGGACCTCAGAGGTCATCTAGTCCAACCCCCACTCAAGCAGGAGACCCTACACCATTTCTGACAGCCCAATCTTTTCTTGAAAGTCTCCAGTGATGAAGCTCCCACGACTTCCGAAGGCAACTTCTGTTCCATCGGTTGATTGTTCTCACTGTCAGAAAGTTTTTCCTCATTTCTAGGTGGAATCTCTCCTTGTTCGGTTTCCATCCGTTATTCCTTGTCTGGCCTTCAGGTGCTTTGGAAAACAGCTTGACCCCCTCCTCTTTATGGCAGCCCCTCAAATATTGGAACAGGGCTATCATTTATAATCTATTTATAATTGGACTTATATGCCGCCCTTTCTCCACAAGGATTCAGGGCAGCTCACAGCAATAAGCAAACAACAAGTCCAAATTAAAATTCAAACAATAAAAGAATCTAAAATTCCCATTAAAACCCCTTCGGTCCAGGCCAGCCTGGCGAAACAACCATGTTTTAAGGTCAGGGCGGAAAGAGCGAAGGTCGGAGGCCACCCGGAGCTCCAAGGGGAGCTGATTCCAGAGGGTAGGTGCGCTCACACAGAGAAGGCTCACTCTCTAGGTGCCGTCAGCCGACATTGCTTGGCCGACGGAACCCCAAATAGGCCCTCTCTGTGTGAGCGCACCGGGCGATGGGGAACGGTTGCTGGCCGCAGGTGATCTGCCAAATACCCCGGGCCTAAGCCATGTAGGGCTTTATAGGTAATCACCAACACCTTGAACCTCACCCGGAGGACAACCGGTAGCCAATGCAGGTCACGCAGGAGAGATGTGACATGGGAGCATCGGGACACTCCCATCACTACCCGTGCGCCCGCATTCTGCACCAGCTGGAGCCTCCAAGTAGTTTTCAAGGGCAGCCCCATTTAGAGAGCATTGCAGTAGTCGATCCGGGAGGTCACCAGCGCACGGGTGACCATGCATAACGCATCTCATGTCTCCCCTGGTCCTTCTCTAGACTAGCCATGCCCAGTTCGTGTAACTGTTCTTCATATGTTTTAGTTTCCAGTCCCCTAATCATCCTGGTTTCATAGATTCATAGAATTCTTTATTGGCCGAGTGTGATTGGACACACAAGGAATTTGTCTTTGGTGCGTATGCTCTCAGTGTACATAAAAAGACAAGATACATTCGTCAAGAATCATAAGGTACAACACTTAATGATAGTCATAGGGTACAAATAAGCAATCAAATCACACTAGGAAACAATCAATATAAATCGTAAGGATACAGCAACAAGTTACAATGATGCAGTCATACGTGGGAGGAGATGGGTGATAGGAACGATGAGAAGACTAACAGTAATAGTAATGCAGACTTAATAAATAGTTTGACAGTGTTGAGGGAATTATTTGTTTAGCAGAGTGATGGCGTTTGGGAAAAAACTGCCCTTGTGTCTAGTTGTTCTGTTGTGCAGTGCTCTATAGCGTCGTTTTGAAAGTAGGGGTTGAAACAATTTATGTCCAGGATGCGACGCTGTGTAAATATTTTCACAGCCCACTTTTTGACTCATACAGGTCCTCAATGGAAGGCAGGTTGGTAGCCATTGTTTTTTCTGCAGTTCTAGTTATCCTCTGAAGTCTGTGTCTGTCTTGTTGGGTTGCAGAGCCAAACCAGACAGTTATGGAGGTGCAGATGACAGAGGGTTGACATGAGGGGTCCTTGGTGCTCTCCAAGGTTGTTTCTTTTCTAGCAGACATTTCATGACCTGACTGGGTAACATCATCAATGTTAGAAGGGAGTGGTATTTGCGGAGTGGAGGAGCAGGAACAGGAAAAGGGCTGCAGGGCCCTTGATGCTCCCTCATCTACTGTTTATCCATTAGTCTCTTCTGCCTTTCCAATATACTGTACCTAAATAAGAAGTGAACTTTTGTAGCTCAGGGTTGAACTGTGGGTTCTTGGTGCTCTTTAAGCTTGGTGATTTTCTTCAGACATCTCATTACCCAGCTAGGTAACATCATTAGTGCTACAAGGGCCATTTTCCTTCTAGAGTGCTCAAAGACCATCAAGGACCTCATAAATTAGGAGTGCCTTCCTTTGTAAGGATGGATTTCTCTCCATATTCTTTGGAGAAGGTCCCGCCAGCATATGTTGTCTAATAAACACGGCAGTAAGTCTTGATTCATTGCTTTGGGTCCCGAGTTTGATTCCACAACATTGGGGGGTGAGGGGGGACACCCAGTCTGCTGGTTATTCACAACCAGTAGCTAAAATAATGGAGGATGTGAAGAATTTAATTTGAATGCTAAATTAATATTAAATTGAGAAGCCTGGATAGCTCAGCAGACTAATGCATTGTGCATTGTGATTAACTCCAGCTGTCTGCAATTACTGTAAGTTCGAATCTCACCAGGCTCAAGGTTGACTCAGCCTTCCATCCTTTCTAAGGTAGGTAAATTGAGGACCCAGTTTGTGGGGGCAATAAGCTGACTTTGTATAAAATATACAAAAGTTTGAAGGCTATTGCTTAACGCATTGTAAGCCTCCCTGAGTCTCCGGAGAAGGGCGGCATATAAATCAAATTAAATATATATATATATTATGAGCCAAGACTATTTTAAAACAAATCATGGAAGGAAACACTGATTCCATTCATACACTGCTCCCAGCTATAACTCAAGGCATTGTGTTTCAGATTAACGCAATTGTTGTGGTGTGCAGAGCTCGGTTTAGGATTGAATATGCTCTCCACACTCAGCTCATTTGGCTTTATGCAAGAAATCCTAATTTGCAAATCATGGCTTAGTGCAGTATGTCAAGCCAGCATATGCATGTGGGTGTGAAATTCGGGTTTGTAAGCATTCTTTTATCCACTCTGATTTTGGATTGACTCCACTGACACTTTAAGAAAAGCCAACATTATACCACAGACAATATGTTTGTCCCTTTGCCAGATTGGTGAACAAATCTTTCAAGAAATTAAGCCTTCTTTGATTAGCCAATGAAACAGGCCCTTTCAAATGGCTGTGTTTCTTTCAATGAAGTAGATTTTTTCCCCCCTCATCTTGCAGTTTCTAACAGCAGCATGTCAAAAGACCTGAAATCCGAGAGGCATTAAATGAAGTGTGATCTAAAAGCAGTTACACAACCACAAAACGGGGTGTGCATTTCTGCCTGCTTAAGAATGGTCTGGCAAACATTGCTCTTTTTTTTTTCTTTTTTAAAGCAAGACTATTATTTTCACTTAACAGTGCTTGTTTATTCCCTAATCTATAGTAGTGTTTCTAAAACATTTCGCACTTTCTCAGAGAACTCCCAAAAGAGGTTTTGTGTGTTGATATTTATTGTTATTGTTGTTGTTGTTGTTAAATAATTTGATATTTATTGAATTAAATTAAAATTTTAAACAAATCTTTTTTTTAAAAAAAATTAAAAATTGACACACTCACTGCCCCTAACCGTTTCTCACAATTACCGGTTGAAGCTTTAATATTGTATAATTCTTCAACATAGATTGGCAGATAATGTTGATTCTGGAGAGCTTTTGAGGGAAAGCCACACTTTAAGAAACACTACAGAAGTACACAACACACTAATATGTGTGTGCTAATAAAGTGCTGTTAAGTAGCACCAGCTGCCTGCAATTACTGCAAGTTCGAATCTCACCAGGCTCAAGGTTGACTCAGCCTTCCATCCTTTCGAGGTAGGTAAAATGAGGACCTGGATTGTGGGGGGCAATAAGGTGACTTTGTATAAAAAAGAACACCATTGGGGGGGGGAGGCAAAAGTCCTACTAAGCAGGTATATACAAAAGTATGAAGGCTATTGCTTAACGCATTGTAAGCTGCTCTGAGTCTCTGGAGAAGGGCGGCATATAAATCGAACCAAATAAATAAAATAAATAAATAAATAATAGGGGTAATAGTGTAATGGGTACTGCGCAGATACCTATTTGTTTCAATAGATGGCCTAGCTTATCCTAAAAGAAAAGCGCATACTATATTTTTTTCCCTCGAAGTTTAAACACACAGTTTTCTGCTTTTGTTGATGGCTACACAGATGAAGCTCTTCAGCCTCCAATTTTCATTTAAACATTTGCAATGTTGCAGTGACTAAGAATTAGAGGTAGAAAGACAAAAAGTAAACAGACGAAAAGAAAAGGAGGAGAGAAAGAGGACAGACAGACATACCCCTTATGTAATTTTAATGGAAAACGCTCACATTTCAGGCATCCACAGGCAATATTTTTATACAGTCCATACAAAGGCAATTTGTTAAGAAAACCATGACGGATGCATGAGGACTAATCTGAATAAATTTATTCTGTCTTCTATTCTGCCTTGCAGCCTTTTGGAAAGCTCTTTACAGATGCATTAATTTTTCAGCCAATGCGATTCCCTACGCTGCTGATCCAATGAAAAATGTATTTTTGATTTCCAAGATTCTGCAATAACTTCCTTGAAAAGGCAGCCTTTTAAAAAAAAATTGCAGAAGAAACGTTTGTTTTAACCTCACTGTTAAGGGATTGGAAGGCATTAGATACTGCTTAGTTGTTGTTTTTTTCACCGATATAACTAAGTTTGTTTTAGCATTAACAGAGAGAAGCAGATTTTGTGTAGAAAATGGATGTAAAACATCTCATAATATTATAAGTTTCGTGTGATGTATTGGAGTAGATTAGTCAGGGTTTTTAAAAAAACGTTATATTGCATAAGCTTAAGAATGGAAAAATTAAAGGATTAAAGACACAAAAGGCCTATTTGTTTTATGGTATGTCAGATTTCTCTGCCCATATTTTGGTATCCCTGCCTAGTTTTTTTATTTGTACTTATTTGAACTATTTCAGAATATACAGTAAAGAAATTTTTGAAAAGATGCTGTAGATGTTTGAATTGATGGGCTCCTGGGCGTGACAAGCCTGCACTTACCTTATACGTGTTCCAGAATTTCTGCCGGCAGTCTGCAAATATATCCTCTTTTCCTTGGAGCATTCTCATGCCTGATCAGAAATGGTTTCAAAGGAAAAGAAGAAGGTTAGAAATGGAAGGAGGACAATTCTAACCAAATTGCATATGGGTCTTGAAAAAAAAAAAAAACCCCAACAACAATCAGATGGCCTTGCAAAGCAAAAATTATGCTTCTGCATAACCTCTAGGAAGCAAAGAACAATGATTTTGGGTTTTTTTCCCCTAAGTCCCAGTTTACAGGAAATGAAAATGATAGCTAACACTGATGATATTACCTAGTTGGGTCGTGAAATGTCTGTAAGAAAACAACCAAGTTCAAAGAGCACCAAGCTTCTTCTTTCTTCTTCTTCTTCTTCTTCTTCTTCTTCTTCTTCTTCTTCTTCTTCTTCTTCTTCTTCTTCTTCTTCTTCTTCTTCTTCTTCTTCTTCTTCTTCTTCTCCACCTCCTCCTCCTCCTCCTCCTCCTCATTCTTCTTCCTCTTCCTCTTCTTCTCCTCCTCCTCCCTCTTCCTCCTCATTCTTCTTCCTTCTTCTTCTTCCTACTCCTCCTTCCTCTCCTTCCTCCTCCTCCTCATTCTTCTTCCTTCTTCTTCTTCCTTCTCCTCCTCATTCTTCTTCTTCCTTCTTCTTCTTCTTTCTCCTCCTCATTCTTCTTCTCCTCCTCCTTCTCTTTCTTTCTCCTTCTGCCCCTCCTCCTCATTCTTTCCCTCTTCCCTCCTCCTCTTCCTCTTCTCCTCCTCCTCCTCCTCCTCATTCTTCTTCTTCCTCTTCCTCTTCTTCTCCTCCTCCTCCCTCTTCCTCCTCATTCTTCTTCCTTCTTCTTCCTACTCCTCCTTCCTCTCCTTCCTCCTCCTCCTCATTCTTCTTCCTTCTTCTTCTTCCTTCTCCTCCTCCTCATTCTTCTTCTTTCTTCTTCTTTCTCCTCCTCATTCTTCTTCTCCTCCTCCTTCTCTTTCTTTCTCCTTCTGCCCCTCCTCCTCATTCTTTCCCTCTTCCCTCCTCCTCTTCCTCTTCTCCCCCTCCTCCCCCTCCTCATTCTCCTTCTTCCTTCTCCTCCTCCTTCCTCCTTCCTTCTCCTCCTCCTCTCATTCTTCTTCTTCCTTCTTCTTCTTCCTTCTCCTCATCATTCTTCTCCTCCTCCTCCTTTTCTTTCTTTCTCCTTCTGCCCCTCCTCCTCATTCTTTCCCTCTTCTCTCTTCCTCTCCTCCTCCTCCCCCTCCTCCCCTACCTCCTATGCCCTCCCCCTCCCCCCCTGCCCCTCCTCTTCTCTTCCTCCTCCATTCTACAAACCTCTATAAACCTGGGTCTTAGATATTGCACCTCTCCACCCCCCCCCCCGCCCCAAAAATCCGGCCTCTCTGTCTTTGGCTTTGCAACCGGGCGCCCACAAGAGGCGCGCTGCAACTTCAGCCATCGCCCAGCGACCGTTGAGGGTCCTACTTTCTCTCCTTCCTCCTCCTCCTCCTTCCTTCTTCTTCCTCCTTTTCCTCCTCATTCTTTTTCTCCTCCTCCTCCTTCTCTTTCTTTCTCCTTCTGCCCCTCCTCCTCATTCTTTCTCTCTTCCCTCCTCCTCTTACTCTTCTCCTCCTCCTCCCCCTCCTCATTCTCCTTCTTCCTTCTCCTCCTCCTCCTCCCTCTCCTCCTCCTCCTTCCTTCTTCTTCCTCCTTTTCTTCCTCATTCTTTTTCTCCTCCTCCTCCTCCTTCTCTTTCTTTCTCCTTCTGCCCCTCCTCCTCATCCTTTCCCTCTTCCCTCTTCCTCTTCTCCTCCTCCTCCTCACCTATTTATGGGTGTATGGGTGGGGTGGGGGGCGTACGAGCTCTGCACGTGCTCAGAGGAGGTGGGGAGGCGCGAGCTAGCCAGGTTTCTCCCCTCCCCTCCCCTCCCCTCCCTACTCACCGGAGTAGAAAGCCAGGATGGCCACGGGCGCTCCCACCAGCTGGTCGCAGCCCACCTTAGCCAGCACGGCGCCCGGGGCTCGTCCGGGCAAGAGCCGCTCCAGCCCCCGGAGCCAAAGGTAGTTGAAGTTGGCGTGGAAGGTCAGCGCCACCAACGCCACCCGCCGGGTCTGAGCCCAGTCGGCGCGCTGGCCCGGCCGGAGTCGGAGCTGCTGCTGGACAGCGTCCCCCGCCGCGAAGAGGCTGCCGTACAGCCCCACGTTGCAAAGCCAGGGCGAGCGGCGGACCAGGCGAGCGAGGCGTTGCATCCTCGCCGGGGCTTCCAGCAGCTGCTGAGCCCCAGCCTTTTCCCCGAGCCACACACGCCACTCCCTCCACGCGGGGCTGCTGGCGGTGCCTTCCCTGCCTAGAAACAGCCCCCGCAGTCGCCAGGGAGATACGAAGACAGATTTAAAGAGATGAGTTGGAAGGGGCCTCCAGTGGTCATCTAGTCCCACCCCACCCTCCCACAAGGAGACCCTTGCCTACTTCCAGGGATTGAAGCTCCCGCAACTTCCGAAGGCAACTTCTGTTCCATCGAATATAGAATACCAGAGGTGGAAGGGACCTTGGAGGTCATCTAGTCCATACACCGTTTCCGACAGATGGCAGTCCAGTAGCTTCTTCTTTCTTTTTTTTTTAATATTAAATTTATATACCGCCCTTCTCCTAGTGGACTCAGGGCGGTGTACAGCCAAGAATAAAAAGCACTCCAATACAAAATTTAAAATATTAATAAAAGAATTAAATAATTTTGGCCCAATAAATTTAAAAAACCCAATAGGCAATTAAAATTTAAAACCCATAAAACTTTAAGCTTTTTGCAAATAAAGGTATTTTTTTTATTTTTTAAGACAGGCAAACATGTATTTATTTATTTACTTACTTACTTAATTTATTTATTTATTTATTGGGTTATTGGTTCGATTTATATGCCGCCCTTCTCCGGAGACTCAGGCGTGTTACAATGCGTTAAGCAATAGCCTTCATATTTTTGTATATACCTGCTTAGTAGGGCTTTTGGGCCCCACCTAAGCGGTGTTCTTTTTTTTTTTTTTTATACAAAGTCATCTTATTGCCCCCACAATCCGGGTCCTCATTTCATGTTCCCTTCAAGGGGATTGAAAAAGTCCCAACGAAGCATCTGAGCTTTAGTCAATTGCTGGATCAGGAAGAGCTTGTCCCGACTCTCCTATGTAGACACACCAGACAGAAACCAAGTGAGCTCTGATTCAAACATATCCTCCTTAGAACAGAACAGAACAGAACAGAACAGAATAGAATAGAATAGGAATAAGGAAAGAATGGAATGGAATGGAATGGAATGGAATGGAATGGAATGGAATGGAATGGAATGGAATGGAATAGAATAGAATAGAATAGAATAGAATAGAATAGAATAGAATAGAATAGAATATGGAATGGAATGGAATGGAATGGAATGGAATGGAATGGAATGGAATGGAATAGAATAGAATAGAATAGAATAGAATAGAATAGAATAGAATAGAATAGAATAGAATAGAATAGAATTTTTTATTGGCCAAGTGTGATTGGACACACAAGGAATTTGTATTTGGTGTATAGACTCTCAGTGTACATAGAAGAGGAAGAGGAAGAAGAAATTAGAATAGAATAGGAATAGGAAAGAACAGAACAGAACAGAACAGAACAGAATAGAATAGAATTCTTTATTGGCCAAGTGTGATTGGACACACAAGGAATTTGACTTGGGTGCAGATGCTCTCGGTGTATTATACAAAGGATTGATTGAATGATTGATCTCTTCCTCGTTGGAATAATGTTTTTATCCCAATGCTCCAAGCCAATTGCAAGCCACTACTAGACCTAAACCCCAGCCCGTGCAGGGACGGAGCACGTCCCAACCCAGCCAGCTGCCTGGCTACTACTAAACCCGAACCCAAACCCGCTTGTACTCTGCAAAACTCTCTTTGCGCTTCATCCCTCCCCGCGCATGCTCCATCGGGGAGGAAGACGTCATCTCTTTCCTCCAACCCCCCCCTCAGGAATGTTTCATTCGCCAAGGGAGGAGGAGGAGGAGGAGGTGGGGGGCTTAAAATCCTGCCATAGCTTTAAATCTCCCGGTGGAAATTCTCCCAAATCGACCGAAAGGATTTTTTTTTCTTTTCAGTATCTCAGGTTTTAACCTTTGGAGCTTATTCTTTCTTTCTTCGGTTTTTTTTCCTTGGGGGGCGGGGTTGTTGTTGTTGTTGGTACATTCCCCCCCGCTGTAGCTCCGCCCAAACCCTGTCGCGCCTTCCTTGTCAAATCCAGGCGCGTTTACGGAAGCCGAAGCGGCTCAAAAGGGCCCCGGGTGGGCGCGCGCGCGTCTTCCCGCCCCTCGGCCCCGCCCTCCGCACGCTCCGCTGACGCCGCCTGGCTGCCGACGTGGAGCCGGCCGAGGCCACGGCCAAGGCGGAAGTAGCCCGGACGGAGGAGCCGGAGACCTTCGCCGCCGCCGCCGCCGCCGCTCTAGCACCCGCGGCCATGGAGAGCTCCTTGGAGAAGGTGGGCGCTTCCCGGGGTGGGGGTGGGGCGGGGAGATCTCTGGGGAAAGGGGGGGGCGCTGATCAAGGAGGGGGGGGCTGAAGGTGTAATATGAGCCCATATGGGGGGGGTGGGGGGGGCAGAGAAGATGCGTCTCGTATTCATAACAGAAGGGTAGTGATGTCAGCTCGGCTGGGTGATTCTGTCCCTAACATTGATCCAATATTTGCGTCGTGGAGGATCTGGTGGTGCAGGCAACGGCAGTGATTTTGTGCATTAATAATAGGGGTATATATAATATATATATGTGTGTGTGTGTGCGCGCGCATATATATATAATATATATATATATATATATATATATATATATATATATATATATATATATATATATATATATATATGGGCACATATATATATATATATATATATATATATATATATATAGGCACACACACACACACACACACACACACACACACACACACACACACACACATATATATATATATATATATATATATATATATATATATATATATATATAGGCACATATATATATATATATATATAGGCACACACATAGAGTACCCCTATTATTAATGCACAAATCACGACCATTGCATAGGTAGGTAGGTAGGTAGGTACCGTAGATACATACCATAGATAGATACAATAAGGTAAGTAGGTAGGTAGATACTGTAGATAGATACAATAGAAAGATACAAGCAGATAGGTGGGTAGGTAGGTAGATAGATGATAGATAGATGATAGATAGATACATAGATACATAGATAGATACCGTAGAGAGATACAATAGATAGATACAATAAGTAGGTAGATAGGTAGGTAGGTAGGTAGGTAGATGATAGATAGATAGATAGATAGATAGATAGATAGATAGATAGATGATAGATAGATAGATAGATAGATAAATAGATGATAGATAGATAGATGATAGATAGATAGATAGATAGATAGATAGATAGATAGATAGATAGATAGATGATAGATACATAGATACATAGATACATAGATAGATACCGTAGAGAGAGACAATAGATAGATACAATAAGTAGGTAGATAGGCATGTAGGTAGGTAGGTAGGTAGGTAGATGATAGATAGATAGATAGATAGATAGATAGATAGATAGATAGATAGATAGATAGATACCGTAGAGAGATACAAGAGATAGCAAGATACAATAGGCAGGTAGGTCGGTAGATAGATACCATAAAGAGATACAATAGATAGAGAGATACAATAGGTAGGGAGGTATGTAGGTTGGTAGATAGGTACCATAGGGAGATATAATAGATAGATGCAATAGGTAGGTAGGTAGGTAGGTAGGTAGAACGAAAGAAGATAGATAGAAGATAGATAGATAAATACAGATTGAAGATAGATAGAAAATAGATTAGTTAGAAGATAGATAGATAGATAAATAGATTAGACAGAAGATTCATACCTTAAATGATTTCTGTTCATTCCATCATGTACTTCTACTTATACCAGGGCATCTGTATTCAGAACAAGCCAGTAGGGTGGTTCAGTGGGGATGGAGCTAAGAGTGGAGAGACCCGGAGTCTAGTCTCCCCTCAGCCCCATAAGATCATTGGCTGACTTTGGGCCAGTCCCTCCCTCCCTCTCAGCAGGTGCAGTGAGGCAGGTGGCGGGCTAGGAATGGGGAGACCCAGATTCCTTAATTGTGGGCCTTTCAGCTGTCCTGGAACTGCAGTTCTGAATTCTCAGCCCAAAAGTTTGGGAAGTTGCAGTCTCCATATTTGTGAACTGCTCCAATTGTGAGGGAAACAGAATCAAATATTTGGAGACGGTATTTGTTTTTATTCTATACCAACAAGCAAATTTGTGGCCTGCAGCTGTGAATAGCTTAGATCCTTTTTCTTGGCACATATTCGTCTACATATCCAATGCCATGTATATGATAAATGTGGACAAGTAAATGTGGACAAGTATGTCACTGTTATGTCAAGATTCGTTTGATAAAGTCACTTGCAGTCTTGCCTGAAATGGATATAATCCCAGCAGTGGAAGAGAAAGCAAATGACTTTTACTTTCTGTTAATCTTTTGAGAACGGATTCCTAGGTAAGCCCCTGGATTCAGACTTCGGTTCTGAGATCACTGATCAAAAGGATATCAGTTACCAAATTTTGAAAAATATAAGTTACAGGCACTTAACAGGGGTGACTTTGGGCCAGTCCTTCCCCCTCCAGTCCTCCAACCCATGTCACAGCTTCGTCATTGTGAGGAAAATAGGAAGAGGAAATCTTAGATATGCTTGCCACCTTGAGTTATTTATAAAAAAAATAATAAAGAAGGATGAAAAAATAACATGCTCTTCCCGTTTAAGAGAACTAAACTTCGTGAGGATTTGGGACCAAAAAAACCCCACTTTGAATGAATGGATCTTTAGTCATTCATGCTTTGGATGTAGAAACGAATGTCAATTATGTAACTCTAATTCAAAGGATGCTAAAATGGACCTCTAAAATTAGCCAGGGAATCACGCAAAGGTTTATTGATAGGGCAGCCATGAATGTTTCTGAGCTCAGTGATAAATGACTAACACGAGGAAGAGGAATTGTAATTTGATCTGATTCCGTTGAACGCTTAAGCATCGGTTGGTTAGCCTGTTCGCATTGACTACAGTTTAAAGATCTATTGCTCGTGTTAATAACGTTGGGAGCAATTTATTCAGGGTTTTTTTTCCGATGTGTCAAAAGCTCTTTGTGCTATTTCCATGCTCCTGTGAATAAGATAGGAAGCACATGGTCCAATGAATTGACAAAAGTTTGACCTCAATTCTCTGTTCCGAAGAAACTGGAATACATTAGGAGGGTCTGATAAATCAAGTGAAAATCGCTTTGTCGGGTATTTCATTGGACGTCGCCTGATGGCGTGTGAGATTATTTCCCCCGAAGTTGAAGTCTCGGTTAATTTTGGTGACTTTCACTCAAAAGGCATGAAAGAACTCTTACCTGTAGCCCAAAAAACCCAAAGCAACTGGCTTTTTATTCCATAAAATAAACGAACAAGGAAGAGCATGCAAATGTGTGTAGTAATGTGTGAAGTAATTCTGATTCCGGAATCAGGATTTCAAACCAGTTTGTTCACATTTATAGAGTCCAAAGTTCTTTCTGATGGGTTCAGTGACATTGTCAGCATGGGGCTTTTACTTCCTCTGGTGATGCCCTGCTTGGCTGCTGTGGTTGTGAACATAAACTTTGCTTTGCTGACGATAAGGGTGAAAAGCCGAGGATGGAAAAACCAGGCAATATTTGATACTCTTGTTTCCCCTAAAATAAAACCCAACCGGAAACGTAAGTCCTAGCATGATTTTTCAGGATGCTCGTACTATAAACCCTACCCCCAAAATAAGCCCCAGTTTAAGATTGTTAGCCGGACGGACTCATTTAGTACCGTATTTTCCCAAAAGTAAGACCTAACTGAAGAATAAGCCCTAATGCATCTTTTGGAGCAAAAATTAATAGAAGACCAAGTCTTATTTTTGGAGAAACACGGTAGATATTATGATACTTTGGGTCGGCTTCCTTGAAGGATGGGAAGCCACAAGGCTCACAGTACCGACGCACAAGGGATGCATTTCTCAGGACTCAAGGCCGAGGTACAGGTAGTCCTCGATTTACAACAGCGACCGCTCAAAGTTACGACGTCACTGAAAAAAAGTGGCTTAGGACCGTTTTTCACATTTATTTATTTATTTATTAATCATATTTCTATGCTGCCCACTCTCCGAGGACTCTGGGCAGCTTACAACAATCGACAGTATACTAAATAGCATACTGCCCCCCAACGATCTGGGTCCTCCTTTTACCCACCTCGAAAGGATGGAAGGCTGAGTCAACCTTGAGCCGGTGAGATTTGATCCGCTGATCTGCTGAACTAGCAGTCAGCTGAAGTAGCTGCAGCACAGCACTCTAACCACTGCGCCACCTCGGCTCTTACAACCTTTGGTAGCATCCCCATGGTCACGTGATCAAAATTGGCCAACCGGCTCATACTTACGACCTTGGCCGTGTCCCGAGATCACGTGATTCCCTTTTGCAACCTTCTGACAAGCAAAATCCATGAGGCAAGCCAGATTCATTTAACAACAGGGTTTACTTACTTATCAACTGCCGTGATTCGCTCGACAACTGTGGCAAGATAGGTCGTCAAATGGGGCAAAACTCACTTAACAACTGTCTCGCTTACCAACAGAAATATTGGGCTCAATCGTGGTCGTAAGTCGATGACTACCTATATAGTTTGAATCCACGTAATGGTTCTGCCCAGTTCATTGAGGACAGTCGGGACAGTCTTGCCCAACTGGGAGTCCCAATTTTTTTTTCCTGGAAATTAAATATACAAAAATGGGAAACAATACATAACAGGAGCAAATCGGTTTTTAAATTTTAAAAAGCAGTGATGGAGTTCTTAAGTTACCCAGCGGTCTCTTAGAAAAAGGCAGTTTCCATCATGCTTTTATTTGCCATGTCCCAGCAAAATTGGACTTAGTTTATTTGTTATACCTTGGCATTCCCTCCTTAAAAAGGTAAAGGTTCCCCTCGCACATATGTGCTACTCGTTCCTGACTCTAGGGGGTGGTGCTCATCTCCATTTCAAAGCTGAAGAGCCAGTGCTGTCCGAAGACGTCTCCGTGGTCATGTGGCCGGCATGACTCAACACCAAAGGCGCATAGAACGCTGTTCCCTTCCCACCAAAGGTGGTCCCTATTTTTCTACTTGCATTTTTTTTACGTGCTTTCGAACTGCTAGGTTGGCAGAAGCTGGGACAAGTCACGGGAGCTCACCCTGTTACGTGGCACTAGGGATTCGAACCTCGGAACTGCCGACCTTTCAATCGACAAGCTCAGCTTCTTGACCAATGAGCCACCACGTTCCTAATTCCCTCCTTAACCATAGTATATTTTGTCTGGTTTTTGCAATAATGACTCCTGTATTTTATCGGGTGGAAAAAAATTTAGAACACGCTTAATTTGACAAATGTGTTGCTTCTTTTAGTAAATCATGGCTTGCCATCTTGACTTCGGTTATTATGGGTTGCAAAGCGCACAGGTAGACCATTGCCAAGTCATATTAAGTCAGAGAACAGCATCCTTCTCTAGCAAGTGAAGGAATGAAATAAGCTGATTATGGAAGCAGCCTGCCAGGAATATTATACCATAATTCGTCTAACAGTCCTTCAAGGAAAGAAATTCACATGAATTTATTATATAGAAGGGACACTTTTTAAGTTGGGAGGCTTTATCCAAACGCCAGCAGAAATCTCGCTCGCTCTCCCTGTGCTTGATAAACATTGAAAACAATTGCTTGCAAACCCCCATTGGGAATAGAGTTTCTAGTAATAATACCTGCAACCCAGCAGTGTGGATGCAGCTGTGAAATGCCAACCAGCTCTTTCACTTACGTTTTTTTATTTTAAAGGTGGAGCAGACCTTCTGCTCCAACGTTTCAATATATAACAAATAATACAAGGTACCCTTAGGAGTACCCTTAGGGACATGGTGGCTCAGAGGGACGCGGTGGCTCAGCGGCTAAGACACTGAGCTTGTCGATCAAAAGGTCGGCAGTTCAGCGGTTCGAGTCCCTAGCGCTGCATAACGGGGTGAGCTCCCGTGACTTGTCCCAGCTTCGGCCAACCTAGCAGTTTGAAAGCACGTAAAAAAAAAATGCAAGTAGAAAAATAGGGACCACCTTTGGTGGAAAGGGAACAGCGTTCCGTGCTCCTTTGGCGTTGAGTCATGCCGGCCACGTGACCACGGAGACCTCTTCGGACAGCGCTGGCTCTTCAAGCTTTGAAATGAAGTTGAGCACCGCCCCCTAGAGTCGGGAACGACTAGCACATACGTGCGAGGGGAACCTTTACCTTTTACCCTTAGGAGGTAATGCTCATATCGTTTGTTGAAGTCAATATCATTTGTTAAAAGTCAATATCTTCTGAAACCCACTGGTTGCTTATCCAAGTGATGTGATGGTGATACACCTTATATTTCTGAAAAGGCCGCTATTACCAGTCGCCTTCCAAGTACTTTGAAAAAGATTTATCACCTTGTTAACCTGAGCAGGACATAATAATTAGGTGTGTGTTTTGTTGCTGTGGATTTATTGACGTGATGCTGGGTACAAACCCACTCCCTTTCCAGGATATTTGTGTTGTGTTTATGTGTGTGTGTGCTTGATGCCTTAAAGCATTAACCCAGAGGTGAAATCCAGCAGGTTCTGACAGGTTCCGGAGAACTGGTAGCGGAAATTTTGAGCAGTTCGGAGAATCGGCAAATACCACCTCTGGCTGGCCCCAGAGTGGGGAGGGAATGGGGATTTTGCAGTATCTTTCCCCTGGAGTGTGGTAGGAATGGAGATTTTGCAATATCCTTCCCCTGCCATGCCCACCAAGCCACGCCCACAGAACTGGTAGTAAAAAAAAATTGGATTGCACCTCTGCACTAACCATTGTTTTACTGCATTTCTTATTACTTTATTTTAATCCTCAGACTAGCCAGCAGTTATAAATAACATAACTACAGCTCTTCCTATAACTTAGAGTTTATCTTAAATTCATACATATCAGCTTTTTAAAATAATGCATTATTCTATGCCTAAGTTTTCCCTTATAAAATAAGAATGCACTAAAATTTGAATGGCATGTTGTCCAAAAAATCAAAGTGGACGGAGGGAATCAAGATTGATATTGCAGGGGTGAAAGGGAGATTTAAAATACCTAGATTACCCCGTAATCTCACCAAATTTCTGCAGAAATTTTAAAAAGTGGGGATAATACCTAGATTACCTCTTAATCTCACCAAATTTTCCCAGAAATTAGAATAAAGTGGGGATAATACCTAGATTACCTCTTAATCTCACCAAATTTTCCCAGAAATTAGAATAAAGTGGGGATAATACCTAGATTACCCCTTAATCTCACCAAATTTCCCCATAAATAAAAAAGAAAATGGGGATAATCCAATATTTGAAGTTACCCAACCCTTTACACACTGTTTTTCAATGAAGACGATCTCAGATTTTTTTTAACTCTGTGGACTCTCTGAAAGGCAAGTCTGAAAAAGAGAGGAAAGTTCCAGGCAACCTATGGGAATGATTCACTGTGGAAATTGGACAGCATAACTCTAATCAGAGTTTTCCGTTAACACAGTGTCTCCCATGGTGGTTCTGGAGTTAATGTACTTTTACCGCCCCCCCCTCCAAATGAAAGCGAGGACTTTTAAAAGAAAACCGATATATTTCTTAAAACAGTTCTTCAATTCAGCTTTCGTTAGGATGGCTTCCTCTTGTTATGGGAGACTACAGTTCCCATTGTGAGCCGTGGTGGCGCAGAGTTTAGAATTCAGTACTGCAGGTTAACTCTGACGACTGCCAGCAGTTCAGTCCTGACCGGCTCAAGGTTGACTCAGCCTTCCATCCTTCCAAGGTCAGAAAATGAGGACCCAGATTGTTGAGGGCCACAGGCTGACTCTGTAAACCGCTTAGAGAGGACTGTAAAGCATTGTGAAGCAGTATATAAGTCTAAGTGCTATTGCTATTCCTTCCTTCCTTCCTTCCTTCCTTCCTTCCTTCCTTCCTTCCTTCCTTCCTTCCTTCCTTCCTTCCTTCCTTCCACCCTCCATCCATGGTGCTCAGTGGTTAGAATGCAGTATTGCAGGCTGACTCTGCCCACTGTCAGCAGTTCGATCTTGACTGGCTCAAGGTTGGCTCACCCTTCTATCCTTCCGAGGTTGGTAAAATGAGGACCCAGATAGTTGGGGGACAAGAGGCTGACTCTGTGAACCGCTTAGAGAGGGCTCTGAAAGCACTACGAAGCGGTATATAAGTCTCAGGGCTGAATAGCATTTAGCAATATCATTAGCAATATGCCATTATGCACTACAATTTTTTTTTTTAATTTGATTTATATGCCGCCCTTCTCCGGAGACTCAGGGCGGCTTACAATGTGTTAAGCAATAGCCTTCATACTTATGTATATTTATATTTATACAAAGTCAGCTTATTGCCCCCAACAAACTGGGTCCTCAATTTACCCACCTTATAAAGGATGGAAGGCTGAGTCGACCTTGAGCCTGCCTGGAATTGAACTCGCCAGTAATTGCAGCAGCTGGATCTTAAATGCTGCCTTTGTAGGAGGCATTACTCCCCTACGCTACTCAGGCTCCTAACAATAACTTATTAGCAATATCATTGCTAGCAATATGCCTATAGCATATTGTGACATTCAACCCAAGAGGGCACGAGTCCGGAAATGGCTCAAGAGAAGCTGTTACAGGGTTTTTTTTAATGATTGATTAGGTTTGGGAACGTGAGAAGAATTGGAACTTTGCCACATAATTGACTTTGTTTTTTCATATTTTCTTTCTAAATAACAGATGGTTGACCCTACCTTAGCAGAAATGGGAAAGAATCTCAATGAGGCCATGAAGCTGCTTGAAGACAATCAACGGTATTTTTAATAGTCTTGCCTTGGCAGAATTTCAAGAGGATTGCTTCCTTCCTTCCTTCTTTTCTTCTTCCTTCATTTCTCCTTTTCTTCCTCCCTCCCTCCCTCTTTCTTTCTTTCTTTCTTTCTTTCTTTCTTTCTTTCTTTCTTTCTTTCTTTCTTTCTTTCTTTCTTTCTTTCTTTCTTTCTTTTTATATGCCGCCCATCTCACTATTGAAGCAATTCTGAGTGGCTAAGGATGTCCCTTGGCAGTTGCACCAAACTTAGCTTTTTTGAAAAGTAAATGTTAAACTATGTTCACACAACGCAGTAACCCACCAACCAGTCCCCCTAGAATTTATTCTAGCATGATGTGTGAATCCAACTTCTCTAGTGACGGAGGCTGTAACGTGTCTTCTCACCCAACGAACTAGGTTAATGACATCAGCCTAAGTTACATCACCACAGCTAAGCCGTCACGCTAAACTAAAGTTTAAACAGCCGATGGCATATAATAGATAGTTCCTTATTCATATACAGATTTTTTTTCTTGCCTGGCCTATTGTTGAGAGAGAGAGAGAAAAAAAAAGGATAATTTTGGTTTTACGTGTTCCTGTGAAAATTATGCAAAGCTGGTTTTAAAAGAAAGCACAAAATTTATTCAGAGGTCAGGATGACATTTCCTGTTACGAATCGACGGGCTCTGCTTTGCTTTTGATAAGACAGATGAGTCATCCTTTGATGAGGGCAGTGCACAATGGGACAAATAAATAAATAACACTGCCTGACAAATGTTGTTTTGGCGTGGAAATTTTTTTTAAACCTGTCATTTCATTAAAAGGGATCGGATTCAGCCCTCTGCCAGCCATGTAGCTAATCCAATGTGGCTCTTTGGAACGAAAACATATATCGCCCAACCTGTCACCAATTCCTGCTGTTTTGTGTTAAAATTAGGAAAGTTGAAGAAGAAAATGAAAAGAACTACACCAGAAAGGATATTCCTGGGCCGCTTCAAGGCAGGTAAATGACCCAGAATTAGTAGTTTTTCCTCTGTTTATATTGGGGTTTCTCCACCTCCCCCCACTAATAACTTGGGTCTTTTGATTTTGGGGAATTGGAGCTGGGGGAAAGAGAATAATCTGAATCGGTTACCAACATCATGTGATGTTGGTAACTGATAGTCACAATAATTGTCATCAGTGTGATGTGTGATTGTTGCTAACATTGGGGCAAATGCATCATTGGTTTGTGTAAAGCTGAAGAGGCCATCGGGGCAACTGACTCCAATTCCATGCTCAATACAACCATCTAAATCGGCATTTCTCCGTCTTCATTTATTTTATTTCATTTTCTATATCAAACTTCTTAGCTGCCCATTTTCCTCATAAAGGGATTCTTAGCAACTTTCAGATGGGTGGACTTCAACTTGCCGCGGTTGTTAAGCAAATCAGGATTATTGCCTGGACTTTTCGATGCGTGAATGCCATTAATTCACAGGAGATAAATAAGGAGGGTTTTTTTTGGGACAAGAGTCTGTTCAGAGTCTGTTTCTTGTTGCTGCTAAGGCCGTGCCAGAACAGTGCCGTTGTAACTTTGAACAGTCACTAAACAAATGATTGTAAATCGAGGACTTACCTATATTAAGCGTGTCTACTTTAAAGTCATCTAATGCCTCATGACCAAGATGGATTTTTGTGTTTCTCTCCCTCCCTCCAGCGGACAGGACATGGTGAGCATTCTCCAGCTGGTTCAGACTCTAATGCACGGCGATGAAGAAGAAGAATCACTACAGTCTTATCGGTAACTCTTGGTTGAATAGAGATCTGTCGAGGTTGTGGAAAGGGTTGGAGGTGTCCGGCCCAAAGAATCAGGACCACACATTAAGTTCTACTTAAGTTGTATTGCTCAAATCTGTGCACAAGAATCCAGTCAATTAAGGGTCAGCCCTGAATTACTGCTAAACAAGAGTAAGAAGAATTCAAGAGGGATTGGATTAATAGCGTTTGTGGACACGTAATGATTCTAGGCTGAGGACTTTCTTGACTCTGCCTCTCAGGCTGTAGCTCTTCTTCTCTTACAGAAGGATGAGTTTTGCTCATGCTTTTTTGGACCCAACGTCGTTATCTTTCAGATTCTCTCTAAACACATCATATTTATTTATTTTATTTTATTTTATTATTAAAATTTATATGCCGCCCTTCTGCCGTAGGACTCGGGGCGGCTCACACCCCGAGTCCTACAAAGAACAATGATGACGACAATACAATATTAAAATCTAGTCCAAAAATTTAAAATCCCCACTTAAAACCCCATAACATACCTAGTACCTTGCTCTTTTTAAAATATGCCTTAAAAAAGCATGCTTTAAAGCAAAATCTAAGGAAATCGGGTTTTGCAAATATTCTTATGCCTTGGGTGGATGGGGGGGAACTCCAGCATCATTCAGAAGATTAAAGTGATGACAAATTGGTGGAAGCTCCTGCTTTCTGATCTACAGGTTTGATTTCCTCCTCCTCAGGAAAAAAAAAATAGTGGTAGGCAATGTTGATTACCTTTGTAAACATAAAAAAAATAACAATTAAGGAAGCAATTTAAGGAAGTGGAAAAACTAGCTGGAAAAAATTTGAAGGTTGACATTGGCAGAGGAACTCAAGTTCTCTTGAAAAGAAAAAAATCTTTTTTTTTACCTTGATATTTTATTTTATTATTATTTTTTTGTAATATTTTTATTGTATATTTTTCTTTGTCTTTTAAATCACAGTTTCAATTTTGCAACAGCGATATACTGGTTTTATGAGCAATTTTTTACAATATACATACTATTATACTATTTATTATTATTATTATTATTATTATTATTATTATTATTATTATTATTATTATTATTTATTCAATTTGTATACCGCCCTTCTCCTATTGGACTCAAGGCGGTGCACAGCCAAAGATAAAAAACATACCAGTACAAAATTTAAAATCATTAAGAGAATTACACAGCTTTGGCCCACAATTTAAAACAATGCAACTAAAACCCAATTGACACTTAAAAAGCTAAAAAAAGGGGGGGGCGGGTTAAATGGCTATGACCATTTAACTCTTATTTATACAGTATCCTGTTTATATCTATCATTTCCATGATTCTAACATAGATCTCTAGATATTTATCATTCCATGTATTTTAATTTAGACTTTTGTATTGTACAGTCTTGCCATAGTATTGCTTACAATAAGTATTCTCCTATCTACCATTATACTTGTATTTATTTCCGGTTCATTGATTGTCTTTCATCATTGATTTTCTAATCTTGGCATCTGCTATCTAACCAATTATAACATATGTCCCAGATTGAATAATATTCTGTTTCTCCTTTGTCCTTAATTTCCATTGTCAATCTGTCCATTTTGGCGCAATTTCATGTTTTCTTTATTACTCTGTGGGTATATTTCCATTTTTCCAGTTTTGTGCATACATAATTCTAGCCGCTGTTATTACATGTAGCATTAAGTACTGAATTTTTTTAAATATATATTTCCCTGTTAATATGACCTTTAGGAGCCACCAGAGGAAGGAAACCATCAAGCCAATAATGGCTCAAAAGCAGGTTAAAACCCAATCTGCAACATACAGTGGATTGGATGTTAACTTGGTCTTAAGCCAACAACAGTTTGAACAGCTGTCTAATCACTCTTTCCAACCGAAAATAAATACCGCTTAGTTATAATACATCCAGTAAAATGGCCCTTGATCATTTTTTGATATATTAGGAAAGGCTTTTCTCAGTCTACAAAGAGAAATGTGACTTGTATTATGTTCTCTCTCTCTCCCCACCCCCTCCGGATTTGCAGGCTACAGAATGTGGGGGAACAGGGACACATGGCTCTCTTAGGACACAGTTTGGCGGCTTATATTTCCATCCTGGACAGAGACAGACTGAGAAAACTTACCACCAAAATCCTTTCTGACACAACTCTGTGGCTCTGCAGGCTTTTCAGGTACCCTTGTGTTCCTAATACTTTTGAGTGTGCCCTTTATCATGAAAGAAAGTCCCATTTAATCTAAACATTCAGAAACCAATTGGGAAAACAAAAGGCTACTTTTACTGTCATCATCATCATCATTGTTATTGTTATTGTTATTAATAGCCTGTGGCAGAGGGTGTCAAACACAATTTCATTGAGGGCTGCACAGTGGTGGGTTCTTCCCGGTTTGGCCCGGTTCGGCTGAGCCTGTAGCGGTGACAATATGACATCACCGAACCAGTTCTCTTTGTTTGAGAGCTGGGCCCTCCTGTCTCCCCCCCACGTTATTCTTACCTTTTATTTGGCCCCACCCCCAATCTATTCGCTGCCTCCCGAGTCCCAGCTGATCAGCTAGAAGGAAAAAAAACTGTTTAAACTCTTGCCGTGGGGCTTCAAAGGGCCGCCCTACAGCTGATCAGTGTTAAAAGGCAGTGTGGTGGTAGACCGGTGCCTCCAAAAATAAATGAGTAGACCGGTGCCTGCAAAAATAAATGGGTAGATCAGTGCCTGCAAAACTACATGGGTAGACCGGTACAGCTCTGCAAGCAGTTAAAAACCTGGTAGACCAGTACCTCTGCTAAATCCTAAAGAATTGTCACATGACCATCAAACCATGCCCACAAAATAAGCCACGCCCACAGAACCGGTAGTAAAAATTTTTAGAACCCACCCCTGAGGCCACATCAGGGCTGTGGTTGACCTTGGGTGTGGGGGCGGAAGGCATGGGGGCGGGTATCCAGCTGGGTGGGCGTGGCCAATTGGGTGGGTGTGGCCAGCTTGACGCCACTCCCCAAAGTA
Organism: Masticophis lateralis; assembly: GCA_030761175.1. NCBI lineage: Eukaryota > Metazoa > Chordata > Lepidosauria > Squamata > Colubridae > Masticophis > Masticophis lateralis. The sequence goes on from JAUDYJ010000013.1 coordinate 8,463,182, forward strand.
CTGGCATGTTCCCTCTTTGCATAGACCAAGACGAAGCCACACAGGCCCGATCTGTCCTCTTCGCATTGGGTAGACCAAGATGGCCCCATGGGCTGGATCTGGATGCAGCCCGCGGCAGGGGTGAAATGCTACCAGTTTGGACCGGTTCTTCCGAACTGGTAATAAAAAATGCTACCGGTTCGGTATTTCCGATGATCAACTGGGCAACGATCAGCTGTGATGCACAATTTATATTAGCTAGAATCTAATAGAATCTAATCCTGCTTTCTAGCTAATCTAAATCACGTGGCACAATGGATTCCCCCACCCTCGCTGTTCTACTTACCTTTGCAGACTCGAAAGGAAGGCTTCAATGTTCCTTTTTTAGCTCTGCACAGGCGCACCTCAGGCACACATGCGTACGCAAAGCGCTCTCTCAGTAACAGACTTCAGAGGATTTCACCCCTGGCCTTGAGTTTGACACCCCTGGCCTATGGTGTTACAATAGCCAGGATATCAGCAGAGTAATAATTTGGCTTGCCAAGATTCCAGCCCTGTTATAGGGCATGCATGCGCACTTCCCAAGGTGTGCCACAAGAAGGTGAGCTGGCTTTGTACCACAGAGAAAGGTGAGCGGATCTTCCTGCAGCAGCATTCAAAACCCCATCCCTTCCTGGAGCTGCCTCGCAAGCGGGCACTGCAACGGGGAAGGTTCAAAGCTGTCAGCAATCTGAATGCCTGCACGGAGCACCAGCTCGTCTCCCCACCGAAGTGGTACCTATTTATATACTCACATAGAACATGCTTTTGAGCTGAGGCAAGAGATGGGAGCTCACCCTGCCAGAGAGTGCTAGGACTCAGACTGGCAGAGCTGAGACCATCTTCAGTGTGATTAAGCCGCTGAGCCAATGTGCTTCTTATTGTCAGTTAATAAGCAGTACGTTCAGTTGGCAATCCACTTTGATGGCATCTCATTCTGCACGTCTGTAGCCCCTATTTTTGTGTCTTTTAGCCATGTTAATTACAAGCTTTAACATAGCGTTTTCCTCCTTCCACCCCCCCCCCTCCAAGATTTTTCAGAAGCATCGCTGGGAATAATTGCTTACGCTTAACGTGAAGCAGGCGAGCTGGCACCCTTTCCAAGATGCTCAACGCTTAATGCATCATTGCTCTTAAACAGGTTTGAAAATGGGTCAGCCTATTACCATGAAGATGATCGCGAGGGGCTTTTGAAAGTCTGCAAGCTGGTGATTCACTCCCGCTATGAAGATTATGCCACCGAAGGCTTTAATGCCTTATATAACAAGCAGCCAATGGTGTACATCAGTGCTGCAGCACGAACCGGCTTGAGCCAATTCCTCTGTAGTCACGTAAGTTGAAAGGGGTGCAGGGGTTTGGGGCTGCAAATCACTGTTACACCTCTTCGTTTGCTGCCGTCATATAATTCAGTAAACGTCTGTCATTTTCATTGGTCGGTTTGTTTATATTCTACCGTGATTATCTAATACTTCTCCTTCCTCCTATTTTCTCTACAACAACCTTGTGAGATAAGTTAGGCTAATAGAGAATGACTGGTCTAAGTCACCTAGATGGCTTTCGTGGTTAAAATGGGACTAGAACTCACAGTCTCCTAGTGATTGGTCGAAAGCCACCCAATTGACTTTCATGGCTAAGGCGGGACTAGAATTCACAGTCTCTGGACATTGGCCCAAAGTCACCCAGCTGGCTTTCATGCCCAAAGCGGGACTAGAACTCCCAGTCTACTGGCAATTGGCCCAAAGTCACTCAGTTGACTTTCTTGGCTAAGGCCAGACTAGAACTCATGGCGTCTTGCTTTCTAGCCCAGTGCCTTAACCACTAGCGCAAACTGGCTCTCTTAATCAGTTGTACCTGTATTGTGGCCCATCAGCAGCCTGTGCAGCTAGTAGTTGATTCCAACAGCGAGGAGGCTGATGTGCTGCTGTGCCAGCAGCCTGTGCAGCTGGCACTCGAGTCAGACAATGAGGATGCTGGAGAAGATGTGGTGCCAGAGACGGGGATTCAGCCAGGGCCTTCAGAACCTCCACAAACTCCCATAAGTGAAGAGGAAGAAGAGTAGGAGCCTCTTCTCAATGCACAGGCGCGCAGAGCTGCCAAAAGGCAGGAGTGGCTCCTCAGGAGGAGCTCTCCTCAAGAGTAAGGCTTGGGGCTAATTGGCTACTCCCTTAGTCTATTTAAGGAGGAACACTGACTGAAGCAATTTGTAGGGAACAACTTTAGTTCACCCTACTTCGTGTCTGGATTCTCTGCAGATTGGTTCTGGGCTTTCGGCCAACCATAGTAAGATTATGATTATTTATTCTTTGGATTCTTGTAGGCTGTTAAGAAACTTAATTAACAGACTTTATTTGAAAAAGACTAATTTAATTTAGTAAACTAAGGTTTGTACAGACTTTGTGTGTGCTGCGTTCTTTGGGGTCTGTAGCTGGGGCGAGCAACTTGTAATCCTCTTATGAGTGAAATTACGGTAAATTAAAATTACAGTAGGCTACAACCAAAGAGTTGGAAATGTTCCGTGACCTTGCTGATGCTGAGATGATGCCCTTCGTATGCATCACGCATTGCAGAGACTTTAAACTAAACCAAAAACACATCCCTTTGAAATATTCTAAACATCTTCAATACAGCTGCCTGAGACCTCCCATAAGCTGTTCGTAAATCATAATTTTTTTTTACTTTGACCCAAAGAAAAATTACTATATAATCAGTATAATTATGGGGAGGGGGTCCATAGTAACTTTGAACGGTTGCTAAGCAACCGGCCATAAGTCAAGGACCACCCTGGATTTTGTATCTCTTTCTGCAGCTTGGCTTACCTCTTTCCTGCATGTGTCGAGTGCCGTGTAACACGATGTTTGGCTCCCAGCATCAAATGGTAAGGTTTGTTTTTTTGTTTTTAAAATTATTATTAGGTAAAGGTAAAGGTTCCCCTCGCACATATGTGCTAGTCATTCCCGACTCTAGGGGGCGGTGCTCATCTCTGTTTCAAAGCCAAGGAGCCAGTGCTGTCCGAAGACGTCTCCGTGGTCATGTGGCCGGCATGACTCAACGCCAAAGGCACATGGAACGCCATTCCCTTCCCACCAAAGGTGGTCCCTATTTTTCTACTTGCATTTTTTTACGTGCTTTTGAACTGCTAGGTTGGCAGGAGCTGGGACAAGTAACGGGAGCTCACTCCATTAAGCGACACTAGGGATTCGAACTGCTTAACTGCCGACCTTTCAATTGACAATCTCAGTGTCTTGGCCACTGAGCCACCGCTTCCCTTTTATTATTATTACAAAAACAGAAAAGAGTAAGTCTAGTGTCGCCTATTTTTATGCTTTCTTCATGTTATTCCCTTTTATTTTTTTCTCCTTTATTTCGCTCGGCGATAGGATGTCGCTTTGTTGGACAGACTGATCAAGGAGGACCTTGAATCTGGAAAGCTGCCTATATTACTGGTGGCCAATGCTGGTGGGTGTTTTTTTTTTAGCAAATGTAAACAAGCTGTTTTTTTTCTGCAAACTACCGTTTCTTCGGGCGAACTGGTAGTTTAAAAAGCTGATTTCCGATGATCAGCTGTGCTGTGCGGTTTAGTTTTGCTAGAAAGCAAGAAATCCTGCTTTCTAGCAAAGTTAAACCGCGTGGCACAGCTGATTCCCCCCGCTGTTCTACTTACTTTCCCAAGCCTCCTTTTGGTGCTCATATGCGGCCAGTGAACCCGGTTCAGATTTCACCACTGGGGTTTGTCCCATAACAAATGTTAATAAGTCATGGAGGAAGCAAAGCAAAGAACAGGACGAAGTCGAGACAGAGTACAAAGAGGCATTTTGCAAGAAGATGCTTCAGAGTGGCCTATATGGGAAAGCAAATCTACTTCCACCCATCAGAAAATGTGATGAGGTTTTGTGTGTGTGTGCATGCAAGTCTGTGTTTGAGTGGTGCGGCGGCCTAGAGGTGGAGCTCTCACCCCACAATCAGGAGGCTGTGAGTTCAATCCTAGGTAGAGGCAGATATTTCTCTCTTTGGACACATTGAGAATACCGTATTTTTCGAACTATAAGACACACTGGAATATAAGATGCATCAAGATTTCAAAGAGGTAAACAAGAAAAAAAAGGTTTTGCTCTCCCGTTTTTGGTCCGTTTTTGCCCTCCCCAGCCCCCAGGAGCACTCTGCAGGCCTCCCACACTCTCTGCGTGCCCTGTTTTTGCGAAAAATGGACCTGTTTTTGTGGAAAACAGGACGCGCGGGACGGGGTTTTTGGAAACCAAAAATGATCGTATTCAGTGTATAAGACGCACCAACATTTCCATCCTCTTTTATTGAGTAGGGGGAAGTACGTCTTATACTCCGAAAAGTACGGTATAGCTGCTGAATATAACTCCATATTGGCGACAGGAAGGGCCTCTGGCCAGTAAACACTCAGCTCCATTCAGTTGCCCAGACTCCACCCCACAAGGGATTATGGGGTCGTTAAAAGAGGATGATGATGATGAAGAAGTGAGTCTGTGTGTGGAGTATGACGTAGTTGGTATCATTGGTGCATCACTCCTTTCTCTACTTCTGTGATGGAATGAGTGGATGGCCTTGAGGAACGAGAGGGGAAGAAATACTAACTAGGAAACAATTAGGGGAGAGAGGCGGGAGCAATTCCCAGGGGGAAGGGTTGACCGAGAGTGATGGGAGGGCCTGTGTTCTAAAACATTGGAAGTGCTTTGTGGTTGTTCCTCTCTGTCTTAATAGCTCTGTCTTCTTAGCCTCCCGTTGTCTGTTTCCTCTCCGTGCAGGCACCCCGGGGGCAGGGCACACAGACAAACTCGGTCGACTGAGGGAACTCTGCGAGCAACACGGCATGTGGCTCCACGTCGAAGGGTACGGGTGTCACCGTTAGAAAACCGCGTTTTATATGAAATGTTAAATCAAGCGAAGGCGAGAAGGGCGCTGCCAGTAGGCAGACAGATTGAAAAGATTATCGGGGCCACTGTCAAAATGATACAGAATGCTGGACAGGAAAGGGACTGGAGAGACGCACTCCTGGCGGTGGCAATTTATAATAGTGACAGATTGCGGCCACCTGGATCCTTGTTTTATTTCATTACCCAGATATATTTTAAAAATGGCCTACTGAGAATGCTGGAGTTCTGGAGAGAGACCTCATTACTAAACCTCTTCTTCTCCCATTGGGCTACCCAGCTGGCTTTCATGCCTAAGGCGGGACTAGAACTCACAGTCTCCTGGCGATTAGCCCAAAGTCACCCGGTTGATTTTCATGGCTAAGGGCAGACTAGAACTCCCAGTCTCTTGGTGATTGGCCCAAAGTCATCCCGAACTGGCTTTCATGGCTAAGGGCAGACTAGAACTCCCAGTCTCTTGGTGATTGGCCCAAAGTCATCCCGAACTGGCTTTCATGCCTAAGGCGGGACTAGAACTCCTAGTCTCCTGGCAATTGGCCCAAAGTCACCCGGTTGATTTTCATGTCTAAGACCGGACTACAACTCCCAGTCTCCTGGTGATTGGCCCAAAGTCACCCCCACTGGCTTTCATGCCAAAGGCGGGACTAGAACTCCCAGTCTCCTGGCGATTGGCCCAAAGTCACCCAGCTGGCTTTCATGCCTAAGACAGGACTAGAACTCCCAGTCTCCCAGTTTCTAGCCTGGTGCTTTTACCACCCAGGCCAAACTGACTTACCTATTATAAATTTTATTTATTTGTCTGTTGGTTTGAAATGTAATAGAAATCAAAGGTGGCGATTTAAGGTGTTATAGTCAGCCTGCTGAAAGGATTTGTTTGTTTCAGGGTGAATCTGGCGACTCTGGCTTTGGGTTACGTCTCTTCTTCCATAATGGTATGTTGGGACCGTTGCTCTTGCTTATTTGCTTGTGGCTCCCTTTATGCAAAAGCAATACATGTGCTTCCTAAAAGCAGAAAGGCGCTGTGTATAAATGGTTTAATTTACTTTCACTATTGTCTATACCAGGGGTTAGCAACCTGCGGCTCTGGAGCCGCATGTGGCTTTTTCAGCCCTCCACTGCGGCTCAAAATAACCGCCAGTGTACGATTTATTGAGCTTTTCAACCCCCGGTAGGCCAACTGTGGATAAATGGAGCCGAGGTGGCGCAGTGGTTAGAGTGCTGTACTGCACCTACTTCAGCTGACTGCTAGTGCAGCAGATCAGCGGGTCAAATCTCACTGGCTCAAGGTTGACTCAGCCTTCCATCCTTCCGAGGTGGGTAAAATGAGGACCCAGATCGTTGGGGGGCAATATGCTATTTAGTCTACTGTCGATAGTTGTAAGCTGCCCAGAGTCCTCGGAGAGTGGGCGGCATAGAAACATGATTAATAAAATAAAATAAATGAATAAAATCCAAGAAAAGAAAAGTTTCAGAAGAAAACAGAACGTTTAATTCAATTACATATGCTAGTTTTGTAGCCACTCAAGAAATAGTCAGGCACAGGAATGGTTTTGTGGCTCCCAGTGTTTTCTTTTCTGTGGGAAATGGGTCCAAATGGCTCTTTGAGGTTGCAGACCCTTGGTCTATACTTTAAGATGAAAAATAACCATGCGCCTTTTGGGCTCTTAACATGCCCTGAAGAAGGATTATTGTCAAGTTTCGAGATCATCTCAAATAAATTGCATTTCAAACAAAGTCTTTGATGAAAAAACTCTCATTTATTAAGCACGATGTTCTAACTCCGACTCATCGTAGTCAGCACTGACTTCCGACCCAAAAACCCTCCCTTTCCTTCCCGACTCCTCTGCACTCATTGGCCATCTTCCAAGTCACTCTATCCCTAATCCATTGCTCCAGCTCAAAGGAATTTCCCCCCTCCCATCCCATCTCCTAGGGAATATTATCTCCAGGGAAAATAAGTAGGTGAAAAGTCAAAACCTCCCTTTCCAGATCCCTCCGCTTCTCCTTCTTATGTCAGCACTAGAATAAATGCAGCTTGAAGTGCTGACATTATTTTCAACTGCATTTTATAAAAAAATGTGGATATCCGCTAGTATTCATCCAACAGATCATGTTTTAAGCTTGGCTGGCAGGAAAACCACTGTCTGTCGTTGTATCTGAGCACATTTTTTTCACCTATTGCTCTTCCCTATTTTTTAAAAAAAAAATCCTGATGAGCCATTTTGGATCAGTTTTTCATCCTCTCTGGATTCAGCCATGTTTTATTGAAGGTAAAGGTAAAGGTTCCCCTCGCACATCTGTGCTAGTCGTTCCCGACTCTAGGGGGCGGTGCTCATCTCCGTTTCAAAGCCAAAGAGCCAAAGCTGTCCGAAGAAGTCTCCATGGTCATGTGGCCGGCATGACTCAACGCCAAAGGCGCACGGAACGCTGTTACCTTCCCACCAAAGGTGGTCCTTATTTTTCTACTTGCATTTTTTACCTGCTTTCGAACTGCTAGGTTGGCAGAAGCTGGGACAAGTCACGGGAGCTCACCCCGTTACGCGGCGCTAGGGATTCGAACCCCTGAACTGCCGACCTTTCGATCGACAAGCTCAGTGTCCTAAACCACTGAGCCACCGCGTCCCTATTAATGATTAATTACAATAATGAATGTCTCATTAAAATTATTTATAATTATTAATTTCAATTATTAATGTCTCATTAAAATTAATTACAATTAATTATTAATTAAAATTATTACTGTCTCATTAAAGAGGCCCCATCTCTCGTTTTTCAGATGCGTTGAAAAAAAATAAAACAATGAATTCCCGGTTCCCTAACCCCACCGTCTTTTTTTGTAGGCCGCAACCAAATGTGACAGCATGACACTGACGCTCGGACCCTGGTTGGGTCTTCCAGCGGTGCCTGCAGTGACTCTCTATAGACAGGAGGATCCTTCATTGGTAGGTGGCTGGTCCATGATGCAGTGGAGGTTAAGTGGCAGGAGAAGGCAGCCTTGAAGCTCTCTGCAGCTCATGATTGACAGCAGTAAATTGTAGGCGATCATCGCTCAAGGAGTCCAATTGCTCGTGATTCCTTGGGGAGACCATCATCTGCTCCATCCGCTCGAGCCAAATTCAGCCTTGTAGTTATATTGTGGAACAGACCACTTCATAAAAACTCTATCCACTTCTCGGAAGAGGCTCTAAAAGGGGAGGGAAAGATGGCCAAACACAACATGAGATGGACGAGCTCATTTTGCTGAATGTAGGAGAAGGACAGGCAGAGCCAGGGGGGCGGTGTCAAGAGAGCAATCGGCCTAGAATCATTATGTTCCCACAAATGGTCTAAGCCCAGATCCTCCTGAGCTCTATTGACTCTTCCCTAGCACCAATTTAATGCTGGCCATTAGTTGACTAAATTCTTGGGTGAACAGAATTGAATATTGAACAATATTATTGCATGAACAATAAATCAGCTTAACTGGAACTTATTGTGTGATCTCCCGATCCTTCTGACTTGACTTTGGATGATTCTTAAGCTGTGCAGTAAAGTGGCAGAGATTCTGAAGTTCTATCTGGCCAGTTGATTTCGCTTTAGGAGGGAAATTACAATTTTTAAAAAAAAAAAATAAATGCATTTTTAAAATTTCTCTTTGATATTACTCCTGGTGTGAATTTGAGGCCTAGAAGACCAGTCTTTTAAATCTTGAGTTTCAATGATTTAAATAGTAGGAGAAGATCTCTTGAGGTTTTCATGTTGGCTTCAGCTGGGCATTTCTGTTTTCAGTTTCCCTGCTCCTCTAATCTGTACTGAGCTTTTGAGGTGAGCAGAGGAAAATAAGACAAAACAAGAGGAGGAAAATACATATGGTGTTTACCTTATTTTTCGGAGTATATGACGCACTTTTCCTCCCCTAAAAGAGGGTGAAAATTTGGCTACGTCTTATACACCAAATGGAGCCAAAAACACAAGGCACGGAGGAGGCGATATTCTATGGCAATCTCTGCATCCTGGAACAGCTGATCGGGGGTATTCTGGGAAATCCACCCGCCAATCAGCTGCTTGTACTGAATCAGGCTGCAATAATGTGCTGAAGCTGACCTGGCTATTCGCTATTTGCTGCAAGGACTGTCAGAGTTTGCAGCAGCAAGCAAAACACAAGCAGAGGAGAGGAGTTTCAGTTTCAGTTTTAGAGATCAGCACAGCATGCAGCTTTAGAACAATTGACCTAAGCTACGCCTAGGCTCCTTGCTGTTTCCTTCCTTGTTGCTCACACAGCAAATAACTGTTTCAGTTTCCAAACAGTTTCACACACTGACAGGACACTAGCCAGATGAATACTGATGGATGCTGGTAGAATTTTCTTTTTTTTCTTATTTTCCTCCCCTAAAACTAAGATGCGTCTTATACTTAGGAGCGTCTTATATTCCGAAAAATACAGTACTTCTTTCTTGGATTTCTTGCAGTCATTAGCAGCAGGCCTGACCTCCAGCCAAGTGGTAGAGAAACTGCGTGCTTTGTCCCTCTGGCTCTCCTTGCAGTATCTTGGCCACGATGGAATTGTGCAAAGGATTAAACATGCCTCCCAACTGGTAAGAAGCTCAAATTGGTTTGAGTTTTGTCTCTTGATTTGACTCCTTCTCAGAACTTGGGAACCTCGGATTTATGGGCACAAAAAAACCCCTTGTTCCTTCTCTTCCAAGGGTGCCAGAAGTGAGTGAGAAAGCGGAGTGTCCAAAGAAACTGTTTCTCAACCTTGACAATTTGAATATGCCTGGACTTCAACTCCCAGAATTCCACAGCCTGCTGGGAGTTGAAATCCACGCATTGTGCCAAGTTGCCGAAGTTGAGAAACAACATTGTTGATGCTCTAAAACTGGCTGGGGAATTCTGGGAGTTGAAGTCCAAACATCTTGAAGTTTGCCAAAATTGAAAATAGTAAAATCATGCGAAAGCATTTTCGGACTTTGAAAGGTTAGGGTATCTCAGTATCACAGTTTGATTGGAATGCATCGCTTAACATTTTACGTAAATGTACACGACCTGATACCCAAGCTCCGTAGTGGCACAGTGGTTGGTTAGTATTGCAGTATTGCAGGCTAATTCTGCCGACTGCCAGCAGTTCGATCCTGACCGGCTCAGAGTTGACTCAGCTTTCCATCCTTCTGAGGTCGGTAAAATGAGGACCCAAATTGTTGAGGGCAAGAGGCTGACTTTGTAAATGCTTAGAGAGGGCTGTAAAGCCCTGTGAAGCGGTATATAAGTCTTAAATGCTATTGCTCTTCGTTTTCTCCTTCCTTCCTTCCTCCCTCCCTTCGTGCACAGTAGTTAAGTCTGCTCACAGTCAGGAGTTCGATCCTGACCGGCTCAAGGTTGTCTCAGCCTTCCATTCTTCCGAGGTCGGTAAAATGAGGACCCAGATGGTTGGGGGACAAGACATGCTGACTCTGTAAACTGCTTAGAGAGGGCTGCAAAGCACTGTGAAGCGGTCTATAAATCTAAGTGCTACTGCTATAGCTACCCATTTACTTTCGGAATGGTTTCCCTGATTTTATTTATTTGGTGTTTTTTTTTTAGAGTCAACGGCTACTGGAGAACCTGAAGAACCAAGATTTTATTCGAACCTCAGTACGTTTCCATTTTCAGCCTTTTCTTTTCCAAAATACAAACCCCCACCACGCCATGCCCCCCAAGAAAACCCAGTTTGGGGGATGGTTGATTTAAATATCCTCTCAAGACTTCGTCCTATTTTTTCCAAATTTTGTTTTCAAAAGGTTGAAGATGAATTTAGCTCTCCGGTGGTGGTGTTCAAGTTTTCTCCAGAGAAGTCGCATATAGGTGAGGACTGCAGAAGGAAAGCCCCTCGGGATCCATAGACCCAGGGATGGGCTGCTGGGGGTTCGCAGGGGTTCGGGAGAACCTCTAGCTAAGATTCTGTGCAGGTCGGAGAACCCCCAAATCACACTCTCTTCTTTTTCTTTTTTGGAGTTCAGATCAGATGCTGTACGCTGCACAATCGTCTGCGGTCAGCGGGAATGAGAGGGACGTTTGCGATACCTTTAACCAGTGGGTAGGTACGGTTGTTTCTTAACAGCGTGTAGATCACAAGTTTGGGACCCAAACCCTGATTTCTTCAGGGGTGAAGAAAAATGCAGTGCAAGCCTGTCGGATCCAGTGATGGTTTGATGTTCTTAACATCAAATGTTAGTTAACCACGCAAAGGAACAATATTTCAGTAGATATGCTGTCAGGGTTCTGACAGATGCCCTAATTAAATCATGAGCCTCGAGCCAAGCTTCAAAAGAAATCCAGTTATTTATTAGGAGCTTCATGTTGGCACGTTCCCAAATGAAACCAACTCTGACCCCACGTAATTTACAGTCCAATCTTGATCCTATTCCCCCCCACTCCCCTCAGGGTGTGTCATCAGTCATATTCGCCAACGGAGCAATTTTGCGGGTTGTAGAGATCACTCCCCTCCAGCTGCTGTGGGTAACCCTGGGAGACAGCCTTGAGAAGGATATGTCAGGAATGTGCTTTTGTTTTTGTCTGTCTTGCTGCTTTGCTTCCCCCTTTCCTATGGCAACTCAAGAGCAGGCCAGGGATGCTTTGCGAGTTGACATATGCTTTGTCTTATAGGCTTTACTGGGACACCAGTTCCCTCCATGAAACTAGGGCAGAGATATATGATTTAGGAAGTATTTGATGGCAAGGATGCAAAATAAATTAGTCTTCAACTTACAAATTTCATTTAGTGGCTGTTTGAAATTACAACAGCACCGAAAACAGTGACTTACGACCGTATTTAACATTTTTATGACCGTCGCGGCATCCCCATGGTCACATGATCAAAATTCAGACGATTGGCAGCTGATTCATATTTATGACGGTTGGCAGTGTCCCATGATCAACATTTATGACCAAATTTATGAGCAAAGTCGCAGGGGAAGGCAGGCTCACTTAACAACCACTTTACCAATTTAACAACAGAAGTGATTCCCTTAACAGCCATGGCAAGAACGGTCGTAATATGGGTCAAAACTAATTGAGAAATGTCTCACTTAGCAACAGAAATTTTGGGTGGAATTGCGGTTGTAAGTCAAGGACTTCCCGGATATGGATGATGTGCAACTATTCTTTTGGCGCCCATGTTCTGATTATATTTTTCTAGGTCATGGGGTAGCCCACTATGGTACCATTACGACCAGGTGCCATAGTTGTCTCCCCCTCTTCTAGGTCTTTGTCGTGGCCTCTTGGCCGTCGGCCCCTCCAACAGCCAAATCAGAGGGAGGGGGAGGAGGTGTGGGAGTCAGGGTTAGCATCAAGGCAACCTGAGAGCTACGAGGGGGAAGAGAGAATGGAGCTGGCAGAGAGAGAGAGAGAGAGAGAGAGAGAGAGAGAGAGAGAGAGAGAGAGAGAGAGAGAGGCGGAGCCTGGACCATCCGTCAGCCCTCCAATGGAGAGTCAACAGCCCCCAGGTCGATAGGTGACTGATGAGGAAGAGGAGGAACAGCTGGGTCCAGTGCCTGTCTTGCTGATGCACAGAAGGCAGAGGAGAGGAGAGGAGTGGAAATCTATGGGCCGGTCCTTGGGACAGAACAGCCACCGCTGCTAGCGAAGCCCCGCTGTATTTTGGCTCTGAATATCCTCCTTTTAACACAGTTGCTAAGAAAAGAGTGAGGCTTGCTATGTGTTTCACCACCATCTTCTCCATCTTCATTCAGAGCAAATTTGAGCCTGCAAAAATCAACTTGCAGACAACGGAAGCCTGATCAGAAAACAGCTTGTGATTTATATGCAGTGGGAGATCTGTTACTTTCCTTAATCTGGCCTGTCTTGCTTCCTTTTTTTTTTTTTTTTTTTTTAGCTTGGAGAACAGTTGGCTCAGTTGGTCCCTGCCAGCGGGGTGGATCTGGTTGACCTGGAGGACGAAGGCACCTGCGTGCGTTTCAGCCCTTTAATGACTTCTGCAGGTAACTGGCTCCCTTTTGTACCCCAATGGGCCAATTTCATTGATGTGACAAACGATGTGCTTCCTTAAATATCGTCATTAGAGCCCGGGTGGCGCAGTGGTTAGAAGGCGGTATTGCAGGCTAACTCTGCCGACTGCCAGCAGTTTGATTCTCACCGGCTCCAGGTTGACTCAGCCTCCCATCCATCCGAGGTCGGTAAAATGAGGACCCAGATTGTTGGAGGGCAAGAGGCTGACTCCGTAAACCGCTTAAAGAGGGCTGTAAAGCACTGTGAAATGGTATATAAGTCTAAATGCTGTTGCTGTCTTCCTCCCTTCCTTCCTCCCTCCTTTCCTCCCTCCCTCCTTCCTTCCCTTCCCTTCCCTTCCCTTCCCTCCTCCCAGTGAAATTTCCCATTTCCCTGCCAGTGAAAATGGAACTTGGGAAGGCCACACGGCTCTCCCAAACTCTGTTTTGGCTGACAGAGGGCTGCAGGAGGTCATAACAGCCCAAAACAGAGCCTTGATGATATGACATCAAGCTGGCCACACCCGCCCTGGCTGTGCCCACCCGCCCCACCCCCCCAGCCAGCCTATCAAACGGTCTGAAATTAGACCATGACTTGAATACCGGAACAGACAACATTCAGCTTAATTTGCATCTCATAAAAAAGTATTTAAAGTCCCGTGTTCTGACTGACGAGCACACCTCAAAAGGCACAGACGATGTCTCCTCGAACGGTGATGAAACATTGCAACCAAATTGCCAAGCTTGGAGCTCATACCAACAAGCTTAACTATTTGTATTTCCTTGGGTTTGCAGGATGACAAAGGCTGTCCCTGTAACCGAAGACAGACGACACGCTAACATGGCAATCTTTTCAGTTTTAGGAACCGAAGTGCAAGATGTGGATCAGTTGATGGACTGCTTAAAAATGAAGGTCCCAGTTCTGAACTGCACTTTACAGCTGAGAGAGGAGTTCGAACAGGAAGTGAAAAGAACCGTTGGCTTGTCCTACGTGGAAGATTTTACCTGGCCTGGCCTCGGGGTGGTCAGGTATGTGTGTGCTCTCAAAACAGAGCAAGCCACTAGTATTGTGGCCTGTCGGTCACCGGCTCCTCCAGCAGCCGAATCGGAGGAGGAGAAGGTGTGGGTGTCAGGGTCAGCATCAAGGCAACCTCTGAGCTCTGAGGGGGAAGAGAGAATGGAGCTGTCAGAGAGAGAGAGAGAGAGACCGAGGCAGAGCCTGGATCGTCCATTAGCTGTCAGATAAAGAGTCAACAGCCCCCAGGTCTGGAGGTGGTTGATGAGGAAGAGGAGGAACAGCTGGGTCCAGTGCCTGACGCACGGATGTCCAGAAGGCAGAGGAGAGGAGAGCAGTGGATATTTATGGGCCGGTCCTCAGGACAGAAGAGCCACCGCTGGTGGCAAAGTCCCACCTTAGCTCTGGGGATAAAAGGCAGGGGGCAGAGATGAATAGATGTGGCAGACAACTATTCATCTCTCTGCCGGACGGACTTGTTAGCCTGCGTTGAGAAACTTTTTGCCTTGGCTGCTGGCGCTTCTAATAAAGGAATCACTGCTTCAACTATAGAGGGTTTGGGTAGGTGGGTCAGAATAAAGGTATAAAATAAGAGCAACCCCTACTCTCTTACAGCGCTGATGATGTTATCTCATTTGGTAAATGTAAGCACAGATCCATAGGGAGGGGGAAAAAACATAGGAATGGAAATAAATCAGTATTGACTTTTGACTTGGTTTTGAAAGGTACAAGGGCCAAAACGAAGAGACACCGGAGAAAGACTTGGAGAAGATAAACAGCGGCCTTCTGAAGAAGCTCAACGAACTGGAATCGGATCTATTATTTTCTTTAGGTAATTGGTTATCTATGAAATGTGTGTGTGTCAGAGATGCTTCTAGTTCTGCATCAGTCAGTTTGGCCTAGATACCAGGCTAAAAACTGCAATCCAGTCCACCCTTAGGCATGAAAGCCAGCTGGGTGACCTTGGGCCAATCCCCAGGAGACTGGGAGTTCTAGTCCCGCCTTAGGCATGAAAGCCGGCTGGTTGACCTTGGACCAATCCCCAGATGACTGGGAGTTCTAGACCCGCCTTAGGCATTAAAGCCGGCTGGGTGACTTTGGGCCAATCCCCAGGAGACTGGGAGTTCTAGTCCCACCTTAGGCATGAAAGCCGGCTGGTTGACCTTGGACCAATCCCCAGATGACTGGGAGTTCTAGACCCGCCTTAGGCATGAAAGCCGGCTGGGTGACTTTGGGCCAATCCCCAGGAGACTGGGAGTTCTAGTCCCGCCTTAGGCATGAAAGCCGGCTGGTTGACCTTGGACCAATCCCCAGATGACTGGGAGTTCTAGACCCGCCTTAGGCATTAAAGCCGGCTGGGTGACTTTGGGCCAATCCCCAGGAGACTGGGAATTCTAGTCCCGCCTTAGGCATGAAAGCCGGCTGGTTGACCTTGGACCAATCCCCAGATGACTGGGAGTTCTAGTCCCACCTTAGGCATTAAAGCTGGCTGGGTGACTTTGGGCCAATCCCCAGGAGACTGGGAGTTCTAGTCCCGCCTTAGGCATGAAAGCCGGCTGGTTGACCTTGGACCAATCCCCAGATGACTGGGAGTTCTAGACCCGCCTTAGGCATGAAAGCCAGCTGGGTGACTTTGGGCCAATCACCAAGAGACTGGGAGTTCTAGTCCCGCCTTAGGCATGAAAGCCGGCTGGGTGACCTTGGACCAATCCCCAGATGACTGGGAGTTCTAGTCCCGCCTTAGGCATGAAAGCCGGCTGGGTGACTTTGGGCCAATCACCAAGAGACTGGGAGTTCTAGTCCCGCCTTAGGCATGAAAGCCGGCTGGGTGACTTTGGGCCAATCACTAGGAGACTGGGAGTTCTAGTCCCTCTTTAGGCATGAAAGCCGGCTGGGTGACTTTGGGCCAGGTCCTTTCTCTGATCCCCTCATCTCACAGAGCTGTTGTTATGGGGAAAATAGGTGAAAGGAGAAGTAGTATGCGTAGTCATCTTTAAGGGATACTTAAAAGGGAAATATGACAAAAGAATAATATATATTATTTTATATATAATAACCGCAGCAAGGATAGCTTTCGCGCAATGCTGGAGAAATCCAAACATACCTTCCGAAGGGTTAAGTATTTCAAAAAATATTTGATCGTGCAGAAATGAACAAATTGACAATTGAACTGAAAGGACAAATAGGTTTGGAATACTACGCAATGTAGGAGAAGCGGTACGACTGGACTGAGAACAGAAAAAATAGAAAAGAAATAGACAAAATAGAAGTAGAATTAAAATGGATAGTAAAAATGTATAGAGTGTATTTGAATTGGAATGTTATCATATGTAAATGGTCGTAGTTATGCATAAGTTGTGAGTAAGATTTGTTTAATTGTAAAAATGCAATACAATCATCATCATCATCATCATCTCGTTTTGTCTTGTCTTCCTTCTAGGGCCGGAATTTGGAGCGGAGAAGAACTGCATTTATATCGGAATGGTCACCGAGGATCTCGATGTCTCTGAACTGGTGGAAACGATTGCAGCATCCGGTCGCGAAATTGAAGAAAATTCAAGGGTGTGTACCAGGAGCCTCCTGGGGTTTGCAGCCTAGTTGTGCGATCGTGCAAGTCAGCCCCGTTGCGTGCTGTGAGATGAAAAGGCTTGAAAGCCACTGATGTGGTGGCTGCATTCGCACACACAACACTTGAGACAGGCTAAAATGGGGACTGGTTGCTTGGATGTTTAGCAGGTGATAGAAAAACTCACTGCTGTCTCTCACCTGATGCATGAACTAAGTCATTTTATTTTGATATGATATCTTTGCTGAACCATATATTATTCTATTCTATTCTATTCTATTCTATTCTATTCTATTCTATTCTATTCTATTCTATTCTATTCTATTCTATTCTATTCTATTCTATTCTACTCTACTCTACCCTACCCTACCCTACCCTACCCTACCCTACCCTACCCTACCCTACCCTACCGTATTCCATTCATTCCATTCCATTCCATTCCATTCCATTTATTCCATCTCTTCTCTTCTCTTCTCTTCTCTTCTCTTCTCTTCTCTTCTCTTCTCTTCTCTTCTCTTCTCTTCTCTTCTCTTCTCCTCTCCTCTCCTCTCCTCTCCTCTCCTCTCCTCTCCTCTCCTCTCCTCTCCTCTCCTCTCCTCTTCTCTCTTCTCTCTTCTCTCTTCTCTCTTCTCTTCTCTCCCATCCCATCCCATCCCATCCCATTCCATCCCATCCCATCTTTTACTCTACTCTACTCTAGTCTAAGTGTCGAACATATCCAACACACTTCCTATTTTCCCCAGAAAAAACAACCCTGTGAGGTGGGTTGGGCTGAAAGAGAGAGACTGGCCCAAAGCCACCCAATTGGCTTTCATGGCTAAGGTGGGACTTGAATTCACAGTCTCCTGCTTTCTAGCCTCGTGCCTTAACCTCTAGGCAACTGGCTCTCTCATGTCAATAAAGTTTTGGGGGTTGTTGGTCTGGATTTTGGTCACTGAACAAATCTGGCTAGTGTTTCTATTATTCCAAAGGCTCAGATCACACTTGCACCCTCTTTAATCCACACAAAGTGTCAAATACTGTAAAGTCAGACCAATAAACCAAGATAAAATGTATTAGCAATCTGAAAATTGGCTGGTTCCCTTTTCCTTTCAGAAACTTAATCAAATTGCCCCTTTTTAAAAAAAATAAATAAATACTAAATAGCTCCTAGCTCTCCAACTTTAATGTCAGTAACTTTCTGTAAAGGCCATTAATGGATTGATTTTGTATCACTGGAAAAGCAGTAATGGACTTTTCCCCCAAACCCATTTGGAGTGCAATTTATTTAATTTTCAGGAGTCAGCAGCAGTAAATTAAATGACATGATTAATGCTCAAATTAATGCAGGTGTATTAACAAGGGTTTTAGTAATGAAGGTGGCATTCAAAGCAAGGGGGGGGAACCACAGCTCTTAATCCTCAATCACCATTTTTATGATACTCTTGAAATTGTGGAAATTTTTTATTTCCCCTAACTCCCAACCTAACGATTCTATTTATAGTTCCCATAAAACTACTTCATTCGTTCAAATAATTCCATTTCACTTCATTACTTTATATCAAGGATGTCCAATCTTGGCAATTTTGTGGACTTAATGTCCCAGAATTCCCCAGCCGGTCTACACTTCAAATCCCAAAATTTCCCAGCCAATGTGGTTTTCACATCCCAGAATTCCCCAGACGGTGCGGACTTCAAATCCCAGAATTCCCCAGCCAGCCTGGACTTCAATTCCCAGAATTCCCCAGCCAGTCGACTTCAAATTCCAGAATTCCCCAGCCAGTCTGGACTTCAATTCCCAGAATCCCCCAGCCAGCCATGCTGGTGGGGAATTCTGGGAGTTGAAGTCCACAAGTCTTAAAGTTGCTGACTTTAGCTTTAAGTACTTTCAGATAAACTAGAGAAGTGACGTTTTTCACATTCATCCGATTTTCTTTCTGATCAGCTCTTGGAAAACATGACCGAGGTTGTTCGAAAAGGTATCCAAGACGCACAGGTTCAGTTGCAAAAAGCCAACGAGGAACGCCTCCTGGAAGAGGTGAGCAGATGGTGGGGAGGCCCTCTTCTTGCTGGCATTCCTCTTCTTGATATTTTTGCTGGGCACTTCATTGTTAATTCTCCTGTTCTTTCCAGGGTTTGCTTCGACAGATTCCCGTGGTGGGCTCAGTCGTCAACTGGTTTTCTCCATTCCATGCCTCACCAAAGGGACAAACCTTTAACCTAACGGCAGGTGAGGTAAAATTTGACTGGGCGACTCTTGAACCAGGATTAATTATCCTGAGGTAACGAGAAATAATGGAGACTTAGCTTGAAGGACGTTCCTAGCCAACATCCAAGTTTCATTTTCCCACCATTGCTTGGACTTAAGAGTTGACCATTGTAAGAAGCAAGATGCTTGGAGTTTGGCTAGACCAGGGGTCTCAAACTTGGCAACTTGTGGTCTTCAGCTTCCAGAGATGAGCAGGGATGGGCTCAAAGAGAGGAAAGACATAGCTGTCAGGGTTCAAGGAACACCCCCAATGAAAGAAGACTCCGAAGCTTGAAGTTCCTCAAAGTTCCATCTTATTAGAGATGTCATATTGGCACATCTGGGAAAAACCCGAATCTGAAAGCTTCCAGGTTTTCCCCACCCAAGTGAAAGTTCACATGTCCATCATATGTTCCCATCATCCACTGTCCAAACTAGAAACGCCTCCCAGTCATCCGACTCCAGGCGCCAGGGCAAGGCGTCCTTGACTCTCTGAGAAAGGAGTGTTATTATGACTACATATCTCCCATACTCCATACAATGCCCCCTCCCATTTTCCCACAGTAGAAGAATGTGGCAAGCCTAAAGGCCTATCGTAAAAGATGGCTTCCAGGCCTGACATTAGCTATAATTCAGTATTGTCCATAACACCATGAGGAAAAGTGTGTTGAGCTTCAGGTGTCCCGTTTTTCTAAATTCTGCAGGGATCTCCATCAGCTTTCTGCAGGAGACTCTAGAAGAAAACACGAACTAATATTTCCCGAGGTTTGAAAGTGCCAATGGAGATCCTCAGTCATCCAGGTCATGGTTATCCTAAAGGTGCTTTTTTCCAAGAGCCAACTGAAATTTCTTGACACAAGAAAGTCCAGATGCCTCTTGAAGAAAGCAGGAGACCCCTGCAATAGAGAATAGTTCACCTCTGATTCCATTCCAAATCTCTCCTG
Source organism: Masticophis lateralis (assembly GCA_030761175.1). Classification (NCBI taxonomy): domain Eukaryota; kingdom Metazoa; phylum Chordata; class Lepidosauria; order Squamata; family Colubridae; genus Masticophis; species Masticophis lateralis. The sequence goes on from JAUDYJ010000013.1 coordinate 8,482,811, forward strand.
TTCCTTATTTGATAGAACCACCAGATTGCTCTGTCTAGAACAGAGGTGTCAAACTCAAGGCCCATGATGTGGTCAGATCCGGTCCACGGGGCTCTCCTGGTCTACCCAATGTGAAGAGGAAAGATCAGGCCAGCGTGGCTTCAGCCTGGTCTACCCAGTCTGAAGAGGAAACATGCCAGCAGTTTGGGGAGTGCCGTCAAGCTGGCTACGCCCACCCGGTTGGCCACACCCACCTAATCAGCCACCCCCACCCCCGAGGTCAACCACAGTCCTGATGCGGCCCTCAGTGAAATTGAGTTTCACACCTGTGGTCTAGAATGTTTGATTGCTGGCCAGAATTACGATCTTAAAACTCGAAAGTTAGAGATGATTTCTGAACTTTCGCAGTTAATTCTCAAACAATCACTTGGGAGATGTTCAACTCCAAGAAAAGTCAACTTAACACAGTCGGGGAAACATGGCAGATGTCTTCTTAGGAGATCAGTATCTCTTCCTTCCTTGTGTGCATCCTATGATCAATGCATTTATCCGGATCTGATGTGTTCGCACCCATTTCTTTGACAGGCTCTTTGGAATCCACAGAAACAACATACATATCTAAAGCCCAGGGCACGGGGATTACCCCACCTCCCACTCCCACATCAAGCCGGACTAAACAGAAGTTCCCTGGTAAGTTGTGGTAAGAATTCCGACGGATGCCCTAATTAAATCACAAACCTCGAGCCAAGCTTCAAAAGAAATCCAGTTATTTATTAGGAGCTTCATGTCCGCACGTTCCAAGTGAAGCCAACTCTGACTCCACATAATTTACATTTTAATAAATGCTTAAAAAGTTTTTTTTAAAAAAAGTTCCGAAGATCGTGCGTTGCTCATATGATCGTCGGAACTGGTTTTTTTACTACTGGTTCAGGCAAACCAGCCTGAACCAGTTGTTGTGGTCCGCCAGCAGCCTGCGGAGCTGACAGCGGAGTCGGACAGCGATGAGGCTGAGGAAGAACATGGGCCAGTCCTGGAGGCTGGGGAAGGCCCGGATGAGGGCTCTGCGTCAGAGGCAGAGATGGGGCCAGGAATATCGGGGAGTGAGGTGCGGACTCCAGAGGCTGATAGGAGTGAGGCAGAGGAACAGGAGGAGCCTGTTCCTAATGCACACATGAGAAGAGCTGCCAGAAGAAAAGAGCAACTCAAGCAAAGAGGACAACTCGGGAGTAAGGCCAAGAGATGATTGGCCCCTCCCATAAGGCTTAAAACAGACCAGCAACGGCGTTTGGGCTTTGCCGGAAAACAACGTTGGTAGCTTTGTCGTCGTCTTAGTCTGTGTCTTGTATTTATTTTTGTATCTGTGACTTCTGAACGTTTGCCAAGAAAGGCCTTTGGCAATTTGCCTCATTGGACCAAGGTTTGAGATAGGACTGAGGAATTTGTGTTGGGAGGAATTTGCTTTAATTTAGTTGAACGACGCTGGGAATGAAGTCATTCTCAGCTGTTTGAATAAAGTTTGTTTGTTTTTTCACTGAAAATGAAGAGCATTTCACCCCTGTTCCCAAGTCACATTTTTCAGTGCCGATGTAACTTTGAATGGCCACTAAACGAACTGCTGTAAATCAAGGACCGACTTCTTATGCGGACAAGGCTAACAGAAGCGAACCTTTCTCATCCCTGTGTTTTTCATTCCAGGTCAAAAACTGTTTAAACGGGCCGGGAGGAACTCAGATGGGGTCAGCGAAACCAGCTCGGTGAGCCAAGCTACCGACTTGGACAGAGGAGAATTCGCAGCTTCTCCCCTCAAACCGGAGAACGGCCAGCCGTCAAGCGAAAGCACACCTCCTCTCTGCCAGGAAGCCACGGGCGTTTCCCCAGGTGCCACGTCTCAGGCCCCGGGAAATGGCCATCCGCTAACTAAAGAGCAAGAGAGCCTTAGATAAAACCAAGGCTCTGTGCAAATCAGACTTTGTACAGGGGTTAAAAGAAAAGCGCACTTCGCTCTAGAAGAGAAACCGAATGACGCATTTAAAAATGTGAAAACCGTGCCGGAGGAAGTCAGTTACGAATCGCTATTCGTGTGTGATTGGCTGGAGGTTTTGCACAAAAATTAGTGGAAAGGCTGCTCTGTCTCTCGCTCTGTCAGTTCCTTTTTTATTTGTCTTGCTTGGTTTCCGATTTCCTCTCGTTTATCCCGCACGCCTGTTTAGTGCCAAGGTTGGATCTGGGGTGGCTTAGGAATGTTTTTTTTTTCCTTCTTAGCGGGGAATGTGCAAGAATTAGGAGCCAAACAGAGTGCCTCCCCCCCCCCCAAAAAATGCCAGATTTTTTTTTTTATTTTTTTAAAATTAAATTAAAAGTTCCTTTGCACAGACTTTCCTTGGTTTTTCTAAATTAGATTGTGTGCTGTGCTGGGATTAAATTAATCTAGTTCCTGTTTGCTGAGCCCGCCAGCTGCTGGCTATTTTTAATTTAACAAGTGTTTAAAATATTTTTCAAAGTCCGGCTGCCTTTACTGTTAACATGGCGCTATTTGGGGAGTGGGGCGTTGCTTTCAGATTCCCCACATTTTTGCCTCAACAGACTTAACTGCCTTTTTCAGCGCCGTAAGTGGACGAAAAAGGGAAAGCAAGATTTTTGCATTTTGCAGGGTCCTAAGAGTTAAGCTCTAAAGAGGTAGCTTTAGACGTTTCCTTGCCAGAGCCAAATCAAACAGTAGGGGCAGCGGAGGGAAAAATATCCCACAGAACAAAAACCTAGTTTGAAAGGTTTGCGTTGAAGGGACATCCATCCTTATTGCTCAATGCTGCTTTTGGGCAGGTAACGACGCCAAAAGAGGTGGCCTATTGGTGTGTCGTCCCCCCTTCCCCCTTTACTGTTCTTAGCTTTTCTCATCGGTTGGTTGCATTTGTTAAATATTGTAAATATTCAGAGAAATTAGCTTATTATACAGTACTGCACTACGGGAAAGAAATAAACCACACGGAGTTGATTTGGTTTTTAAAGTCGAGAGTAGATATTCGAGTGTTGATTCCTCACCTCGGTGATTAATTATGCCTCCCCCCCCCCGAGACATTTAACTGTTTCTCTGTTAAACAGACCAACTTGCTTCCCCTAAGAAATGTGTTTGCACTTGATCTCTCTTCCCCTATTCACCCTGTGTTCCGATTTTGTTTCACACACACGAACACACGCAATTCTTTTTTTAAGCAATATTTCTCTATAGCAGAGTTTTCCTCAATCTGCTGCTATCTGGGCACATCGGACCGGGTTCCACACAGAAACCCAAGAATTTGGGGAAATGAAATTCAATATCCCGAGAATGGTAAGAGTTGGGACACAGTGTGGCATTTAATAAGAGTTCCGTTTAGATTTAATCAATCAATAAAACCAGTGTAAGCAAAGGGACTTTTATTGTCAGCCGTTGAAGACGTCGATTCTATTCTAACACAGATAATAAAAATTAAGGAATGGTATTCTCAAAATCATTTTTTTTTGTGATGGTGGTGGTTATATAATCCAATGTTGAGACTGTAAGGGATCTTAAGCAGGAAAAAATTGCCATTCCCTTGACAAAAAAAAAAGTAAGTCTAAAACAGTCCCATGTGGTGTAATTGTAGAAATTACTAATTTGGAAACTGGAGGTGGTTTTTTTCTGCTTCAAAATCCCAAGTATCCGGACACGATTCACATCACTTATGGAGGTCCTCACCAAACTAGATCCTACAGCGAATGCTAGAATTTTCTCCTCTCTTCTAATAATTTACTTGAGGGTCTGTTATCCTTTGCACTCAAGTGGGCGTTAAGAGTTCAAGTTTTGCTTAATATTATTTATGGAGGTTTGAGGGGTAATGATCATCAGATCTAGTTTACTCTAGAGTAACCAGTTTCTTGAAGCTCAGCTAGAAACGATAGGAGCTCTTCCGTGGGTACTGCAGCAACGGGCTTTAATGGCCAAAATGTTTGTTAAAGGTTAACAGCTTGTTTTTTCTTGACTGAGGATTATCACTGGTTAAATGTAGAGTTAACTCCCAACTATTAAGAGTTGATTTTTTTCTAAAGTGGAAATTTAATTCCTGTCTTCCTTTTGACTGTTTATTTAGTCAAATATATATGATTTATATTAACTTGGGTTCATGAAAGGGGGGGGGGAGGTTAAAGTTATAATTGTTAATATAAATTTTAATGTTTTATATCAAGCTGGCAGTTTTGCTGGAATACAATCCTAATTTAGATACTTCCTAAATGCTTCAATAAAGGTTCTTCAACTTGTTGTATCCGAGTTTGTGATGGTTTAAAAGAACCAACCAGCAAAATCCTAAACAAGTAGGGAATATACCCATTAGAAGACTTGATTATTTAATCCAGAATTTCTGGCATTGGTTAGATTCGAGCATCATTATAAACCGTGTTTGGTTTTAAGTATCTTAAAATTGAACAAGCTTAAAGACAGCCCTGCAAATGAAATCAAGGCCTAGAAATTTGGACCATTTCTAGATTGGGATGTTCTCTGACCTTGGTTATTTTCTTGGAGAGGTTTCATAACCCAACTAGGTAACATCATCAGGAAGCAGGGTTTGCTCTCTGTTTATGGTTCGTTTTGTCTTTGTTTTTAAATCTCTACTTGCCCTTCTGGCTGTAGATGCCTCAGCAGGACACAAAAACCCAGCCAGAAAACCACAGAAAACCTACTGCTACATAACCAAGGGATGTGGCGGCTCAGTGGCTAAGATGCTGAGCTTGTCGATCGAAAGGTCAGCAGTTCAGCGGTTCGAATCCCTAGCACCGCATAACGGGGTGAGCTCCCGTTCCTTGTCCCAGCTTCTGCCAACCTAGCAGTTCGAAAGCATGTAAAAAAATGCAAGTAGAAAAATAGGGACCACCTTTGGTGGGAAGGGAACAGCGTTCTGTGCGCCTTTGGCGTTGAGTCATGCCAGCCACATGACCACGGAGACATCTTCGGACAGCGCTGGCTCTTTGGCTTAGAAACTGAGATGAGTACCACCCCCTAGAGTCGGGAACAACTAGCACATATGTGCGAGGGGAACCTTTACCTTTATCTTACATAACCAAATTAGACTTGAAAGAGTAAACCAGTATTAAATCTAGGTTTTGGTGGAGCAGTGGTTAGAGTGCAGTACTGCAGGCTACATCTGCGGACTGCAATTTGGCGGTTCAAATCTCACCAGGTTCAAGGTTGGACTCAGCCTTCCAAGGTGGATAAAATGAGCCAGATTGTTGCCGGACAATAGGCTGACTCTGTAAACCGCTTAGAGAGGGCTCTAAAGCACTGCGAATTGGTAAGTCGAAGTGCTATTGCTATTAGGAGCCCTGGTAGCACAGTAGTTAGAATGTAGTATTGCAGGCTGACTCTGCCCACAGCCAGCAGCTCGATCCTGATCGGCTCATGGTTGACTCAGCCTTCCACCCTTCCGAGGTGAGTGAAATGAGGACCCAGATTGTTGGGGGACAAGAAGCTGACTCTGTAAACCGCTTAGAGAAAGCTGTAGAAGCACTGTGGAGCGGTATATAAATCTATTGCTGTTGCTATTGCTATTTTTAATTGGTCTGTTGCCCTTAAATGTATTGAATTTTATTCACTGAAATGGATTGTAAATTGCACTTAGTCAATCACACATACACACACACACCAATACCACTTTACAATTCAGCACAGTAGGTGAATCCAGCTGATAAATACAGCCGGAGCTAAAAGTTCCGTGCAAGTACTCCTCAACTTCCTAGTCACTTAGCGACCATTCAGTGTTATGACGGACTCCTCAAAAGGTACGTACGACCAGGTTCTGAAGTTCCGATGGGTGCCCCACCCTATAATTAGCTTTCTTAGACTTGGCACATACACAAACACTTGCCCAGAAATTGTAGAACAGCAAAGAAAGAAAGAAAAAAAGATGTGGAGACTCTGGAAAGAGTGCAGAGAAGAGCAACAAAAATGATCAGGGGACTGGAGGCTAAAACATATGAAGAACGGTTGCAGGAACTGTCTAGTTTAATGAAAAGGAGGACTAGGGGAGACATGGCAGCAGTCTTCCAATATCTCAGGGGCTGCCCCAAAGAAGAGGGAGTCAAGCTATTCTCCAAAACACCTGAGGGCAGGAGAAGAAGCAATGGATGGAAACTCATCAAGGAGAGAAGCAACCTAGAACTAAGGAGAAATTCCCTGACAGTTAGAACAATTAATTGATGGAACGACTTGCCTCCAGAAGTTGTGAATGCTCCAACACTGGAAGTTTTTAAGGAGAGGTTGGATAACCATTTGTCTGAAGTGGTGTAGGGTTTGCTGCCTCAGCAAGGGGTTGGACTAGAAGACCTCCAAGGTCCCTTCCAACTCTGTTATTCTGTTCAAACGTACCTACTTCAGACACACACAAATACCTAAAAAGAAAACCAGATTAAATCATAGCAAAGCAGTTTTGAAGTTTCCTTACATGCAGAGGTGGTTGAAAAACTTTCGCGAACAGCAATAACACATTTGATAAACTTGTTTGGATCCTTGCTTAGAAATGAGGCCCACGATATAACAAACGGAGAAGATTTAAGCTGTGGCTGCTTTTTAATCGTAATATTATTTTGGCTACGTTCAACGGTTTGATGGATCTGGTTCAATGAAAATCCCATCTCCTCTGGTGCTGGAAGACCCAGCGACGGTGAGATCCCAGACCAGATTCTACCAGTTTCTCTTTGACAGAAGAGGAAGCTGAACAGTGGAGAAAAATAACAACACGCACAAAAAAAAAAAAAACCCGGAAACCAAAAAATAAATCTAAATCTTGCCCATACGAACATGTGCTGAAGCCTGAAGCCACGTGGGTTTTTTCTTGCAGGAATTATGACTAGTTAATGGAGATTTATTGTAGAAAAATCAACTTTTCTAAAAAGGAACGGAGGAGAATCACACCCCATGTTGAGCTGCTCCAGAATGCAAAATCCCCCATCAGAGGATAGGTATGTAGGCAAGTCTCCACCCAACATATTTGCCTGCATACATTTGGTCCTCGGTCCAAGAAGAATGTCACGACCGACATTCTTTAGCTACTACTTGGAGGCCTCAACACAAACATCTATTCTTAGCTTGGAGAGGTTTCTCTTGTGTGGCACAAACAAGGTCTAGTTTCATTTGAAAGCTCCCTCAACACCTCTGAGATAGTTCCAGAGCAAAATTGTCTAGGTTGGAAGGTCCTCACCAAAACATCCGTCGTCAAGATCATGTTCTAACTCTACCAGAAGCGTCTTCATGTTGGAAGAGGTCATTCCAACCTCACCGGAACACGTCTTGACTTCAAAATGGACCATTTCAGGGACCAGAATGCTTCATTCCAACATGGGAAGGTTGTGCGCGTCTCCAGCTGATATTTTATCAAGGACGTCGCTCCAATGAAGCAATTAGAATGGCGGCTTTGCGTTAAGATGCTGGTCTTGAAGAAACGACTAAAAGCAAGAAAACTTGACAGAGCAGGGACGGGAGTACACACGAAGGAGGCTCCACCTCCTCTTTTGCAAACGACACTGAGGCCCATTTTATGTTCTTGAGAACTTTGGACCCAACTCCATGAAATGTGAAAAGGTTACCTAATTTTGCACCGAATTGGGCTGCCTGTTTTGGAAAACACGGAATATTTTGAGGGACGTTAAGACCCCCATCCCATAAATGCAACCCACTGGTTTTCCCTGATGTCTTTTGGAGGATGGGGGGCTCGCCAGGTAAAGGTGCATGGCATAGGGAAGGCCTGTTGACACCTTTCTTGACTTTCACTTCCAGAGGGCTCCTGGTTTCTCCACTTTGGGTTAGATCTGGCCAGAGACTCTCTCCCACAAGCCTTCGGCGTTTTTTTCGTAGAGGCGAGGTTTTTGAGTTGGGAAGAGGGTCTTATCGGGGAAAGGATGCTCTCTTAGATAAAGCAGGGTAGCTCTGATGTGTGACACAAAATGAGGTGGCTCAGCCAGTGGCGATGTGGAGAGATTCTGCAAAGATATAAAAAAGGAATATTTGAAGGAAACCGACTTGGTGCTCTCTGAGCTTGGGTTTTTTTTTCTCCTCCTCCTCTTTCTCTTCCTTCTCCTTCTCCTCTTCTTCTCCACAAACCCCCCTCCCTTCTAGCCCTGGTGATGTTACCTAGTTGGGTCAAAAAATGTTTGCAAGAAGACCACCAAACTCAGAGAGCGTCAAGGACCCCACCGTTCAACCCCACGCCACAAATATTCTCTTCTATTGATCGTAGGAGATTCGTAGGGTTACTGTTTACATAAGATTATCAAAACATGTTCCTCCTACGCACAAGTCAATAGATGGAGTGATCAAACCACAACAAGGAAATCCAATTTCAAACCCCACCCCACCCCACCACCTGACACCAAGAAATCCTTGAGATAATACACCAGCAAAGCCACAGGGACTTGTTTCTCAGGCGTCTCCAACCTTGGCAATTTTAAGACTTGTGGACTTCAACTCCCAGAGTTCCTCAGCCAGCTTTGCAGGTTGAGGAATTCTGGGAGTTGAAGTCCACAAGTCGTCAAGTTACCAAAGTTAGAGACCCGTGGTTTAGATGGAATGCTCAGAACTCAAACCTTCTGCCACAAGTCCCATTAACCAAGGTTGAATAAACCCCAATGGAATGGCTCAACTGGCATTCAGACATTACATATTTTGCTTCCCCGTTGCTTGCTGGCTAAATTTACAACCTCCTGGGAGTACACACTGTAGTAAGCTATGGTTTACAAACAGCTATGGTTTACAAACCGCGATGGTTGGAGACCAGGGTTGGGTTCTAAATTTTTTTTACTACCTGTTCTGTGGGCGTGGCTTATTTTGTGGGGGTGGCTTGATGGTCATGTGACAATTCTTTAGGATTTAGCAGAGGTACTGGTGTACTAGGCTTTTAACTGCTTGCAGAGCTGTACCGGTCTACCCATTCGTTTTTGGAGGCACTGGTCTACTCATTTGTTTTTGCAGGCACTGGTCTATCCATTTATTTTTGCAGGCACTGGTCTACTCATGTATTTTTACAGGTACTGGTCTACCCATTCATTTTTGCAGGCACAGATCTACTCGTGTATTTTTGCAGACACCGGTCTACTCATTTGTTTTTGGAGGCACTGGTCTACCACCAAACTGCCTTTTACCACTGATCAGCTGTAGGGTGGCCCTTTGAAGCCCCACCAAGAGTTTAAACAGTTTTTCCTTATAGACCATCAGCTGGGACTCAGGAGGCAGCAATAGATTGGGGGTGGGGCCAAATAAAAAGTAAGAATAATGCGGAGGACGGGGGCAGAACCGGTTTGGTGGCGTCATATCGTCATCGCTACCGGCTCGGCCGAACCGGGCCGAACCGGGCCGAACCCACCACTGTTGGAGACCCAGAAAACGGAAAGCAAAAAACGAAAGAATCATATTGCAGCTGAACGTAATACATGAATACTCGGCAATCTTTCAGCCGAGCTTTTTTCCAAGTGGGATCCCCGATGTCCTTCGCAAACCCCAGCTACCTGTAAGATGCTCTGGTTGCTCTGCTCCAACCAGAAATCCACGTGGGGGAAAGGCATCCAGTAGTAAGGCCCAATGCACAGTTGTTCCTTCTTGGAGTCATAAATGCTGATCATCTAACAAGAGACAGGCCAGATTCAGCAGGTTATGGCAGGCAAAACTTGGGAGGAAGCGTAGGACAAACCCTGGTGGCTCAGCAGAACCAGAAGCAGAAGGGTTCATCCTGGCCCCGTTTATAATGCCAAATCTTGTTTATGTCTTTCTCCGATTCTCATTTATGTTCCCTGCTCTGACTCTTCCATCAGTTTTCTCCCAGGAGACCATCACACCCCAACAATGGCAGGGGAAATAGCTATCGATCTCTATCTATCGTCTATCTCTCTATCAATTGTCTATTATTTATCATCTATCTCTCCCTCTATTCATCCATCCATCCACCATTATCTATCCATCTATCTCTCATCTATCTATCTATATCATCTATCTCATCTATCTACCTATATCTACCTACCTACCTATTATCAATCTCTCATCTATCTCATCTATCATCTAGCTCACCTATCTCTCACCTATCTATCATCTATCGATTGATCTATTTATCAATCTATATCTACCTATTATCTATTATCTATCTCATCTACCTACTTAGCTACCTACCTACCTATAATCTATCTCATCTACCTCATCTACCTATCTCATCTATCTTTCTCAGCTACCATCTATCTCACCTATCTATCTCACCTATCAATCTATCAGCTATCTCATCTACCTACTAACTACCTACCTATCTCATCTATTTATCATCTATCTCATCTACCTATCTACCTACTTACCTACCTATTATCTATCATCTATCTCATCTGTCTCATCTGTCTCTTCTATCTTATCTATCTATCTATCTATCTATCTATCTATCTATCATCTATCTCATCTACCTACTTAACTACCCATCTCATCTATCTCATCTACCTATTTACCTATTTACCTACTTATCATCTATCTCATCTACCTACTTGTCCGTCTGTCTCTGTCTGTTTGTCTGTCTGTCTGTCTGTCTGTCTGTCTGTCTATCTATCTATCTATCTATCTATCTATCTATCTATCTATCTATCTATCTATCTCAAACTTCTTAATATAAACAAGGAGCAAATGCCACACTTCCTCACACTGATAATATCCAATTGGGTAATGAATGTCTACAAACAAACAAGCTTAGAGAAGATCAAGGACTCCATAATTCAACTCTGAGCTACATATATTCTTTTCTATGTTTTATCTTTTAGATCGTAAGTCTTTGACAGAGGACTTTTTCGCCTGAAGTGTTTTCCCCTTTCTCATTCTTTTGTACAATCATTGCTAACCTTTGCTCCTGCTAAGACCCTGGCAGACCGCATGTCTTCATCAGGTCCTCGGTCTGGAAATGTGGCATGGAAAATCTCACCCGTTTTAACATTCGCAGCTGAAAGGGAAGGAGTCACTTAATAAGAAAATGAGTTCCTTCTGAAGGAATTCTGAAATGCTCATTAAACATTAAGTCAAAGGACAGAGCAAGTTGATTGACAGGAAAAATCTTTCAAACTGCCTCTCTTTAAGTGTTAAACGAAACATGCATCTTTTATTTCCATTTGCTGGTACCTTAATCAGCCAGTTTAAAAAAATAATAAGTTTAAGGTGGCAAAAGCTGATCTCACAATTGTAAGCCAGTTTTTAAACCTGGCCTCAAAATGCAAGAAACATTAACTCACCGATTCCGTAAATATACGGCAAATGCCTGCCATTTTCCTGGCGATCATTCAGTTCTGTAATGAACCCATAAAAATCAACTTTATTGAAAAAGCAATACATACTGGAAAGTATGTAGTGGCACAGTTAAGTCACTTCAGATTGGGGTGCACAATGTTTTTCAGCCTGGGGATTATATTTTAGATTTGACAGAGAACAGACTCACAAAAGGAGAAGACAGAACCAAGATAATATATTAAGTCAATTAAATACAATAAGCATGACTCCTCCTCTCCATGCAATCTTTAATTTTTCCCTTCTGCCATATTAAGAATTCCATATTGCAAGTATTTTTAAGGGTCCCAGGGGCCATACCCAAAAATTTGGAGCAGGGGGTGGGGAAAATTAGCTTTTAGACTGATTCCTTCCTTTGGTTACTGGCAGATATTCCTTGTTAAGAAAATAACTTTCCTTTGCAATGGGACAAAGAAAAATTGAACAGAGATCAAATCCTACAATAACATTTGAATGAATTAATGATTAAGACCTTTGTAAACAAAAAGGAAGGAATATAATGTTTGCTTATTTGACTAAGGTTAAAATAAGTCATGTTTTTTATAAAATTCTGGCAATATTTTACAGATTTTTCTGCTGACACCAGGGTTGTAAAATGGTTGGCCAAAATTCAAAACAGAAGAAAGTGGGTTGCATTATAAACCGATTCAGACAATACAAAAAAGACAAAGACATATATAATTACCTGTGACACAGAATGTCATCAAATAAACGTTGTCTAACAAGCGGTCAAACGCTCCTAAGAACACAAAAGGAAAGACTATGAAACTCATAGGCCAAGGAAAGAAATACAGATTAACTACATGATGAAAAACAATTGTATTATTCAAATATAAGGGACGTGGTGGTTCAGTGGCTAAGACGCTGAGTTTGTCGATCGAAAGGTCGGCAGTTCAGTGGTTCGAATCCCTAGTGCCGCGTAACGGGGTGAGCTCCCGTTACCTGTCCCAGCTTCTGCCAACCTAGCAGTTCGAAAGCACGTAAAAAATGCAAGTAGAAAAATGGGGACCACCTTTGGTGGGAAGGGAACAGTGTTCTGTGCCTTTGGCGTTGAGTCATGCCGGCCACATGACCACGGAGACGTCTTCGGACAGCGCTGGCTCTTCGGCTTTGAAACGGAGATGAGCACCGCCCCCTAGAGTCAGGAACGACTAGCACAAGCAGTTATGTGCGAGGGGAACTTTTACCTTTACCTTTACCGATGGTATGATATATTCTGTAGGTATCAACATGACTCATCCCCTCTTCTCCATAAATATAATTGGCTTCCCTTCACTACAACTTCCATCCTGTAAGCCATTTTTCTAAAGCAGAAATCTATTGTTTGGGAGCTCTGGAGTCCACAAAATTCCCACCAGCTCACACAACTGGCCAACTTTATTCTGCTTCAAAGAGAACCTCAAATTTTTATGAAGACCCCAGCAAAACCAAAAACCACAAAACTTACTTAACAGCTGACTGGTAAGACGCTGGGACAAGCGCCTGTCGTCACAAAAGCCTCCAACCAGGTGCAACTCCAACCTAGCAGACACAACATCCAGAAACATTCGTTCACTTTTCAATCCCTTTCAGATGGAATTTGAATTAGTTAGGCTGGATGTGAAAATGCACCTTTTATGATGATGATGATTGTGAGAAATATAGGAATTATTCCTGTAAAAATGTAACCTGAATGATGCCATTTTAAGTGCCATTTCTTATTTTACCTTGTATAACCTGGTTATATAACTGGACAAAAAGGAACATAATAAGGCTTTTCTAAAATGATTATCTTGTGGGAAATATGTATTATGTAGTTGTTTTGACGGAAATCGATGTTCTGGGAAAATACTGAAGGGGAAGTATGCCAGTGATGTTTTTGTGGGATATTTCTGTTGGGAATTTGGGAAATTCCAGGGTGGAACCTGTACTACATATATTATATAAGATCTGAAACTGATTCCCAAGGGACATTACTTATGTGTATTCTGATGTATTTTGAAGAATGTATATAACCCGTGTAAATTGCTTTCTTTTCGTCTTTCCTCTCCTCCAGAGAGAGAAAGGCCCTTTGCAAAGTTAATAAACTCTGTCCTTGGCTGTTATCTAGTCTCTGTTTACTCTCTAAAAAGGTAATGAGGCTTTCCTGTTTCTCACAATGATGATGATTAGCATATTTCTCACAACGATTCAGTTTTGTTTCTTTGGTAAATAACTACAACACAGGATGTAGATTAGGGACATTCTGTTATTTGTAAGTCCTTGACTTATCAATAAAACAGAATTTCTGTTGCTAAGCTAGGCAGTTGTTAAGTGAATCACACTCGCTTTACGACCTCTTTTGCCATGGTTGAGCAAATCACTGCAAATGTTAAGTGAATCACCCAGATGTTGAATGAATCCAACTTCACCCACTGACTGGAAGCTGACTGGAAAGTCTCAGGTTGTGTTCACACGAACGCATGATTGTCAACCCTGAAGCGAAACTGGCTGGGGCCATCTTTGAGGCTTCAGGATTGCCACTAGATGGGAGCGGGAGGGAAATAGTTAGCTGGGGTTTTGCAGTCAAAACAAAAAGTTTTCCTGTGGGAACCAAGGTCATTCCAACAGGTGTCTGGGAGAGGAGGAGCGAAGTAACCAAGCAACTGGCCAGCACCTCGATTGGACCATCTGACTGATAACTTGGAGAAAGGGGAAAAACTTTCTCTTTTAATTAGGTGAAAACCGCGAGAACTTTCAGAGTCGGTGTTCTGGCCTAGGTTTCCTGAGAAAGCATAAATCACAATTTTGGTCCCAAAAAACCTCTTTTATTGAGACGGCTGTGAATTACGGTCATTCACAGCCCGTAATGATTCACTAACAGTCTGTGAAGATTCCGACAGATGTCTGTTTGAGTTGACACCGTCTTTCAGGGTAATGTTGATAAGCACTTACCTTTATCTCCCTTAAACGCTGCCAGAGACCTAATTGTCAATTAGTTTCGCAAGGCCAAACGGAGCACAGAGTCAAACAGACTTCTCAGAGCTTGAATGGACTATATGAACTAATTGCTTCCTGCAAAGGCTCACATCCATTTGTTCCTCTTTTATGTCTTATGGGAGGGCCCAATCATCTCCAAGCCTTACTCCTGAGTCGCCCTTTTTTCCCTTAATTGTTCTTGCCTTCTGGCAGCTCTGTGCATGCGCACACTGGGAACAGTCTCACACTGTTCTTCTGCCACACTGATGTCAGATTCCGGAGGCTCCGGAGGCAGCACATAACTTACCAGATGGCCCTGGCCCCCTCTGCCTCTGACACAGAGCTCCCGTCCGAGCCTACCCCAGACTCCAGGTCTGGCCCACGTCCCTCCCCAGCCTCCTCACTGTCTGACTCTGCTGCCAGCTCCGTAGGCCGCCGGCAGACCATAACAGTCGATTTTCACCAGCTGTGCCAATATGATGTATCCAATAAATTTGTTCCTTGAGGAATCTCTCTGCCTTGGAGTTCTGCTTTCTATGGGTGAATTACTTGGAATGTTGACAATGATGCTGCAACCATCTTAAATGTATTTGGATGCCAAGCATACAAATGTTTACCATGCAACCACGGGAATGACTTGATGATAGTCTTAAGTGCAAGGACCCGTCGTAATTTTTTTCACTGCCGCTGTAATTTTGACTGGTTGCTAAACGAATTGTTGTAAGTCGAGAACTACCTGAGTCTAACTATTCAATTGAAGAGGTAGAAAGCAGCTGAGAAGTATGACACCCCAACTTTTCACCAGATTATTTAAAAGGACTATTATTATTATTATTATTTTTAAACTGACCTTCCACAGTCCGTGCTTAGAGAAAGAACTTTTACTGCATTTACAATCAGCAGAACTTCTGTTTCGGTATCTGATCCATCACAGTGAGTTAGACAAATTGCTCCACTCCCTTAAAAAAAAAAAATACAAGAATTTAAATCTTTTGGACAACTGTAGCTATAAGGAACATTTCTCTATTTAGAACAGACTTATCAAAACACATATCAGCCAAAGGATTTTTGAGGAGTTGAAGATCACTTAATTGGAAGACAGTGACGTCATGGCAGTGGGGGAATTCAAATTTTTTTTTACTACCGGTTCTGTGGGCGTGGCTTGGTGGGTGTGGCAGGGGAAGGATACTGCAAAATCTCCATTCCCACCCCACTCCAGGGGAAGAATACTGCAAAATCTCCATTCCCTCCGCACTCCAGGGAAGGATACTGCAAAATCCCGATTCCCTTCCCACTCCAGGGGAAGTATATTGTAAAATCTTCATTCCCACCCCACTCCAGGGGGAGAGATACTGCAAAATCTCCATTCCCACCCTACTCCAGGGGAAGGATACTGCAAAATCTCTATTCCCTCCCCACTCCAGGGAAGGATACTGCAAAATCCCGATTTCCTCCCCACTCCAGGGGAAGTATATTGTAAAATCTCCATTCCCACCCCACTCCAGGGGAAGGATACTGCAAAATCTCCATTCCCTCTGCACTCCAGGGGGAAGGATACTGCAAAATCTCCATTCCCACCCCACTCCAGGGGAAGGATACTGCAAAATCTCCATTCCCTCCGCACTCCAGGGAAGGATACTGCAAAATCTCCATTTCCTCCCCACTCGTGGGGGAAGGATATGCAAAATTCCCATTTCCTCCCCACTCTGGGGCCAGCCAGAGGTGGCATTTTCCGGTTCTCCGAACTACTCAAAATTTCCGCTACTGGTTCTCCAGAACTTGTCAGAACCTGCTGAATTTCACCCCTCGGTTATGGCCAGTTGTGACAAGATCTGTGAGTTTCTGTGGTGCTTCTTCTAAACACTGGAGCCAAGAAGACAAAAACCTCAACCTATCTCAAGGACTTCCATCAAGCTCTTCTTCCACTTCTAAACCGCAACCTCAAACTTTATAAACGTCAAATTATAGAGAATGGGAACCAAATCAGGGATTTTCCAGGTATTTCAGTACCTGTATGTCTCAGAACCACAAAATGGCACGTTGTGGCATCATCTGAACCAAGGATGGAAACGGAACCTATCAAGAAAGCAGGAGAACGTCATGGAAGATCTTGGCTGTCTTCTCTTGAATTGAGAGTTTATACTCACTCGAGGTCCCACCTACCATCTTTGGATGTGGTAGCTGCAAATTCTCTTTGCTGGACATAGAGAAGTCCTTTTGGTCCCACCGCTTGAGCAGGTTGGCTCCGGAATTGTTTGGCTTGCTCCTGGATTGGGGAACAAGAATTTTTGTACAGGTCTTTGCGGGTCACAGACAGCCCAACTTCAGCAAGCAAAACAACTATCAAAAGTTCTCTGATCTGGGCCTCCAAAGTTTTATTTATTCAAATTTATATACCGCCCTACTCCCAGACGGGACTCAGGGCGGTGAACAGCCAAAATAAGATACAATAATATAAAAGTTAAAAAATCATTTAAAACAAATTAAATCATTTGGCTCAAACAATTTAAAATCCAACTGTATAAAATTGAAGACCCACTATAAAAGGAGGTTAAGCAACTGAGTGTTTGGGAAAAAAATATTGGGTATAATTTAAATTTTAATGAATGGGAAGAGGCGTGGAATAAAAATTATAAATTGACTAGAGCTGCATCATATAAAGAGAATCACTATAAAATGCTCCATAGGTGGTACTTAGCGCCTGCTAGACTATCGAAGATGTTCCCTAACACGTCCCCAAATTGTTGGAAATGTGGCCACGGTCAGGGCACCTTCTTTCACATGTGGTGGACGTGCCCCGAAGCGAAAAAATATTGGACCAAAATTGGGAGATGGGTACAAGAAATAATTAGAGAAGAAGTAGAGCTGATACCGGAAGTATTTCTCCTGGGAATAGTGAAGAAGAGACTTGGAAAAATAAAGACCCACTTAATGATTCATATAACTACAGCTGCTAGGTTGGCCTATGCCCAATACTGGAAGGAAAAAATCCTGCCACCAGAAGAACTTATACTTAGGAAGGTATTAGAGTGCGCAGAGATGAGCAAATTAACCTATGAAATAAATAATGATGAAAACTCAGATTACTATACTGTGTGGGAAAGGTGGTACGAATGGATGAACGAAAAAAAACAAAACAAAAATAGGAGTAAAAGGTGTGTTAAATAAATAATAACAAATGGTAAACGTGACACCAAATAATTTTATGTATATATGTATAAACACTGCGTATCCGATGTAAATAGAAATGAAAAATTTTTGTATCTATAAAAAATCAATAAAGTATTTTAAAAAAAAAAAAAAAAAAAGAGGTTAAGCCAGACCAGCTTGTTCAAATAAAAACGTTTTATCTGAACAAGCTAAGAAAAAGTTAAGAAACATAGCTCACACCTCTCCCAAGATCTGGAAAACCAAGCAGAGCTTCACATAAACTGGGAATTGCTTGAACTGTACCAGTTTATTCCCACAAACACATAATGCAAGAGTCAATTATGAGAATGTGCATTGATACTATGTACAATTGTTTTTTTTTTCCAAAACAGAAAATGAAAGAGGAAGATAACCTCCCACACCCAGTTTCCAGCCCAGCCTCTGAAAGAGGCTCTCCAAGCCAGCGCGCCCTTTGCAGCTCCTTTGCAAGGTGCAGGGCGCACCTGAGCCCCGCCTCACCTGGGGCGCAGGAGCCCCGCCCTCCCCCGCGGCCCCCGCTCACCTCCAGCTCCGGGAAAGCGCGCAGCAGCTCCCGGAGAGGCCGAGCCGGGTCGAGCCGCCGCCCCTCCACCCACACAGGCATGTCGGTGGAGCCTCCACGCCGTAGAAGCTGCAGCTTCCTGCTCGGTGCCTCCAGCTGGACTCAGGCTCCGCCCCGGCTGCCAAGCACCCTGGGAAATGTAGTCCGGAGATTGGAAGGGGGTTGGGGGGGGTTGGAGCTCAGGAGGAAGCCCGCCCACTTCCCCACCCCTCCCTGATTGGGGAAGGGGGTGGTATAAGGTTCAGGGGCTCTCCAGTTGCCTGCAAGCCTGTTAAGGGCAGGGATGCTCTGCCATGGGGTTGCAGTGCGGTTCTCAGGTGGCTTTCAAAACTTTGCTGACCTGGGAGAGGGATCATGGAGGGTTGTGTGGTTCTGCAAACATCTGGAGGGGTAAACCTGGCTGGAGCCCTGATGTTAACTAGCTGCGGCATGGAACGTCATCTTCTGCAAGCCAACGAACGACCTAGCTCAGAGAGCATCAAGGGACCCCCACAGTCGTCCTCCTCCTCTCCATAATAAAGTGGGAGCTGCTAGATGACCACCGGATAACTTTCTTTTCACTATATTCTAAAAGCAACTATATTCTGAAAGCAGGAAATACATCCGGATAGAAAATGTACAAGCTCAGCTTAAAATCCTTTGATACTCTAAGGGGCCCCCTAACTTGTCAGAAGAAAAGGAGCATCTTAATGAAACATAGTTAAAGGTGATTAGGCCAAAGAATAGCACCTGGATGGGAAGTAATATATCAAAAGAAGACTTTGTACTTTAGCAAGTTACAGAGGAATTATGATTGTTGGGTAAAGATAATGTAAAATCTTAGTAATTAGGAAATGTCAATTAAAAATAACAAATGTGTGTTAACCATATATGGAAAGTTGCTGTGTTAGCAGAATCCTTTGTTTAGAAAAGTATAAAAATTGTCATGTAATCATGGACTCCTCACTCAGAACTCAGATGAGAATCAAGTTCTGGGTCTTTTGCACAAAATAAACCTGACTCTATCTTACCCTATGGGATGTCTTTTATATCCTTTCTTCCATAACAATAACGCCCACTCTCTTCTAGCACTGAAGATGTTACCTAGTTGGGTTATGAAACGTCTTGCAAGCCAACGGCCTAGTTCAGAGAGCACCAAGGGACCCCCACAGTCCTCCTCCTCCTCTCCATAACGCCCACTCTCTTCTACGGTAGCACTGATAAAGTTACCTAGTTGGGTTATGAAACGTCTGGAAGAAAAACAAACTAGCTCAAGAGCACAGAGCCCATAGTGTTCTGTTTTTCTTTTTCTTTTTCTTTCTTTCTTTCTTTCTTTCTTTCTTTCTTTCTTTCTTTCTTTCTTTCTTTCTTTCTTTCTTTCTTTCTTTCCTTCCTTCCTTCCTTCCTTCCTTCCTTCCTTCCTTCCTTCCTTCCTTCCTTCTTTTTCTCTCTTTTTCTTCCTTTCTTTTTTCTTTCTTTCTTCTTTCTCTCCCCCCTCCCTCTCTCTTTCCCTCTCTCTCCCCCCGCCCTCTCTCTCTCACACACACACACACATTCCGATTTCATTGTTCCAAAGGGTCAAAGAATCCATGGAAGAATAGAAATAGACCTCATTTAGCAAAAATAATTGGGATCAGCAACTTGAGTCATTAAAGGAAGCTATTGCTAGGTGTAATGGAAAGTGTGGATGGCCTTGGGGGATGCGGGAAAGAGATGCTGCTACCTAGGGATGATAAATAAGAAACGGAGGAGCCTGCAGATGCTTAACGGTTAGGGGAAGAAACTTAGGAAGGACCTGCTTAGGAAGGACCTTCCTGGCAGCAGGAAGTTTGTTCCTTCAGACTTGCAAGATTTTCTGTTCTCCTTTTCTGTTAATATAGCCTAACAATAAAGTGAATGAAGAGCCTGGATAGCTCAGCAGACTAAAAGCATTGTGATTAACACCAGCTGTCTGCAATTAGTGTAAGTTCGAATCTCCCCAGGCTCAAGGTTGACTCAGCCTTCCATCCTTTCAAGGTAGGTCAAATGAGGACCCAGTTTGTGGGGGCAATAAGCTGCCTTTGTATAAAATATACAAAAGTATGAAGGCTATTGCTTAACGCATTATAAGCCACCCTGAGTCTCCGGAGAAGGGCGGCATATAAATCAATTTTTTTTAAAAAATGCGGACACTAAATCAGAACTATCTGTATTACTTTCTTGCAGATTGAAAACCTGGAGAGTACGAGGGTTGGGTAGTAAAAACACATAAGCTGAAGATAAACCTCATTTTATTACTTGTGTCTGCAATTGTACTTAGGGTGGAAGGAGAATGTCAGAAATACAACACCAAGGAAACATTTTTAGACCAAGAATTTTTTCTGCAAAGCCCAGACTCTTAAAAATGACACCCTATCACAGTGAGGGCAAACCTTTTAGACACCGAGTGCCCAAACTAAAAGGTGCATGTGGGAATGTGTGACACTGCAAACGCATGCATGTGTGAACACATGCATGTGTGAACACATGTATGTGCTGATATATAAGTCTAAATAATAATAATAATAATAATAATAATAATAATAATAATAATAATAATAATAATAATAATAATAATAATATGCGCACATGCGCAGCAGAGACCTGAAGATTAGCTGCCTGGAGGGAGCAGGGGCATCCCAACACCGGCAGCATGGCAAGAGGTAAGATCGTTTTTCTTACATGAGCTCCTGTTTCGTCGTTTGCAGGGAAACAGAAGCTCATAAAATAAACACCCCGGAGATTTGACCTGGGAGGAGGCACACGTATCAGCAGAGAAGGCTTTACGTGCCAATTCTGTCACAGAGTTCACCATCATGGCCCTATCAAGAACCATATATTATGTCTCCTTTGTGCATTTGCAGAAGCCAAGAAATTAATTCAGACGCTTGGAAGATGCTCCTTCAAGCACACTTCAACAAATATCTCTAACGGGAGAAAAAGGTGCGCGTACATAGCGGATGGAACAATACCGGTTTTCCTCTCCACCCCAAAAATTAAAAAAAAAAGCATTTTTCAGCTTTCATCGTTTCTGTGAAATGGTTTTTTTAAAAAAATGTGTCTATTGATTCAATTCCTCATCAGTGCCTGAATTCCGATCCATTTGAAAGCAACAGAAAGGAAAAAGATACCCCAGAAGCGTTGACCCAAAATATCCCAAGCTACGTTGTGATTGAAAGTCTGGAGGTCCCAAATCAAATTTGAAGAAGAGATTTATAATGGAAACAGGCGCTCAACCTTTCCTTGGCCACGATGTTTTCTCGCTATTTCATTGCGAATGTCAACCTGTAAATGCGATATGGACAAATAAAAGGAAAGTAAGAATTTCAGTTCCAAATATTACTGGCAGGGGGTGTCCAGCCTTGGCAAATTTAAGACCTGTGGACTTCAACTCCCAGAATTCCCCCAGCCAGGGGCTGGGGGAATTCTGGGAGTTGAAGTCCACAAGTTTTAAAAGTTGCCAAGGTTAGACATCCCTTGGCTATAGAGAAGGCTGCAAAATCATTTTAAGCCCTTTAACCCTGGTCTATCTTTCCTTTTAAAAGATTAGACTGTTTCTAAAAACAGACACATCTTTCCGTAACCAGCAATTCACCGCTGGCACCAACAGCCTAAAGCGGAAACCGTTCTTGTTCAGTTTAAGCAAAAGATGGACACAGCCATCTGCTGGCGGGTTTAATTCCATTTCAGGTTTTCATCAAAGAGGTTAAAGAGCATTGATTGAAAAGCTGGAAATTTTTTAGTATATAATCTCACCGCTCTAAGCATTTATCCATTCAGGTCTGTGGCTTCTCCATTCATTCGGATGGTCGGAACTACCCACGAATGAATTCCAGCAGGTTCTGACAGGTTCTGGAGAACCGGTAGCGGAAATTTTGAGCAGTTTGGAGAACTGACAACTACCACCTCTGGCTGGGCCCAGAGTGGGGTGGGAATGGGGATTTTGCAATATCCTTCCCTCAGGAGTGGGGAGGGAATGGAGATTTTGCAATATCCTTCCCCTTCCATGCCCACCAAGCCACACCACGCCCATCAAGCCAGGCTCACAGAACCAATAGTAAAAAAAAAAAATGGATTTCACCACTGGAACTACCGGTTCGTTCAAACCGGCGGCAGCCCACCACTGAATTGATACAAAGTCATGGACTTACTGCCTGGCTAATACTTCGGAGGACTGGAATAAGGTGAAGCAATTCTTTGTCTTGACGATCGCCCTGCCACTCAGGGACCACGATCACATTGGACGTCTATGAGGAGACAAGAACGTTCATTTGAGGCCAAGCATCAATCAGAGGCACTCGAGCATTGTAAAGTTTGGGCAGGTAGATGAGGGGTCCTTGGTGCTCTATGAGCTTGGTTGCTTTCTTGCTGGTGTTTCATGACCCAACTAAGTAACATCATCAGTGCTAGAAGGGCTTTGCAGAGTGGAGAAAGAGAATGGGAGGAGGAGGAGGAGGAGGAGGAGGAGGAGGAGGAGGAGGAGGAGGAGAAGGAAGAAGAAGAAGAAGAAGAAGAAGAAGAAGAAGAAGGAGGAGGAGGAGGAGGAGGAGGAGGAGGAGGAGGAGGAGGAGGAGGAGGAGGAAAAGGAGGAGGAAGAGAAGAAGAGGAGGAGGAGGAAGAAGAAAGAGAAGGAGAAGAAGGAGGAGGAGGAAAAGGAGGAGAAGAAGGAGAAGAAGGAGGAGGAGGAGGAGAAGAAGAAGGAGGAGGAGGAATTAAGGAGGAGGAGGAAGGAAGAGGAGGAGGAAGAGAAGAAGAGGAGGAGGAAGAGGAAGAAAGAGAAAGAGAAGGAGGAGGAGGAGAAGGAGAAGAAGAAGGAGGAGGAGATGATTGTGATGTTTCTTGGTGCTCTTTGAGCTTGGTAGTTTTCTTGTGGATGTTTCATTATCCATCACTGCACTGATGAAGTTAGTTAGTTGGGTCATGAAACGTCTACAAGAAAACCACCAAACTCAGAAAACATCAAGGGTTCTTCATCTCAACCCTGAGCTTCAAATGTTCTCCTTTATAGATAGCTGAGCGTCCACCGCCATCAGCTCAATAATAGTTTAATCCGGCTCTTAATTCTATTAAAGAACAAGAGAAGTCTGACTATATTCCGCGATCTAAATAAAATGTCCCCCGAATTTCCTTTCTTGTCATTCCCCTTAGAAAAGGAGCCTGGATAGCTCAGCAGACTAAAGCATTGTAAAGCATTGTGATTAACACCAGCTGCCTGCAATTACTGCGAGTTCGAATCTCACCAGGCTCAAGGTTGACTCAGCCTTCCATCCTTTCTAAGGTAGGTCAATTGAGGACCCAGTTTGTGGGGGCAATAAGCTGACTTTATATAAATATACAAAAGTATGAAGGCTATTGCTTAATGCATTGTAAGCCTCCCTGAGTCTCCGGAGAAGGGCAGCATATAAATCAAATTTAAAAAAAAAATGAGTGTGATTTTCACTGGTGCTATTGTTCCTGCTGACTGATGCAATCTTTTGTCATTTTAAGGAGGGAAAACACAACATCTACAACAAAAAAAATGATACAGGTTCAGCTTTTTAAAAAAAGAAACAAGACCTCGTACCCTCAACTGTAAAAAAATAATAAATAAATGCGGAACTCCCTTTTGGGGCACTGGATCACAAATCCACACTTTCTATGTTTTCATTCCTCTAAATCAGCGTTTTTCAACTTTGGCAGCTTTGAGATGGGGAACTTCAGCTCCCAGAATTCCCCTGCCTGCACTGGGAGTTGAAGGTTTACCCACCTTAAAGTTGCCACGGTTGAAAAACACTGGGCTAAATTATTAAACAGCTAGTCCTGACTTTTGAAATGTTGTCAACCACCAATTTGAAAGCCCTTTATGGAGCCCAAGGGATCCACATTCACATTTAATCAGGACATATCTTCCTCATCAATCAATCAGAGACTGGTTGATGGAGAAAACTTGTCCCAGAGGCCCTGCAGGGAACAATTCCAGGTTAAAATACTTTGTCCCAAGCTAGAGAAATCCATGGGATGGCTTGCTATGGAACAGTATCCTCTCTTGTCATGTTGGAGTACCACACCTTGGTCATTACCTGGTAAGGAAAAGCTTGCAGGTAAGTTGCAACTGCCACAGTCCTGTCCAGATCTCTTTCCACTACTGTCAGGTCCTTTACATAGGAACCCTGGCTACAGAGACAGTCCTCTTGATATAGTTGGTGCCTTGGAAGAAAACAAGAAAGAAAGATAAACTCATTGGTAGCTCACATTTCAATGAACAAGGACGTACTTCATTCAACTTTGCAGCAACTAAGATTGCTGGCTGAGTTGGGACAAAAATAGCCAGGGAAATTATTAGAGCCTGGGAAATGGGCCCCTTCTCAAGCCACAGGAGTGCTAATGTACCACCAGCTTATCAGGTTCTTAGGAGCCAAGGACCAACAACACAAGGGAACAACAACCAACCACTTACTAGCCATCCATCCACACCCTAATTAACAACTAACAGACACATAGAACCAGGCACCACATAAATACTACACATGGAACAGCCCAGCACACACATGAGACAGAGAGAGAGAGAGACAGACAGACAGACAAAAGTGCAAAGAGAGAGAGAGAGAGAGAGAGAGAGAGAGAGAGAGATGGAGACAGTCAGAGAGACAGACAGAAGGGCAAAGAGAGACCGGGAGAGACAGAGAGACAGAGAGACAGAGGGAGAGACACAGACAGACAGACAGACAGACAGACAGAGACAGTCAGACAGACAGACAGAAGGGCAAAGAAACAGAGAGAGAGAGAGAGAGAGAGACAAGTTCCCTGAAGATTGACTCCAGCACGAGTCCAAAAGCTCAGAAGACTGGTCCCCGTTGACCAACCCAGATTGGATTCCGCGACGTTCTCTTGGGACATGTATTTGCCTTCCTTTGTAAGGGAGATAAAGCTGAAGAGCATCCAAGAAATTCAACCTTCTTCAGGTCTTGTTTTGCCCCATAATTTGTTCCAAGGCCTTCATCACCTGATTAGTTTCCTCTGTGGTCCAAGGACCTTCAACATTTGATCAGCGTAATCTTGCTTGGCGGTGGTGAACACAAAGATCTATAAGGAAATAGCGAGAAGGATTTCTCAGAAAGTTGTGGAGCATCCAAGTTAATTCTTTGACACTAGGTTGCTACTGATGATCGATTATAAGTAGAGATGCCAAGATGCTAACCTCTTTTCATCGCCTTTATGGTGCGATCATGGTCAATTGTGGCTTAGTCAACAAGCCAAAGTTAAATAAACCTTGGGAAGCCAGCTTGTCTTTCAGCCCAGCCTAAACTCAAGGGCTTCTGCTAGGAAGACATGTGTCCTGTTTCTGGACAGTGGTCCCTTAGCTACCTCCTACAGATGTTTTGCATCATATTCAATTTGGCACAGATCAAATTTCATTGTGGTAAAGCACTTACCTCATAGATTTTGGCCAGGGCTTCTAGAAATTCAGGAAGGTGTGGTCTCAGCTTTATCGAAACCTCAAAGACACAAGAGTTAGGAAACTGAAATGAGAGGTTAGTTAACTCTCAACACAATGCAGAAAAACTCATAATGAGTTCAACGCAGGGGTGAAATCCAGCAGGTTCGGACAGGTTCTGGAGAACCGGTAGTGGAAATTTTGAGCAGTTTGGAGAACTGGCAAATACCACCTCTGGCTGGCTCCAGAGTGGAGTGGGAATGGGGATTTTGCAGTATCCTTCCCCCAGGAGTGGGGAGGGAATGGGGATTTTGCAACATCCTTCCCCTGGAGTGGGTTGGGAATGAGATTTTGCAATATCCTTCCCCCAGGAGTGGGGAGGGAATGGGGATTTTGCAATATCCTGCCACGCCCACCAAGCCACACCACGCCCACTAAGCCACACCCACAGAATCAATAGTAAAAAAAATTGGATTTTTTTTCACCACTGGTTCAAAGGATTTTTAATTGCTGATGATTGAACTAGTAGTCAAGTAGTCCAGTTATGAAAATTGGGACTTGAAAATTGACTTACTTCCAAATTAAACTATTCTTTTTCATTCTAAACAAAGCAGTCATTTTATTGTCCAAAAACACCCAAGAATGTTGAGGCCTTAGAGATTTTGCTTTGTAGCACACTAACTAACTTTAAAATTAGAAGTTTTATTTTTTTAAAAAAAAAGCTATCAAAAAAGGAAAACGTGTCTGTTGGTATAAAAACTAGAACTTACTCTAGAACTCACAATCTCCTGGTTTCTAGTCCAGCACCTTCAAAACTACACCAGATAAGTGCTGTCCTATAATCTGGGAATTGACTACTCAAGACAGAAAGACAAATCCACATCGCTTTGAGTAGCAATAGCACTTAGACTTATATAGCGCTTCACAGTGCTTTCCAGCCCTCTCTAAGCTGTTTACAGAGTCAGCCTTTTGCCCCCAACAATCTGGGTCCTCATTTTATCCACCTCGGAAGGATGGAAGGCTGAGTCAACTGTGAGCCAGTTAGAAAAGAACTCCTGGCTGTGAGCATAATTAGCCTGCAATACTGCATTCTAATAGGGAAGGAAGGAAGGAAGGAAGGAAGGAAGGAAGGAAGGAAGGAAGGAAGGAAGGAAGGAAGGAAGGAAGGAAGGAAGGAAGGAAGGAAGGAAGGAAGGACAATAGCCCTTAGACTTATATACCACTTTACAGTGCTTTACAGCCCTCTCTAAGCAGTTTACAGAGTAAGCATATTGCCCCCCAACAATCTGGGTCCTCATTTTACCAACCTCGGAAGGATGGAACACTGAGTCAAGACTGAATAATGTCAGAAGGCAACTATGCACATTTTCAGAAATGTTCTCCGGCTGGGATCTCGTGTACTGTTAAAAATGGACCTCCCTCTCCGTAGATACTAACCTGATAATGCCTGTCCTGGAATGGTGTGGTGAATGTTGAAGCATCATCCCATACAGCCGTCAAGGAGGACAATGCCAAAGTCCCTTCCTGCAGAAAATACCAGCGAAACAAGGCTGAAGATTCAAACACGAACTGGTGTTTTGCATAAGAGCCTCATGTAAGAGAGACCTTCCGCGCAGGAGATTTTTGAGTTCGAGACACCTCAAAAAAAGCAGGAAAACATCTTTGACTTGTGACAGCAAACTTCACGCTCTTCAAAGAGCCAGGACATTTCTTCCTCGCTACAAAACATCTCTTCAGTCTCCAAAGGAAGAGGAAAAACTGACCTGCCAAATGTAGTTGGAACTGGGGAGAAGAGCTATAAGCCTGGAGTGAAACTAAGAAATTCTATGTTATTTCCCATGAAACGAGTGCAAAGCAAGGTTTGTGGAGATAATCATATTATGTAATTGTCAACTTGTAAAGCATCTCTGGCCTGCTCTTGAATTGCCATAGGCAAAGGGGATGGGAAACCAATGAAGCACCCAGCAGCCAAAGACAGGAGTGCATTCTAGTCATATCTTTCTCAAGGCTGTCTCCCAGGGTTATTTACAGAGGCCAGAGGGGAGTGGTCTCTGCACCCGTGAAATTGCTCTGTTGGCAAATGTGATTGACGACACACCCTGGGGGAAGGGGGGAAACAGGGTCATAATTGGGGCCGTAAATTACGTGGGGTCAGAGTTGGCTTCATTTGGGAATGTGCCGACATGGAGCTCCTATTAAATAACTGGATTTCTTTTGAAGCTTGGCTCGAGGCTCATGATTTAATTAGGGCATCCATCGGAACCCTGACAGCAACCTTCGAAATAAAGGATTCTGGCTGTATTTTATTTAAAGCAAGTTATCGCGAATCCTGGCTCTCAAAGTACCTCAACTCAACTCAAATTTTAGATTCAATTACATCCAACAGGCAAACCCTAAATGAAAGCTGAAGGGAAGTAGCTCATTCCCCTCAACTATTGGAGACTTAAGAGATGCTTCAGATGGTTTGAAGAGCTTTACCACTTCCAAGACGAGCGTATTCTTTGGGGTCCGACGCATCTTCCTTGGTACGCTTCTCTGAAGTTTCTGAATGACTCTTGTTGGCTGGGCAAACCTGGGTCAACAAAGAGAGAGAACTTTTGTCCCCAACTAGAATCTATTGTGTTCTCTCAAGCTTATCTTGTTGAGGTCCACCACCATTGCTTAACAAGCTATAGTTAAAATACGGTTTGCACTGGTCCATCCCAATGAGTAAGTGACCAAGCACTTCTCCAGCATTTCACAAAGAGTGTTCTCCATCTTCCCTGGTGATGGGAGAGACTCCAGTTAGAATGTTATGCATGCAAAAAACCATCACCCTAGGTGACATCTCCATACATCCTCCTTTCAACTCGCAAAGCATCCCTGGCCTGCTCTCAAATTGCCATAGTCAAGTGGGATGGAAAACTGACGACACAGCATGGCAGCCAAAGACAGGAGCACATTCCAGACATATCTTTCTCAAGGCTGTCTCCCAGGATTACCCATAGCGGCCGGAGGGGAGTGATCTCTACAACCCGTGAAAATACTTTGTTGATGAATGTGATTGATGACACACCCTGGAGGGAGGGGGGAAACAGGGTCATGATTGGGACCGTAAATTACGTGGGGTCAGAGTTGGCTTCACTTGGGAATGTGCTGACACGAAGCTCCTAATAAATAACTGGAATTCTTTTGAAACTCGGCTCAAGGCTCATATTTTAATCAGGGCATCCCTCAGAACCCTGATACCTCTGTTATTTCAACATCACTTACATGTTCAGCACGTTGACTCCAGTTGATGCTTCTTGCAAGGGATTGCCCAAATACATGGCATCTACCTGAGGCTTCTCTGTTGTTAATTTTGGAGGTTCTAGATCTGCAAGGAAGAGACTGTGGTAAGCTTTTGAATTAGATAGCTTTTAGGGGGTGCCTTCTAAGTCGGTGAAGTTCAGCAAAAAAATATCCGCAGGTATATGATGCCATGAAGCATTTTAGAACCTCTGCAGATAGAAATACATATACACCTATCTTAAACCCATCAATATGGGATTCTTGAAGCTGGAATGAATGACGGAAAGACACTGTTCCTGTAGCTCAGGAGAGGTGAAGATTGTGGGTCACATCATGCTCTAATAACTGCTAGATATCCTGGCCATTCCAATACTACCTCCAGGAGTGGTCTGACTGAGTACTCTGGTTTATTCCATTGGGTTTGCTTTCCAGAACTTACCTGTGATTCCTGAGAAGTAGCTTTCAAAGGGCACGCAGCCTGCGGTGATATTTTGGGGCTGCCAAGAAGAAGATGGAAACATCTCAAGAAGCTGTTTCAATGACCCTGAAAGGAGGAGGACAGACACTGGCTGAAAAGTCCTTAAGAAAGTCCTACAGAGGAAGTGGGGAGCACAGCTGTTCTTCTCCAGGTGTTTACTACTAACCTGAGCTAATTCCGCCCCCATCTATTCTCTGCCTACCGAGTCCCAGCTGATCGGGACGAAATGGGGATTTTGCAGTAAGCTTCCCCTGGAGTGGGGTGGGAATGGAAATTTTACAGTATCCTTCCCCTGGATTGGGAAGGGAAAGAAGATTTTACAGTATCCTGCCCCAGCCATGCCCACCAAGCCACACCACAGCCACCAAGCCACGCCCACAGAACTGGTAGTAAAAAAATTTGAAACTGATGTAGCTTATTCAAATAACCATAATTAAAGCCAACCCTGGTTTGCCCATTTTTCTCTAGAGTTCCTCTCCTTCCTGCCCAATGGAAACCTTCAGCGGAGACCTGTTACTCCACATTTAGGACAGCTTGTTGACAAACAACAGTAGGACGCTGTAATTTTGAGGACAGCAGTCAAATTCAATTCAAACTTTCTAAGAAACATATTCCGACTCACTTTTTCAATGCAGCACAGACAAACTCCAGGTAAGAGTGTGAAGATTAGAAGATAAAATAAATGATACAAGAAGAACCTTTTTCCCTTAAAGGGACCAGAAGCCCTTTGAAGAAGTCCTGTTAAATCTTGTTTTGAAGGTCTCGTTCTTCAATGCACAGAAATTGGTATCTGTAGATCGTATTAGGATGATCTTGCACAGGGCAATTTTGGGGTATTTTTGGTTTCAAATGTGGCAAAATACGTTTTTGCTAAAGAATCCTCTAGGTAGGAATTTGACCTTGTTTCATTTCTAATATTCTTCCGCCTGCATGGGCCGGAGTTTGCTAAAGAAAGGACATTGTGAATTTGATTGTTCTTCATTGAATTAAGTTGTCCAAATGTATTTTCCTTCTGTTTTCTCTTACTTAGGATTGCAAACAACCCAGTTCCAGTGAATAATTTTAAAAGCTGCAAAGTTTTGTCCTATTGGGACTCTTGTGTCTTTAATAGCCAGCTTCCTGCTATTTGATCCATTCAAGTTTTACCATCCCTCATCATTGGGGGAAGATAGGAACATTCCCTAATTTTAAAATGTTTGTTATCCCTTTATTTTTATACATAACTCAAGGCATGGAAGATACTTAATACACCTTTTTCCTCCTATTTTCCTCACAATGCTGTGAGGTGACTTGGGCTGAGAGGAACTGGCCCGATTGCTCAGGTGGCTTTCATGCCTAAAAAACATCTCATAGCTTCCCCCCCCCCCCCCCAATGCCATCACTCTGCTAAATATCTCATTCCCACAACACTGTCAAATTAACTAAGATTGTATTACTATTCTTCTTCTCATCCTTACTAGTACCTATCTCTTCCCACTTATGGCTATATCCATGTTGCTTGTATCTTTACAACTTATATTGTTTTTATTGTTTCTTAGTATGATTTAATTGCTTATTAGTATCCTATGACCATCACTAAGTGTTGTATCTTATGATTCTTGATGAATAATTTTATTTTTTCTTTATGTACACTGAGAGTATATGCACCAAAGACTAATTCTTTGTGTGTCCAATCACATTTGGCCAATAAAGAACTATATTCTATTCTATCCTCATTTTTTTTATTAGTTGCAAAGTTGTGTCTGACCCATTGAGGCCCCATGGACAATGTTTCTCCAGGCCTTCTTGTCCTCTACCATCCCCCGGAGTCCATTTAAGCTCACGCTGACTGCTTCAGTGATTCCATCCATCCATCTCATTCTCTGCCACTTCTTCTTTTGCCCTCTATCGTTCCCAACATTTTGCTCTTCTTCAGGGAGTCCTTCCTTCTCATTTGGTGGCCAAAGTATTTGAGTTTCCTCTTCAGGATCTGGCCTCCTAAAGAGCAATCAGGTTTGATCTCCTCTAGGACTGACCGGTTGGATTGCCTTGCAGTCCAAGGGACTCGCAGGATCTTCTCCAGCACCAGAGTTCAAAGGCCTCAATTCTTTGGCGCTCAGCCTTTCTTATGGTCCAATTTTCACAGCCATATATTGCAACTGGGCAAACCATCGCCTTGATGGTTTGCCCAGTCTCTGGGCAAAAGCAGATGTCTCTGCTTTTTAGTATGCTGTCTAGCTTTGCCATAGCTTAAGGTAAAGGTTTCCCTCGCACACATGTGCTAGTCGTTCCCGACTCTAGTGGGCGGTGCTCATCTCCGTTTCAAAGCCGAAGAGCCAGCGCTGTCCGAAGACATCTCCGTGGTCATGTGGCCAGCATGACCAAATGCCGAAGGCGCACGGAATGCTGTTACCTTCCCACCAAAGGTGGTCCCTATTCTTCTACTTGCATTTTTACATGCTTTCGAACTGCTAGGTTGGCAGAAGCTGGGACAAGGAACGGGAGCTCACCCCGTTACGCGGCACTTGGGATTTAAATCGCTGAACTGCCGACCTTCCAATCGACAAGTTCAGCATCCTACCCACTAAGCCACCATGTCCCTTTGCCATAGCTTATTTCCTAGTTTTTAGGCCAGCATCTTAATCACTCTGCCAAACTGGATCACAAACTCTCAAACACCATATCCCAGAAAAATGATCCATTCTAGGGGCAAACAGTTGTGGATGATCCCCTTTTAAGCAGGTATCAAGCCAATCTTTAAGATCATCCCAAGTGTTTGTTTAGTGATGTGATGTGGTTGTAGAAAAATCTGTTGCAGAAAAACAACTGTCCTTATTTCAACCAGTGGAAATTCTGCTGATGAGTAGCAATCCCAACATTTGTTGCCAAGCTTCTTATTTAGAGTTGAATTTGGACTTTTTTGAGAAAACGATGTCCATGGAAGCAAAAGGGCAAAAAGGGCCAGGAGGCTCAAGGAATCCCCTAAACTGGTAAATCGATCTGTATGCTAATAATTTCAGAGGGATAATGGTTAAGCAGACAAAAACAAACCCATTCACTTTTAATAAATAACTTTTAATCTACAGAATTAAATAATGACAGAATCGTTCAGCTTTGTCAAATGAAACATTTTCATTAGAAATAGAACAAAACCTTAATGAAAAAAAAGATTATTTGCTCGCATAATTCCTGAAATGTGGGTTTCGTTTTTGAAATGACCATTCTTGGTCCACATTGGTTTGGGTTATTAAAAAAAAAAAAAAGAGTAGAAATTGTAGATTTTGATTTTGGTCTGCCCAGGCAGAATGGGACCAAGATCTGAAGACAGTAATTTAGTTTTGGGTAGAAAGGTGGTCCTTAGTCCAAGCCATTATCCATTATCAGCTTAGCCAGGCAAAGTAAAGGTAAGATCTTAAAAATATTCCTCTAGGCATCTGCAAGTCATTCACCCTCCCAATTTATGACTCCCCCCCCTCAAATTTACTTCTGTCCCACCTAGGGGCTTGCAAACCAGTATTTGGAAACTACATTGTTACCCGCAGGGGTGAAATTCAGCAGCTTCTGGAGAACTGGTAGCAGAAATTTTGAGTAGTTCGGAGAACTGGCAAATACCACCTCTGGCTGGCCCCAGAGTGGGATGGGAATGGAGATTTTTGCAGTATCCTTCCCCTGGAGTGGGGAAGGAATGGGGCTTTTGCAACATCCTTCCCCTGCCATGCCCACCAAGCCATGCCCGCAGAACCGGTAGTAAAGAAAAATGAATTCACCACTGGTTACCCAGCTTCAGAGAGATACTTCCACGATGCTAGAAAACAGCTCTCCAAAGGCCAACATTTGAAATTTAAGTTGCTGGAATTTCGTGGAACAGGCTGTCTATAGAAATTTCAATCCTGGCAAGAACACTTCCCGTGATTTTCACACTTTGGT
Source organism: Masticophis lateralis (assembly GCA_030761175.1). Classification (NCBI taxonomy): domain Eukaryota; kingdom Metazoa; phylum Chordata; class Lepidosauria; order Squamata; family Colubridae; genus Masticophis; species Masticophis lateralis. Next base: position 8,515,842 of record JAUDYJ010000013.1, read on the forward strand.
TGTTAGACAACAAACCACGGAAGCTAAAACTTTTATATAGAGTCAGTAGGGTAAACAACAGTGTTAGGGCTGGCGCTACTATAAGAAGAGGGCGGATCACTCCTGGCAGCAGCTGTGGGATAACAAGGTTTTAGTTGTGTGCCACATGGCTGGCTAAATACCCACTTCAGCCGGCAAACTTCCTTTGTGTTCAGTGGCACGGAGCACTAGATGATGGTATGGAGAGCCCGTTGTCATGCCAGTATTCTTATACTTAAAGCAGATACTATCTTATTCTTTTGACATAAAAAGATAAAAGTTCCCCTCGCACATATGTGCTAGTTGTTCCCGACTCGGGGGTGATGCTCATCTCCGTTTCAAAGCCAAAGAGCCAGCGCTGTCTGCGGTCATGTGGCTGGCATGACTCAACGCCAAAGGCACACGGAATGCTGTTCCCTTCCCACTAAAGGTGGTCCCTATTTTTCTACTTGCATTTTTCACATGCTTTCAAACTGCCAGGTTGGTAGAAACTGGGACAACCAATGGGAGCTCACCCTATTATGCGGCGCTTGAGAGTCGAACCGCTGAGCCGTCGACCTTTCTGATCAACAAGCTCAGCGTCTTTGTCGCTGAGCCACCATGTCCCTTTTCCTTTGACATAGGCCACGTAATTTAACAGAAATCAGAATAACCCCAAATCTTACTTTATACAACTCCCCTGAATATGAAAATCTCAGATTCTTTTGGCATAACTTTTGACACTCTTATCATATTCTCGGATAAAGCAGGAATCTTGTAAAAAGATTATTTGTATTCAAATAGGCCTCTCTTTTTTTAACCCCAAAAAAGCAGATCTCTGGGTTCTGATTAGCAAGTTTGCTTTGAAAATGTAGCTTTCTTTTTGTCTTTTTAATCCACAGGCATCAACATGGAGCGCCATCATTCATCAGTGGATCACAGTGTTGTGTTAAATCAGAGGGGATCTGTCCCAAAATAGGGAAACACAAAAGGAAAAAAAAAAGTAATGTGAAAGTCTTAATGGTTCTGATACTTGCCACTTTTTGTAGTAAATAAAGTACAAAAAGTTATCATCCTATCCAGGATGCAAACGTTCAGTTTGGATAGCTGAATTAATGCAAAAATGAAGCATTTAGAAACTGTTCCCCCATCTCCTGCCAAGGGTCTCATATATATGTTGTTGCTATCTGCTGTTGTCCAAAGGTCAGAGCTGCAGTTCAACTGGGGGTGATCCGAGACCGGTTTCTGAATTCTGAACAAGAGCGTTGAAGGAGTTCGGCGTCACGCTGATCATGCCATCATTTTGGGGAGTTTCACCCCTCAAGAAATCGTCTTCCTCTTCACCTTTGCCCTGCACAAAAACACACAATAATTCAAAGGAAAACGAAAATGCCAATACGATGGCTTAAAACAGTATCTCCCAACTTTGGCCATTTGAGAAGATGTGTGTTTAACTTCCAGAATTCCCCGGAAAGTGTGCTGGCTGAGGAATTCTGGGCTTTGAAGTCCACACATCTCCAAATGGCCAAACTTGGAGATGCTGTTTTAAAGAAAGAACACACAAGCGCTTTCCAATTTGTTTTTTATCACTGCTCTCCCTTGGATTTGTGGGATGGTTGCTGAACTATCTTCTCAGGAGGACCAAGGACGCTGCAGATGCTGGAGTTCACAACATCTGGGAGCTGCAGGTTTCCCATTGCTGATCTAAGCCAACCTCCTTCAACTGAAAGTCCCCCAGATGTGCGGGAATTAGCAATCTTCCCAGCCCAAGGGAGAAGCAAATATCTTTCTCAAGGAAACAGGCTGATGGAATGAAACGGCTCACCTCATTGACAGGTTCTGCCATCTCCTTGAGGTCCTCAGCGCTCTGCTCTTCCCAAAACTGATATAAAGGATCGATTGTGTTCTTTGATCTGAGAAAGAGGGGAAGAGAGAGAGAGAGAGAGAGAGAGAGAGAGAGGGCGGGCAGGAGAGGGAAAGACAAAACACAAGATGTTGCTTAACAGGAATTGTGCAGAGTTGAAAGTGCACAACTTTAGTAAGACTGCATTACTATTATTCTTCTCATCTTTCCTATTACCTATCTCCTTTTCTACTTATGACTATAATGGTGCTTGTATCTTACAATTTGTATTGTTTTAGTTAGTGTCCTAGTACGATTTATGTTGATTCTATCACCCAGTGTTGTAGTTTAGGATTCATGACGAATGTATTTTTATGATGACTATGATGATTTATCGCTTATAGTATTTATGCACACTGAGAGTTTATGCACCGAAGACAAATTCCTTGTGTGTCTAATCACACTTGGCCAATAAAGGATTCTATTCTATTCTACATTCTATTCTAATTCTTTCAGTTGATAGGATATAAATAAAAAGAAATGGGCTTCTCCAAGGTTGACTCTAGATTAGGGGTCCTAACTTGCACAAAAATACAGGCCAGTTAGGAGATGGGCTGTATGTTTGAAATTGTAATAAAGCGTTGCTAAAGACTTTTTTTAAAAAATTTGATTTATATGCCGCCCTTCTCTGAAGACTCAGGGTGGCTTACAATGCGTTAAGCAATAGCCTTCATACTTTTGTATATTTATACAAAGTCAGCGTATTGCCCCCACAAACTGGGTCCTCATTTTACCTACCTTAGAAAGGATGGAAGGCTGAGTCAACCTTGAGCCTGGTGAGATTCGAACTTACAGTAATTGCAGACAGCTGGTGTTAATCACGATGCTTTAGTCTGCTGAGCTATCCAGGCTCTCTCTATATATGTTTCTGTATAAACATTCAGAAGTCAGCACTGCCTATCATTTTTGCTCTTCTTGCAAATCTTGCACAACTGATAAAGCACAATCCCCCCTTTTACTTATTTCACACGGGCAAAGTTTAGTTGTCTTGCACTCTTCAAAGGAGATAGATCAGTATTTCACTGTCTGACTCTTTACAGACAGGATGGAGTTCAATTCCCATGATCCCTAGCCAGCAGAGCCCCTGGCTATATACTGCTGACAGTGAATATTATCTAGTGTGGCAGGAGATGAAACACACCGGGGTGAGGGGTGGGGTGGGGATTACAGTTTGCCCATTGGAGTTGAAAAAACAAAACAAAACAAAAAAGCATGTTTCAGGTGAGGGTTGTGCATTTCTCAATGAGGTACCTTTTAAGAATGTAAGGATCGAACGGGAAAAAACTGTCAAGGGGGTTTGTGGCCGTCTCAACGGACTCTCCCCCGCAGCTGCTTCGGACAACTGGCAATATCTGTCTCCGGTTTCTCTCAATGATGGTGTCACAGAAGGCCACCTGGTACTTCCTGGAAGGAGGAGGAAGGAGAGGAAAGGAGAAAAACGGAACTTATTTTCAATTCACAATTCACTATTCCATCCACCAATCTACGTTTCCCAGAAGAGCTTCCGAGGGCAAGGTACGGAAACATCTTCTCCCTTGGTCACCTGGGAGCTTCTCTTTCCTCATTCCAGTACTTTAGCTGCCTTCTTCTGTGTTAGTAACTAGACAATATCTTGAACTATTAAGTGTTGTACCTTATGATTCTTGACGAATGTATCTTTTCTTTTTATGTACACTGAGAGCATCTGCACCAAAGACAAATTCCTTGTGTGTCCAATCACACTTGGCCAATAAAGAATTCTATTCTGTTTTATCCTATCCTATTAACTACTACTATTTTCTCTTTCCTTAGCTTTCCTCCTTTTGCTGATGTTTCCTTCAAACTAGGACAAGGCCTGAAATTCTTGGGAAAAGATCCCCAGGATGTCAGTGAAATAAGATAGAGTTTCTGCCATGAAACAAGCATTTTTCTTCTCAAACGAATATCTTCTCCTTCCTCCAGGTTCAAAGAAGTAAATAGGTTGCTATCTTGGCACTGGTTAGGCTAGGAACGTGGAAATGGAATAAACCCAAGATTCGGATCTTCAACAGGCTAATACACATTTCTGGATGCATCAAATCCTTTCTGTTTGAGCAACAGCAGGAACTGCAGATGAGATGTCTACATTTTTGCATTCAAGAAATGCCTTAGAACAAGAATGTCCTAAACTTGGTAGCCTTAAGATTTGTGGACTTCAACTCCCAGAATCCCCTTGGCTGGCTGGGGAATTCTGGGTGTTGAAGTCCACAGGTCTTAAAGCTGCCAAGGCTGGACACCCCTGCCTGGGACTGATTTAAAACACATAAGAAGGAAGGAAAAATGTTGTCTCCACTATTGCCCCATTTCTATATGCATTCGATAAATGGACAGAGTCCCTCTGCAACACACTCCAAATTTTAGAGAGATTGTTGGCGTAAATAAATGCATTTCATGAATAAACAAGCTTTGCAAGAGAGAAAACAATTGTACCTGGTCAGGGCAGCAAACAGACTCACAATGGTTGGCAGGCAGACCTTCAGGGGGTTTAACTGGCACAGAACAATGCGCTCAAAGTTTAAACTTTGCAAGTAGGCCAAGCCTTGAAAAGAGAAGAGCAGAGGAATTGACTACATTCAATCTTTTAACAAAATTTAATTCTAACAGAAATACATTGAAACTGTTCTGATGTTGTAGAGGCTTCCAAAAAAGACACTATTCTCTGGGAAACTTCCCGACTTGACTACTGCAATGCTCTCTACATGGGGCTCCCCTTGAAGTGCACCCGGAAGCTCCAACTGGTCCAGAATGCGGCCGCGCGAGTAATTATGGGAGCAACATGGTGCTCGCATGTAACACCTCTTCTACGCGAGCTGCACTGGCTTCCGGTGGCCTTCCGAGTGCACTTCAAGGTGTTGGTTCTTACCTTTAAAGTGCTCCATGGCTTAGGACCTGAGTACTTACGAGACCACCTGCTGCAACCGATAACCTCCCACCAACCAATACACTCTCACAGAGTAGGCCTACTCATAGTACCATCATTAAAACAATGTCGTCCAGTAGTTCCAAGGGAGAGAGCCTTCTCTGTGGGGGCACCTACGCTTTGGAACAAAATACCACCTGGAATACGAATAATCCCAGATCTTCGCACTTTCCGACGTGCCCTGAAGACCTTTCTGTTTCAACAAGCAGGGCTAGCATAAACATCTAAATTCTATGCCAAGGTCTTAGTAGATACACCAAGTTGACTCAATTTATTATTTACTGTTTATAAAATATATTTATATGTATATGAAATCTTAATCTGTTCACCGCCCTGAGTCCTTTGGGAGAAGGACGGTATAGAAATTCAATAAATAAATAAATAAAAATAAATAAAATAAATAAACATGGCTTAGCACAGGGGTGTCAAACTCAAGGCCTGTGGGCCACATCTGGCTCGCGAGGTGCTTAGATTTGGCCTGCAGGTTTGCCCTGGAAACAGCGAAGGACCAGCCCACGGCGCCTTTGCCAGTGAAAACAGAGCTCAGGGAGGCCTCATGAGCTCTGTTTTGACCAGCAGAGGGTTTCAGAAAACTGTCGTGGCTGAAAACGGAGCCTCGATGAGTGATGTCGAGCTGGCCATACTCTCCCGGATACGTGCCCCCCCCCCCCCGCCCCTCGAGGTCAAACACAACCTTGATGCGGCCCTCAATGAAATAGAGTTTGACACCCCTGGCTTAGCAGATTCTTAGCAGATCAATGAAAAAAATGCATATAGGTAGTCCTCAATTTACAACCATTTGTTTAGCGACTTTTCGAAGGTACAAAATTACTGGGAAAAGTTTGAAAAAAGCAGGCCGTTTGTGGGAATGTAATGATTCTAGGCCGATTCCGCTCTTGACTCCACCCCCAGGCTCTGCCTGTCCTTCTCCTACATCCAGGCTAGAAACAGACAAGTTCCGCCCACCTCTTCTTCTCCTTCTCTGGTGAACTTCTGCTCACCTTTCTTGAGATTTCCATCCAGGAGCTGCTTGTGGCGAAAGATGACAATGTAGAACACAGCCTGGCAGGCTGCGTAAAACGGACCGTGGAGCGCAACGTCGCAAAATGCTCGGGACCCTGTGCCCTGGTTGTCGATGTAAGTGTGCAGCCAGCTGACCAGGAGATCTAAGCAGGCTTTCACTGTCCTGAAATGATTTTAAAACAACCAAACAAAACATGGCTAAGTAACCAGATGTGGGCTGAAAGCTTTGGGATGTAGCCCTACTTGGCAAGTTAATCCACCCAAGGATCACTCTGGTGACCTACTTACGCAATGGGAATAAACTTGGCCCGTGCCAAAAAGCTGCCAATGTAGTTCCCGGTGGTTTGTCGGATCACCGCAGGAACGTTTGGATTCTGTAGCTTTTTCCAGAGATGTTCCACAAAAGCCTCTGCGATTACCTGGAGGACATACAGAGCTTTAAGGCTGGGGCAGTGACCACAGGTATCAGTTAGTCAGTTCAGAGAAAAAATAACCCCTCGCATCCTGGACATAAACGGTTTCAACTCCTACCCTCAAAAAGACACTATAGGGCTCTGCACACCAGAACTACTAGACACAAGGACAGTTTTTCCCCAAATACCATCACTCTGCTAAACAAATAATTCCCTCAACACTGTCAAACTATTCACTAAGTCTGCATTACTATTACTAGTAATCTTCTCAGCGTTCCTATCACCCATCTCCTCCCACTTATGACTGTATGACTGTAACTAGTTGCTGTATCCTTATGATTTATATTGTTTCCTAGTATGATTCGATTGCTTATTTGTACCCTATGACTATCATTAAGTGTTGTACCTTATGATTCTTGGCGAATGTATCTGGTCTTTTTATGTACACTGAGAGCATATGCACCAAATACAAATTCCTTGTGTGTCCAATCACACTTGGCCAATAAAGAATTCTATTCTATTCTATTCTATTCTATTCTATTCTATTCTATTCTATTCTATTCTATTCTATTCTATTCTATTCTATTCTATTCTATTCTATTCTATTCTATTCTATTCCATTCCATTCCATTCCATTCCATTCCATTCCATTCCATTCCACTCCACTCCACTCCACTCCACTCCACTCCACTCCACTCCACTCCATTCCATATTTTCTATTCTATTCTATTCTATTCTATTCTATTCTATTCTATTCTATTCTATTCTATTCTATTCTATTCTATTCTATTCTATTCTATTCTATTAAGTTGGAATCAAAGGTTTATTTTATTTATTGATTTGTTTAAATTTATTTGCCCCCTATCTCGCTGTGGGGCTTACAACAATAAAAAAGAAAAAAAAATGAAACAGCATTCAGAAGTCAATTAATAGAATAGACGACAAAGGAACAGAATGAGAACTAAATACATCAACAGTTCCCAATGTACTTCTTTTTTTTAAAAAACTTCCATTTTTAAAAATTAGATTATAAAATATTATAAAATGCAACAATACGAAAGTAAATAAAAGAGCAGTGAGAGGGAAGGGGGAGAGAGAAATGAGGAAAGGTAGGGAAAAGAAAAGAAGCATCAACTTCTAACTTCCAAGTAGTTTCCCCCAATGTGCTTCTTGTCCAACTAAAAGCAAATCACTGTTTTCCGTCAGGGATTTGGGATGAGGGCAATAGCAGGAGGTGACTTGGTAGGTTTTAGCCAGTTTCACGTTTTCTTGCAGAATAGGACAGGACAGGAAGATCCAGTTAAGAAAGGGGAAAAACGTAAGAAGGAAGGGAATAAAAGTTTATTTGATTACTTACCAATCTGAAACCAGAGAGGTAGAACATGATGAACTGCACGTGACATGATCCGTGGGTGGTTAAAATCAGCTTATCAAAGATAGCCACAAGGTCTCGGTATAAATCTTTGGTGTTGCCAACATCAATTTTCCCTAGGAATTAAAAAAAAAAAATGTTCCTAGAATTATATGCTAAGAGCCTGACTAGGTGGCTCAGTGGTTAAGACAATGAGCCTGTCAATCAGAAAGATTGGCAGTTTGGCGGTTTGAATCTCTAGTACAGGTCTCTTGTGTGAGCAGAGGGTTGGACTAGATGACCTCCAAGGTCCCTTCCAACTCTGTTACTGTTAGAAAAAGAGGTTACTGAAGAGCTTTTTAAAAATGGCTATTCGTTTGTGCAGCTTTCAGATGCTGAATATTCTATCATTAATACATTCTACAGAGGAATTATTGAGTCTGTCATCTGCACCTCCATAACTGTCTGGTTTGCTTCTGCAACCTAACAGGACAGACAGAGACTTCAGAGGATAATTAGAACTGAAGAAAAAAACAATGGCTACCAACCTGCCTTCCATTGAGGACTTGTATACTGCACGAGTCAAAAAGAGGGCTGGGAAAATATTTACAGACCCCTCGCATCCTGGACATAAACTGTTTCAACTCCTACCTTCAAAACGACGCTATAGAGCACTGCACACCAGAACAAGGTGTGCTAGACACAAGGATAGTTTTCCCCCGAACATTATCACCTTGCTAAACAAATAATTCCCTCAACACAGTCAAACTATTTACTAAGTCTGCACTATTAATCTTCTCATCGTTCCTACCACCCATCTCCTCCCACTTATGTCTGCATGACTGTAACTTCGTTGCTTGTATTCTTACGATTTATATTGTTTCCTAGTATGATTCGATTGCTTATTTGTACCCTATGACTATCATTAAGTGTTGTACCTCATGATTCTTGACGAACGTATCTTGTCTTTTTATGTACACTGGGAGCATCTGCACCAAAGACAAATTCCTTGTGTGTCCAATCACACGTGGCCAATAAAAAATTCTATTCTATTCTATTCTATTCTATTCTATTCTATTCTATTCTATTCTATTCTATTCTATTCTATTCTATTCTATTCTATTCTATTCTATTCTATTCTATCCACCCATTTATCTATCACATCTATAAGGCATATCCTCTGAAAAACATGAAGGGGGAAAGATTGACTGTCCTTAATCAGAAGAACTTGAATTGGCTTAAGAGGAACAGAAACCGTGGAGCTAACGGATGATATGTTTTCCATTTATATGCCCAAATTATGAATTATGGCAATAACACTACATCATCATCCAGGAATTCCTTTCAAGTAGCCGCCTACATTAAGCCCAAATGCTCAGCTCAGCACTGCCAAATAATGCTGGGAAACTACCCCACGTTTATTACCATTAACGTAGCAAACATCTTTAATGTAGGAAAACATCACGATCATCAGGATGTCGAGGCGTTCTGCAATGGGGTGAGCCATCATGTCACTCTTCTCTGCATTCTCCCCATCTTCATCCTGTTAAAATCAAAACCCGGCTAAATATAGGTGGGGCTCAAACTTACAACAGTTCACTCACTTTCTGACAATGAGAGCAATCAACCCACGGGACAGAAGTCGCAGTCAGCCTCTGCTCTTTCGATGCTTACTTGCTCGGCTGTCATGGAAACAGGGGAGGGGGAGCTAGGGGTATTCTTCGGGTGGGGGAGGGGAAGTGTGTGTTGTGACTCTGATCCCCGAGCCCGCCTTATCAGAGGGAGAGGACTCTGAAAGTGAAGGAGAGCAAGGCCTCTCTCTCCAGGACCCTCCTCTCTGGCAATGCCTCAGGTGTCCTCCGAAGGCAAAGAGATATGCCAGGAGCAAGGCACTTCGGAGAAGCCGCAGTTAGACAGCGATGGAGATGAGTTTTGGCTGGATCCCCGACAACGTTGGAAGGATAAGCGCGCGCAGCAGAGAAAGAGGCATGCCAGAGATGAATCTGAGTCACTGGACCACACCCCACAAGGGATAAAAAGGGGTCTGGTGGCTATTTGGGCCTTGTGATGGACAAACTGAAAAGCTCAGAAGTCATACCGTGTTTCTGGAACGCTGTTATACGCTCTCCTTGGATTTATTTGGACTGGACTTGGACAATTCTTTGGCTTTGTGGATTTATTTTGGTGTATCTGAGTGAGGAGAAAAACCTCCCTTTGTGAGTAAAATCTTTTGGCAGGCAGTTATTGGGTTGCTGCCAATTCTGTTATCTCAGAAAAATTCCTGACTGCTGGTCTTATTAACTCCTGGCTGACTGTTTGTGTGCTTGTGTGAGACGGGGACAGAACAGCGTGCTGGAGGAAAACGAAAGTGAATCTTTGCTGCTGTTCTTTCTTTGAAATTGATATGTTTCAAGATCAACGGTCACTGCCAGATGTGTGCTCCCACATGACCCCTGGAGGGCCTGTGGATTGGATGATTTACGCTGGACCGTTGGGAGGGGATGCTTTCTATATGTGATTTTCGCGCCTGTGCTTCAGATCTTGCTTTTCTATGGTTGCATTCAGTTCCTATTCAGTAAAAGTACTTTTCTTCAATGAAAATGGAGTTGGGGTTTTTCTTTCTTGAGTATTGAAAGGAGGCACACTTGACAGTCGCCTTCAGAAGTTGTGGGAGCTTCATATACCCCTGGAATAAAACTCATCTAGTTCCAATTTGAGTAAAAGAACTTCAAAGCAGCAATGGGAATCAACGCCGAGATTAAAAACTGATTACATTTCCTGATAAGAAATTATTCCTTAAAGAGTAAAAAGCTATTTGGCCTGTAAGATTTAGGATAATGTGTGTGTGTGTGTGTGCGTGTATTAATACCGTTTAATGAGCAAACTTACCATATTGAAGAGTCCCTTCTCACTGTTTTCCGCTTCATCTTCTTCAGCAGCTTCAATATCTTTTCTCGGGGCGCTTACCTGTTGAATTAAAATGGGATGAGCTTGAAGTTATTTCTGAAGTTATAGTTAAGGTACAAAAGTGTGTTAACAAGTGAGGAGTCCTTGGTGCTCTCTGAGCTTGTTTTTTTTTTTTCTTGCAGATGTTTCATTACCCAAATTAGGTAACATCATCAGTGCTAGAGGAGAATGTTCAAGGAACCAATAGCAAACCTCACTCCTTCTAACACTGATGATGTTACTTAGTTGGGTAATGAAACATCTGCAAGCTCAGAGAGCACCAAGGACTCCTCATTTCAACCCTGAGCTACAAATATTCTTCTTTTATCAATGTATAGCAAGTATATTCCTTATCTCATTAAATATCTCAGTAAACAGAAACATAGCAGCATCGTTTACGGAAGAATATGAGGTTTGCAAAGTTAAACCAGTTTTCCCAAGGGGAACTATGGAGACCCTTTATAAACAACCGCAATTTACAGCATTCTGTACTTACATCGATTTTTAGCAGCTTCTCAACAACCAGCTCCAAAATGTCATGCCTTAATGATGGGATATATACGCTGATTCGTAGCAAATTGTGGAGATAACATTGCTGAAATGGAAGAGTTTCCCATGAAAACACTGTCAAGGAATTTTAAAAATCACATCTAGAAAACTAAGAGAAACAAATCTTAGGACCTCCAATTTTTATATCCTATTTTAGAAGCATCACGTATTTAAATACAGCATTCCTTAAAATGCAGTTTTTATCAGTGCTGAAACACAGTATATTCATCGGAGATATTTTATCTGAGAAAGCACCTGGGTTCGTACGTAAGTGGATTTATTTATGGTTTCTTAAGTTGCAATTTGCTAATTTCACACATGCTAAGCCGCAAGGCATGCTGTACAAACCACAGTCACTTCTACAGAATGGGAAAACAGAACCAAACCAAACAGATTGGTCTTAGCAAAGATAAGCAAAACTAATAGTTAAATATCCAAAGGAGAAGACGGCTTCAGTAATAATCACAATGGATCACCAGTTTGTTTCTGAGCCATCAAGATCACATTTTCCACTAACAGATTTTTTTAAAGTGACCTTGAATTAAACAAGCAGCAGACAGCAAAAGCACGAAAGAATCTTCATTTCCAGAAAATCAGGTACTTACTAATGTTCTTTCTGATTTATTAATAAAGGGAAATTTTTCAGCCAGCACTGGCATGAGAAATTGTGGGGTCCTACAACACAGAAAATATAATAGATAAGCAAAACCATCCTTAATTTTGTTATGTGGACTACAGACAAGGTTTAAGAGGGAGCCTAGGAAGAGCAAACACAAATGCAGCAATCTTGGAAAAGTGCTCCCAGAACTGATCGCACTGCTATTAATTCATAGTCTGGAAACATCTTCAAATATCCCATTTTTCCAAAAATACAACTACTCTGAAAGTAAGTCCTGGCTTGATTTTTACATGTGTGCCCAAAATAAGCCCTAATTAGTTTTTTATAATTTTTATCCCAGAGCTATAATTGCACTCAACTAAAGGGCCATCATCAGTGAGCTGTTGGACAGCATTACTTGGTCTGTTGTGTGGACGCTTGGGTGGTTTAGGGGTGGGGAATTATGATGTGGGTGGGAGTGTGTTTTTTTTTTTAAAATTAGATTTATATGCCACCCTTCTCCGGAGACTCAAGGCGGCTTACAAGGCGTTAAGCAATAGCCTTCATACTTTTGTATATTTTATACAAAGTCAGTTTATTGACCCCACAAACTGGGTCCTCAATTGACCCACCTTAGAAAAGATGGAAGGCTGAGTCAACCTTGAGCCTCGAACTGGTGTAATTGCAGACAGCTGGAGGTTAATAACAGGCTATTCAGCCGGTTGAGCTATCTGAGGCTCATTGTCTGTCTGAGGTGTTTGGGGATTGTTATGTGTGTTGGACCTGGTCTTTGGGTGTTAAGTGAATTTCGTTGTATGGGTATACTGTGTATACATGTGCAACGACAATGAAGTTATTACTGTTAATCCTGCCCACTCCATAGTGCACGGGTAAAAATTAAGGCCTCTGTAGTTGATAACAAAGCTCTGGATCGATCCAGAGCTATGTAATCAGCTGCAGAGGCCTTCAGGAAAGCCTTGCTGGCCGCAGAAGTTCCTGAAGGCCTCTGACAGTGAAAATGAGGTCAGGGGTGATGCGCACAAGGGAGGTTAGTCAGTGGATGACATCCCCCGAAAATAAGACCTGGTGCCCTTTTCTGGTGGCAAAAAAATATATAAGACAGGGTCTTATTTTCGGGGAAGATAATACTGTTCCTGTCTGTCCTATGCATGTTTGATGATTCTGATTATGTTTAGAGGTTTCTCATTCTCTATGGAACATCATTTTCCCCAAAGTATGATGTGCTTTTCCATAGAAATTCGCTCCTCTTTTGTTTCCTATGGGAGAAGCCAATCACCTCCTCTTGGCTTTACTGCCAAGTCGACCCTGCTTTCTGAGTTGCTCTTATCTTTTGGCAGCTCTGCGCATGCGCACACTGGGAACAGGCTCCAGCTGTTCCTCTCCCTCGCTGCTATCTACCTCCTTCTCTGCCTCCGACACAGAGCCCTCGTCCGAGCTTTCCCCAGCCCCCAGGACTGGCTCTTGTTCCTCCCCAACCTCATCACTGTCCGACTCTACTGCCAGCTTCGTTGGCCGCCGGTGGGCCACAACACGGGCAACAAAAAAGCAGCTTATGTTACACATTGTCTTCCCCCGGCCCAGAAGAATAAAAGATATTTTAACTTACAAAGGGACATATTGCACAATTGTCTGCAACGCTCTGTGGCAGGTGGCGAAGCTCTCGACAACACCTGCAGAGATTGAAAAGCAACAGGTCTGTTTAACCCAGAAAGTTGGTGGATACAACCAGACCTCTATTTTAGACGTGGTCAAGAACTTCTTCCAATTTCTGAGGGCGGTTTTGTTGCTACTGCATTAATTATCCCCACTAGATATGAGAAACCCTTTTTTTCAATCTGACTTGCTTCCTACAGGCATCCTGTTCAAAAAAAAAAGGCTGTGCTTGAAAAACGCCGGCCTTTCATTTGGAGGGTTGCAAGAGAGAGTGACACAATCACGGAGGACCGATCGCTCAACTTATCACGATGTCTGAGCAGACTCTGTGGCCGTGATGGAAACCTATGGCACGGGTGCCACAGGTGGCATGCGGAGCCGTATTGGTGGCCACGCGAGCTCAGCTCCGACACGCATGCGTGCACCAGCCAGCTGATTTTCGGGCCTTCTGAACCCACCAGAAGTCAGGAAACACACTGTTCCCGGCCTCCAGAGGTCCTCAGGTGGTTGGGAGGGGGGGGTAAGGCTGTTTTTGCCCTCCCCAGGCTCCTAGAAAGGCTCTGGAGCCTGGGGAGAGCAAAAATCCGGGCCTACTAGACCATCACATGCCAAAAGTGGGGAGGGCGGGGGGACATGGGGGGGGGGTTGAGGCGCATAGAATTATGGATGTGGGCACACGTGCGTGTGACCCCACCACGCTCCCCCCACTTTTGGCACGCAATGGCAAAAAGGTTAGCCATCATTGCTCTATGGTTTTGAACACTAATGGACCAGGCACATTCAAGATTTATAGACGAGGGGTCTAGAATTCCCATTCCTTAGCAAGGCAAGTTGTTAAGTGAGCTTTGCCTGATTTTATGACCTCTTTTTTTTTGCCACTGTTGTCAGGCGAATGGCTGCAGTCATTAAGTGAGTCATCTTCCCCCTACTGACTTGGCTTGTCAGAAGCTGGCTGGGAAGGCTGCATATAGCGATATCAATATCAATAGCGCTTAAGACTTATATAGCGCTTCACAGGGCTTTACAGCCCTCCCTAAGCGGTTTATAGAGTCAGCCTATTGCCTCCAACAATCTGCATCCTCATTTTACCGACCTCGGATGGTTGGAAGGCTGAGTCAACCTCGAGCCGGTCAGGATCGAACTGCTGGCAGTCGGCAGAATTAGCCTGCAATACGGCAGGATCACATGACCCCGGAACACATGCCAGTTGCCAAGTGCCTGAAACCTGATCACATGATCATGGGTAGCCTAGGATGGGTGTGAATGTCAGTCATTTTTTTCCAATGCCGTTGAAACTTCAAATGGTCACTGAACGAATGGTTGTAAGTTGAAGTCAACCTGTGGATTCCCATCTTTTACTAGGGCCACACTGAATCAAATCATACTCCCTTGGGTGCAGAAACCCAACTAGAAAAATAGAAATAATATACAAAATGGGCAGAGTACATATGGATAAAAGAGTCAATCAAGAAAATAGAAAAAGGGAAGTACTCACTTTCATCATCGTCCGAATCAGAGATGTCCACATCGTTCTCCCGGATGGTTATTCGGGCTGGGAAGAAACAGAGGAGCTTATAAATAGTTATCTTGTTGATCAACAAAAAATGCCTTGCAGAACATCTATCTATCTATCTATCTATTATCTATCTATCTATCTATCTATCTATCTATCTATCTATCTATCTATCTATCTATCTATCTAATCTATCTATCTAATCTGTCTATCTCATCTATTTTTCTATCTATCTATCTATCTGAAACACAGTTTTCCTTAAGAGGTTTACAGCAGTCTTCCAGAGGTTTGGGGGCTGTGAACCCAGATTTCAACCCAAGTTTCCTTGCTTTGAATTCCTATTATTAATTCTAAAATAAACAAATATGAGGGGCTGCCCCAAAGAAGAGGGAGTCAAGCTATTCTCCAAAGCACCTGAGGGCAGGACAAGAAGCAATGGATGAAAAATAATCAAGGAGAGAAGCAACCTGGAACTAAGAAGAAATTTCCTGACAGTGAGAACAATTAGCCAGTGGAACAACTGGCCTCCAGAAGTTGCGAGTGCTTCAACACTGGAAGTTTTAAAGAAGAGGTTGGATGACCATTTGTCTGAAGTCGTGTAGGGTTTCCTGCCTAAGCAGGGGGTTGGACTAGAAGACCTCCAAGGTCCCTTCCAACTCTGTTGTTCTGTTCTGTTCTGTTCTGTTCTGTTTTGTTCTGTTCTATTCTAAATGAGAAACCACAGCTATTATTATTACTTTGGGCAAAAAGGCAATTTTATCTCCTAACCAAAAAAAATAAATAAAAATGAATTACCGTATTTTTAGGACTATAAGACACACTTCCCTCCGCCCCCCAAAAAGAGGGTGGAAATGTCTGTGTGTCTTATAGAGTGAATACGGGATTGTTTTTGGCCTCCGGAACCTTTCATGGATCCTGTTTTTGCCCTCCCCAGCGTCCAGAAGCACTCTGCAGGCCAATAACGGGCCAGTTTTTTGGCCTGCAGAGTGCTTCTGGATGCTGGGGAGAGCAAAATCAGGACCAGCAGAAGCAAAAAACTTTTTTCTTCTTCTTGTTTTCCTCCTTTAAATCTAGGTGCCTCTTCTAGTCTGAAAAATACAGTAGTATGTTTTCTGGCAAGACAGATTTTATTATTACTATTCTTATTTATTATTGACTAGCACTGATGATGTTACCAAGCTCAAAGAGCACCAAGGACCCCTCAAGACAAGATTTTATTATTATTATTTTTTGTTAACACTGAAGAATTATTTTTCCCTTCTCCAAAGTAGATTCATTCTCTTTGAAGTGATGTATACAGAGAGTCTTTGTTTTCTGTTCCTTGTTTGTTTTGGTTTTTTAAGTTGGGTAGCTGTATTCTTAGGGATGGAGGGTTAATTTTTTTTTCCTGGCTGTTAAAATATTTTCTATTCTATTTTTTTCAATAAAACGGGGGGGGGGGGGGGGGATACTTACGGGGTACAAAGTGCGAGACGATCATTTGCAGGCATGGCCTAAGATAGATTGTCTGAGCAGACACTAAGTTACTCAGGAAAGCTAGGTACTCCTCCACCACGGGCTGGCTTCGTCTCAGCCATGGCACTTTCTGCATTTTTAGAGACAACAGGATCAGAAGTTGGAGCATCTGTTAAGCCACCCCCCCCCCCCCCAAAAATCCCTCCAAAACAAAAAGTGCACCCAATGCAACCAGAGAATTCTTACCAACAGGATGATAATTAATTGTTCAAACTCCTTGGTCAAAAATGTAATAGAAGACCGGAATTCAGAGAGCCAATTAATAATCTGGTCATCCTAAAAAATAGAAGCCATCGTATCTTCATTACTGAATCACACCGGCTGTCAAAAGTTTTAGCTAGGATGGGAAGCGGTTAGTTTGCTTTTAAAATAAAGGCCATCAGACCAACAGCCTGCCACATTTTGCTCACACATGGCTTGTCACGACCTAAGTGTGTCAGCTAGATCAGCCTCTCAATTTTGAAACAGCAGAAGAGTTAAAAGCTTTGTGGGGTTTCTCTGAGCTTGGTTGTTTTCTTGAAGACATTTCGTTGCCCAGCTAGGTAGTATCATCAGTGCTAGAAAGGAGTGAGTTGTGTTATCTGCCTCCCTTCTAGCACTGAAGTTACCTAGTTGGATCTGCAAGAAAACAACCAGCTCAGAGACCATCAAAGACAAGGCAGTTTGTTCTGCCCCAGCTCCGGATTCCCAAGGATTGTGACACACACCAACGGTCCTTATCAAAGTTATAACGTACCAAGAATAAACAAAGTCCGGCAAAGGTTGGCAACCAGCCCAAAAAACAAAATACGATAAGACACTCACTCTCCAAAATGCTCTGTAATAATTACACGTTGTTTCCAGCAAGAAATTACTAACTGCGTGTGACTTAAATAGGCTAAGGGAATGGCCAATTATCCTCAAACCTTACTCTCGAGGTGACCTCCTCCTCCTGAGTAGCCACTCCTGCCTTTTGGCAGCCCTGCGTGCTCGAGCATTGAGGACAGGCTTACCACACGCGCCCTGCATACAAAATGGGGTGCATGGGGACTCCTGGAAGGGGAGTCCAGCCAGGAGTGGGATTTGGAGGTTCTCCGAACTGCACAGAATCTTAGCTAAAGGTTCTCCCGAACCCCCAGCAGCCAAGCCCTGGTTCTTCCCAGTTGAAATGCCTGGCACATTAGCATGGCTATTTGCAAATGGCAAGGTGCACTGGGTAATGTAGTTTTCCCAATAAATCTGACACGACAGTACTAGGTACACTTGTGATTGCTAAACCTGGTAAACAGTGGTGGATTTTAGAAAGATGTGATAATATTTTATTTAAAAATGAATTTATAAATCTGACTGGATTCATTTTCCAGACTGTGTTTGGGCAACTTTCTGGCTTCTCAGTAATTATAAACTGTAACCCATAAAGCATACCAAAAAAAAAAAAAAGACTCAAATTATTTATTTCATTCTTTCTTAAATCTAAGAAGGCCTTTCAGAGTATTTGAATGTTATAGAAATCTTACTTTTATGTCTGGATCCAACAACTGATGCTTCAGCAGATCAAACTCAGCGGTCTTGCCCTGAAAGAAAAAATGTGCAATTTTGACCTCTGCATAAAGAACTCCACAAGAAGTGATGTGGTGGCCTACAGGCGGAGCTCTTGCCTCACAATTAGGAGGCAGCGAGTTCGATCCTAGGGAGAGGCAGATATTTCTCTCCCTGAGCACAATGAGAAATAACTGCCAAACAAAACTCTGCATTGGTGACAGGAAGGGCATCCGGCCAGTAAACACTCTGCTAGCTCCATTCAGTTGCCCAGATTCCACCCCGCAAAGGATTATGGGGTCCTTAAAAGATGATGATGATGATAAAGAACTCCACAAATCCTTTTTCCCAGATATAGTATATAATTTTCTCATCAGTGGAGAAAAACAAAGATGAAACAGTTCCTCGTGGATGACTTATCAGTGTTAAAAACAGAAAAATGTTATGAACGCATCCCATACATTGGATGTTATTTATTCCTTGCAAACACTGCCCTACAGCATTACCCGTTGATATTTCAGTAGGATCTCTGCCAAAGTACCGCCGAATCTGACCGTCTTCTTTGGTGGCGATCTCAGGAATTCATCCTCAGCCAACATGTCAGAAAATCCTTAAAAAAAAAAAATTGCAAAGCAAGATTGGCATCTGACCATGAAAGTGAAAAACGTCTGATGTTGATGAATCCGTGGCTAGGATAACCAACCGGTGTTATTTATTTTGGGGAAGGTGGGAGCTGTAGTAGAATCAGGGCCTCGAGTTCTGGCAGGGCAATCTACCTTCCTGCAGTCCAAATACTACCGTGGTGCTGGGGATGATGGGAGTTGTAGTTAGAATCAGGGCCCCGAGTTCTGGTAGGACAATCTACCTTTCTGGCAACCCTACAGCCCAAATTCAAGGGCAGTGCTGAGGATGATGGGAGCTGTGGTAGAATCAGGGCTTCAAATTCTGGCAGAACAATCTACTCTCCTGGCGGCCCTGCAGTCCAAATACAACCGGGGTGCTGGGGGATGATGGGAGTTGTAGTAGAACCAGGGCCTCACGTTCTGGCAGGAAAATGTACCCTCCTGGCGGTCCTGCTTGCAGCCCAAATACAATGGCGGTGCTGGGGGATGATGGGAGCTGTAGTAGAATCAGGGCCCCGGAGTTCTGGCCGAACAATCTATCCTCCTGCAGCCCAAATACAACCGGGGTGCTGGGGATGATGGGAGTTGTAGTTAGAATCAGGGCCCCGAGTTCTGGTGGGACAATCTACCTTTCTGGCAACCCTACAGCCCAAATACAATGGCGGTGCTGGGGGATGATGGGAGTTGTAGTAGAAACAGGGCTTCAAGTTCTGGCAGAACAATCTACCCTTCTTGCAGCCTAAATACAACCGGGGTGCTGGGGATGATGGGAGCTGTAGTAGAATCAGGACCCCCGAGTTCTGGCCGAACAATCTATCCTCCTGCAGCCCAAATACAACTGGGGTGCTGAGGATGATGGGAGTTGTAGTTAGAATCAGGGCCCCCGAGTTCTGGTGAGACAATCTACCTTTCTGGCAACCCTACAGCCCAAATACAATGGCGGTGCTGGGGGATGATGGGAGTTGTAGTAGAAACAGGGCTTCAAGTTCTGGCAGAACAATCTACCCTTCCTGCAGCCTAAATACAACCGGGGTGCTGGGGATGATGGGAGCTGTAGTAGAATCAGGGCCCCCGAGTTCTGGCCGAACAATCTATCCTCCTGCAGCCCAAATACAACCGGGGTGCTGAGGATGATGGGAGTTGTAGTTAGAATCAGGGCCCCCGAGTTCTGGTGAGACAATCTACCTTTCTGGCAACCCTACAGCCCAAATACAATGGCGGTGCTGGGGGATGATGGGAGTTATAGTAGAAACAGGGCCTCAAGTTCTGGCAGAACAATCTACCCTTCCTGCAGCCTAAATACAACCGGGGTGCTGGGGATGATGGGAGCTGTAGTAGAATCAGGGCCCCCGAGTTCTGGCCGAACAATCTATCCTCCTGCAGCCCAAATACAACCGGGGTGCTGAGGATGATGGGAGTTGTAGTTAGAATCAGGGCCCCGAGTTCTGGTGAGACAATCTACCTTTCTGGCAACCCTACAGCCCAAATACAATGGCGGTGCTGGGGGATGATGGGAGTTATAGTAGAAACAGGGCCTCAAGTTCTGGCAGAACAATCTACCCTTCCTGCAGCCTAAATACAACCGGGGTGCTGGGGATGATGGGAGCTGTAGTTAGAATCAGGGCCCCCGAGTTCTGGTGGGACAATCTACCTTTCTGGCAACCCTACAGCCCAAATACAATGGCGGTGCTGGGGGATGATGGGAGTTGTAGTAGGAACAGTGCCTCAAGTCCTGGCAGGACAATCTACCCTTCCAGCTTCGGTCCTGAGGGGCCAACAAAACCCCCATCGCGCAGAGCCAGGTACTTAGAAAACACGACTCCTGGGTCTGGCCTACCTCACAAGGCTGTTGTGAAGTAGTAGACGACGCAGAAGGGGGGGCACCGAAAATCCTTTCCCCCCCACGAAGCCCGCACCTCCTCTCCCCGCTCGGCAGCCTCCGCCGGCTCAGCCGCGCTCCGTCCTCGCCTCACCAAACCTCCGCCAGCGCCGCCGCCTCTTGCTCCTCATGCTCCCGGAGAGTAAGACAACCTCCTGCGCACGCAGCAGCAGTAGCCGCTTCCGCCCGACACCGGAAGCGAAAGGTCACTTCCGCCCGGCTCCCGAAAGAGAAAGAGGGAGCCCACGCGCGCCCCGCCTCTTCCGGCTCACGATCGAACGCCGCGTTGGCTGGAATCTGCCGAGGCGCCTGCGCAGAAAAGGGGCGGGGATTACCCGCAGGTTTTTTATTCCAGATGGGAATAAAACGAATGTGAGAATCTCCATAGACGTCCTATAAAAATGAATTATATGGCATTCTTAATTTTTCTGCTTGCCAAAAAAAAAAAAAAAAACCAAAAACGGATTTTTATTTTAGAAATAAATGCAATAGATTGCAAATAGTCAAGTTTTCCATGGTGTTACATTTTTTTTAAGTTCTGGTTACTTTTAGACCACTTTCCAAAAAAAAAAAAAAAAAAAAAGGAAAGATAGGTATATGTTTACAAATCAGTGCAAGGAGCCTGGATAGCTCAGCAGACTAAAGCCTGTTATTAACATTTAGTTGTCTGCAATTATTGTAAGTTCGAATCTCACCAGGCTCAAGGTTGACTCAGCCTTCCATCCTTTCTAAAGTAGGTAAATTGAGGACCCAGTTTGTGGAGGCAATAAGCTGACTTTGTATAAAATATATACAAAAGTATGAAGGCTATTGCTTAACGCATTGTAAGCCGCCCTGAGTCTCTGGAGAAGGGCGGCATATAAATTTAATTTTTTAAAAAATGTATGGCAACTAGTCAAAAGTTTGCCCTGCAAAATTAAGAAAACAATGAGATTTGGAAAGACCTTTTTAAAAAATTAAAATCCTCAGAGGCTGGTTTATAAGTCGCTGATTTTAAGTTTCCCTTTAAACATGCAAAGTACAAGGGCAAACATGGATCTCAGGTCAGTGGATTCCAAGGGGGATCCACCTTCAATCCCCTTCAATTTGGATCCAATTCAAATCCCCTTCAATTTGGATCCAATATCTCAGGGTGACTCAACCGGCATTAAAATTTGTTTTTAATGTGTTGTTGGGTACTGTGAAGGGAGTTTATTATAGAGTTTTTGACTTGAGCTTCAAGGTGATGAGTAACTTGGCAATTCTGGTGACTACGTTTACATTAAATTTTTATTTTAAGTTTGGAAGACCTAATGCTTGGTTCCACCTGTTATATAAGAGACATCAACCTTATCCAGGCCCATAAATGAACTTCCAGTTCAGTAACTGAGCCCAGTCCTTTTATGATGCTGTTTGATTGTCCCTGGGAGGCATAAACAGTTTTTCCAGGGTGTTATAAACTGTTTCAGAGGGGGTAATTGTGTTTAGTCTTTTTGTGGCGTCCAATGATTTTGAAGAAACTTGTTTGTGTTCCACGCTCTTCAGTCTCAGGCAAATCTGGAAAAGAAAAGAAATTCCACCGGTTACTTCTACTACTCTTCCCAGAAGGTTGCCTTAGTAAACTAGCAATGAAATTGTTACTGCGTTTTTATATTTACCAGCAGAGCTATTATTTCTGAACTGTCAGACTTACCATAGTTTGCCAAATTTCTTATCAGCATCTACTGCGCATGTACACAATACATGCACATTTTTTTTTCCTGAAAACTTTCCTTTGTTCTCCAGCCACTAAGGTCAGGCTGGGGATTTTTTGCCAACATGTAATCTAATTTAGATAGATAAGATGTCTTTATTTTCTTACAAAGAAACAAAGGTGGAGAGGCTTGGATGAGGATCCTGAGATTGAACGCAGGAGTGATCTGCTACAAACTGCTCCCTCTTTGACATTTATGAAATTTACCATAAACCTTTTATCATTTTTATTAAAGACCTTAATATTCCTTCCTTCTGCTATTTTCTCCATAACAACCACCCTGTGAGGTGGGTGGGGCTGAGAGAAAGAGGGAAAGTCACCCAGTTGGCTTTAGTGAAACTAGAACTCCCTGTCTCCTGGTGATTGGCCCAAGTCACCCAGCTGGCTTTAGTGGAACTAGAACTCCCTGTCTCCTGATGATTGGTCCAAAGTCACCCAGCTCCAGCTGGCTTTAGTGGAACTAAAACTCCCTGTCTTCTGGTGATTGGCCCAAGTCACCCAGCTGGCTTTAGTGGAACTAGAACACCCTGTCTCCTGGTGATTGGTCCAAAGTCACCCACCTGGGATTCATGGCTTAAAGGGGGACTAGAACTCCCTGTCTCCTGGTGATTGGTCCAAAGTCACCCAGCTGGCTTTAGTGGGACTAGAACTCCCTGTCTCCTAGTGATTGGTCCAAAGTCACCCAGCTGGCTTTAGAGGAACTAGAACTCCCTGTCTCCTGGTGATTGGTCCAAAGTCACCCAGCTGGCATTCATGGCTTAAAGAGGGACTAGAACTCATAGTCTCCTGGTGATTGGCCAGTCCCCCCAGCTGGCTTTAGAGGAACTAGAACTCACCACCTCCTGGCTTCCAGCCTGGAGTCTCATATCCTACACCACCACCTAGTTTTTTCCCCCCCAAGCCCTTCAACTGAAGAGCTTCTTCCATTTGATGGGCATGCCACAAAGGCAGGCAGGCAGGCAGGCAGTCATTATGACCTACCCTGCGGGGCTGTTGTGCCGGCGCTGGAGAAGGAGGGGACGGGCAGGGAAAGGGCCTGGCTTGAACTGTCGGCGGCCGCCCCGTCCTGGATCTGCGAGGGCCGCTGCAGCTCGCTGGGCTGGCTGATGATGCTGGTGGAAGCGGCGAAGTGGGCGCGGAGGCGGCCGACCTGGGACGGGACGGAGGCGGAGGCGGCGGCGGAAGGCAGCGAGAAGTGGGCGCTGAAGGCGCGGGCGAGGAGAGCCACGCGCCGGGCTCGCCAGCTCTCCAGGCTCCAGGCGTCGGCGCTTCGCCAGCCCAGCCCCACGTCGTCCCGCAGCTCCTCGGGCGGCACCTCCAGGTTGCCCACGTGCCAGAAGACCCACCAGGGCAGGCTGAAGAAGACGGCCACGCCGCCCAGGTAGATGAGCAGGTCGGAGACCGCCGTCTCCAGCAAGCCGCCCACCACCAGCCCCGCCAAGCCCAGCGCGTCGAAGAGGAGCGCCAGCCCCAGCGCGCACCGGCACCGGCTCTGTTTGCCCCGGGGAGCAGCCTCCGTCGCCATCAGCGCTCTTGGCAGGCGCCCGCCCGGAGGGGGGAATGCTGGAGGGAGAGACCCCTTATCCGCTCACCCAGCCTCCCCCGTGGGCGGAGGGGCCTTGACGTCAACGCCCCCCCCCCCACTGCGCCAGGCGCCCCTGGAAATGCCACCACGAACTCTTTTAACAGGAACAGAGTTGGAAGGGTCCTTGGAGGTCATCTAGTCCAACCCCCTGCTCAAGGCGGGAGACTTGTACGAAGGGATTCGAACCGCCGAACTCCTTTCTGATCGACAACTTCAGGGACTTAGCCTCTAAAAGTCCCAAAGGTGTCTGTCTGTCTGTCTTTTTTTCTTTCTTTCTCTCCTTCCTTTCTCTTTCATTCTTTGTTTTTTTCTTTCTCTCCTTCCTTCCTTCCCTTTCGTTCTTTCTCTTTCTGTCTTTTTCTTTCTTTCTCCTTCCTTCCTTTTCTTTCTTTCTTTTTCTTTCTCTTTTTCTTTCTTTTTCTCTCCTTCCTTTCCTTTCCTTTCCTTTCCTTTCCTTTCCTTTCCTTTCCTTTCTCTTTCTTTCTAGGAGGTGTAGGAAGTTAGCACCCACCCCTTTCCTAGAGGAATGAAATATTTTGGGAAATAGCCTCGGCGGCGCAGCAGACTAAGTACTGTTAAGTAAAACCAGCTGCCTGCAATGATTGCAAGTTCAAATCTCACCAGGCTCAAGGTTGACTCAGCCTTCCATCCTTCCGAGGTAGATAAAATGAGGACCTGCACTG
This sequence comes from Masticophis lateralis, assembly GCA_030761175.1. NCBI lineage: Eukaryota > Metazoa > Chordata > Lepidosauria > Squamata > Colubridae > Masticophis > Masticophis lateralis. The sequence continues at coordinate 8,540,282 of JAUDYJ010000013.1, forward strand.
TGAGGGCAATAAGCTGGCTTTGTATAAAAAAGAACGCCGCTTAGGGAGGGGGGGCCGAACGCCCTACTAAGCAGGTATATACAAAAGTATGAAGGCTATTGCTTAACGCATTGTAAGCCGCCCTGAGTCTCCGGAGAAGGGCAGCATATAAATTAAAAAATAAAAAAATATATTAAAAAGGCAATATAGTATGTTTCCCTGGATGAGAAATGGAGAAGCATGTTTTAAAGATGAAGCAGCTTCCCCTTTTTTCAAGGGGCCAGAGGCAGAAACTCAATCTTTGTCGATGGACCATCATCTGCAACACAATAGAACCCATCTAGGACAGAAACTCACCACATGGCACCTGGGAAGATTACATCAGCCAGCAAGACTAGCTAAGACTCCCACCCCCTGGGAGTCTGACAACCAATCAGGATACTCTTTCTGGGCCCCAGGAAGTTCAAAGCTAGAGAGGGCATAAAATCCGGGGACTCACTCCATCTCACCCCTTTTCTGTTCAGAAACTCAAGCCACGTGATCCTGTCCACCATTAAACCATCTTTCCAAGCAGTCTCCGTGTTTCCAGTGTCTTTTCCCCCCACTTGGAGCTGAACCCAGAAGGATATTTCTTCCTACAGAGGCAACTGGACTTTTGTTTTTCTTTTGAAGGCGTTTTGCTTCCATTGCAAGAAGCTTCTTCGGCTTCTTCCTTGTCTAGCTATGATTTAAACAAACCATTGAGCTGTACCCTTACTGAATAATCCGCAGCAAGAGTTGTGTTACCAGCTGCCTTCTGAACAAAAGCACCTTTGAGGACAACCCTGACCTGGAGGACTTGAGAATCTCTACAGACCTTTAGCTGTGCGATTTGGGATGGACGCCCTTGGAATGGTGTGAGAGTTAGGAATGGATTTCCAGAGGGAAAAAATGGCAGACTACAGGAACCAGGAGCACCACTCAGGTGACCCTGAGGACCCGGAGAAACGTCCGAGTGCTTCAAGGACACTCTAAAAAGATACAGATGGACCAGCTGTTTGCAAGGAATATAAATCCTTCCATTCCCCACTATCCTGTCAGAGTGGAAGAAACTTCTCAGATGAGAAATGAAACGCCTTCTAAAGAAAAAAAACAAAACAAAAACGAAATCCAGTTCTCTCTTGAAAAAAGCACCTTTGGGAGAACTATGATCTGAATGAGAATCTCTACAGGCCCTCTAAAATGGATGCAAATGATCAGCTGTCTGGCAAGGAGTCTTCGGGAGAAGGGCGGTTTACAAATTCAATCATCATCATCATCATCATCATCATCATCATGTGCGTGCAGCAAAATTTCACAAACCGACTACCTACAACACCATGACCACGTTGCTAAGATCATTCACTGGAAATTGTGCCAGAAGCTTGGATTTGAGTGCAGCAAAAACCACTGGGAACATCAGGTTGAGAAAGTTTTAGAGAATGAGAAACTCAAGATCTTGTGGGACTTTAGGATTCAGACTGACAGGCACTTGGTCCACAACACACCTGACATAACAGTAGTTGAAGAGAAAAAAGTATGGTTCATTGACATTGCAATACCTGGTGACGCACGGATTGAAGATAAGCAGCAAGAAAAAGATCACAAAGTACCGGGACTTGCAAATTGAAGTTGAGCGACTGTGGAAAAAGAAATCGTGTGTTGTCTTGATTGTAATTGGAGCCCTTGGAGCAATACCCAAAGGGCTACCCCGCTATTTAGAGATTCTAAATTTACCAGACTTGAACATTTTGACTCTACAAAAAACCACCTTACTCGGAACAGCTTACATCCTCCGACGATACCTTAACAGTTCCTAGGTCCTTAGTTAGGACTCGAGCTGCTGAGCTATTAACCAGCCTCAAAGACTGTGAATCTCACTACAGATTAACCGATAATAATAATAATACAAATCTCTCCATTCCCCACAATCCCAGTCGGAGCTGAAGAAGCATCTTGGATGAGAAGCGAAACATCTTCAAAGAAAAAACCAGAAAATACATTTGCCTCTTGAAAAAAAAAACCAAAAACCCAGCTTTGGGACAACCCTGGTTTGGACAATGGAGAATCTCCACAGACTTTTGAGCTATGCCATTTGGGATGACCATCCTTCAAATGGTGTGAAAATTAGGAATGGGTTTCAAGAAAAAATTGCAGACTACAGGAATTATTTGCACGACTCAGGTGACCCAGAGGACACAGATAAAACATCCAGGCGGCCTCCAATGACCCTCTAAAAGAATGCAAATAATCAGCTGCCTGCAAGGAGTACAAATCCTTCCCTTCCCCACCATCCACTCAAAGAGCTGAAGAAGCTCCTTGGATGAGAAGCGAAACGTCTTCAAAGAAAAACCAGAAAGTCTATGGACATTAATTCTAAAATGTTATTATACACAAAGTTAGATGATGATTATACACAACGTCATATTCATTATTGAAGTCCCAATGGAAAAAGACAGCTCTTTGGAAAATACAGCTTTGGAGAACACAATAAAATAGGACATTGTTTTATTCCCCTGGTGAAAAACAAAATACAGGATGTTTTACAAGTTGAATAAAATGTCTTCTCTGCCAACCTCCCTTTGATCCCGATATGAAAACAGCCATTTTTTTCCCTCTGCTCAAAGGGACAGCTGCACTTTCATTCTTCTCAGGTCCCGTTTGGGAGGTTTTGTGTCTGATTTAGGAGCTTTTAGCCTTTTGGGAGCTACAGTCGGTTTTGCCAAGGGCTCCTTGGCATCCTTGCTCTGTGTCTTTTCCAAAACTTCTTGCTTGGCCATCTTGCATTTTCGAACAAGCCTCTGTCGGTTTGATTTCTCTAAGGCTGAAGCCTCTGCGGGTGTTTCCGGCTGCGAAACAGGAATCTCGGCCTTCCTTTTGCTACGGAGTTTCGGAGAGCCCGTCTCCACCTCTGGTTTTGCACCCAACTTCAGCTTGCCCGTCTATTTGCCGAAAGGGAAAACCAAGACAGAAAGACACATTTAGAGAAAAGCTGGCTGAGGAATTCTGGGAGTTGAAGTCCACAGTTGCTCAGGCCGAGAGCCGTTGCCCTAAATCGAGAAGCTTTTACATCTTTTACCTGTGGAGGAAATCAGTTTTTTGGGGGTTTTTTTTTGGGACATTCTGACTTAAGGTGAAATAAATACCTGATCATTTTTCTCAGAGGGCTGAGTTTCAATAGGAACCAGTTGTGGAATTTCTTCCTCTTCCTCTTCTTCTCCTTTTGATTTCAGGGCAGGGGATTCCACCCCGTCTGTTTTAGGCACGTCAGCGTCTGGAGCTCCATTCGTGTCGTCTTTTGCACCTGACTGAGTCGCAATCTTCGGTTTAGCTTTTCTTTTCTTCTTCTTCATTTGAACAGCCTTTAAAAAAAAAAAAAAGGAGAAATTGGCTCCTTACAATTGCTCCCCTTGTTTTAAGGTGGGCATCGTGCTAAACAAATATATTTTGACTTGCTTCAGGACATAACCCTTCTACTGTGATACCTTCCCCACTTGACTGGTTGTTCAGGGTTTAGATCAGTCCTGTTAAGGATATAGTTGTGAGATAACCAGGAACTGTTATGAAGCAGAGCATGGAGTGTTTGCACACCGAAACGGTGCTGAGAGTAGTTGTGAATAAACTGCATACAAACTGGGTTTTAAAGTAGTTTACTTATAGAGCAAAGCAAATTCATAGTCTTTTACCAATCCAAGTCTTAGCCATGCAGAATCAATCCAGAGATACAAAACTTCTTACCGGTTCGTAGAACAAGACATGAATCATTCAGGAAAAATATAAAACAGTTCATAAAAGCAGTAATAAATAAACCATGATCAAATTGACCATGTAAAGAGACCAAAGATATCTACAACATAGCAGCAGGTAACAACAATATGGTGTACTGTCCACACTGACCACAATCAAACTCTCCTTAAATACAGTTGCTACAGAGCTTATTCAATCAGGATGCAGAATCACTCAGCAATACTCTTAAAGCTATATTATACATATTCATACTGTAAACATATAATGTTGGATTATATATTACCTGGCCAAGTAGTTAGGCAATGACCATTTCCTGACAAATCCCATTAAAACCCCTGCCTAAATAGAGATTTTGATATACAATGTGTATGGGGAACACCCAGTCTATATTACTGGCTGTGCCGCTCAGAATCTCACCTGTTGGTTTTCAGCGCCTTCCATTTTCTGAACAGCAGGCTCACCTTGGAGAGCAGAGTGAAAGACAGGAAGTGCAATTGATTTGCTGGTTTTGAGGTGAAGAACTTTCACGCTTTTCCAGATCTGAAGAGCAACATAAAAGAAGGATTGAGAAAGACATCTGTAATGTCGTAAGGCGAGCAAACGAAGAGAAGCCAAAAAATAAAAAGGTAAAGGTTCCCCTCGCACATATGTGCTAGCCGTTCCCGACTCTAGGAGGCGGTGCTCATCTCCGTTTCAAAGCCGAAGAGCCAGCGCTGTCCGAAGACGTCTCCGTGGTCATGTGGCCGGCATGACTCAACCCCAAAGGCGCTTGAGACGCTGTTCCCACCAAAGGTGGTCCCTATTTTTCTACTTGCATTTTTTATCCGCTTTCGAACTGCTAAGTCGGCAGAAGCTGGGACAAGTAACAGGAGCTCACCCCGTTACGCGGCACTAGGGATTCGAACCGCTGATCTGCCGACCTTTCTATCAACAAGCTCAGCATCTTAGCCACCGCATCCCCTAAGCTAAAAAATAAATCCCATCAAATTGCTTTGGGAATTTTGAAACGGAATCCTGAGAGTCCCACTATGATGAATGGGGCTGTCCCCCCGCTTCACTTCAGTGGTCGTTCAATAGTATGATTTGTAGTAATGCTTCCCAAACTTGGAAATTTGAAGATGTGTGGACTTCAACTCCCAGAATTCCCCAGCCAACACCTGGAGGCCTTTTTTTGGGGAACATCTTCCGGACCCTTCCATGGAACATTTCATCCCCAATTTGCCAAATTTGACACCTAGATACAGCTAGTCCTTGCCTTATATTGAAACAGAATGTGGGCATTCATTAAGTGAATCAATGTAGTTTTATGGGCGGTTTTGCTGGAAACTGGCAACCCCCCCCCCCCATAAATTGTAATCGAATGACCACAGCAACTGGCTGTAGAGGTGAGTTGGTCATTTAGCGCCCGAAATGCAGTCATATGACCATGGGTGTATGCATGCCGTTGTCGGAACTCTATTGTAAGTAGCTTTTGGGGGAGGGGATCTGTCGTAACTTTGAATACTTGTTAACTGATTGGTCGTTAAGTCAACAACTACCTGTACAGAGTCTGTCTGAAACTTTACTGTCAGGTGCAAAGGATCACAACTGTACGTTACATTGCAGCTCCGAAGATTTATTGTTTAAGCTTATACACCAGAATCTAGTCAACTCAAGTTCAACACTAAATTGGGACCAGATAGGGGTCAACAGAATTCAAGAGGGGTTGGACTTAAGACCATTTGTGGGAACGTAACGATTCTAGGCTAATGATTCGTTTAACTCCCTCACCTCCGTTCCCAGCTCTGTTCTTACATCAACAAACAGCCTTACCTGTGGAGCTTTGATAGCTATTGCTTTGGCAGCTGCTATAACATTTTCAGTGATCTCCGATGCGTCCATACTGCTGTGCCCAATGCGAACCATGCTGAAAGAAATCCAGAATTATTTTCTGTTGGATGACATTAGCATCATCTTGGGGTATTCTCGGAATCACAAAGAAAGGGGCTTCAGGTCTGCTTGCTAGGGGTAACGTACAAACTGCCCACTCTTCATAAAAAGCTTAACCTCACTGTCATTGCATCATAAAGGTAAAGGTTCCCCTCACACATATATGCTAGTCGTTCCCGACTCTAGGGGGTGGTGCACATCTTCCTTTCAAAGCCGAAGAGCCAGCGCTGTTCAAAGAAGTCTCCGTGGTCATGTGGCCGACATGACTCAATGCCAAAGGCGCACGGAACGCTGTTTCCTTCCCACCAAAGGTGGTCCCTATTTTTCTACTTGCATTTTTTACCTGCTTTCGAACTGCTAGGTTGGCAGAAGCTGGGACAAGTAACGGGAGCTTACGCCGTTATGCGGTATTAGAGATTCGAACCATTGAAGTGCTGACCTTTCGATCGACAAACTCAGCATCTTGGCCACTGAGCCACCATGTCCCACCATCGCATCATTCCCCATTCCCCCCCCTCGCCCCCCCTTTGTGGTAGTCCTATCTTGGCTTACTTGCTATTTCCCTCTAAACTGCTCAGAACACCTAAATTAGAGTAAAAAAGGGAAAGAATTCCCTGCGGATTTTACTCCGTTGGTTGTTGCCAACTCTACGGGCTGGTACTCCTCTCCATTTCAAGCTATTGAGCCAGTGCTGTCTGAAAACATTTTTGTGGTCATGTAGCCAGCATGACGTCACGGAGCACTGTTACCTTCCCAACGAAGTGGTACCCAAAGAGCTGTGGTGGCGCAGTGGTTAGAATGCAGTATTGCAGGGCTAATTCTGCCGGCTGCCAGTAGTTCGAGTCGCACAGGCACAAGGTTGACTCAGCCTTCCACCCTTCCAAGGCCAGTAAAAGGATGACCCAAATAATTGGGGGAAATAGGCTGACTCTATAAGCCACTTAAGAGAGGGCTGGAAAGCACTGTGAAGAGGTATAGAAGTCTAAGGGCTATTTCTATCCATTTATCTACTTGCATTTCCATGCTTTCGAACTGCTACAGCTGGAGCAAGGAAAGGGAGCTCACCCCATCTCGTGGTGCTAGGTTTCGAACCTGGTCTGCCGGCTTGCCAGCCTAACTGCTGAGCCACTGTGCTGCCCAACCCCCCCCCCCCCCCCCCAAGCACTAGAGAGCTGCAAGTCAAGATACTTACTAGCAACTGCCCTTGTTAGTGACTGGGAGAATTGTTCCGTGGATGCGTTTGTTGATTTCCTTAGCTAGGTCCTTGGCTTTCAAGTCCACGGAGAGAGGTGCCCTGGTATTGGGAGACAGAAGATAGGAAGTGAGGTTTCCACGGCTTTAAATTCAGCGGCTACATAATGGGCCAAACCAAATTACCCCAGTTGTGGGGGATGATGGAGAATGTAATTCAACATATCTAAAAGCCCCCAAGGCGAGGGAAGGCCATCAGAAAGGAAATTATTGGCATTATAACAGATGGCTATGGCAAAGGGCCAATATACATAATACTACACATCCTGATGGCTGTGAGAATGGTGTATGCCCAGCAATGGAAATGTGAAAACACCCCTTCAGAACACGAGATACTAGGGAAGATATTAGTATGCGCAGACATGGATAGATTAACATTAGGATTAAGAAACAAAGGAGAGTCAGAATATTACGACACATGGAACAGGTTTTATCAATGGCTGGAAGCACGAGGTGGGAGTTGGAACATGAAAAAAATTAGGCTTAAGAAGACTTGGAATGAGATATTATATATGTATTAGAATGAATATGATGGTCAAAGATAAATGTACAAGACTAGCACTGTGTAAATAGCGTTTTTGTTATTTTTGTCTTTTCACTTTGGTTTTCATGGCGGATGAAACGCCAGGATGGTCACACTGCGTTCCATATAAGGTAAAGGGTAAAGGTTCCCTTCGCGCATATGTGCTAGTTGTTCCCAGCTCTAAGGGACGGTGCTCATCTCCGTTTCAAAGCCGAAGAGCCAGCGCTGTCCCAAGACGTCTCCATGGCTGGCATGACTCAACGCCAAAGGCGCACGGAACGCTGTTACTTTCCCACCAAAGGTGGTCCCTATTTTTCTACTTTCATCTACTTGCATTTTGCATGTTGAGCTCAATTGCGTCCGTAAGTTGAGGACTACTTTAGTTGATGACGGACAGACTCATTCTCTCTCTAGCTGGGGTCTGTCGATTTTTAATTTTAATTACGTTCTATTTCTTTTAACGTTGACTTTTTCATAAGTTCAAAACAACGTATGTAGGCGCATTTCACGGCAAACTGCCCAGAGTCATTTTTTTTGCTGAGATGGGTGGCTAGATAAATTTGATAAATAAAAAAAAAATAAAGCCAGGGATTTTTTTTTTTTACTTTTTACGCCGATAGAAATGTTTTCCCATCTGCGAAGGCAGCAATCTTCGAATACGATTATCGGACAAGAAAAGAGCAAACCGGTTCAGCAGGCGGCTTTTCGCTTCAAAGGGCTTGTATTCGGTTTTGAACGTCTTGTAAGAGATGACCTGCGAGAAACAGAAGGGGACAGATGACATTGAGAGATCCTGTGTTGTGGCCCGCCAGCTGCCAGCAGAGCTGGTGGCAGACTTGAACGATGAGGAGGTTGGGGAGGAACTTGGGCCAGTTCTGGAGTCTGGGGAAGGCTCTGATGGATGCTCTGCGTCAGACACAGAGTTAGAGCCAGGCCTGTCTGACATTTCCCAGCCACCGGGAAATGACATTTCCCAGCTTTGGAGGCTGAGATGAGCGAGGAGGAAGAACAGCTGGGGCCTGTTCCAGATGCACGTATGTGCAGAGCTGTTAGGAGAGGAGAGCAACGGAGGACAAGGAGTTGACTCGGGAAGCAAAGGACACGTGGACAGTGAATGGCCTCTCCCTGGCTGGGGAATAAATAGAAGGAAAGGAGAGTGGTGGTCGTAGGAGACAACTGTTCGTGTTTCTGAAGATTTTGCTCATCGTGTTTCATGCCACAAAGACTTCTACCAGAACTTAATTTGCAGTCTTTCGGCTGGGAGCTCGCGGCCTTGCAGTTATCACAAGGAACTGATAAAGTCTCTTACTGCAGTTAACTCTTTGAAGGACTATTGCCTGGACTTTTTTGGTGGGTGAATGCCATTAATTCACAAGAGGAAAATAAAGAAGGGTTTTTTCGTGACAAGGTGTCGGCTTCTTGTTTTTGCTAAGGCTGGGTCAGAATCTAGAGTTCCTAATTACACAGCATGCATTTCACTTATTTCGGGGCTGACACAACTGCAAGAAGGAAGGATCCAAGCAGTGGTGAAATTTTTTTTACTACTGGTTGTGTGGGCGTGGCTTGATGGGTGAAGTGTGGTTTGGTGGGTGTGGCGGGGGAAGGATATTGCAAAATCTTCATCCCCACCTCACTCCAGGGGGAAGGGTATTGCAAAATTTCCATTCCCACCCCACTCTGGGGGCAGCCAGAGGTGGTATTTGCCGCTTCTCCGAACTACTCAAAATTTCCGCTACCGGTTCTCCAGAACCTGTTAGAACCTGCTGGATTTCACCCCTGGATGCAAGTCTATCTCATCCCTTCTTATTTAATATTGAAGGTTTTAATGCACCTTTGATTTTCATTATCTTTGTAAGCCACCCAGACTTTCTTCACACTCAGATGGGTAAGCATATAAATTTAATTTATAAGTCAAGGATTACTTGTATAAAGCAAGCTAAAAACCAAACAAATCACACCAATCACGCAACTGTGTCCCAAAGGTGCTTTTTTCCAAGAGGCCACTGGACTTTCTGGTTTTTCTTTGAAGACGTTTCGCTTCTGAGCCAAGAAGCTTCTTCAGCTCTGACTGGATGGTGGGGAATGGTTGAAGCTGACGAAGCTTCTTGGCTCAGAAGAGAAACATCTTCAAAGAAAAACCAGAAAGTTCAATTGCCTCTTGAAAAAGCACCTTTGGGACAATGACCTGGACGACCGAGAATCTCCATAGATGGTGCAACTGTGGTTTATTCAGCAAGCCATAATTACACGTTTAAAGAAACTCTTGCGGGCACAGTCCTCGGACGAGGCCATTATTTTGCTCCCTTCCCAAAATAGACAGAACATAGGAAATACAAGGAATCAGCACAGCTTTCACCAAAAGTTTCATACCTCAGTGATGGATGTGATTCCATGTTGGTCCAACAGCTTCTTGTACAAGTTCTCCGTTTGTTCCGCTGTTAAGCCAGGTTCGTCTTTGGTGAAGAGGCAAACCTCAGAGGTGTCCGGTAGAATGCTGTGAGGCAGGTTTCTAGAACACCAAACAGACCGCTTTTGAACTGGGCTTTATTTGTTGCTGCATCTTACTTTCCAATTTTCCTAGTTATGCCCAATTGTGGTTAGCATTTCACTGGGGTAGAAAAGCAGAATTAAAGTACAGAGGTAGGCAGACTTACATTTTGATTACTTGTTCATTTGCTGGGATTTTCCAGACGGTAATCATCAAAAAGATATTCTGGTCTACATCCAACAACACTTTATCTCCAGACTTCTGTTTGTTCGCGTTATAGGCAAGTAATGCTTGAGTGGCTTTTTTGATCTAGAACAAAAATTGTTATTACTCATAGAATCTCCGTATCTCGAAGCCAACCTGCCTCCCATGGAGGACCTGTATGCTGCATGAGTCAAAAAGAGGGCTGTGAAATATTTACAGACCCCTCGCATCCTGGATATAAACTGTTTCAACTCCTACATTCAAAATGACGCTATAGAGCACTGCACACCAGAACAACTAGACCCAAGGACAGTTTTTTTCTTGAACGCCATCACTCTGCTAAACAAATAATTCCCTCAACACTGTCAACCTATTCACTAAGTCTGCACTACTATTAATTTTCTCAACATTCCTATCACCCATCTCCTCCCACTTATGACTGTAACTTTGTTGCTTATATCCTTACGATTTATATTGTTTCCTAGTATGATTCGATTACCTATTTGTACCCTATGACTATCATTCAGTGTTGTACCTTATGATTCTTGTTGAATGTGTCTTTTCTTTTATGTACACTGAGAACATAAGCACCAACAGGGCTGTGGAGTCGGGAGAACTGGGACATTTAAACTTGCTTTTTTAAAAAATTCCAATCTAAATTTAGTAGGAGTCGGAGTCGGTGCATTGTTTGCCGACTCCAACTCCGACTCCAGGTACCCAAAATTTCCTCCGACTCCGGCTCCTCGGCTCCGATTCCACGGCCCTGAGCACCAAGACAAATTCTTTGTGTGTTGAATCACACTTGGCCAATAAAGAATTCTATTCTATTCAAACACAGCACTTTAATCCAGATGTGTTGTGTTCCCACAGTCCTTAATCAAATTCAGGCAATCGCCAGGAGTCAAGACTAACATATGTTTTAACAGATTAACAGTGTTGGAAGGGACCTTGTAGGTCATCTAATCCATCATCCAACTGAAGCAGGAGACCCTACACTATTACTCTCTGTGGCAGCCCCTCAAATATTGGAAGACTGCTCTCATGTCTCCCCTGATCCTTCTCTTCTCTTCACTAGACTAGACTAGACTAGACTAGCCATGCCAAGTAGAGTAGAGCAGAGGTAGGAGTAGGAGTAGGAATAGGATAGAGTAGAGTAGAGGTAGGAGTAGGAATAGGAGTAGGAAAGAGTAGAGTAGAGCAGAGGTAGGAGTAGGAGTAGGAATAGGAAAGAGTAGAGTAGAGGTAGGAGTAGGAAAGAGTAGAGTAGAGCAGAGATAGGAGTAGGAGTAGGAATAGGAATAGGAAAGAGTAGAGTAGAGGTAGGAGTAGGAGTAGGAGTAGGAATAGGAAAGAGTAGAGTAGAGTAGAGGTAGGAGTAGGAGTAGGAATAGGAGTAGGAAAGAGTAGAGTAGAGCAGAGGTAGGAGTAGGAATAGGAAAGAGTAGAGTAGAGGTAGGAGTAGGAGTAGGAGTAGGAATAGGAAAGAGTAGAGTAGAGTAGAGTAGAGGTAGGAGTAGGAGTAGGAATAGGAGTAGGAGTAGGAAAGAGTAGAGTAGAGCAGAGGTAGGAGTAGGAATAGGAATAGGAAAGAGTAGAGTAGAGGTAGGAGTAGGAATAGGAATAGGAAAGAGTAGAGTAGAGCAGAGGTAGGAGTAGGAGTAGGAATAGGAAAGAGTAGAGTAGAGGTAGGAGTAGGAGTAGGAATAGGAAAGAGTAGAGCAGAGGTAGGAGTAGGAGTAGGAGTAGGAATAGGAATAGGAAAGAGTAGAGTAGAGGTAGGAGTAGGAATAGGAATAGAATAGAAAAGAATTCTTAGTACAAGACTAAGTCGAAAGCACCAAATAATATCAAGAATGAGAACAATCAGGTACTTCAATGTAGATGCCGCCCGACTCCCTGCGGTGGACGTCCATAGGGAGAACCCAGGCAAGGGGGTTCAATGGGCAGCGCGCCCACAGCGGGGCGATCGTGGGGAACCACACAGCGCCCGCGGAAAGGCAGCGCCCAGGTTGTATATACCTCGTGGGCCGGGGTCCCTTCCCTCAAACCGCCGCCTCACCTGGCCTTGGTTCAAAGGCAGCACCGCCGCTTCTACCTTCGCCTCCATGCTTCTCCTTCCACGTGGGGACGGAGCAGCCTTTTCCGGGCGTCGCCGCGCCGTGACGCAATCAGAAGGCGCCTTTCAACTTATCTTGCAGGGAGAGAGAGAGAGAGGGGGGGGGAAGCACCATAGAGGAAGGTAGGGCAGAGGGAGCGGACTTCCGATCTTGAAACTCCGTCGAATCACCATAGACATAGTAGAGAGAGAGAGGCATACGATAGGATAGATAGAAACTTCCGAGTTTGATTGGGCATGTGTACATATGTATATGTAAAAACAATGCAGAAAATAATAATTTGGATTTTATTGGGGGCATCCTATATAAAAGGTTCCCCCGCCCACCCCCCAAAGGTGGAGTGTTATAGACTATTTGCACATCCATTCCCAGCCAGGATAGGTTAAGTTTAACCTTGATAGTCGTTTGTTTCTCAAACTTGGCAACTTTTGTGGACTTCAAGTCCCTGAATTCCCCAGCCAGCAATGCAGTTTGCAGGTTGACCAGCTGGCTTATCCAGGGAAAGCAGGAACTGTTTATTAAATTGGATTCCCAGTTTTGACTGTGTGTGTATCTCCTCCAAAGGGATGCGGTGGCTCAGTGGATAAGAGGCTGAACTTTGATCCATTGAAAGGTTGCCAGTTCAGCGGTTTGAATCCCTAGGGCCGCGTTCTCTTGAGCTCCCGTTCCTTGTCCCAGCTTCTGCCAACCTAGCAGTTTGAAAGCACGTAAAAGGAGAAAAATAGGGACCACCTTTGGTGGGAAGGTAACGGTATTCCGTGCGCCTTTGGTGACCACAGAGACGTCTTCGGACAGCGCTGGCTCTTCTTCGGCTTTGAAACCTCCTCCAAATCTGTGACAACCCCCATAATTTGCTGATGAACTCCCCTCCCCCCAAGAGATTGCAATACAATGTTTTTTTATTTAGCGTACGGCACAATAACATTCTGACAGTATCTTTTCACTATCCTCCCCTCCCAAGTGCCAAGCAGTTGTGACCCTGCTTAGGTTTTTCAAAACCGGCCAAGGTCAAGTGATGCTTCTCACTGCCAATGAAAGGGATTGAGAAAGCATCTTTCAGGAGAGCATATCTGGAGAGGGGAGACAGGACCCTCAAGAAATCAACTGCTCTAAGATTAAGAAATAACTCTTCAGCCAGGAAATAATCGTGACTCACTTCGCCAAATTTATTTGGCTGATCTCCCACCTTTCTATTAAACGAACACTCCAGATTTCATTAATGTTCAGAGGCCAACATGTCATGGGTCATAGAGGTTATGGTGAACAGAATCTGAAGACACCCAAGTCATCTTACAGCATCCTTCTTCCCACACATATGGGGCTGGGTGTGTGGGTGGGATCAGGTGAGGTGGCTGCGCAGTTAAATTCTGCTGCAGGCGGAGTGAGGGACAAGACTGCCGGTTCTACTCCCACCTGAGGCATGAAGGTTCAGCTGTGGTGACTATGAGGCCAGTCTTTCTCTTTCTGTTTTAGGGAGGAGGCCATTGCCAAACCAGAAATCTTGCTGCGAAAATTTACAAATTTACTTATTGAGACCTCGGGGCAGAGATGAGGCAGCAGGCTAGGAATCAGGAGACAATTGAGTTTTTTTGTTCCAGTTAGACCAATTTTGAAATATGGCAGCTAGCCTAGCCCAGCCTTTTTTTTTTTTTTTGTGGATCAGGCATCCTCTGAGTGTGTTAGGAGTGCACGCTTACAGAATTCTCAATGAACTATTGTTTTGCTGGAATTGGGGGATGGCAGGGCTGTTAGCTTGATACCAGTAAATTTGTTGTGGCCTGCCAGCGGCTAGCAGAGCTGGTGGCAGATTCGGACAATGAGGAGGTTGGGGAGGAACATGGGCCAGTCCTGGAGTCTGGGGAAGGCTCTGATGAGGGCTCTGCGTCGGAGGCAGAGAGGGGGCCAGGGCCATCTGACAGTTATCAGCTGCCTTCGGAATCAGATATCAGTGAGGCAGAAGAACAGCTGGAGCCTGTTCCCAGTGTGCGCATGGACAGAGTTGCCAGACGAAGGGAACAGCTAAAGAACAAGGGTCAACTTGGGAGTAAGGCCACAGGTGGATGATGAATGACCTCTCCCAGAGGGAATAAAAGAGGAGGAGAGTTTACAGGAGACAATTAGTTTGCTTAATTGGTTTGTGACTCTCAGAGACTCCTTGCCAAGATGTCAGCCTGGCAGCTCTCCAAGCCAGATAAGGTCTGTGACTGTAAATTTTACCTTGAAAGACTTTGCAGGATGTGAATGAGAGGAATTCACAGTAACTTAATAAAAAGGGGTTTCTGTCGGGACAAGGAGTCTGCTTCATGCTCTTGGGAAGCGTACGTCAGAACAATAGTGCCCATTTTCTTCTGCATGCTGTAAGCATCAGACTCTTTTAAAGTTCTGGAATTCCACACAGAAACTTTTGCTCGTGTGGAAGATTATGCCCAAACACAGTTAGTAATCCAACATGCCAAAGAGTGCCAGATAGTAGAATGTTGTCTAAACTCTCCTAGACTTTAAAAATACACACATACACAAAAAAACCTTTCCCCTAGTTTGCTACTTAAAAACAATGATCCAAAGACAATTTTGTTGAAAAAGGAACGGTAACTTAAAAGCTTTCATATCACTGCAAAAAAAAATAAAAATAAATAAAAGGCCAGATATTTGCAGACATAATAAAATTTATTTAAATTTTCATGCATTATGGTAGCTACAACTGTAGTCATGAATTTGAAGGACAGTCGACTTTGTTTCATCCGTACAATGTAGCCTTACGTGAAATGGACACGGTTACAAAGGGGAGAAAAAAAAAGGGGGGGGGGAGGCAACATTTTAAATTTAGAGCTGTGTAAAATGGAACAGTTCTTGTGACTGCCTTTTTTTTTTTTTAAGAGAAATAGGGCATGTTCTCTTTGGAACATACCAACCAATATGGAAAAAGCATTTTGAACTTTGCATTTTGGAAAACCAGCCTTCTGTAATCCCAAAGGTGCTTTTTGCAACTGGATTTTCTGGTTTTTCTTTGAAGACGCTTTACGCTTCTGATCCGAGAAGCTTCTTCAGCTCTTGAGTGGATGGTGCGGAATTGAAAGGCTCCCCAGTCAGAGCTGAGGAAGATTCTTGGTTGAGAAGAGAAACGTCTTCAAAGAAAAACCAGTTGCCCCTTGAAAAAAAGCACCTTTGGGAAAACCGTGACCTTGGATGATGGAGAATCTCCACAGAGAATCAGCCTTCTGTAATGAATTCTAGAATAGAAAATGCAGTTCGATGATTTTAAGCACCACTGTTATTCTCCTAGAGTTTATTATTCCTAGCAATGGCAGTGATGCTGCCTGCTACTCATTGCCAAAGATACAAGCTTAGTATCCTAGTCTTATCAACTATTCCAGTGCAGTGTTTCTCAAACTTGGGAACTGGAAGGTGTGTGGATTTCAACTCCCAGAATTGAATGCTGGCTGGGGAATTCCAGGGGTTGGTAGTCTACGGATCTTCAGGTTGCCAAGTTTGAGAGAAACACAAGTCTCAATTCACGTCCTAGCTTTGCTTCCTTGTAGGTTCTTATTTCCTCAACCAAGTGCCCACAAGCTGTGTTTGGGGCCGTCACTTCCCGAAAACTCAACCCCAGTGTCTTGAGAACTGGAACTTGGATATAATCTCCAGATAACCATCTGGGGAAGGTGAAGCTAGCTTGCATTGCCTGATATGCAAAAATGTATAGACCTGTGACGGCGAACCTATGGCACGCGTGGCGGAAGTGGCATGCAGAGCCATCTCTCCGTGTACGCGAGCCGTTGCCCGTTGCTATTCCAGGTTCTGGTCTTTATGCATGTGGGCGGGCTGGAAAAGAGAAGAGTGCGCATGTATGCGCCAGGAACATGACCTTCCGGTTTCCGGCACTACATGTGCACTGGTCAGCTGATCTTTGGGCATGATGCACGCCACAAACCGGAAGACCAGGTAGATGGCATGCATGCGCACACTGAAAAACAGGAGATCAACTTCCCAGCGCACGCGTGGGTACCAGGTGGCTGCTCTTCCAGTTTCCGGCACGCACTCGGTACTGAAAATATTCGCCAACACTGGTATAGACTCTACTTGAGTCTACTCAGATTTAAATGACCCAGCGGTTTGAGGACAAAATGGCAATTCCCGAGACAACATCCAGCTGCTGTTTGAAGAGGGTTACACGCCTCTCTTACCCAAGGCCTTCCCTTCAAATCGACCTCTTCTCAAGAAAGAAAAAGTAAAACTACAAAGATTCTCCAGGCTTCCAAGTTAAGAGTAGCAGAGGAAGCTTTAAAATCCTAAACAGGCGCCCGAGTTCAGTTTTCATACTGAATGTGACACGCCAGAATTATTGCAAGAGTTGTGATATAACAGTCCTACTTGTTTTAGTCACTAGCCTGTGCTGCTAGTGGGAAAAAAAAATCATGATGATAATATTCTCCAGGACAGAGTTGGAAGATCTTACTTTACCCTGGGGCTGCACGTTTGCGTTTAAATTAAGTTTGAGATATATTGGATGCATCACGAATGAAACAGTACCATATCTGCATGAACCTCTTTTGATGGGTTTTGAACCACCAAAAAACAAAACAAAACGAAACAAAACAAAAACTTTAATACGAGTTTTGTCAGTGATCTAATGTGGTGTTCCTCAACCACAGCAACTTTTAAGATACGTGGACTTCAACTCCCAGAATTCCTCAGCCCTGCTATGCTTATTGAGGAATTCTGGGAGTTGAACTTCAACTCCCAGAATTCCTCAGCCCTGAAATACTTACTGAGGAATTCTGGGAGTTGAAGTCCACGCACTTAAAAGTTGCCAAGGCTGAGAACCACTGGCTCTAACTGCTTCATTTAAAACACAGTCGGGGAATCTGTCAAAGATAGGAACCACTGTTTTTTTTCTCCTCCCCCTATAGAAAAACCCCAAATCATCAAATGTTCAGATCGCTCTGAGGGTTAAAAGCGAATGCGGCAGGCATGACATCCGGATAAAAACGTTATTCCAAAATAATTAAGTTACCAAAAAAAAAAAAAAAAAAAAAAAAAAAGATTTCAAATTGGAGAGTTTATTAACATGGTAATTGTATTTGTAACATGTGCACACGTGCACACCTGAATGATCTGCCTTTGAAAAATGCTTCCGTCTGACGGGAGGGGACACAATTAAAACAGAAATCCTGTAGATTTTTTTGTTTGTTTTGTTTTTCATAATTCTAGGCAATTATGTCCACATCACTTTTACAAAGCTATTGCCGAATCTTTCCGATAGGGGGGTGGGGAGCTGAATTTAGGAGGAGGAGGAGGAGGAGGAGGAGGAGGAGGAAGAGGAGGAGGAAAAAAGAAAACAAAACAAAACAAAAAAAATATGAAACTTTTCAAGGGTAAAACTTCCACAGTGGCATACCAGAGCTCTCAATATGAGAAAGCTGACATAATGTGGACCTTTGCGGTAAAATCTCGTCTTTGCAAAAGAGAAGGGCAGAGATTATCGGGGGGGGGTGGGGGTGGGGTGGGGGTGGGGAGAGAAAAGAAAGAAGGCAATGTGGAACAGGGCTCTGCAAAGTCATTTTTCCCCCCTCCTTACAGTATTTGTGCAGGCTTGTCACAAACAATGCTTAGTCCTTCTCTGGAACTAATTTCAGAACTTTACCAATTGCAATGGTTTTACCTAAAAAGAAAAAAAAAGAGAGAGAGATTAAATTAGTCCTCAACCTAAGACCACAACTGAGCTCCAAAATGTTTAGGTTGCTAAGTGAGAGATTCGTTAAATGGGTTTTGGGTCATTTTTACGCCTTTTCTTGCCACATTTGTTAAGCGGATCACTGCGGTTCTTAAGTTAGTAACACGCTTCCCCACTGACTTTGCTTTGTCAGGAGGTCGCAAAAGGGAATCACGTGACCCCTCCCCCCCCCCGGGACACCGCAACCATCATAAATATGAGTCAGCTGCCAAGCATCTGAATGAAAATCACTTGACCCTGTGGATGCTGCAACGGTCATAAGTGTGAAAAATGGTTATAGGTCAACGGCATTTTAGTGCCGTTGTAACTTCGAAGAGTCATTAAGCCATTAGAGGGCCTGGTGGCACAGCAGACTAAAGGCCTGTTATTAACATTTAGCTGCCTGCAATTACTGTAAGTTCGAATCTCACCAGGCTCAAGGTTGACTCAGCCTTTCTAAGGTAGATAAATTGAGGACCCAGTTTGTGGGGGCAATTAAGCTGACTTTGTATAAATATACAAAAGTATGAAGGCTTTTGCTTCACGCATTGTAAGCCACCCTGAGTCTCCGGAGAAGGGCGGCATATAAATCAAATTAAAAAAAAAAAGCACAAACTGTTGTAAGATGAGGACTATCTGTAAAGCAAAATATGGCAGCCGGTTTGGTCTAGCGGTTATGGTACCAGGCTACAAAGCAAGAGACCCTGAGTTCAAGTCCTGCCTTAGACATGGAAGCCAGCTGTGTGACTTGGGCCAATCACCAGGAGACTGTCAGCTCAATGAAAACCAGCTGGGTGATTTTGAGCCAATCATCAGGAGACAGTGAGTTCTAGTCCCACCTTAGTCCTGAGCTGGGTGATTTGGGCCAATCACCAGGAGACTGGGAGTTCTAGTCCCGTTTTAGCCATGAAAGCCGGCTGGGTGACTCTGGGCCAATCATCAGGAGATGTTGAATTGTGGTCCCAGCCTAGGCGAGAACAGGTTGCAAGTCCCTTTGCTGCAACTTTGAAAGGTCGCTAAAGGAATGGTTATAGGTCGAGGACTACGTGTCGATTTGAAGCGCTACAGTTCAGAGATCTGGATCTCACCCTCCCCACAAAACGACGAGAACAATGTATTCTTGTCCTACCTTCGTCTCTTAAGGTGAAGCGGCCCATTTGAGGGAAGTCTTTGAAGGTCTCGAGGCAGATCGTTCCTGCCGTCCGTAAACGGGCAATGCAAACTTGATCTTGTTTGACAAAACGGGGCCGTGTTTTGCTTTTCTCTCCTGATTTCTTGTCTACCAGACAGATTAAGGCCTGCGGGAGGAAAAGAAACACCGTGTAGGTCGCACACTCATTTCGCAAACAGAACTCTACGTTCCATTTTGGGAGCGCGGGGCGCATGCGCGCACCCGAAAATGAACTTCTGATTTCAGCTACTGAATCTCCGGTTTCAGCCAGTTACTCTTCCGGGTGTCTGGTGCGCACGCAACGATCAGCTGGCCAGCGCACATGCTCACACCGAAAAATGGAAGACCAGCTAAAAGATCCTATAGTTTCCAGCACTTCCACATGCAAAAAGGGCAGCTGATCATCGCGTGCGCACCAGGAACTCAGAAGAGGAACGGGTGTCAGGCGACATGGCTCCACGTGTCACTTTGGGCACTCGTGCCATAGGTTCGCCATCACGGCTCTAGTGGAAAACAAATGAAGAAACAAATAAACAAATTGGAAAAAAAAAACCCCCAGAGGTACACCTGTCCTTTGCTCATCTCCTTGTGGAATGAGCTACCTCCTGGAATACGACTGATCCCGGACCTCTGCACTTTTCGTAAGGCCCTGAAGACTTATTTATCCCACCAAGCCGGCCTAGCCTAAATGGTTTTTTTTTTTATTGAAAAAGTTTTACAAACACAAATTTTTTTCCCCCACTTCCCCCCCCTCCAACCCTCCCCTCCCCTCCCACGACTTCCCAAGGTGAAATCCAAATCATACCATATCATATAGTACCCTCCTACAACTCAAACCCCTGTCTACACTATAAATTTCTACATAACATTCAACTGAAAGCTATCTGATACTTCCTTGTTTGATATTTGTTCTGCACGTAATCTATCCATTTCTTCCATTCCCCCATATAAGTTTCTTGAGTCCGGTCTTTTAAGTATGCTGATATCTTCGCCATTTCTGCAAAACTAGCCTAAATGGTTTTTTAATGGGAACTTTTAAATTTTAGAAACTTGGAGTTTTAAATTGGGTGGCCGTTGATTTAATCTATTTTAGCTTTATTGACTTTTGTATTATATGTATTTTAAATTTGGCTGTTCACTGCCCTGAGTCCCGTTGGGAGAAGGGTGGTATACAAATCAAATCAAATCAAATCAAATCAAATCAAAAAATAAATTAATTAATTAAAATCTCAAAGAAACCAAGGGTCCAAATGGAAAAACTTGAATAGAAAATCCCCTCTCTTTCAAAAGTAAATCTCCTCTGGGCCTTTTTGCCCGAAACATTCAAGGTGGTGAAAAGATAACTTGGGAATATTTTTTTTTTAAAAAAGCCAATTAATATGAACATTGTGGTCAAGTCAGTTTTAAATCTCAGAGGGATCTAGGAGTCCTAGCGGACAACCATTTCTGTAGTCTTCCGTTCTGGAGCAGAATCGAAGAAGCTTCTTGGAGGAGAAGCAAAACATCTTCAAGGAAAAACAAAAGTCCAGTTGCCTTTTGGAAAAGCACCTTTGGGAAAAGCTGGGCTAAACTTGCCTTTTCCCCTCTGGACTATTTTTTTTTTAAACCTAAGACATTTTACCCTAAAAGAGACCAGTTAATAGCCCCTTTGCTGCTTTTGCCACAAGCGAGTATTTATCGATCCTCAAAACAAAGATAAATTTGCACTTACTGTAATCTCGACTTCTTCAATGCAGGTATGAATATGGAGCACCGCATTGTAACCTGGGCAGATGATGGATTTGTGTTCAATGATCACTATCTGTAATCAAAGAAGAGGCCAGTTAAATCAACTTTATCAATTTCAGTAATATTTAGTCTAAATTGGGCGGTGGTTCAATGGTTAAGACCCTGGGCTTGTCAGATGGAAAGCTGGAAGTTCGAGACCCAAGCGCCATGCGATGGGATGAGCTCCTGTCCTCGGCCCAACCTAGCCGTTCAAAAGCAGGCAATTGCGAGTAGATAAATAAGTACCAACTGTCTCTGACCCAGCTCTCCAAACATAACAAACTCTCTGAAGTTAACTCAAAGAATACTTTATTAGGAGCGCAAGCAGTCAAGGCAAAAAGTTTCTCTCTCAACGCAGGCTAACAAGTCTATCCAGCCGGAAGATGAATAGTTGTCTGCCACATCTATTCATCTCCGCCCCCTGCCTTTTATCTCCAGAGCTAGAGTGGGGCTTTGCTAGCAGCGGTAGCTCTTCCGTCCCAAGGACCGGCCCATAGATTCCTACTGCCTCCTCTACCTTCTGCGCATCAGGCACTGGACCCAGCCACCTCCAGACCTGGGGGCTGTAGACTCTCTATCTGAGGGGCTGACGGATGGCCCAGGCTCCGCTTCGGTCTCTCTCTCTCTCTGACAGCTCCACTCCCTCTTCCCCCTCGGAGCTCTCAGGTTGCCTTGAAGCTGACCCTGACACCCACGCCTCCTCCTCATCTGATTCGGCTGATGGAGGGGCCAGCAGCCAACAGGCCACAACCCCAGCGCTCTGTGACATCATGCTGATCACATGACCGTGGGAATGTCTTTGGACAGTGCTGGCTCAATGGCCTTGAAACGGAGATGAGCACCGTTCCCTAGAGTCGGGAACGAGTATTCCAAATTAAGAGAGCAGACCTTCTTCGGGAGGCATACCTGAGCATCAAACGTACGTCCAGAATGACATAGGTTATTAAGATCACAGAGTATAAAGCCCGGGAGAATTTCCTCCTCTTCGATTCCTTTCAGTCGGATCTTCAAATTTTCACCTGGAGCTACGGATTCGGTCTCTACGTCGTCGGAAAGGATTCCAAGGACTTCCACGTTGTGCTGAAAAAAAAAAAAAGAAAGAAATTAAGGCGGTCAAAGGCATGAAATGTCGCACATGCTTAACAATATTTTAGGGTCGTGCAAAAGGCTGTGATGTTACCTGCCAGTTACATAATGGGAAATTTTGGTGGAACAGCGGACTAAAGTGCTGTTAAAGTAGCACTTAGCTG
Organism: Masticophis lateralis; assembly: GCA_030761175.1. Classification (NCBI taxonomy): domain Eukaryota; kingdom Metazoa; phylum Chordata; class Lepidosauria; order Squamata; family Colubridae; genus Masticophis; species Masticophis lateralis. The sequence goes on from JAUDYJ010000013.1 coordinate 8,562,439, forward strand.
CCAGCTCCCTGCAATTATTGCAAGTTCAAATCTCACCAGGCTCAAGGTTGACTCAGCCTTCCATCCTTTCAAGGTAAGTAAAATGAGGACCCGGATTGTGGGGGCAATAAGCTGACTTTGTATAAAAAAGAACACCGCTTGGGGGGGCCGAAAGCCCTACTAAGCAGGTATATACAAAAGTATGATGGCTATTGCTTAACGCATTGTAAGCCGCCCTGAGTCTCCGGAGAAGGGCGGCAAATAAATCGAACCAATAAATAAATAAATATAAATCGAACCAATAATTTTTTTTCCAGATGCCATGAAATAACAGCATTTTTTAAAGGTCATCTTGCTTTTTGGGTTTACAATTGCAACATGGCTTGCCAAATAAATATTTCTACACATCAAGCCTATTCATCTGTCTTATTTTAACTCGGTACGTTCAAGAAAGGCCATAGAAGAGAATATTTGTAGCTCAGGATTGAATGGTGGGGTTCTTAAGTGCTCTCTGAACTTGATTGTTTTCTTGTAGACGTTTCATTACCCAAGTAGATAACATCATCAGTGCTAGGTAGTACTAATGTTATCTAGATGATGATTACTTAGCACTGATAGTGTTACCTATGCTACATTCATTTCTGGAATTGGGTGGCATATAAATTTAATTAAGTTATCCTCATCATCTTGATATTTTACTTGCTGTCACTTTATTACTCCAGAAATAACATCTGGAGATCCTTTCTTAAGGAGTTACAACCAACTAAATATGTATTTTTTTTTAACGTGGAATTTTTTTTTGTTTTGTTCTTTTCTTAAGGAAATCACAGCCAATATGTTTTTTCTTTTGGCAAGAAAGTTTATCAATAGAGGAAAACATTCCTTTTTAAGACACACACACGAAATATATTATAGTATTTTGAATTGAAAAGAAAAACCCTTCGGGTGGGGGAAGAGAAATGTTCCTCTTTTTGCTCTGAGCCTTGCTGGACCCTCTGATGTTGGGATTGCCCCGATGAAATCAGGTAGGATTGCTTTGGTCTTCAATCTTTTGAAAACTAGGACCCCAACATGGCCCGAAGCCAGAGAGACAACCCTCATTACCGGTTATTTATAACTTCTGAAAGCACATCCCAATCCACTAAAATTTGAGAACTGGTGGGAAGCCAAAATGAAGTTGCGAAATGAAGTCCCTTGCTTGAAGGCAAACATTCTGAGAAGTATTTGTTTTGAAGGCAAGAATCAGGGCAGAAAGAATGCCTGGCAGGAGCAGAGAGCTAGCATATTTTTTGGAGTATAAGACGCACATTCCCCCCCCCGCCCCAAAAGAGGGTCATAAGTGTGAAAAGCGGTCATAAGCCACTTTTTTCAGCGTGGTTGTAACTTCAAATGGTCACTAAACGAACGGTTGTAAGTCGAGGACTCCCTATATAAGGGAAAAAATGGATTTTCTCAAATATGAGAAATGAGATTGCATTTTTATCAAGGTGAATTTATGCAACCTATCCCATTATCTCCTGAAAATAGTGAGAAACCATCTTCGGTCCGAGTTCTTTTTGCATTAAATAGCCCAAAATTAGGCAGGGTTCCTAGCTCTAAAAAGTTTGCCCGTCTCCAGTGTATAATATACTGAAGATCACATTGGCTTTGCTTCCCTGCCAATTATTCGGAGAGGCATGATATTTATGCAACTGTGTGTGAAATTCGAACCGCCTTTCTGGAAAATTTCCGGGAAGGGTAAAATGCCAGGGGAACATCTGCTGGAGGTTTTGATGACCCAAACTCTGTCCTTGGTGAGCAAGCATTTTTAAGAGTGCAAAAGCAGATGGTGAAGGAAGTTAACCCTCACATATTTCTCAGTTAAAATTCAGCAAAGGGAAAGCGCCAGTGCAAGTCCTAACCCACATCAGAAATTCCCTTTTTTCCCCAAACAATCTTTTTGGAAATATTCAAAGTAATATGTATGTACTTTTTAAGACCCCAGCTCTTATTTCATTTCTGAGCTTTAAAAAGATCCATGCCCAGTTTCTTCTGAATCCTACCTCTTTACGGTAATTTCTATTCAAATAAAGAGCCTGGATAGCTCTGCAGACTAAGCACCGTAATTAGCATCCAGCTGTCTGCAATTACACCAGTTCGAATCTCACCAGGCTCAAGGTTGACCCAGCCTTCCATCCTTTCTAAGGTAGGTCAAATGAGGACCCAGATTGTGGGGGCAATAAGCTGACTTTGTATAAAATATACAAAAGTATGAAGGCTATTGCTTAACACATTGTAAGCCGCCCTGAGTCTCCGGAGAAAGGGCGGCATATAAATCAAATTTTTTAAAAAATGTTGCTTACTTCTGCACAGGTCTATGCATTTGGGAGCTGCTAATACTGTATCCCTATATTTATAGTTTCTTTGTGTGAAAGCTGCGTCATGAAACCTTGAAAAAGCTGCACATATAAATATGCTGCATTCTAGCAACTTCCATTATTTTCTGCCTCATTCAAGCTTCTATTTCTGGAATATCTGCCCACCTGCGAGTGGTTTGGCCAAGAACTGCTTTTCATCTCTACCTCCTGCTTGAGTGCAGAGATTCAAGGATACTGCAGAGTACAGGACGGGCTCAAATCTTAAATGCCAACCACTGTGGGACATTTGAGGAGAAGGCAACAATCCAAATGAGCGACAACCTCATTGTTAAAACAATTGCTGTGGGAAATGGGAGGCCCCAGAATGCAGTACTGTAATGGGAGTATCAATTTACTTTCTTTTCTTAAAACTAAAGGGGCAGTCACATACTTTTACGGGAAAGAGGAAGAAAAGAAACGCTGCATATCAGACTTTGAGCTAATAATGACATCTGGTTTTCAGCTCACTTGATATTCCCTGCAAAATTCCATCTTCCGTTTTGCCAGTCGTGACTGGTACCTATTAGCTGCTGTTATACAGCAGCAGTCTAAATTTAAAGAATCCCTTTAACTAAACCAGGGGTGTCCAACTGACCGAGGAATTCTGGGAGTTGAAGTCCCCAAGTCTTACAAGTTATCAAAGTTGGGAAACCCTGTGTTCTTACCTAGGCTTCCCCAGCAGCATGAAGCCGAGTCTTCATCCCAATAAACCCCTTTTATTTAATTTACAGTGAATTCCTCTCCAGCAAAGTCTTTCCTCTCCCACAGTCTTTCAAGATAGTTCACAATTACTGACCTTTATCAGGCTTGGAGAGTGGCCAGGCCTATATATAGTAATGAACTAACTGTCTCCTGCAAACTCCACTCCCCTTTTGCTCCTCTTTTATTCCCTCTGGGAGGAGCCCTTCATTGTCCACCTGTGGCCTTCCTCCCAAGTCGACCCTTGTTCTTCAGCTGTTCCCTTCATCTGGCAATTCTCGGCATGCGCACACTAGGAACAGGCTTCAGCTGTTCATCTGCCTCATTGATGTCTGATTCCGAAGGCAGCTGATAACTGGCATACGGCCCTGGCCCCCTCTCTGCCTCCGACGCAGAGCCCTCATCAGAGCCTTCCCCAGACTCCAGGACTGGCCCATGTTCCTCCCCAATCTCCTCACTGTCCGAATCTGCTGCCAGATCCGCTAGCGGGCCACAACACCCTGGTTCAATTCTGCGAGTTGACATCCCCAAGTTTTAAAATTGCCAAGGCTGGACACTCCAGAAATAAACATTTGCTAGATTTGAAAAGAGGCTGAAAGAGAAAACACGTCTACCTTGTTTGGCATCATCACGAGCTGCTGTCCTTTGCAAATAGACCCTGATTCCAGCTTTCCCAACACCACCGTGCCCATATCCTTCAAGTGGGGGAAGGAAGAGAATGAGAAAACGACAACCAGGTTAAGAGAATATGGTTAAAACGGGGTCCAATTCCCTTATCAAGAGTTAACTTGGCTGTGCCATGTGACTGGCCCCCCTAAAGCAACAGTTGTATACTTTCCAGGTTAAGTTGCATAATTGCCACTACTATGTCCATGTTGGAAGGGTACCTTATATCGATCAACATAAATATAAATATACCTCGTATTTATTTAGTTGCGTACCTTATATTTATCAACAATTGGCAGCCTGATTGGTCCATCAATTGATCGGTTGAAGTTTGGCAAGTTATCCAGATAGGGAATAAATGGTAGCCCACTGGGGGAGAGAAAAAAAAAAAAAGAGGAATACAGGATCAAAACCTATGGAAAATTTTTGATTATGGACAAAATTTCCATGCATGATGCAACTAACATTTAAACACAGCAAGATTCTTTGTGAGAGATAATCAAGTCAAGATTATCAAGTCTCAGTTTCAAAGCTGAAGAGCCAGCGCTGTCCAAAGATGTCTCCATGGTCATGTGGCCGGGATGACTCAAGGCCAAAAGTGCACAGAAAGCTGTTCCCTTCCCACCAAAGGTGGTCCCTATTTTTCTACTTGCATTTTTTTTACGTGCTTTCGAACTGCTAGGTTGGCAGAAGCTGGGACAAGTCACGGGAGCTCACCCTGTTACGCAGCACTAGGGATTCGAACCGCTGACCTTTTGATGGACAAACTCAGCCACTGAGCCACCGCGTCCCTCATCTTAAAGTTACCAAGAAAAACACTTCCTTAGGGCATCGGGGGTGCTTCCCTATACTAGCCTGATTTAGGCTGAATTTGCTTAACAGAATAAAACCTACAAGGTTGTCTGCTTGTGTCAAGATATGCTCTGAACTGGAGATAGCAGAATGCCTGGAAGACTGAAGCACAAAGTGAATTGGTTTCCTTTCCATATGCAATCTGTCAGCCTCAAAAAGAAAAAAAAAATAGAGGTTTGCTTTTGGCTTTGGAGATGAAAGGTACCGTTAATAGATTAATGAATAGAGAGAATCACTTGTTTCTTTGCCATCCGACAAAGGCAGATCCTTAAAGTCCCCGGTTTAGCCAACTGTTAGTGATGCCATTGTTAGCAATACAACCTGGGAGAAAGACAAATTATTTTCAGATCCCTGAACCTAGAGTGACTGTTTGACTGTTTCTATTTACATGAGTTTTGTTTCAAGACTTTTTTGATTTGGTCATTGTGCTCAATGGTGGCCTAGAGGAGATGCTTGCCTCATAATCAGGAGGCTCTGAGTTCGATCCTAGGCAGTGGAAGATGTTTCTCTATTTGGGTTCAAAAAGTAAAATATCTGCTGCAAACTTTGCGTAGGAGTCAGGAAGGGCATCCGGCCAGTAAATGCTCAGCTCCATTCAGTCGCTCTTACTCCACCGCGTCTCACTCCAAAAGGAGTGATACAAGGAACTACAGGTTCGTAGGGAAAAAAAAAAATATTGTGGCAATGCAGGGACCCCATTCAATGAGATACCTACATATACCAAGGACAGAAGTCAGATGGCTCCTTGAGATTCGCTCCAGTCAATCCCGAGCAGGGCATGAAGTGAATGTCCTTTTTGGGGTTGAACCCCACTTTCTTCAAGAATGGCACCAGTTTTTCTTTACATTCTTCATACCTGAAAAGTCAGCCGCAGGGGAGAAAAAAAAATATTAGATGTTGAGAGGAGCCATGAAGCCACATTGTCACAAGATGTTGGGTAGTGCTTCCCCAAAAAGCACAAAGCAGAATCCTGGTCCCGACAAAACCCCTTTTATTAAACCAACAGTTGAATTCCTCTCATTCACCTTCAGCAAAGTCTTTCAAGGGAGAATTTAGTGTCACAGACCTTATCTGGCTTGGCTAGGCCGATATCTTCAAAACTTGGCCAGGAGTCTCAGAGAGTCACAAACCAATTAACGGAACTAATTGTCTCCTGCAAACTCCACTCCCTTTTCGCTGCTCTTTTATTCCCTCTGGGAGAGGCCCTTCATTGTCCACCTGTGGTCTTACTCCCAAGTCGACCCTTGTTCTTTAGCTGTTCCCTTCGTCTGGCAACTCTGCGCATGAGCACACTGGGAACAGGCTCCAGCTGTTCATCTGCTTCGCTGATGTCTGACTGCAAAGACAGCTGATAACTGTCATACGGCCCTGGTCCCCTCTCTGTCTCCGATGCAGAACCCTCCTCAGAGCCTTTCCCAGACTCCAGGACTGGCCCAGGTTCATCCCCAACCTCTCCTCACTGTCCAAATCTGCTACCAGATCCACTGGCTACTGGCGGACCACATCAATTCAGAATTAGAGCATTTGGTGGTTCAATGTTGTGAGTCTCACAATGACATCATCTACATCAGGGGTTTCCAATCTTTTCTTCAACACAGACCTCCTTTAATACCTTTTGTGACCGCGGACCCCTAAGACTTAAGATTTAAATCATAACATTTCTTCGCGGATCCCGTGACACAGTGGCCTCCCAGTGGTCCGCGGGCCACAAGCTGAGAACCACTGATTATCATCACCACCACCACCATCGTTCACGACACATCTCAAAATATATTTGAGATGCAGGTAGTCCTCAATTTACAACTACAATTAGGACAAGAATTCCGGTGGCCGCAAATGGTGCCTGAATTGTGATCAGGTTTGCTCAAGGATGCTGCGACAGTTGCAAGAGTGAGGACAGATTGGAAACCTTTATTCAATGCTGTTGTAACTTTGAGTGGTCACTAAACAAATGGTTGTAAATCGAGGACTATCTGCATACCAGAGCTGAACTCAGAGGTTAAGTCAAATTCATCCTGATTACCCTGTTTCCCCGAAAATAAATCCTAGTATGATTTTTCAGGATGCTCGTAATATAAGCCCTACCCCCAAAATAAGTTAAGATTGTCAGCCAGATGTGTGCATTTAGTACCATATTTCCCCCAAAATAAGACCTAACCAGTAAATAAGCCTTAATGCATCTTTTGGAGCAAAAATTAATATGAGACACGGTCTTATTTTCGGTAAAACACAATAGTTGAAAAGGTTTTTTGAAACCAGCATACACTTTTATACATATTTGCCTTCATTAGGGTAGTTACACTGGATCTTTGGACCTTATTCATCAAAGCTGTACGAGCCCAGATCCATTTTCTACAAGTGCCAGCCAAATGCTAGCTACTCCGACTTCGGCACACAAAACTAAACACAAAAGACTTGCCTTTCGTTGCTCCAGTTCACAGTTGGGTCATCCATTTTGTTAATGAGAACTATTAAGTGTTTTACACCCGCTGTTTTTGCTAGCATGGCGTGCTCCCTTGTCTGCCCACCTTTCTCGAAACCTGTTTCAAATTCTCCTTTTCTCGCAGAGATTACCTGATTGAAAGAAGGAGTCCAGTTAAAGAATTGGAGGGTTTGGCTACAATGCAATCTGGTTTGCCTCTGGGCAGGAGGAGGATTACCAGGCAGGTTTCAAACTAAAAGGCTTTGCTTTAATGTTTTATGCTGAGAATCCTGACAAGCCCAGAGGTGCCGGTCTGAGCAGTTTTTGTCACTGCTCCCATTCACAATCTCCATCTCCTTAACAGATACATGGTGAGGTTAAAAACTGTCCATTCAAACGTATCTTTTATAGCGTGCTGTGGCACAACGATTAAATAGCCATTTTTATAATTTTATTTCTGGAGTTAACAGACAATGACAATAGACTAAAAAAAACCCCCAACAAATTGAAAAACATACAGGGCAAAACTCTACATCATCAGTCTGAAGGAAAAATATTAATACATAGGTAGCCTCAGCTTTTCACTTGTTGGTAACTTGAGACCATGCTGAAAAACACGGCTTTGTTTTCTTATTTCTACATAAGTAGAAATAAGGACATAAGTAGAAATAAGTATAAGGACTTTTCAAAGATTGATAAGAGAATGGTAGCTCAGCAGACTAAAAGCATTGTGATTAACACCAGCTGTCTGCAATTACTGTAAATTCGAATCTCACCAGGCTCAAGGTTGACTCAGCCTTCCATCCTTTCTAAGGTAGGTAAATTGAGGACCCAGTTTGTGGGGGCAATAAGCTGACTTTGTATAAATATACAAAAGTATGAAGGCTATTGCTTAACGCATTGTAAGCCGCCCTGAGTCTCCAGAGAAGGGCAGCATATAAATCAAATTTTTTTAAAAAGTACACATTTTTATTATATGTTTTTAATCTGCCTTAGTGTTAATTTTTCAGAGAGCGCTTATCACCTATTGGGCGATTTTAAAATAAAGAACGTAACTATGCAAAGAAATGCAGATGAATTAAAAGAGTTTTCCAATCGATCCGTACACAAGAAAGGCTCTTACCAATACAGCTAAATCAGCTTGAGAAGCACCGCCTATCATATTTGGAACAAAGCTCTTATGCCCTGGGGCATCTAAAATTGTGAAATGTTTCTTTTCTGTTTCGAAATAGGCACGGCCTACTTCCACTGTTTTCCCTTTGTCCCGTTCTTCTTGGTTTGTGTCTAAGGCCCAAGAGAGATACCTATAAAAAAAAAATAAGAAGGGAAATAGCTGTTATAAAACTAATTGTTCTCGGGTTAATTTATAATAGATGCTACTCTAAAACTTCTCTGAACATTCTCAGCCTTTCCAATAACTAAGTTAAATGCTTCTACACCAGGGGTATCCAACCTTGGGAACTTTTTAAAGACCTGGGGACTTCAATTCCCAGAATTCACCAGCCACCCAGCTGGCTAGGGAATTCTGAGAGTTGAAGTCCACAAGTCTTAAAGTTGCCAAAGTTAGACACTTAATTCTACGCAGTTGTGGATTTTGTTTTGGGCTGTCCAACCTTGGCATCTTTTTAGAGGGGTCCAATCTTGGCAACTTTTTAAAAACCTGGGGACTTCAATTCCCAGAATTCCCCAGCCAGCTTGCCCACAAGTTTTAGTTTGCTCACAAGTCTTAGTTGCCAAAGTTGGACACTTGTCCTATGCAGTTGTGGATTTTGTTTTGGGCTCTGGCATGTGACTCAGGGAATGGGATGCAGGGGATTATCTGAAGGCAGGAGGGTGAAACAAGTCAAGATGGTGGCCACAACCATGTGATTGAAGCCGTACCCCCTTGGTATACATCTGTTATGAATGGCTTATTCTCTCAGAATAACTTATTCTATTGACTTATAAAACAATGTCTATTCTTTATTGGGTGTTTGCCAACTCACTGTCTCCTCCCGGTGGCAAAGAGACTTTCTTAGCTCCTAAGGACTTAGCAGAAGAGCTAATTTTCTTCCTCTTCCTAGTGGATGGACCCAGAAGATTATAAATCAAATTTGTAATTAAGTAAGCAAGAACCTAAATTGAAAATTATTTGTAATGACATTATACCAACACAGGGGGATTCCTCGAGCAGGCAGGGTGCGTGTTTTGGATTACAGTTTTTAATTGGCATTACATCCATTCCTTGGGCAGACAATGCTCAAAGAGTCAGAAATGTAATTCAGTGATTCTCAACCTTAAGAGGCGTGGACTGCAACTCCCAGAATTCCCCAGAGAGTATGCTGAGTACCCATGCCGCCCATTCATTTCTGCTCCCCCTTTTCCAGCTAGCTCCATAACTGAACAACCTAGAACAGTGATGGCTAACTTTTTTCTCGTGTGCCAAAATTGCACGTGCGTGCCGGCACCCATAATGCCACGTGGGCCCCCTGCACATACACACGCAACCCCTGCTCCCCCGAGCATGCAGGCGAGACCCCCGCTCCCCCCGTGCAAACAAGCGCGACCCCCCATTTTTGGCCTAGCAGTCCTTCCTGCAGCCTGCTGGGCCCAAAAACAGGCCGTGGGAGGGGGCGTTGCTCCCTCTCTTGCATGCGACCCCTGCCCCCATATGTATGCACACGCGTCTCCCGCATGTGCCCTGCCCCTGCGCATGCTCAGTGCAGCTGAGCTGGGTGAAGGCTTATGTGCCTATGGCATGCGTACCAGCTGTACGCATGCCATAGTTTTGCCATCACAGACCTAGAAGTTGCATTTAGCCTGCTGCATCTCTTTTCCAGAAGCCCTAATTTTCATCTTGATGTACGACTTCTCTTGTCTTCTGAAGTGAGCGAGCTAGGCTCCGGTTCAAAGACTTCAGGGATTGAGAAAGTTAGGTCAAGCACATCTGGAGGGCGTGAGGTTATCATCGTTTAAAGGGGATTAAAATTTTAAAACGTAGGCTTCGTACCAGGTTTCTCTGTTTTTTTCTTTAGCTTCTCTTTCGTATTTTTCAAGCGTTCTTTTATCAACCATGCCTGTCAAATACCTGCAAGGAATTCAGTGCATGAGATATGAAGAAAAAACACATGTAGAAAGCAGTTTCAGTAGAGTTGAAGTTTTTTTTTAAAAAGTACAGGTTTCCTTGACTTACGACCACTCACTTAGTGAACGTGTGAGGTTATGATGGACCCCGCCCCAACAGGCCCTTATAACCCAGTTCCCACATTCCAATGGCCGGCTCTGATGTCACATGACCAAATTTTGAGCATTCAGCAACCTGCCTGCATGTTGTACCATATGCAATGCCCCATGGTCACGTAACCACAGTTTAAAACAGGTTTGTTTTACGACTGTAGCATTTGCTATATGACCACGGTGTTCATTTAACGGCCACCACGAAAAGGTGGTAAAATCAGGTTGGTCAGATGGGTGACCCACTTTTCAACCGTCACAACTTATGACCGTTAACGGGCAGGCTCCATTATGCTTGTTTGTTAAGTCGAAGACTAGGGAATGAAATGGCCCGAATTGAAACTGGACCCCATTCGGCCAGTCGATAATTTCAAGAATACGCAGCTGCATTTAAAGTTAAGGGTCTTTTTTTTTTTTTTTTTCCAAAAAATTTCGCTCAGAACAAATTGGGAAGATCAAGAGGTGGCACATTACAAAAGTGGAGGGAACAGCAATAATGCCTAACTATTTTTTTAACAAGCTCTCAGAAAAATGGAAACTTATTTTATAATAAAAGTGCTTCGGATGATCAACTGCAGTATTCTTTGATTATAATTATACCTTTTGATTCAGACTAAATGGTCAATTTTAAGGAAGCTTAAGATGACTGAATGGAGTATGTATTGAGGGGGGGGAATTACTTACATAATTTGCCCTCCAATTGTTGATTTCCCAGCATCTAAAAAGAAAAAAAAGACAAAAGATGTTTAACATTAGTTCTTCATGAGCAGCTAAACTGATTTTTTTTTGTAAAGGACTTGATTTTCCCATCAGCATATGCTTTTGTCCTATATAATCACAGAGGGATAATAATTTAGGATGGATTTTTTTCTCTCTGAAGAAACATCTTGTTCGGATTACATATTTGGGAAATCTCTGCACCGATTGTACTACAATTGGTGTGTAAGCCATTTTCTATCTATCGATGTGGTCTACCCATTTATGTGAACACTTATGTTAAAAACAAGTTGATGGCACATAATCAATCAAACAAACCAGTTTGTTTGAATTTTTCTTTAAAATTTAAACTGTGAAAAAGCAAAACATATTCTATTCAATTACAGGCATGCCACCTCTGGCTCAACAGATGTTCCTGACCTAGAACTCCCTGCACCCTCAGCCAGCAGGAGGGATGCTGGGAAATTGCATTTCAACATCTGAAAGTTGCACACTTCCTTACTGCAAGCCTTTAATATACCTAGAGATGCAAAGAATCAGGACCAAATGTTAGGTTGCGGCTCAAAGATTTATTGCTTAAGCCAGGGGTGTCAAATTCGATTTCATTGAGGGCTGCATGTGTTTGACCTTGGGGAGGTGGGCGTGGCCAGGTCAACGTCACTCAAGTCAGGAGCGCCTATGGTGGCCTGGACAGTCTTCAAACAAAAACAGAGCTCAGCTGAGCTCTGTTTTCACTGGCAGAGGACTGCAGGAGGCCATCGTAGCCTAAAATGGAGCTCGGGAGGGCCGAACTCCGTTTTCGCTGGCAGAGGTACCACGGGCTGGTCCTTCACTGTTTCCACGGCGGCCCTGCGGGCCAGATCTAAGCACCCCGCAGCCAAATGTGACCCGTGGGCCTTGAGTTTGACACCGCTGGCTTAAGCCCATACACAAGAATCTAGACAACTAAAGTTCAATACTAAATTGATGCCACAGAAGGCTCAAGAGAATTCAAAAGGGGTTGGACTTGGGCTGTTTGTGGCATTGTAACTACTCTAAACTGATGACATGCTTAACTCCGCCCCTTGTTCTGCTTGCTTTTCTCCTATAGTAAATTAGAGAGCCATGGAGGACCAGAAGGTAACAATGCCTCAATATTGGCTTCAAAGTCATCTCTGGAGCTTTCTAGAGCAACTTACCTACATGTCCAATGAACACCACATTCACGTGTTCCTTCTTGGGAGCACCAGGGGGAGCCACCATGGATTTGGGTTTTGGCATCTCCTCCTCTTCCTCCATCATTTCCTGGGTGCTCTCTTCAATGGGCCCTGCGTCACCGGAAGGGCCACTTGCTAATTCGGGTTCAATGATTTCTTCTTTGTGGTCCCACGATTCCTCGGGGGACATTTCCGTTTCTCCATTTTCTACTAGAATGGAATAAATAGTTACTTGAAGGAGAGAAGGGCTTTTCAGTGGCTTTTCTGGGAAGGGGTGGGGAGGAGAGGAGAAGGCTTAGCAAGACTACACAGCGGTTGCCTGTTTTTTAAGTTCCAGTTTTTATTTATTTTCCTCTGTCCCAGAGTTTTGGGATACACATTTTAAAACTTCATTTTTACAGTAACCACTTGGAGTTTGATCGTAAATAAATAATGTAAAGCAAGCTACTATTCATAAGATTTGGTTATTTTAAGACAGAAGCCCTTTTCTCAACTATAGCGGTAGGAATGCTGAAAACAACCTCCAGACCATAAAGTTTTAGTAGAGTAAACAGTGTGTTGGAATTCACTAATGGAACTGTTTGTGAGAGCTACTGAATGCTAGTCATCTTTTCTTATTCTTTCTCTGCTCATTTTCCTATGAAAACCTAAAATACAGGTTGCATCAATTTGGGGATTAAAATCTAGCTACCGCCACAATCTTTCTTCTTTTTTCTCTCCAAGTTTTTTATATTTTTAAATTTTTTTTAATAAAAATGTCAAATCAATGTGTGGTACCTGGGCACCATACATTCCAATACAAATGATATTGATCAGATTAAACATAATTAATAATTGTATAAAAAAGAACACCGCGGGAGGGGGGGGGGAAAGCCCTACTAAGCAGGTATATACAAAAGTATGAAGGCTATTGCTTAACGCATTGTAAGCCGCCCTGAGTCTCCAGAGAAGGGTGGCATATAAATCGAGCTAATAAATAAATAAATTAATAAATAAATAACATTCAATCAATTTATGTATTTCTAATAACAATACACATCTATGTGAGGTTGCAGTCTATTATTCAATTATTCCACATTTTCTCATTCTTACTTTCATTTTATAAAATAAAAGTGTATCCATTAATATTCCCCTTATTTCTATCACTTATTCTAACTTTTAATCATCACCCTTTATTACAAAACTTTTTCTCTCTTTCCTGTCTAACTTCTAATCATATCACCTGCCTAAAGAAAAAAAAAAATAGAGACGGAGAGGGGTAGAAATAACTCAATACAGCAACAACAACAGAAAGGAAATGGACAACATCCATCCATCATCTCTTGCCCGCTTCAATACTGTAATTGCCATGCCTTTTTTTTGACTTGCCTCCCAAATTCCTTTCTTAAATCACCGTCTATGTCTATTTTTTGGATATCCAATCTAAGTATCTTTCTTGATGGGATAGTTGACAGCTTCCATAATGCTTAGCTAGAAGAATACTAAGCTGGAAAAGGCTGACAAAGGGAGGGTTATTTGTCCTTCCATGATTTGAAACAGATTTATTAAACAAATATAAACGCAGTCCTGGATCTCACTCAAAGGTCAGGAAAGTGACTCTACTTGGGGATATCCTGATCTCAGCATTGCTTCCTCCACATGGCTCCTGAAATTACCGATCATCTTCTCGGCCTTTGGCACGGACATGCCCATAAATACACACACACACACACACAAACACACACACCCCAGCATGGCTTCTCTGGAATGGGAAAACCGGCTGTGGTTGGTACTGCTAAAGTGAACCTTTGCAGTTCTACTGCAAAGCATCTGGGACCCACCACTAATCAGGAAGCAACACACCATTCAGGCAGGCCTGCAAATGTACAGGTAGTCCTCGACTTACGACCACAACTGAGCCCCGAAGTTCTGTTGCCCCATTTCAGGACCTTCCTTGCCACCATTGTTAAGTGAATCACTGCCGTTGTTAAGTTAGTAACATGGTTGTTAAGTGAATCCGGCTTCCCCACGGACTTTGCTTGTCAGAAGGTCGCGACCTCGGGTCACGCAACTGTCATAAATCAGAGTCAGTTGCCAAGCGTCTTGAGTTTTGATCACGTGACCAAGTGGGACGCTGCCACGGTCGTAAGGGTGAAAAACGGTCGTAAGTCGCTTTTTTCAGGGCCATTGCAACTTCAAATGGTCACTGAATGAATGAATGAATGGTTGTAACTTGAGGACGACCTGTAACCATCCCGAGCTTTTAAATTGGCCAAGCGGTTCCACAAATCAGAGAGGATCGTAATAATAAAGAGACCAGTTAGGAAGAGATTCAAGGCAAAGGGCCCAGTTCAAGCTATGCTATGTGGTTTCTTACCAACAGCTTCGGAAATTTCCATACCAATGGCAACGTTTGACCCTGGAAGAATAGGAAGAAGCAGGTTAAAGGGGTTGCATCAGCTCAAGTCTTCCCAGTTCATATTCTTTTTGAGCACTGGACTAATCGTTATTTGCTCATTGCGCAGTCAGATGCTCAGATTGGATTTGGCATTGCTGCCCACCTCTCGAGTCCTTTCCAAGAGCCTGGGACGGACAAACGTGGAGGCTTGCTGTTGTTCCAGTTACACTCGCAGGATGTAAGCTGTGTGAAGCACAGCTGCCTTTCGCAATTGACTGATTGTCAACGCCAAGGGTGTTTCAAGTGCCGCTCCAATCGTTTTGGGATTGCACCCAAGGCTCCTATTACTATTGGCGATGTTATTTATTAAATGTATATGCCGCCCGTCTCACTGTCAAGCAACTCTGGGTGACTTACAACGTGACACACGGAACAAAGTAAAACATTAGATTAACAAAAATGAGCCAAGATAGGAACCAGTACACAACGGGGTGGGGAAGGTCAGAGCCAGGCTTTTGGGGCCCTTTTATAAGGCCAATAGGATGGGGGCAGGCCCCACCTAGGGGGCCATGATGTTCCAGATTGCTTCTAATTGTGTAAAGGCTCCACAAATTTGTTTCCTAACCCCAATAGCTGAGCTTTACATTCGTCAGACGTGGAAAAAAAAAGAAAAGGAAATGTTTTACCTTCACAAGACGGCAAGTCTTCTTGTGATGATTCTGCCGACGCCCCTTCAAAAAGAAAAATAAATAGTTGGTATAACTCCAGGGAAAATTGAAGAACAAAACTAGCCACTGTTCAGAAGGAAAAAACGAAGCTGGTGTGCTCTTCTCCTATTCTTTGAATATTCAGGACTCTGAACTCAGAGGCCAATTCAATCCTTACAAAGCATTTTTTTTTAAAAAAAATAAAATGTTATGCAGCCCATCTCACCTATAAGGTAAAGGTTCCCCTCACACGTATGTGCTAGTCGTTCCCGACTCTAGGGGGCATCTCCGTTTCAAAGCCGAAGAAGAGCCAGCACTGTTCGAAGACGTCTCCATGGTCATATGGCCGGCATGACTCAACACCAAAGGCGCATGGAACGCTGTTACCATCCCACCAAAGGTGGTCCCTATTTTTCTACTTGCATTTTTTACCTGCTTTCGAACTGCTAGGTTGGCAGAAGCTGGGACAAGTCACGGGAGCAGCTCACCCCATTAGGGGGCACTAGGGATTCAAACCGCTGAACTGATGACCTTTCGATCAACAAGCTCAGCATCTGAGCCACTGCATCCCAGGGTGGGGGGGGGGGGGTCGGGACACTATAAGGGATACTATAAGTCACCTATAAAGGCGGCTTACAGGTTATAAAACAGGTAAGAAAACAAAACACTGAAACATTAGTACTACTCAGATTAAGCTTTTGAAAATTATACTTAAACCAGAACTAAGGGATGGATGGGGATGAGGTCTTCTTACCCTGTCATTAACATAAAACCAGGCAATCTTACCCCGTAGCAGGAGGAGTAAACCAGACCATAACGTGGAGCCTGGTTCTCTAGATTTTGCTGAATTATACCTTCCAGCGGGCCTCAGAATTGGCTATATTGGTTAGGGCTGCAAGGGTGTTGCCGCTAAGTTACGCCTAAAGGCCATCGGTTCCCCAACTTGGTTCAAAGCATGAAATTAAACACATCCAAGGTCTTCCTTGTGCGTCTTTGAATAAAAGTTACATCAACTCTGATGTAAGATGTAAGAAGTGCGTGACATATTAGAAGCGGCCATGCTATAAGTAATTCTGTAAGCAGTTCTGTTTGTGACTATTGCACAACCGGACTGCAATAAATACTTAAATCTTTCCATTCTCTTTGCAGAGGAAATTTTTTTCTTTTGTACAAACACTGGACAATGTCCTACCAAGCTTGTAAAAAAAAAAAAAAGGATTTGCTTGCTCCATGTAAGATCAGCAAACAGACGAGAAAGCTTGAGTTTGAATTGAAGCTCTTCCTCCAGTTTCAGACCATCCAAGGATAATATTTCCTATTTATTTTCAGGATTTAATTAATGGACACGTATGTTCTTTATCGGTGATGGTGGACCTTTTTGGCACTCGGTGCCAAAAAGGAAGCGGGCAGGTGGGGCACCAAGTGCCGAAAAGAGAGCACTTCGTGCGCATGCTCGTCTGGATCGAGACCAGGAATAGGAGTTGCCCAGGGGCATGCATGCGCCTGAGAATGGACTTGTGGTTTCTTCAGGTTACTGCAGTGCATGCGCCCATGCCAATCGGCTGGCCGGCGCACATGCTCACACCAGAAAATGGAAGACCCAACTCTTCCAGTTTCTACCACTGATGCAAGCATACAGACCAGCTGATTTATTTATTTATTTATTTATTACATGTATTTTATATGCTGCCCTTCTCCCGAAGGACTCAGGGCGGCGAACACAAGTTAAGAAACATGTACAATAAAATCCCATTTTAAACCAAATAACTAATTAATAATAAATAATAAAACCCAGAATCAGAGTCAGCCTATTTGCTTGAACAGCCAAGTCTTCAGGTCCCGACGGAAGGAGCGGAGATCAGGAGCCGTTCCGGAGCTCGGGAGGTAACCGTGATTGTCGCGCATGCCAGAAACCTGGAAGAGGAACGGTTGACGCCACACATGCCAGGCGACATGGCTCCGCTTGCCCCTTCAGGCATATGTGGCATAGGTTTGCCATCACAGTTCTAAATAAATACAGGCAGCTATGGTGGGCTAAGACTCGGGGAGATCCAGATTCAAAACGCCAAGATGATGCTCAGCGGGTCACACACCATATCTCAGCCAAATCCATCTCACAAGCTTGTGAGGATAACACAAAGGGATCAAAGCACGTTACCTTCAGTGTTTATATCGATGCAACAAACAGAAGACAAGAACAATAGATGAAAACAAGTGTTCTAGCATGAAAATATAAGCCCCAACTGAGGAATACTGGTCAGAAGACCAGTGAGATTGCACACGGAACATGGAAATTTAGATCAGACTGCTGAGCGATATTGTTTCAGACATTAATTTGAAGCAGGGACTAGTACCGTGATGGTGAACCTGTGGCACGCAGAGCCATATCTATGGCACGTGAGCGTTGCCTTAGGTCAGCTCCAGCATGCATGCGCGTGCTGGCCAGTTGATTTTTGAGCCTTCCGGTAGCCCACCGGAAGTCAGGAAAACTGGCCATTACTGGCCTCCGGGGAAGAGGGGAAGGAGGTTTTTGCCCTCCCCAGGCTCCAAGAAAGCCTCTGGAGCCTGGGAAGGGCAAAAAAACGTGCCTACCGGGCCCACCGGTAATCCTTTTGCCATTGTGTGCCAAAAGCAGGGGAGTGTGTGTGTGTGTGTGTCGCGTGCACATGCACAGGGGGGCAGGGCTGGGGCACATTGAATTATGGGTGTGAGCTTACACGCACGTGACATCCCCCTCCCCGCACTCCCCCCGCTTTTGGCACACAGCAGCAAAAAGGTTAACCATCACTGGACTAGTACATCACTTAGGTGTTGTTTTTAAAGTTGTGCAACATGTTACTACAACTCGAGTGAGAATCTGATGTTTCAGAGAGGGTCATAAGATGTTCAAATGCAAATGGAATTTTTTTTTTTTTTTTGCTTTTCCTAGAGAAGGAAAAACCTGGTTATTTGGATCAGGTTTTTTAAAACCGCAATTCTGATTTTTTTTTTTTTAAAAGCAGGTTATTCCTTCTCAGCCCTAAGAAAAAGCCTTCTTAAAAATGTGGCCAACAAAACAGCTGGAATTTACCTATGCAATTGCCAGGAATTAAGACTGACTTGAAGGCAAAAGGAAAAACACAAAAATTCCAAAACCTTTCGAACAGGTTAGAGGTGGTTTTGGGAAAAAAAAAAAAGGCTGGGTTGAAATAGTTTTATAATAAAAGAGAATAAGTATAAGTGTATTAACTGAAGGACCAATACAAAACAAATGCTTCAAAAGACTAACTTACTTACATGTTGTTTGTTGTGTAAATGTGTTTTTATATGTGTTTTAATAAAGTTTATAAATTTTAAAATTTAAAGTCAAGATTCCCAAACCTGCCATTTTGGCTTAGTGGTTAAGGCACCGGGCTAGAAAGCAGGAGACTGTGGATTCAAGTTCCTCCTTAGCCATGACAACTGCCTGGATGACTTGGGGGGAAAATAGGAGGAAGAAGGAGCTATTGTAAACTTTGAATGGCCACTGAATAAATGGTTGTAAGTTGAGGACCATCCATAGTTGCCATCCTCAGAGACATTATGTAACCCCTATGTAAGTAACCTCCACTTATATAGGTATAGGCAGTTTTCAATAAGAGCCGGCGTATGTGTAACTTTCGGCTAGCAATTGGCTGGGTCTACATAGGGACATGGTGGCTTAGTGGCTTAGACGCTGAGCTTGTCGATCGAAAGGTCGGCAGTTCAGCGGTTCGAATCCCTAGTGCCGCGTAACGGGGTGAGCTCCCGTGACTTGTCCCAGCTTCTGCCAACCGAGCAGTTTGAAAGCATGTAAAAAAAAAGGCAAGTAGAAAAATAGGGACCACCTTTGGTGGGAAGGTCACTGCGTTCCGTGCGCCTTCGGCATTGAGTCATGCCGGCCACATGACCATGGAGACGTCTTCGGACTGCGCTGGCTCTTCGGCTTTGAAATGGAGATGAGCATTGCCCCGTAGAGTTGGGAATAACTAGCACATATGTGCGAGGGGAATCTTTATCTTTACCTTTACATAGAGAGATTCTCTCCTAATTTTAGGAATCATAGCTCTGAAAAAGTTACCTTATTCTTTATTCTCCTATTTATGCCTTTTTCTTGGAATGCAGAAACCAGTTAGAGCTGATTATCCTGGTCTATGTTATCAATTATGACCGCCATTCTGCAGAGACTGAAGCAAGCGGCACAAAAAAACCCCACAGAAACATGAGCTAAGCAGAAAAACAGGAATCACCTTCCCTTTCATGATTGAATCGGGTCCAAGGTAAAGATAAGCGTTTAATGAAGTCCAATTAGAGTGACTAGGAGGAGAGGCGGGTTATTATGGTGGGGAAAATAATTCAGGAGTCTGCTAACACTTTTCCCAACAAATTTTACTAAAAGGAACAATTTTTCGTGAGCTATGTTGCCTACATTTGGTCAAATGAGCTGCCGCTCACAAAAAAATATGTTTTTAATAAAATTCAGTTAGTTGGAAGAACCGCTAGCAGACTCATTTTTTATTTATTTATTTTTGCACTTCCCTTTGGTGCAAAATCACATTTGTAATCTTCAGATGACTATCTGCGTACAAAACAGGTTACAATCGGTCAGCAACTTACTGACCCCAAATGGGCGAGAAATGCTTATTTAGCGGATAGGACTGCAGAAAATACAAACAATTCCGACTTGGGATGAATTTCTGGCCGCCTGAGGCTCTTCTTCCAACCAAGGATTGTTAAATCCCATCTTCTCTTATTCTGCAAGCTGTGGGGGCACCCGGTGCCAATCTGTTTAAGGGCTAAGCGTGTGCTTCCACACCCTTATCGGAGGTACAGCCTGTGTTTCTGTACACTGCTTGATAACATGCCTTTCATGTGCCATGAGGAGGTAATGCGGTCAACAAATTAAGCCAGTATCTTATGTTCAACATCGAGTAAAAGGGATGGCAGACCTGCTGCTATCCTGAGATTGCAGCAAACCCATTTGCAAATTCTGCAGTGTAGACCAGATGGCATCTAACTTCCCTTGGATCACTTATAACAGAGCCGGAAGGGACCTTAGAAGTCATCTAGTCCAACCCTCGGCTTAAGCAGGAGACCCTAGACCAATGGTTCCCAATGAGGGGCCCACGCCCTGCAGGGGGGCAATCTGATTTTTAACGGGGGCAATTGGAACCTTGTTTAAACCAAAGTTAATGGATTTTAGGCTTCCTCCGTGTGAGTAGGTGTCACTTTTTGAATAGTAAGAATCAGGGGTGAAATCCAGCAGGAAATTTTGGGTGGTTTGGAGAACCAGCAAATGCCACCTCTGGCTGGCCCCAGAGTGGAGTGGGAATGGGGATTTTGCAATATCCTTCCCCTGCCACGCCCACCAGGCCACGCCCACAGAACCGGTAGTAAAAAAATTGAATTTCACCACTGGTAAGAATTATATGTCACGGGGAGGGGGGGGGGAGAGAAAGAATCAGGATTTTAGAGATGCTTAGGTGGGGCATGGCCAAAAAAAGGTTGGGAACCATTGCCCTAGACAGCAATTGGCTGTCCAGTCTCTTCTTAAAAGCCTTTAGTGATGGAACCCACATCTCCTGAAGGCAAGCTGTTCTCCTGGTTGATTGTTCTCACTGTCAGGAAATTTCTCCTTAATTCTACTGTGTTTCCCTGAAAATAAGACCCTGTCTTATATTTTTTTGAACCCTGAAATAAGCGCTTGGCCTTACTGCCATGTGCTCAAAAGCCCGATTGGGCTTATTATCAGGGGATATCTTATTTTGGGGAAAACAGGGTAAGTTGGATCTCTCCTTGGTTAGTTTACTTGGGGTTTTTTCCTTGTCTTGCCTTTTGGTGTTTTGGAAAATAGGTTGACCCCCTTTGTCTTTGTATGAGCCCCTCAAATATTGGGATACTGCTATCATGACACCCCCTAGGCCTTCTTTTCATTAGACTAGAAATACCAATAATTCCTGTAACTGTTCTTTTTAGCCTCCGGCACCCTAATCGTCTTTGTTACTCTTTTCTGCATTCTTTCCAGAGTCTCCGTTGCTCTTCTGGTCCCAGTTAGCAAAACAGGATAAAAAAAAAACTCTCACAAGATTTATATCTGCATCCTTAAGCTTCATTCTAGGTTTTATTTTAGTCTTGAGAATCGTACCCATGGGAATGACTAAATCAAACGTGTGCTTACTATCCTCACACTTGGCAGAGAGGTGTGCGAAATGTTAGATGCGTGGAATTTCACGAAAGCTTCCGCTGGAGTGCAAAATGGGGAGAAGTGGAGGCTTTGTGTGTTCTAGAAACATTTTTCATCTGTAATGGCGTGCTTCAACTTGGAATACTTTTACTTCAAACTCAGAAAGCTTGCAAAATGCTACATCAGTGGTTTTGTATTAAAAACAAGGTATTTCACAAAATGTCTTCAGGATCTAAACTGTTTTGCGTGCAGAAGGACACGTGTGCTTTGGATGTCCCTCAAAAGACAACATTTGGAAAAATTCTGTCTTGTTGAGATCAAACAACAGGATAATGCATGCAAGCGGCTAAATAACTTGGGGGAATTTGTCCCTGAAGCAACAGTTAAAGTAGGGCACCTCCAAGCAGTTTGCTAAATATTTAATAAAGTTAAAAGCATGAAGCCCTGGATTCCAATATTTGAAAGACCCATATGGGGTTATAACAAGCCAGAAATTTCCAACTTGAATGAAATGTTGGATTCAAAGTTTCACTGCTCATTTAGAAGCTGGCAAGGTTTTTTTAAACAATAGAAATGATTGGGCAGTCTCCAGAATGCTTGCACAATCCTGATAAGCATAGGAACCAGCTCTATAGATAATCTGACATTAAAGGAAAAAAAGAGAGCCAGCTAATCAGGTTTTCCCTACTTGGAATCAATTCTTGTTGCAAGATACGATGGATTTCTTTACATGTCTAACTTACTGAAGTTTGCCCCAGAAAACAAATGCTTATTTCAAATGTTATTAGCTGCCCAACTCTAATGGACTCTGAGCAGCGTACAAACCTAGTTTTGTTAAAAACAAACCCAACTAGAAACACTTCATCAACAAAACCAACCAAACAGGGACCTAGGCAACTAATCAACTTCAAACCCAGATCTGGGACCAAACCAAGGTTTTCAAAGACTTTCTGGAACTCTAAGAGACATAATGCTGCCCTTATATATTTATGTCCTGCCCTTATTTTTGCAAATAAAGTGGCAAACATATCCAACAAAACATCCTTCTCCTACTTTTCCCACAACAACCCTGTGAAGTTGATTGCACTGAGAGAGTCAGCCAGCTGGCTTTCATGGCTAAAGCCTTATCTTCATGGCCCCTTATCTTTGGGGGTGGGGAAGGCTGTTTTAGAGAATGGGGGCCGTAACAGAGAAGGCACCCTTCCTTCTGCCAACAGGATGACAGTGTTTATTGAAGGAGTCTGGAACGCGCTCACTTTATCGGACGATATCGGGTGGGCAAAACGACAAACTGGATTTAAGAGCAAAATGAACATACCTGCAATGTATGTTGAGGACATCCCTTTAAATTGATACTCAAAGGGTCAAATATGATTTACGTTGGGGCAGGAAAGTAAACTAGTGGCCTGCAGGAATATTAAGACTTTACATCCAGCATGCTTGTGCCTTTAGACTAGCTGGGAAGTTGGAGTTTAAAACACATGGAGAACATCAGGCAGCCTAACCTAGGCTAAGCAGCTGTAGGCACTTATCTAAAACCCAAGACAAAGGCACACTAGATGATTATGAACACATTTTAAGGGGATTCAATAAGACAAAGGGAGTAAAAATGTTGGGATTACCCGAGAGCTTTATGTTAACTTTTCTGAAATTCCTACAAAGAAAAAATTGAATTTAACCATCACTTCTTCCCCAAAGCCAAGTCAAATCAAATCGTCAAATATGCCTTTTGTGTTGGGCAGGTTATATGAAAACTACAATTGGTAGTTTTGTATCATATTTAGAGTTTAGCACACTAAGTAAACCCCTGGTCTATTGGGTTTCTTGCCTGGCACACTATTAAGAATATTCTTTTTTAGATACATCTCAAGGCGGTGAACAGACTTAATATTCCTGCTCTTATTATCCCCCACAACAAAAACCCTGTGATGTGTGTTGGGCTGAGAGACAGAGGGACTGGCCCAAACTCACCTAACCAGCTATCATGCCAAAGGCGGGATTAGAACTCACCGGCTCCTGGTGACTGGCCCAAAATCACCCAAGGTGGTTTTGTGCCTAAGGCAGGACTAGAACTCATAATCTCCTAGTTTTTAGGCAAGCAGCTTCACCACGACACCAAACTAGCTTTATAATCTTAAACCCAATCGCAATTCCTAGGAATGCCTCTACTAGTCTGTCTTATCCACTCCAGGACAAGGACTGAATGCTAAATAGTTAAATTATTTGAAATTCTACCTGTCAATAAAGGCCTTGGGGCTGCTCCATTGTTTTTCTTCCTGCTCTTCTTTTTAAAACACTTTTACGTTTTGTCCCCCCGAGACCTTGTTGGCCTGCAAGTCACTGAACCTGCCTGGATCCCCAAAAACAGAGCTTACCTCTTTTTATTTCCTGACCCTATCTTATCTCAAAGACGGTGAGTTTTACAGCAAAAGGGAGAAGCAGCCTTGTGGAAAAAGTCAAGAAAAAGGATCACCCACCAACCGCCTATTTGAAAAGTGGTTTGAGAATGAAGAGAGTCCTCCAAGCGGTTTCACAGCAACCCTTGAGACTACCAGGAAATACTCTTCTCCACCACTCCCCTCCCACCCACCTTTCTCTACTGCCAAAAAGGAAAGCTGACGTCTCTCCACCATTCAAGATTGCATCACAGGCCAAGGGGGTGCTGCTCTGAGTCATTTCTTGGCTCAGCCGCCCCGGTACAGACGGCTGAACAGCTCTTCCTACCACAAGCAGGGAAACCTGTCTTGCAGAATCACCAAGAGGCTCTCCCGTCCCACTCGCTCAAGGCTGAACTCTGGAAACGTCCCTCGGAAACTAGTCCTCGAGAAGGTGGCCTTGATGGCCAGAGAAAAGGGCCTCTTCCATCACTGTTCAGACCTTCCTGCTGGGATGGGATGGCTGGGAGGATCGCTCTGATTTTTTTTAAAAAAAATCCCTGACATCCTCCTCTTCCCACAGAGGATGGCAAAATGGTAAGAACTAGGTCAAGCTGCGGGTTTCCCCTCGGGGAGTTTCAGAGTGCAACCCCAATCATGCCGCCTTGGCAGAGGCCCAGAAAAACACAGGTCAAGTGATCTTGCAAGCAACCTGCTGTCTAATTCTCAGAAGGGAAGGGAGCAGAAGGCCAGCCTCTCCCAGCCAGGATGTCTTCAGGCCAACCTGTTCTTCATCCTGGGTTTAGGCCGTGGGTGTCCAACCTCAGCAACTTTAAGACTTGATAGACTTCAACTCCCAGAATTGAACCAAGGATGTCCAGTGGTGGACATCCCAGAATTGAACCAGGGGTGTCCAACCTTGGCAAGTTTAAGACTGGGGGACTTGAACTCCCAGAATTCCTCAGCCAGTTGGACACCCTTGGTTTAGTTAAACGAACTCTGGCTGGGGAATTCTGGGAGTTGAAGTACCCGGGTCTTAAACTTGCCAAGGTCGGACATCCCTGGTTTAGACCTTGACCTACCTTGCAGGGTTGTAGATGGACAACCCCAGAGCACAATCCTTTCTCTGCTGAGCCCCCTTTTTTTGGTGGGGCAGAAACTCCCATCTCGTTGGCAACCTTTTCAACCCATCCTCTCCCAGGCCTATTCCCAATATATTCTGGGGAAGGGATGGAGAGGAGCAGTCTACACGGACCCGCACCCACACTGATGCCCTTGGGGTGGGTCAAGGCCAGGTCTGCAACCCAATGGTGGCTCCTGGGAAGGGGAGGGGGGTCTCTGACTCAGGGTGACCTCCCCCACAAAGTTATCAGGGGACAGGGGGGTTTGTCTTAGGCAGCCTAATTAGGCGGGGGGGGGGGCTTTAGAAAGGTGCCCCTGAATCCCTTTGGGAGGGGAATTAAGACGGAAGGGACCCCCAAGAACTGCCTGGGCAATAATGGGGCAAGGGGGTGTTTAATAATGGGGGGGGGGGTTGTCTTAGGCAGCCTGATTAGGCAGAGGTGGGTGGGCTTTAGGAAAATGCTCCTGAATCCCTTCGGGAGGGGAATTAAGAGACTGAAGGGACCCCCAAGAACAATAATGGGGTGAGGGGTTGTTTAATAATAGGGGAGGGGGGGTTGTCTTAGGCAGCCTAATTAGACGGGGAGGGGGGGGGGTTTAGAAAGGTGCCCCTGAATCCCTTCGGGAGGGGAATTAAAGGAGCCGGGATAGCTCAGCAGACTAAAGCATTGTAATTAAAGACCAGCTGTCTGCAATTACTGTCAGTTCGAATCTCACCAGGCTCAAGGTTGACTCAGCCTTCCATCCTTTCTAAGGTAGGTCAATTGAGGACCCAGTTTGTGGGGGGAAATAAGCTGACTTTGTATAAATATACAAAAGTATGAAGGCTATTGCTTAACGCATTGTAAGCTGCTCTGAGTCTCCGGAGAAGGGCGGCATATAAATCAAATTTTTTAAAAAAAGGACTGAAGGGACCCCCAAGAATAGCCTGGGCAACAATGGCGGTTTTTTTTTTGTCTAATAATGGGGGGTGTTTAATAATGGGGGGGAGGGTCTTGGGCAGCCATAACTGAGCGAAGGAGGAGGGAAAGCTACCCCGCGGAGGGGAGGGGAGGGGTAAAGAGGGAAGAGGGTCCCTGTCCAGTGTCGGGCCGTTCCGCGGGCTCACCGTGTGTCAGCGACGGAGCCGTCGGCGTCGGCAGGCCCGGCGGAGGCGAAGGGGGCGTCGGCGGCGCGGGTTGTCCGGGGCCTCCCCTCAGGAAAGCCGGCACGAACTCGGCGGCGTGGACGTTGGGCACGAAGGGCTTGGCGTTGACGTTGAGGTGCCGGCTGAAGGCCGCGCCCAGGAGCTCCTCCTGCTGCTGCTGCTGCTGCTGCTTCTCCTCCTCCGATGCCAGCTGGGCCGAGCCGGGTCCCCCCTCCGCCGCCGCCACCGCCGCCGCCACAGCCGCTGCGGCTTCCTCGTCCCCGGCGGCGGCGGCGGTGGCGGCGGCGCTGGGCTCGAGGTCCGCCTGGTCCCAGCAATCGGGCGCCGAGTCGCTGCTGCTCCCGCTGCCGTTCGCCTCCATTTTGTGCGCCCGGCCCCCCTCACGAGCCTCTCTGCGGCGGCCCAGGCGCCTCCCCGGCGGGGAGGGAAGGGAAGGAAGGAAGGCGCGGAGAAGCGGCGGACGGGAGGACGGACGGACGGCGACAAGCTGAGGCGGAGGCGGCCACCCCGGTCCTCGCTCGGGCCACGCTCCGCGTGTGCCCCACCGCCCCGACGCAGTATGGCCTCCCTCAGCTGCCGTACGCTTCGTCTTCCGTGCGCAGGCGCGGGCGCCGCCTGGACGCTCGGGTAGTCCTAACGTCCTCGCGTAAGCCCTGGCGACACGTGGGCGCTGGCGGGCCCGGGACTACAACTCCCGAAAGGCGTCGGGGCGGGGGGAGGGGGGGAGAGAGACTGAGTGAGTGAGTGAGAGAGAGATTGGGCGGGCGGTCCGCACGGGAAGCACAACTCACTGCCTTTTCCTCTCTTTCCGCTCCTTCCCTCTCTCGCGCTGGCGTGGATTCCTCCGTGCCTCTGCAAAAACGACAATCCCCAGCAGCCATCGCGCGGCCCTTGCCTTTTTGCGCACGCGCTCTTTCTCCTTTCCCCTCTCCCGGTGGGAATTTTCTCACTTCTGTTGCAAAGGAAGAGATCGGAAGGCTGTTTTTACGGCAACGAAGTGGGAGTGGAGCGGTGGTGATGGATGTACTGGATGGAAATTGCGTTCAGAAAGAGAGAGGTTTAAGGAGCCTTGTCACCAAGGAAGGAGAAGAATATTTTTTAGAATAGGATGGAATAGAATGGAATAGAATTAGGAAAGAATGGAATGGAATACAATAGAATGAAATTAGTAAAGAATAGAATAGAATATAATGGAATGGAATGGAATACAATAGGATGGAATAGAATAGAATGAAATTAGGAAAGAATAGAATGGAATGGAATAGAATAGAATGAAATTAGGAAAGAATAGAATGGAATGGAATGGAATAGAATGAAATTAGGAAAGAATGGAATGGAATGGAATACAATAGGATGGAATAGAATAGAATGAAATTAGGAAAGAATGGAATGGAATGGAATGGAATGGAATACAATAGGATGGAATAGAATAGAATGAAATTAGGAAAGAATAGAATATAATGGAATGGAATGGAATACAATAGGATGGAATAGAATAGAATGAAATTAGGAAAGAATGGAATGGAATACAATAGAATAGAATAGAATAGAATGAAATTAGGAAAGAATAGAATGGAATGGAATAGAATAGAATAGAATGAAATTAGGAAAGAATGGAATGGAATGGAATAGAATAGAATGAAATTAGGAAAGAATGGAATGGAATGGAATACAATAGGATGGAATAGAATAGAATGAAATTAGTAAAGAATAGAATATAATGGAATGGAATGGAATACAATAGGATGGAATAGAATAGAATGAAATTAGTAAAGAATAGAATATAATGGAATGGAATGGAATACAATAGGATGGAATAGAATAGAATGAAATTAGTAAAGAATAGAATATAATGGAATGGAATGGAATACAATAGGATGAAATAGAATAGAATGAAATTAGGAAAGAATAGAATGGAATGGAATAGAATGAAATTAGGAAAGAATGGAATGGAATGGAATACAATAGGATGGAATAGAATAGAATGAAATTAGGAAAGAATAGAATATAATGGAATGGAATGGAATACAATAGGATGGAATAGAATAGAATGAAATTAGGAAAGAATGGAATGGAATGGAATAGAATGAAATTAGGAAAGAATGGAATGGAATGGAATACAATAGGATGGAATAGAATAGAATGAAATTAGGAAAGAATAGAATGGAATGGAATAGAATAGAATGAAATTAGGAAAGAATGGAATGGAATGGAATAGAATAGAATGAAATTAGGAAAGAATGGAATGGAATGGAATACAATAGGATGGAATAGAATAGAATGAAATTAGTAAAGAATAGAATATAATGGAATGGAATGGAATACAATAGGATGGAATAGAATAGAATGAAATTAGTAAAGAATAGAATATAATGGAATGGAATGGAATACAATAGGATGGAATAGAATAGAATGAAATTAGGAAAGAATAGAATATAATGGAATGGAATGGAATACAATAGGATGGAATAGAATAGAATGAAATTAGTAAAGAATAGAATATAATGGAATGGAATGGAATACAATAGGATGGAATAGAATAGAATGAAATTAGGAAAGAATAGAATGGAATGGAATAGAATGAAATTAGGAAAGAATGGAATGGAATGGAATACAATAGGATGGAATAGAATAGAATGAAATTAGTAAAGAATAGAATATAATGGAATGGAATGGAATACAATAGGATGGAATAGAAAAGAATGAAATTAGGAAAGAATAGAATGGAATGGAATAGAATGAAATTAGGAAAGAATGGAATGGAATGGAATACAATAGGATGGAATAGAATAGAATGAAATTAGGAAAGAATAGAATGGAATGGAATAGAATAGAATGAAATTAGGAAAGAATGGAATGGAATGGAATAGAATAGAATGAAATTAGGAAAGAATGGAATGGAATGGAATAGAATAGAATGAAATTAGGAAAGAATAGAATGGAATGGAATAGAATAGAATGAAATTAGGAAAGAATGGAATGGAATGGAATAGAATAGAATGAAATTAGTAAAGAATAGAATATAATGGAATGGAATGGAATACAATAGGATGGAATAGAATAGAATGAAATTAGTAAAGAATAGAATATAATGGAATGGAATGGAATACAATAGGATGGAATAGAATAGAATGAAATTAGGAAAGAATGGAATGGAATACAATAGAATAGAATAGAATAGAATAGAATGAAATTAGGAAAGAATGGAATGGAATGGAATGGAATGGAATGGAGTAGAATAGAATAGAATAGAATAGAATAGAATAGAATAGAATAGAATAGAATAGAATAGAATAGAATAGAATAGAATAGAATTAGAATTAGAATTAGAATTCTTTATTGGCCAAGTGTGATTGGACACACAAGGAATTTGTCTTCGGTGCATACGCTCTCAGTGTACATAAAAGACAAGATACATTCGTCAAGAATCATAAGGTACAGCAATTAATGATAGTCATAGGGTACAAATAAGCACTCAGGAAACAATATCAGTATAAATGGTAAGGATACCAGCAACAAAGTTACAGTCGTACAGTAATAAGTAGGAGGAGATGGGTGGTGGGAACGATGAGAAGATTAATAGTAATAGTAACGCAGATTTAGTGAATAGTTTGACAGTATTGAGGGAATTATTTGTTTAGCAGAGTGATGGTGTTTGGGAAAAAGTTGTTCTGGTGTCTAGTTGTTCTGGTGTACAGTGCTCTATAGCGTCGTTTTGAGGGTAGGAGTTGAAACAGTTTATGTCCAGGATGCAAGGGGTCTGTTAATATTTTCCCAGCCCTCCTTTTGAGTCATGCAGTATACAGGTCCTCAATGGAAGGCAGGTTGGTAGTAATTGTTTTTTCTGCACATCTAATTATCTGTTGAAGTCTGTGTCTGTCTTGTTGGGTTGCAGAAACAAATCAGACAGTTATAGAGGTGCAGATGAGAGACTCAATAATTCCTCTGTAGAACCGGATCAGCAGTTTGTTTATTTATTTTATTTTGTCAAACACGTATAAAATAACAGATATAAGTATAAACATGATTATGGATACAGGATAAAGATATATGAATAAATGGGGACAGTAGGACAGGGACAGAAGGCACGCTGGTGCACTTATGCACACTCCTTACAGACCTCTTTGGAATGGGGTGAGGTCCACAGTAGACAGTCTTAAGGTTAAAGTTTTGGGGCTTTGGGGAAGATACCAGAGAATCAAGTAGTGCATTCCAGGCATTAACTACTCTATTGCTGAAGTCGTATTTTCTGCAATCAAGTTTGGAACGGTTTACCTTAAGTTTGTATCCATTGTGTGCTCGTGTATTATTGCGGTTGAAACTGAAGTACTCATTGACGGATAGGACGTTTTAGCAGATAATTTTGTGTGCTACACTTAATTCAGACCGAAGGTGGCGTAGTTCTAAATTGTCTAATCCCAAAATTTCAAGCCTCGTGGCATAAGGGATTCTGTTGTGAGCAGAGGAGTGGAAGACTCTTCTTGTGTAACACCTCTGGACTCGCTCAATTGTATTAATGTCCGCTATACAATGTGGGTTCCATGCAGATGAGCTGTATTCGTGAATTGGTCTAGCAAAGGTTTTGTATGCCCTAGTTTGCAGCACAATATTTCCGGAGAGGAAGCTTCACATGTTTGTGAAGTGGTTACACTTTTTTTTTTAAGATTAATTTCTCACTTGCCTTTCCTTGAACTTGCCTTTCCTTGAACTTCCTGTTGGATAGCTCAACAGATTAAAAGCCTGTTATTAACATTCAGCTGTCTGCAATTATTGCAGGTTTGAATCTCACCAGGCTCAAGGTTGACTCAGCCTTCCATCCTTTCTAAGTTAGGTAAATTGAGGACCCAGTTTGTGGGGGCAATAAGCTGACTTTGTATAAAATATACAAAATGAAGGCTATTGCTTAATGCATTGTAAGCCGCCCTGAGTCTCCGGAGAAGGGCGGCATATAAATCTAATTTTAAAAAAAACAAGTCTTTTTCTTACATTTTATCCTTACAACAGCCCTGTGGAGTATGTTAGGTAGAATGATAGTGGCTGTGTTTGCTGGACTTGCTAATTCAATGTTCAATGAACTTTCAGTTTACTAAAAACACCAAGTTTACTTACACCAGTTCTGAAAATGGTGTTGAGTAAACTATGGTTCACTGACTAATCACATCAACCTGCTTTAAGAACCGACTGAATCATGGTTCACTGAGCGCTTTTTAAATAAAAAGCGATCCGCCACAATTTACAAATCACAATGGCAGGGATTTAGGTATGGTGCTCAGCCAAAGTCAAACAAACCGTGTTTTGACAATGTGTGATATAGTAGTAGTAGTAGTAGTAAAACCATGTAGTTTTATTTGATTAACCTGATTGTCAAGCTTTGCAGGTATAAATGGGAAGAGAACATTTCCATGAATGTCACTGCTTGAATCAAAGTCAAGTGAGTGCCATTTGTCACCATCCCAGCCAGTTTCTGACCAGCAAATCAATGGTGGGGGTGAGGGAGGTGGGACTGGATTTTCCTCACTACGTGATGCACTTGACAATTATGGTAGAAAAGTCAAAAAAAAAAAAAAAGGTAGGTGGGACTCACTTAATATCCACCTTCTTATTCAGAAAAATTTCCTTATGACTTACGGTCATAAGTCAAGGATTATCTGTACCTAAAAATAAAGGTTCCCTTAGATCTGAAACTGGGGGAAAAATAGAATTGTACAGGTAGTCCTTGTTTAGTGACCATAACGAGGACTTGCAACTCAGTTATTCAGCAAAGAGCCTTGGTGGCGCAGCAGACTAAAGTGCTGTTAATTAGCACCAGCTGCCTGCAATGACTGCAAGTTGGAATCTCACCAGGCTCGAGGTTGACTCAGCCTTCCGTCCTTTCGAGGTAGGTAAAATGAGGACCCGGATTGTGGGGGGCAATAAGCTGATTTTGTATAAAAGAGAACACCGCTTTGGGGGGGAGGGGGGCAAAAGCCCTACTAAGCAGGTATATACAAAAGTATGAAGGCTATTGCTTAACGCATTGTAAGCCGCCCTGAGTCTCCGGAGAAGGGCGGCATATAAATTGAACCAATAAATAAATAAATAGGTAGCTAAACAAAAGTACTGTGCTTGTGATCTGGATTCAACTTTCCTTTTCTTTCCAAACCTATGAAGGTTATCATCATCATCATCATTATCATCATCATTTCACAACCCCATAATCCCTTGCGGGATAGAGTCTAGGCAACTGAATGGAGCTAGCAGAGTGTTTAAATGGCCAGATGGGCCCTTCCTATCACCAGTGCGGGTTTTTGTTCAGCAGATATATTCTCATTGTGCCCAGAGAGAGAAATATCTGCCTCTACCTAGGATCGAACTCACAGCCTCCTGATTGTGAGGGGACAACTCCACCTCTAGGCTACCACACCACTCCTGATCACCATTGGACTATGAATGGTTCTATATCAGGCAGTCACTAAATGAGGATTTCCTGTATCAGTTGTTATTAGAAGAAGAAAATATTTGAGCTATAATCCATTCTGAAGCTAGTGCTACTTTTCCATCTAATGTATTCAGTTACTGCAGAAAAAAACAATTGTTACCAACCTTCTATTGAGGACCTGTATACTGCATAAGTCAAAAAGATGGCTGTGAAAATATTTACAGACCCCTCATATCCTAGAATAAATTGTTTCAATGCCTACTCTCAAAACAACACTATAGGTCACTGCACACCAAGACAACTAGATACAAGAACAGTTTTTTCCCGAACGCCATCACTCTGCTAAACAAATAATTCCCTCAACACTGTCAAACTATTCACTAAGTCTGCATTACTATTACTATTAATCTTCTCATCGTTCCTATCACCCTTCTCCTCCCACTTATGAATGCATGACTGTAACTTTTGTTGCTGGTATCCTTACGATTTATATTGATTGCTTATTTGATGATGATTGCTTATTTGATGATGATGACCCTATGATGATCTTAAGTGTTGTACCTTATGATTCTTGACGAATGTATCTTTTCATGTACATTGAGAGCGTATGCACCAAAGACAAATTCCTTGTGTGTCCAATCACACCTGGCCAATAAAGAATTCTATCTGTCTGTCTGTCTGTCAATGGCATGTCACAAATCAGGAAACCTTTTTGCAGGACTACCACTGGATGTCACTCTTGAGTCATACAATTTTCAAATGAGATTCGTTTATTGGGAGAGGGAATTAATTTGCTCCAGGGGTATTAAGTTGGACAGTCAATAATGTTTTAATTAATCGTCCTCTATCTGATCGTAGTTAGAAGAAATGTGATTTAACATTTAACCGTCTGGTGATTTTAATGAGCGTGGGTAAGCCTTGCATCATCAGTTCTCACATGAATGATTTCCTTTCATCACCAACTGCCTGTAACGATTTTGCAAGCCATATTACAGAAAATACATTATTCATTATCCAACATTATGCAAAGTGAATCGTGTTTTTTTTCTCCACTTGATTATTGATGATGTTGAATTAGAAATTCATAATGATCACAAATAAGAGTACAAACTTAATCTTGCATCCCCTCTGGAAATGCTGAAGAAAGCTGCATAGAGCTTTATTTAGGGATCCGCTCTCCAAGGTACCGTACTTTTATTTTATTATACCCAAATAATCTAACGCACCAAGAAAAATAAATTTCCCCCATCTAAAACTATATTTACAAGCATTTCAGCAACTGAAACAAGACAGGGAATGAAAATAATGGAATGAAGAATTAGAAGAGAAGAGAATAATGGAATGAAGAATTAGAATAGAATAATAGAATGAAGAATTAGAATAGAATAGAATAATGGAACGAAGAATTAGAGTAGAATAGAACAGAAAAAAGAACAGAATAATGGCGTGAAGAATTAGAATAGAATAGAATAGAATAGAATAGAATAGAATAGAATAGAATAGAATAGAATAGAATAATGGAATGAAGGATTAGAAGAGAAGAGAATATTGGAATGGAATGAGGAATAGGACAGAACAAAAATACAAAAGAAGAACAGAATAGAGATTGGAATAGGGAATGGCCTAGCATAGCATAGCATGAGTTGGAAGGGACCTTGGAGGCCTTCTAGTCTAACCCCCTGCTACAGGGTGATAGATAAATAGATAGATAGATAGATTAAATAAATAGATAGATATAGATTAAATAGATAGACAGATAGATAGATTAAATAGATAGATAGATTAAATAGATTAGATAAATTGATAGATATAGATAGATAGATTAAATAGATGGATAGATATAGATAGATTAAATAGATGGATAGATATAGATAGATTAAATAGATGGATAGATTAAATAGATAGATAGATTAAATAGATAGATTAGATAAATTGATAGATAGATAAATTGATAGATAAAATAGATAGATAGATATAGATAGATAGATTAAATGGATAGATATAGATAGATAGATGGATAGATTAAATAGATAGATTAAATAGATAGATTAAATAGATTAAATAGATAGA
Organism: Masticophis lateralis; assembly: GCA_030761175.1. Taxonomy (NCBI): domain Eukaryota; kingdom Metazoa; phylum Chordata; class Lepidosauria; order Squamata; family Colubridae; genus Masticophis; species Masticophis lateralis. Next base: position 8,596,976 of record JAUDYJ010000013.1, read on the forward strand.
TTAGATAAATTGATAGATAGATAAATTGATAGATAGATAAAATAGATAGATAGATATAGATAGATAGATTAAATAGATGGATAGATAGATAGACTCTTTCAGACAAGGGTCCCTTCAGGATCCCTTCCAGTCTCGTTTCTGCTCTTCTTCCTCCTGGCCTTCCTCCCGAGATGGGCTGGCTGCTCCTTCCTTTCTCTGCTTCCCCCGACTTCCCCTTCCCCACCCCACTCCCGCCCGGGGAGGCGAGCGCCCGATCCCCAACCAACCCACCCACCCTCCCACTCACCCTCCGCGACTACCATAAACAACAGCCCCCCCCCGACTCTCTCTGCAGGACGCTTCCGGGTTCCCCGTATTTTGCTTCCGGGGCGGGGGGGTCACTTCCGGCGGCGGCGGAGGCAGTCCGGGCGGGGGTGGGGGGCGGGCGGGCGGCGGGAGAGCTCGAGTTGCTCCGGCTTCGCCAGCACCATGAGCGGTGAGTGGGGCTGCCGGTGGGGGGGGGGGGTGTTTCTTTTTTTGGGGGGGGGGCTCTCTCTGGCTCCTGTCGAGGATGGGAGGGGAGGGGAGGGAGGGAGGGAGGAGGAGGAGGAGCAGGCACTCTGCACATGCCCAGGGTCTCCCTTGCCCAGGATGATTAGCCTCCCGTCCCTTCTGCGGTCGGGGATGAGCTGTCAAAAAGCCCCGCTGGATCCTTCAAATCCCTCGAAAGCTCCCGGCGCTTGGCGTATGCTCAGAGGTAACCCTGCCCTTCGCTTTTTTTTTTTTTTTTTTTTGGCGTTGATCGCTCTATTTAAAAAAAAAGCCTTGGCATTAACAGGGCAAGGGCGCTCTGCACTCTCTCAGAGGCACTTTGCTTGCTTTTTGGGGGGATGGACGGGTTGGGCGAGTGAGGAGGAAGGAAGCACTCTGTACCTGCTCAGAAGCTTTCCTCTGAGCGCTCTATTTAAAAAGCCTTGGCATTAACAGGGCAAGGGCGCTCTGTACTCTCTCAGAGGCACTTTGCTTGCTTTTGGGGGGATGGACGGGTTGGGCGAGTGAGGAGGAAGGAAGCACTCTGTACCTGCTCAGAAGCTCTCCTCTGAGCGCTCTATTTAAAAAGCCTTGGCATTAACAGGGCAAGGGCGCTCTGCACTCTCTCAGAGGCACTTTGCTTGCTTTTGGGGGAGATTGACGGGGTGGGGAGCAAAGAGGAAGGAAGCGCTCTGTACCTGCTCAGAGGCTCTCCTCTTGCCAAATTTTTTTCTTAAAGGGGTTGTTGGCCAGGCTCTGTCTGGGCACTCTGTATGCACCTCAGAAGCCTTTTGATTGTTTTGGTAAGGTAGTTGAGATATTCTGGGCGCTCTGTGTACCAGCTCAGCGGCATTCCTGGCCAGTTTTCTGAAGGAGGTTTCGGGGCACTCTGTAGTCGCTCAGAGGTTCTCTGTGCCAATGTTATTAAGGAGTTGATGTGGCCCTGGGCACTCTGTACCTGCTCAGAGGCATTCTTCTCGTTTGCTTAAGGAGTTGAGTTTCTGAGCACTCTGTACCCGCTCAGAGGCTTTGCCAGTTTTCTTAACGCCTTGAGAGTCCGGACTCAAGAGATTCAGAGACTCTCTGCCAATATACTTTTTGTTTCTCTTCTAATTGTGTAAATCTTTTTTTTTTTTGTTTGTCCTTTTACCAATTTTCTTAAAGGGGTGATATGGCCCTGGGCACTCTGTACCTGCTCAGAGGCATTCTTCTAGTTTGCTTAAGGAGTTGAGTTTCTGGGCACTCTGTACCCGCTCAGGGACTCTCTGCCACTTTTCTTAAGAGGTTAACGAAGCTTTTAAGGCACTCTGCGTTTGCTCAGAGTCTGCCCATTTTCTTCTGCACCTTTCCAAGGGCTGTGATAGTTTTGCTTCGGTTGTGAAAGTGGAAATGAAATGTATAGGTTAAATCTTCTGTTAAACTTCAACTTGCTATCTGAACTGGCCACGAGTCAGTTTTTCAGAGCTAAATGGCATGGCTGCAATTGCCCTCTTTTATGCTGTCCGGATATGTAGTTACTTGACAAAAGAATTGCTCAAGCGGATTTCTTTTTAATGGAACCATAAAGCGTGCACTCAGGCAGAAAATCCAGATTCATTCATTTGCACACTTGCAAACGCATTCAGTCACTTTTGATAGCTTCACTTTTCACTACCGTTACTTTAAATATTTGTTTACCTCGTGAGGAAATTTGGTGGAAAGGATCAACAGCATTTTTTTTTAAAAAAAATAAATTTTATTAATGTTCTCTTTATTATATTTCTTAAGTGCTTAATAAACATCGTGTTGTCTGGGAATTTAACAATATAAATTCCCTTCTTACTTTCCGCCCTTTTTTCCCAAACCATTTGTTTGATAATATTCTGTGTCTTCTTTCTGTTTGATTTTCAGTGTAAGTCTATCCATTTGTGCACAATCTAATATCTTCTTAATTATCTCTTCCTCTTCGCTTTCTGAATATTGTGCGAAAATAATCCTCACTGCTATTAAGACATGTGGGCACTCACGCAGAAAATCCAGATTCATTTGCACACTCACAAATGCATTCAGTCACTTTTGATCGCTTCACTTTTCACTACAGTTACTTTAAATATTTGTTTACCTCTTGAGGGAATCCGGTGGAAAAGATCAAGAATATTTGTGTGCGCATGTTGTTGTATTTGAGTAACTTTGTTTCTCATGCTGACTCCATATTTTTACATTGTTCACATAATGTTGCTTAGTAAGCAAACTTCCTTGCATGAGTAAATGGATACTATAGTTTCAGATATCCTTTAACTCCTTCTGCAAATGGACTGCCATAGCTAAATCCCATCTGTTACTTTAGGAAAATATCTGGAACCCTGCAGAATTAAAAAAAAAAATCACATTTTTTAAAGAAAGACTTTGGTTTGCAGCCATGCTGTTATTATATTACAGTTTAAGTGACTTTCCTCCTAGGTTCCATTTAGAATATATCAGAATTTCTCTGTGGTATCCATAACACCAACTGAGAAGCAGTGGCTTAGAAGATGCTCTTAATTAAACACTTCATATGTTTAAATCCTCCTCCCTTCTGTTATATTGAAAATTACAATCTGTTGGCAAACAGCCTTAATTTCTTGTTTCCTTTTCCTTTTTTTTCCTTTTAACCCCATATCAAGAAGAGAATCTCCTGGGGACCCAGGGCTTTTGGCTAAATGGAGATATTCCTAATATAATTTTGCAAGTCATGTACTCTGGAGCCGCGACTACTCATCTAAACAACAACAATTTGATACCTGTGCTTTGCGTAGAGTCATCCAATATACTCTAGCTGAATTGTTGATGTGCTGAGGCTTGTTTTTGGCACTCAGGAATAAAATGTGCAGCTGCTGAGTAAGGATGAAAAATGGTAGACTAATTGTTGGTAGACAACAATTTGATATCAGAAATGACTGCTCTTCCTTTCCTTCCTTCCCCCTACCTCTCTTGTTTCCTTGAAATCATTAAGGAATAATTGGTCACTTATATAGAAATCAGCTCGGGCCAGAAGTCCAAAGTTGGAATCCGTAGTTCTCAGAAATCGTACGAGTGTGACCGAATGCAAAATTAGCAACTTAGCTCCTAACTGACGCTGGAAAACAGAATGGATGTTTCTGATTATTCGGCCATTAATAACAGTCTCCATAAATGCTGATTAGGTTTTTGGTTTGCAATTTTTCTTTGTCGTACTTGAAAGCCCTGTAGATTAATTCCAAGACCCTTAAATGTGAATAATTTTCTCTGTGTAATTTTTTTGGCGCTTCCCATAGACCTCTGACTAATAATGATGTGCCAAATATTCTGATTTTGAAGCACTCTTGTTTTGAGTTTTTAAGTGTGTGTTTTTTCAAATTGAAAACAGTGTTCTAACCTTACAGGAAGAATTACGACACCCTTCTGACAATTCCCAGAAAATTTCCCAAGCTCAAAATAGCCTCGTTTTTTGTGCTTGAAATTCCTGTTTCAGATTGGAGCCCTTGACGGTGTGTTGATCAGAAAGCTGCTTTTTAGAGTTGGATTCCTTTGGTCGATTTCTGAACCCGCCCAACAAGCCTGCTGGAAAATCAAACAAACTAATTTGAACACAAAATGGAGAGTTTCGAGCTTGGCTCTTTTTGAATTGGAAACACATCTATTTGCTTGGCCCTTGGGTGAAAGTGAGATACGTTTTTAGTGTTTGTTGATTTAAAACATTTATCTAGCCACCCATCTTATAAACTAACTTTGAACGGCTCCCAATCAAAAGTGAAAACAAGATTAAAAACCGTAATAAGTTTAAGTTTAAAGGAGGGCTAGCATAAACATCAAAATTCTATGCCAAGGTCTTAGTAGATACACCAAGTTGACTTAATTTATTATTTACTGCTTATAAAATATATTTATATGTATATGAAATCTTAATCTGTTCACCGCCCTGAGTCCTTTGGGAGAAGGGCGGTATAGAAATCCAATCAATCAATCAATCAATCAATCAATCAATCAATCTATAAAACTAAATAAAGGACCCAGTTTGTGGGGGCAATAGGCTGACTTTGTATAAAATATACAAAAGTATGAAGGCTATTGCTTAACGCATTGTAAGCCACCCTGAGTCTCCGGAGAAGGGCGGCATATAAATCTAATTAAAAAAAAAAATGTGCAGCATCCTTTAAAATGTTTTGGATTTCAGACAGCTGGTATTTTCTTCTGGGATAATACGAACTGTTAAGGTTTTACTCAAGACTATCCATGTTTCATTTTGCTTCTTGATATTCCTTTCGCCCAGGGGTGGGTTCTACTTACCTTTACTACCGGTTCACATCTCGCCCACACGCACTCTTCTGTCCATGCGCAAATCACCTATGATGACATAGGGGTCAGTGGGTGGAGCCTCCCGCCGGTTTTACTACTGGTTCTTGCAAACCATTCCAAACTGGGGACATCCTACCATTGCTTTCACCTCTGTTCCAAGATGGGCACCCAAGCCTGTTATTGGAAGTGGATTATGGGGCTAGAAATCCACATTTCTCAATAAACTGCAAATGCACAAAACTTCTTTCTGCAATATATCAAGTGTGCCAAGTAACCTTCTCACTTTTGTTTACTCTAGTTGTGTTATGGATACCACCACCACCCATCTCTCTCTCCCTCTCCCTCTTTTGCGGAAATAGTTCAATTATCTTCCAAGGAACTGGAATTGGTTTGGAGAAAAGGAAGTTAAAAAAAACCTGGTTTTGCAAAGTCATGTCTCATTCGTTCTCACCTAACTGGAAACGGAAAAAATATTTAATGTATCATAACGTGTGTTCTTGAATTTCAGGGCTGCAGAACAGTACTGCCCGAAGACAGTTTTTACTCGAGCGCTTACTGGATGCGGTTAAACAGGTGAGAAGTGGAAAGTTCACCTGTTCGAAGTTACGACGACACTGGGGGAGGGGAAAAAGTGCCTTGTGTCCAATTCTCGCACTTAACAACTTTGCAGCATCTCACACTTTCTTTTCTTCTTGTTTTTTTTTTTTTTAAAAAGAAATCTGGTGTTTAAAATTGTATGTTGTGCAAGACAGTTTATCCCAACCAGCTTTGTTCTTAATGCACAGACTTTGTCTTACAGTGCCAGATCCGATTTGGAGGAAGGAAAGAGATCGCTTCTGATTCAGATAGCAGGTGAGTTTGAAACAACATTATTACTTTTTTAAAAAAATGTGAAGTTCAATCTGCAGGGGTTTGATGGTGGGTATGAAGTCTCAAAAGATGTTGAGAGCAGTGATGAAATCCAAATTTTTTTAACTACCGGTCCTGTGGGCGTGGCTTGGTGGGCATGGCAGGGGAAGGATACTGCAAACTCTCCATTCCCTCCCCACTCCTGGGGGAAGGATATTGCAAAATCTCCATTCCCCCACCACTCTGGGACCAGCCAGAGGTGATATTTTTTTTAAAAAATTGATTTATATGCCGCCCTTCTCCGAAGACTCAGGGCGGCTTACAATGCGTTAAGCAATAGCCTTCATACTTTTGTATATTTATAAAAAGTCAGCTTATTGCCTCCACAAACTGGGTCCTCATTTTACCCACCTTAAAAAGGATGGAAGGCTGAGTCAGCCTTCCAAGGTTGAGATTCGAACTTACAGTAATTGCAGGCAGCTGGAGTTAATCACAATGCATTAGTCTGCTGAGCCACCAGGCCCAGTATTTGCTGGTTTTCAGCTTATAGGAGATGGAATTTGCCCAAACCATCTGGAGATGGTTTGGTGGGACACCTTACCAGTGACTTGATGATGACCCAGACACTTTGACCAACCCAAAAAGATGTCTGTAAGCAAGAGACATCATCTTTAGCAAGCCTCCCCTCGTCTTCTGTCCCCATCGTCCTCTTTATCTTGTTCCAAACTGTAAGATGGAAAAGAGGTTTGAAAATGAAAGTGATAAAAGTACAATGGATCAGGCGTGTTCTGGGAATCCCAGAAAAGCACAGGTATTACACAACAGGAAATTCATTTTATGTGTGCATAGAGAGAGAGAGAGAGAAAAAAATGGATTATATCTCTGCATCTCCTTGCAAGTTCTTAGCGGGGGCCAGGGTGGATTTGATTTAAATCAAGTCGATTTAAATCATGATTTAAATCTCTAATAAAAAGGCTTGATTTAAATCAACCCGATTTAAATCATAATTTTTGAAGAGCAACTGTCATCACTGTCCTGCAGCGGCTCTTCTTCTGACCGGCTGTTGATTCACCGACAGTCCCAATATTGCAAAATTATGTAGCTTCATGCTACATAACTAAGCTCCATTTCATGCTGAATAAGCTAGATTGTTAAATAGAAAACTATCTTTAGATAGATTTTTTGTCCAAAAGCATTTTATTAAAATAAATTTGATAAAGATAATTTAAAAATCTGATTTAATTTTTTTTAAAAAAATCCATTTTAAAAAAAAACATCAATTTTTATCCATCCTGGCAGGGGCTATGGGGCCCCCAATTTCCACTTAGCTTTGAGGAAGTTGATGTAAGAAGCTTTCACAGCCCTCAGTTTCTCTTCTCTATTTTTGGGGTTAGGGACATAATACTTAACCAATAATTTTCAGGGGATTCCTGTTGTTATGGTGCTGTTGCATCCCGTCTGTTTCTCCAGAAAAGCAACGGTGCTTCGAAGTCTTGTTTCTCTCTTCTTCTTCTGTTTCCTTTTCATGGCTATTATAAAATGAAGCTGCAGGGCTAAGATGGTTTTTGCCTTGCAATACATCTTTTTTTAAAATTTGATTTATATGCTGCCCTTCTCCAGAGACTCAGGGCGGCTTACAATGCGTTAAGCAATAGCCTTCATACTTTTGTATATTTATACAAAGTCAGCTTATTGCCCCCACAAACTGGGTCCTCAATTTATTGCCCCCAACAAACTGGGTCCTCAATTTACCCACCTTAGAAAGGATGGAAGGCTGAGTCGACCTTGAACCTGGCTAGAATTGAACTCGCAGTAATTGCAGGCAGCTGGTTCTTAAATGCTGCCTTTGTAGGAGGCATTACCCCCTATGCTACTCAGGCTCAGCTTTTTCTTCTACTTTTTCTGCTACTTTTCTTCAGCTTTTAGAAAACCTTTAAGCCCTTGATAAGGGAATCTATAAACAGAATTAGGAAGAGAGGATTTTTAGCTCTGGAGTGGAGCTAAAAATCTCTGGAGCTCCCGATTATCTTCACTGAATGTGTGGTTTGGATATTGCCCTTTCTAAAAATGAACAAAAGAGAGAAGGGACTTTCCTTTCTCATCCTTAGACTAGTGGTTTCTCAGCTCTCAGAACTTAGAGCTGAGTGGACATCAACTCTCAGAATTCCCCAGCCGGCTTAAAATTCCTGAGGTTGTTTCTGTCCAAAGAGGTATATCTCTCCCAGGAGCGTGCAGACTTTTGGGGTGAGCTGCTGGAGGTTTGCAGGGGTTTGGGAGAACCTCTAGCTAAGATTCTGGGCAATTCAGAGAACCCCCAAATCCCACTCCTGGTTGACCCCACTTCGCCCTTCCAGGATTCCCCACATGGCCCATTTTGGATGCAGGTAAGTGCAGGGCACACGCAGAGGCTCAGGGAGGGTGAAAAATGGGCCTACCGGAAGTTTGGGAAGGCCAGAAACGGGCCAGAGGGCTTCCGGAGCCTGGGGAGGCTGTTTTCACCTTCCCGAAGACTCAAAGAAAGCTTCGGAGCCCGGGAAGGACTGTGGTGCCTGAGGCTAACTAGGCCACGCCCACCATGCCCACGCCCACCCAGCAATCGGGCAGAGAACCCCATGCTAAAATTTTGGTGGGTTGCTTTGTTTATTCTGAACTGTGTTTATTGAACTGTGTCAAACTCACCGGAACTCTGTTTCGAATTTGAAATGTGTCTGGAAGGATTGAAACAGTTGGGAAACACCCACTGACAGCTTTCCTGTCAATGGATTTGCTCAAGCTTTTCGCAGTGTCGGGAGTTCCGGTGATCAGATTTATCTCTTTTTTTTAATTTATTTATTTATTTATTTATTTATTTATTTATTTATTTATTTATTTATTTATTTATTATCTATCTATCTATCTATCTATCTATCTATCTATCTATCTATCTATCTATCACATGTATTTATATGCCACCCTTCTCCCGAAGGACTCAGGGCGGCGAACACAAGTTAAGAAACACGTACAATAAAATCGCACTTTAAATCAAATAACTAATTAATGATAAACAATAAAACCCAGAATCAGAGTCAGCCTATTTGCTTGAACAGCCAAGTCTTCAGCTCCCGACGAAAAGAGCGAAGATCAGGAGCCGTCCGGAGCTCGGTAGGTAATTCATTCCAGAGGGTGGGAGCACCCACAGAGAATGCCCTACCCCTGGGCACCGCTAGATGACATTGGCTCGCCGTCGGGACCCTGAGGAGAGCAGCCCTATGTGAGCGAACAGGACGGTGGGAAGCAGGCAGGAGAAGGTCCTGTAAATATCCTGGACCTAAATCATGTAGGGCCTTATAGGTGAGAACTAGTACCTTAAAGCGGACCGGGAGAACCACTGGTAACCAGTGCAGCTGATGCAGGAGGGGTGTTATATGGGAGTAACGAGGGGCTCCTGTAACAACCCGTGCGGCTGCATTCTGGATCAGAATTTTAATCTGGTTTAATTGGGAATTCGCAGGTTAGTTTTAGGACAAAAGCGCCTGAGATCTCAGGAGCGAAGGGAGTCCAAATATTGCGAGACTTTGGCTGTTATTAATATATACTTTATTCATTAAATATGAAACTCAGTCAGCTGAACATTCAAAAAGGCATCACAAATACCATGATCTGGTGCTAATGGTTGATAAGTGTTGCTGCCAGCATCCTAGGTATCAACCAAGTACCTTCTTAAAATATACGATGTTCCGAGTAGTGCAGTTTTTTGCGGTTCCGCTGCTGTTATTGCAGGAAGCTGCAATTTCTTGATGCGTTTTGTAAAATTCTTGGACATGGTACCAAGTGCCCCGATGGCAGTGGGTATCACTGTTACATGTTTCATCCATAGCTGTATAGTTTCGATGGCCAGGTTGCGATATTTCCTGATTTTTTTCCAGTTTTTTTTCTTTGACTCTGGCGTCTCCTGGTACAGCAATGTCAATAAATTGTACACTTCAGCCCTCAGCAACCCTGATATCTGGTGTGTTATGTTCCAAATGACGACCCGTCTGTATTTAAAAGTCCCACAAGATGATATTATTATTAATATCATCATCATCATCATCATCATCATCATCATCATCATCATCATCATCTTTTTCAGAGTATAAGACGCACCTACCTTTTTTGGTGAGGAAAACAAGAAAAGGAAATCTGCCTCTGCCTCCCAGCAATTTTGCCTCGTTGCAGCAAACAGCAAACAGCCTGCTTTACTTTCATTTTCGTTTTCAGCATAGCTTGATTAGCACAAGGGGAAAAAAAATCTGCTCCCAGCTATTTACCTCCTTGCAGCAAGCAGCAGAGGCCCATGCAGCAATAGGAAATGGCAATCTCTGTAGCCTGAAACAGCTGAGGTTGGGGAGGCCGATCCAAAGGACAGTCACCTTGTGCTAATGAGGCTGTGCTGAAGCTGAAATGCCTGTTTCTTCTTGCTGCTTGCTGCAAGAAGGTAAGGAGGCAGTGGGTGGGAGGGGCTACATTCGGTGTATAAGATGCACCCAAATTTTCACCCCCTTTTAGGTGGGAAAAAGGTGCGTTTTATACTCTGAAAAATACAGTATTATCGGGACCATGCCAATGTGCATGATTTTATAGTAGAAACCCCACACCTCCCCTCCCAGGAATTCCCACATGGCCCGTTTTGGATGCAGGTAAGTGCAGGGCGCACACGGAGGCTCAGGGAGGGGGAAAAACTGGCCTCTAGAGGGCCTCCGGAGCCTGGGGAGGGCAAAAATGCCCCCCCCCGCTGCCGTGGTCCAGGAAGCTGACTAGGCCACACCCACCATGGCCACGCCCACCCAGCAACTGGACAGAGAACCCCTTACTAAAATTTTTGAAGCCCATCCCTGTGTCAAACTCAATTTCATTGAGGGCCGCGGCAGGGCTGTGGTTGACCTTGGGAGGGCCGGACAGGCGGGGCCAAATGGGTGGATGTGGCCAGGTGGATATGAGCATCCTAACACCATTCCCTAAACTGCTGGCACGTTTCCTCTTTGCATTCGGTAAACCGGGCCAAAGCGACGCGGGCCTGCCCCTTACAATTTCCAGGATGGCCCCACGGGCCGGATCCAACCACATCACGGTGTGGATCTGGCCCACAGGCCTTGAGTTTGACACCTCTGTCTTAATCCATGCCCATTTGAGATTTGACTGTGCCTCCCGTGGAGCGTTTTCCCACTCTAGGCTTGAACCCCTGTACCACTTTGGCATCAGCAAGGCGTTGGTTTCACAAGGTGCCATTGCAAGAGAGCTCTCGGTCTCTGCTTCCCTCCCTTTTGTGCGGCGTTTCCCATTCAATCTGCGGTTGTTTTTCAGAGTCACGTGCCTCTGCGCGCAGTTCGAGTCCGTCCTTCAGCATGGTTTAAAGAGGACCCGGGGATTAGCTTTAACCGCTGCCGCCATCAAGCAAGTCACCGGTTTCTCCACTAAAACCGAAATGGGTAAATTCAGCCTTCTAAGCATGCTTGCCTCTTCCTCATTTTTAATTTTTTTTTCCTAATAACGCTTCGGCGCGGTCTTCCTTCCGTGCCAACTGAACTCTTTTCAACAGCATCACGGGGAGGAAGGAAGGAGGCAATGACTGTTTGTTACCTGAGTTGAAGCTTGGATGAGTCTCCTTATAATGGTTATTGTTTTCCATGCTGGGCACATCTCTTCTGTTGTGGCTATGTGCCCGGAGGTGCTCTGTTGGGGAAAAAAACCCAGAATTGGCTGCAAATCTCTTTCCTAAAAAGCAGGCAATAAATGTGAAAAATGACAGGTATACCGGTGGAGTAGCTGTAGCTCTTTCTGAGTGGGTTTTTTGATGCTTGTGGTTGTTCGCATCGTGAATGAGCTGAGATCCTGGGAACTCACTTTACTTTGGGAGCTGAAGAGGGCAGTGGTCAGGAAGAAATATCCTTTGATTGTGGACTCTCTCTCTGCAATATATTGGTGCTTCTTCCTTGCCAATTAGAAAACTTAAGTCACTTTTCAGAAAACACTTAAAAGATGGCTATGGTCTTTGGAGAACATCAGCTATGCTTTTTTTTTTATTTTTTATTTTAATTTGATTTATATGCCGCCCTTCTCCGGAGACTCAGGGCAGCTTACAATGCGTTAAGCAATAGCCTTCATACTTTTGTATATTTATATTTATACAAAGTCAGCTTATTGCCCCCAACAAACTGGGTCCTCAATTTACCCACCTTATAAAGAATGGAAGGCTGAGTCGACCTTGAGCCTGCCTGGGATTGAACTAGCAAGTAATTGCAGCAGCTGGATCTTAAATGCTGCCTTTGTAGGAGGCATTACTCCCCTACGCTACTCAGGCTCTTTGCTTCCTAGATCAGTGTTTCTCAATTTTGGTGGCTTTAAGATGCGCGGACTTCAACTCAAAGAATTCCCCAGCCAGCATGAATTCTGGGGGTTGAAGTCCACACACAATTTCTTAAATCAACCCTGTGATCAAGGCATTCAACCTCAACCTTCAGCCACATGTGTATTCTCATCCAGTATTTTCTTGCTTTCGGGCATGTCCACCACATGTGGTAATATGTGCCCGATAATTGATTGCACTTCCAACATTTAGCAGATCTGTCTTTATACATTTTTGCCAATCTTTGCCGGCGCAAACTTCAAGTGTAACTTGTGAATCTCCCTTTTTTCTCCTCAGAATCCATATTCTGGTACTATGTGAAGGAAGTTCTTAATAAACATGAACTGCAACGTTTCTATTCTCTGAAGAACATCACTACGGATACGGGGCGAGGCCGGGCTTGGCTACGCTGTGCTCTCAATGAACATTCCCTAGAAAGATATTTGCACATGTTGCTTGCAGATAAAAACCATCTTAGGTAAGTTTTCTACATGCTCTTCTTCATGGGGGAAGGTTCTGAAAATGGGGTATTTATTTATTTATTTATTTATTTATTTATTCATTCATTCATTCATTCATTCATTCATTCATTCATTCATTCAATTTGTATACTGCCCTTCTCCTATTGGACTCAGGGTGGTGCACAGCCAAAGATAAAAAACATACCAGTACAAAATTTAAAATCATTAAAAGAATTACACAGCTTTGGCCCACAATTTAAAACAATCCAACTAAAACCAAATTGACACTTAAAAAGTTTAAAAAAGGGGAGGGGGATTACGCCAGCCCTGCTTGATGGAAAAGAAAAGTTTTTAGGGCACGACAAAAAGCCCGGAGATCTAGTATCCTTCGTATCTCTGTGGGCAAATCGTTCCAAAGGGCACAGAGAAGGCCCTTCCCCCAGATGTCGCCAGCCAACATAATTTGGCCGACGGCACCCTGAGGAGTCCTTCTCTGTGGGAGCGAACTGGTCAGTGGGAGGCTATTGGTGGCAGAAGGCGGTCTCGTAGGTATCCAGGCCCTATGCAATGGAGCGCTTTAAAGGTGGTAACCAACACCTTGAAGCGCACCCGGAAGACCACCAGATGCAGCTCACGCAGAAGAGGCGTCATATGGGAGCGCCCCCTCGCTCTCATAATCCCCTGCGCGGCCGCATTCTGCACCAGTTGGAGCCTCCGGGTGCTCCTCAAGGGGAGCCCCATGTAGAGAGCATTGCAGTAGTCCACGCGGGAAGTGATGAGTGCCTGAATAGGTAGATATGCCGTAGTTCTCGGTAAAAGAGAACATTTGTAGCTCAGGGTTGAACGGTGGGGTTTCTCTGAGCTTGGCTGTTTTCTTGCAAGTGTTTCATGATCCAACTAGGTAACATCATCAGTGTTATAAAGGAGTGGGATTTGTGAGGAGGAGGAGGAAGATTGTCGGGTTCTTGGTGATCTCTGAGCTTGGTTGTTTCCTAGCAGACATCTCATTTCCCAAATAGGTAACATCATCAGTGCTAGAAGTGAGGGGCATTTGTAGCGGGGGGAGGAGAAGGAGGAGGGGGAACAGCTGTTTTTTGGCAGACGTTTCATTACCAAACTGGATCATGGCATCAGTCCTAATAATAACAACAATAAAACGGATAACCATTTGTCTGAAATTGTACTGGATCTCCTGCCACGGGCAAATATTTTTGGGCTAGAAATCCTCCAAGGTCCCTTCCAACCTTACTGCAGGTGGTCTTCGATTTATGACAGTCGAGCCCAAAATTTCCACTGCTAAGCAAGACAGTTGTTACTTTTTGTTTGTTTGGGTTTTTTTTTACCCTGCCTTTTGTCTCCAGTGTCTTCTATGAAGACTGGTCCTTCTTGATGGATGAAGAACGCTCCAGTATGATTCCCACCATGGCAGCTGGTAAGCATGGCCCAATGTCTTACAACCAAGCCAAGGCAGCTTAAAAAGCTTCTGGGTTCGTTCGTCGTCTAGCTATGATTTCAGCAAATCGTTTAAGCTGTATCCTACTGAATAATCTGCAGCAAAGGTGGTCTGTCCCAGCTACGGACCTCAAAGAACGTAGCACACACGAAGTCTGTGCACACCTTAGTTTACTAAATTAAATCAGGTTTTTTTTCTGTCAAACAAAGGCTGTTAATTAACTTTCTTAACAGCCTACAAGAATCCAAAGAATAAATAATCTTAAATCTTACTATGGTTGGCAGAAAGCCCAGAAGCAACTTGCAGAGAACTAAAATCAAGGCATGAAGGAGAGTGAATGAAGTTGTTCCCTGTAAATTGCTTCAGTTGGCATTCCTCCTTAAATAAGCTAAGGGAGTGGCCAATTAGCCCCAAGCCTTACTCTGGAGGAGACCTCCTCCTGAGGAGCCACTCCTGCCTTTTGACAGCTCTGCGCGCTCGTGCATCAAGAAGGGGCTCCTCCTCTTCTTCCTCTTCACCCATGGAAGCTTCTGGAGGTTCTGAAGGCCCTGGCTGAATCCCCGCCTCTGGCACTAACTCTTCTCCAGCCTCCTCATTGTCTTGACTCAAGCGCCAGCTGACACAGGCTGCTGGTGCAGCACCACACCAGCCTCCTCGCTGTCGGAATCAGCCACCAGCCGCACAGCCCGCATATGGGCCACAACAAAGGGTTAGGTCCCAGCCTGAACTACACATTGTGGTTGACAAGCCATAACAGCTTCCCTTATGAACTACCAATCACAGTGGGTCATGCTGTCTCTTCTGGGAACTCAACCTCTGTCCCAAAGATGCTTTTGAAGACGTTTCGCTTCTCATCCAAGAAGCTTCTTCCACTCTGACTGAATGGTAGGGAATGGAAGGATTTATACTCCTTGCAGACAAAGCTGGTCATTTGCATCTTTTTTAGAGCGTCGTTGCGGCCACCTGGAGGTTTATCTGTGTCCTCAGGGTCACTGAGTAGTGCAAATGGGTGTGGAGCCTTCTTGCAACTGCTGAAAGGACCGTGATGTAGACTGGAGTTAGATGATGTCGTATCCCTCCCCCTCCTTCGAGAGAGGGCTGTTAAATTTTGACATAGATCAGGAGGAGACTCTATGGTAGGGGAACCAGACTTCCGGTTGCCAGAAGAAAAAGAATGCCGCACTAGGAGGAGACTCTATGGTGGGGGAAGTGGACTTCCGGTCGGCTCCAGAATTGAATGGTGGGGGGGGGGGGTTCCGGTTAGGACCTTTGAGGTTGCCGACTCCTGATTTAGACTGACCTAAAATATTGGTTGTTTCTCCCCCCCCCCCCCCCGTTTCTGCTTTATCCAAAGGGCTGAACTCTATTCTTTTTGCAATCAACATCGATAATAAGGATTTAAACGGGCCAAGCAAATGCCCACCCTCCGTCTCCGACCTTCTCAAGGAATCGACCCAGAACGTGACCTCTTTGCTGAAGGAATCCACCCAAGGTGTCAGCACCCTCTTCCGGGAGATCACAGCTTCAGCCCCTGTTTCCATGCTCATCAAATCTGACCAAGATGCTGACCTGCTGCCTATTTTATCCAAGAGTGTCAGCGGCGGTACGTGCTCTTCGCTTAATGATCAGTTGCTTAGTGACTGTTCAAAGTTAGAACAACCCCTCCCCCTCCCCAAAGTTACTTATGACCAGATTCTGAAGTTCTGACCGCTGCACAGACACCCCTCCCTGCAGTCCCACGACCACATTACAAACACTTGGGAGCCGGCAAATGTTTATGGCTAGTCCTGCAATATCCTGCAGTCATGTGTTTACAATGTATTTTGCCAGTTTCTTGTTTCACTTAATGACCATTTTGCTTAATAACCATGATGTTTGCTTAAGGATCGCCACAAAAAAGGTCATGAATTAAGGTCAGGTCATGTTTACATCTACGTCTACGTCTACATCTACATCTACATATAAATATACATAAACGGTAAAGATTCCCCTTGCACATATGTGCTAGTCGTTCCTGACTCTAGGGGGTGGTGCTCATCTCAGTTTCAAAGCCAAAGAGCCAGCGCCGTCCAAAGACGTCTCCATGGTCATGTGGCCGGCATGACTCAATGCCAAAGGCGCACGGAACGCTGTTCCCTTCCCACCAAAGGGGGTCCCTATTTTTCTACTTGCATTTTTTACGTGCTTTCGAACTGCTATGTTTACAGAGTAACGGGAGCTCACCCCGTTCTGTGGCACTAGGGATTCGAACTGCTGAACTGCCCAACTTTCAGTCGACAAGCTCAGTGTCTTAGCCACTGCGCACACACACACACACACAAATAAAAATCAGAAATTGAGATGCAACTAAGTTTCATATTTTGAAGGGGAGAATGTAGCTTTATCATCCTGCTTCTATGAATTTGCTAAACCAAGATTTATCTGAGTAAATTAAGAAAAAAGGATAAGTTTATCGTCCTGTGATTAAAGCATTCCACCACAAATTAAACCCCTTGAACTCAGTTTGGACATCCCACAAAACCTGAGTTCAACGTGGCTTAAAATGAGATTTCGAAAATAGTAGGACAGTCTTATCTTGCAAGCTCTTTGGTGTTAAGTCTGGGATATCCAACCTTTGCAACTTTTAAGATCCTATGGATTTCAACTCCCAGAATTCAATTCCCAGCATGGCTGGCTAGGGAATTCTGGGAGTTGAAGATCACAGGTCTTAAAAGTTGCCAAGGTTGGAGCTCGAGTTAAAGTCTTTCCCTTGGGGCCACTCTTCCTTCTTTCAGATTTAAAATGCCGGAAAGATCGAACGAAGAAAAAGAAGAAAATCACAAAAATCATTTCGTTTGATGATGAAGAGGGCCAACTTTTCGGGACCCCCTTACGGGGGACAGTGGCAGGAGAAGACTCCGAAGACGGCTGCGACAGACTTTCAGCCTCGGCAGCTTCTTCGGTAACTGAACAGATGGATCTTCTGCCCGGCAACCAGGATGGGACGTCGCTGAAACATCATTCTGAGTACCTGAATGGGGACTGCAGCTACCTGAAACTGGATGTCAAAAGCATAGATGATGAAGAGGCTGAAGAGAATGAGGAGAATCGCGCCAGAACATTGAGGAATCACCATGTGATGGACGACACACAGGTGCTCACAAAGTGAGTCTGGACCGAATACAGGTAGTCCTTGCTTAACGACCAGTCGTGGACACCCCCCCCTCCCACACACAAAAGATTCTTATTATCTGTCCTTGAAGTTACAACTCCCCCTGCTGGTTACGTAATTGTCAGACCTGCCACAATTTAAACCTCCAAAAAAACCCCGATCCTTGGCTCCATTAGAGGTCAAGTGCATTGCAGTAGTACAAAGCCAGAACTGAGAATCGCGGGCCCAAATCCCTAACTTCTACTTTTCCTTCTTTAACTACCTCTCATTGCCCATCCTGGTATAACCAATCAGGTTCAGGCAGGATGTATTCATAATGATCGGTCTTAAGTGCAGTTTGGCATGTGGCCCACCTCCTCCTTCCAGCTGGGAGACCTTGAGGCAGCATCTCAAGGAGATACAGCGCTTACTTTCATTTTCCCAAGCATTCCTCCCTTCCTTCCCTCTCCCCGCAGTTCATGGCAGTCTGTCATTGCATCGCAGTGAAGCGAAGCGCAAGCAGGCTTAAGGTAGCAGCTAGCAGTACTACCTAACATTTCAGGTGCTTGGCAACCGGCTCCTATTTATGTCCTGCCATCATGTGATCATGATTTGTGATGTTTTATGGCCAGTTGGTAATGTTTTTGGCCACTGTCTGGCAAAAATCGCCCCATCGGGAGATTGAGTTGAGTTGACTTGCTTGGGTGCCTTTCTTTACAAACCGTGGGGTTTGCTCAATGACTGCCTAGAGTTGTTTTACAACCGTTGTAAAATTGAGTCAGGTCACATGGTGGCCCGCTTAACAACGGCCGTGACTTACGACCGAAATTCCGGGCTCAGTTGTGGTTGTTACCTCTGGAGACATTTTTTTTGTGCCTTACTTCAAGTTACGGTATCACATACTTTGTCATGTACGTGAGAAGTCCAAGACTCTGCCTTAAGTTCAAAGGGCGGTTATGTAGGCCGCCCTTTGAACTTAACATTTCATAGAAAGGCCACCATGTGGATTGACCAGCAGTGACCAACCTTGGCCACGTTTAAGACTTGTGGACGTCAACTCCCAGAATTCCCCAGCCAGCCAAGCTGGCTGGGGAATTCTGGGAATTGAAGTCCACGGATCTTTAAAAGTGGCCAAGGTGGGACATTCCTCTGTTAAATTGCGCCCTTTCTCACCACTTACTATTTTTGGGGGGTTTGTCTTCAAATAATTAACTAGACCTGCTGAAGTTGTGACGTCCCATTCGCTGGTTTGCACGGGGACGCCTCTACAAATGTTGAACGATGACGCGGATGAATTATTCCCAGTCAGCGCTGTGGGTTCTTTTTCCCAGACTGGTAAGTCCTGTATTTTTTGGAGTATAAGACGCGCTGGCGTATAAGATGCACCTTAGTTTTTGGGGAGGAAAATAGGGGAAAAAAATTCTGTCTACCAGGTATTCATCTGGCTGCCGTCCTTAGCCTGGTCAACTTCAGCACATTCAGCTCGCTGGTTTTGAAATTGGGGCTGGTTGGGGCTGAAAAGCAGCTTCAAGGACAGAGCTGATCATCGGAGGGAGCTCCAGTGACGAAAGCAGGCAAAGTGCGGAAAGGGGTAAGAAAAGGCAGCAGCTGTTCCAGGTAGCTATTTGGGGCACCGCGCGCCACGTTTTCAGCCTCCAAAACACGTTGTGTTTTCGGGCGGCGATCGGCGGCGATGTGTTTTGGCGATCCCCGCAGCCTTGAAGGGCTCTCAAACGGAGGCTGAAAACGTGGCGCATGGAGCCCAAAAACACCTCTGTTGTAAATCAAGGACTTATTTATAGTCAAGAACTGGAGGGGTTTTTTTTTAGCGACTATGTTCCTAACTTCTGCTGAATTCCAGCATTTTAGTGCTTAAGTTGCAGAACATAGGAACTTAAAAGAAAAAAGAAAAAAAGAAAAAAGAATTCTATGCCAGCTAGTCATTTTATACAAATTATGCTTTTATTTCCTTCCCACGCCATTCATTATGGGGAATTCCAACGCAGCGGACAATTTAGAACATGAATTATTTAAAAATCTAATAGAGAAGAGGAAAGCCATTATGCAGCAGCCATAAAAGAAAAGAAAGCCATAATAAAATTCAATTAGGCTCGGGACAGGTTGGTCTAGGAGAGTTCGTGTTTAGGACATTAGAGCTTATAGAAGGAAGGTTAGACCTCGGGGCTATAGAATTGTAGGAAGAAAAGTTTGTATCCATTTGTTTTCATTTCCCATTTCCCTAGTACAAAATATTCTAATCCCTGGCTATCAAAAACTAGCCAAAGGAGGTCTGAAGACATAACCAAGTTGCAGGGGTGGGATTCAGGTGAACCAGATACTAATTTTACATCTGTCGAACCGATAGTTGCAAGGAGTGGTTGCCCCCTCCCACCCCACCCTGCCCCTCTCAGGAGTCTCCATGTGGCCCGTTTTGGATGCCAGGTAAGCGCAGAGGCTCTGAGAGGGCTTAAAACGGGCCTCCCAGAAGTCTGGAAACGGGTCTGTTTCTGCCTCCGGAGCCCAGGAGAGGCTGTTTTCGTCCTCCCAGAGGCTTGAGAAAAGCCTTCAGAGCCTGGGGAGGGTGAAAACACCTCCCTGCCATGGTGCGGGAGGCTGAGTAGGCTATGGCCAACATGGTCAGGCCCACCCAGCAACTGGGCAGAGAACCGGTTGCTAAAAAATTTAAATCCTACCCCTGCCAAGTTGACAATCTAAAACTAGGTTTTCAAATAGCGTTAAACTGTGGTTTGTTTAACCATGAGCTTTGGGATAAACAGCCATTGTCTTGGGTTTATAAAAGATGCTTACATCTTACATCCAACATACATCCAGTTTCATGAGATTTCTGGAACCTGTCAGTAGTTTTACTCCTTGTAGTAATCATCATCGGAGTGACCTTGCTCTTTCTTCCAGGTTGAGGGCGTGTGCTGTATTAATTCTCCCCCCTCCTTTTTTTTTTTTTTTTTGCTATTCCTATTCATTTGCTTAATTCTTATCAAAGGAGGTTTTCAATCTTAAATAAAGAATACAATAAATTTCAGCCTCCAGATTTTAGAATAGAATAGAGTAGAGTAGAGTAGAGTAGAGTAGAGTAGAGTAGAGTAGAGTAGAGTAGAGTAGAGTAGAGTAGAGTAGAGTAGAGTGAATATAAAGTAGAGTAGAGTATGGAATAGAAAATATAACAGAAAAGAGTAGAGGAGAGGGGAAGGGAAGGGAAAGGAAGAGAAGAGAAGAGAAGAGAATTCTTTATTGGCCAAGTGTGATTGGACACACAAGGAATTTGTCTTTGGTGCATAGGCTCTCAGTGTACATAAAAAGACAAGATACATTCATCAAGAATCATAGAATAGAATTAGAATTTGAATTAGAATTAGACTAGACTAGACTAGACTAGACTAGACTAGACTACACTAGACTAGAATTTTTTATTGGCCAAGTGTGATTGGACACACAAGGAATTTGTCTTTGGTGCATAGGCTCTCAGTGTACATAAAAAGACAAGATACATTCATCAAGAATCATAGAATAGAACTAGAATTAGAATTAGAATTAGAATTAGAATTAGAATTAGAATTAGAATTAGAATTAGAATTAGACTAGACTAGACTAGACTAGACTAGACTAGACTAGACTAGAATTTTTTATTGGCCAAGTGTGATTGGATACAGAAGGAATTTGTCTCCGGTGCATGAAGTCACAGTGTACATAAAAACAACAAGTGATAAGATAGTTTGCAGATGTTGCAGAAAGAGAGTGGTGTGAATGTATGGCAGTTAAAAACCAGAAATAATTTAGTAGCACCTTTTCCAAGTAACATTTCTTTTTTCTCTCAAGGTATACGTTTTAATGAAAAGCTTACACCTTTTAATGAAACTTGTTCGTTGGAAAAAGTGCTGCCAGGGGCTCCTTCTCATTGTTTCATTTAATGTATTGTTATTTCTTCACTTCAACATTTTCATCCGGAGGGGAATTTCCCTGACACAGATGAATTTGGAGTGGAATTTAACAAGTGAGCACACAAAAAGAGAATGTGTGAGAATGTGTGTGATAACAGAATAGCAGAATAACAGAATAAATTGGAAGGGAACTTGGAGATCTTCTTCTCCAACTCCCTGCTCAAGCAGGAGACCCTGAAAATAATAATAATGATGATGATGATGATGATGATGATGATAATGATGCCGCCTCTGTAATGAGAAAGATGAGACAGTCGACCACCTGATCAGTGGGTGCAGCAAAATTTCACAAACCGACTACCTATAACGCCATGACCGCATTGCTAAGATCATTCACTGGAAATTGTGCCAGAAGTTTGGATTTGAGTACAGCAAAAACCACTGGGAACATCAGGTTGAGACAGTTTTAGAGAATGAGAAACTCAAGATCTTGCGGGACTTTAGGATTCAGACTGACAGGCACTTGATCCACGACACACCTGACATAATAGTAGTTGAAAAGAAAAAAGTATGGTTCATTGACATTGCAATACCTGGTGACGCACGGATTGAAGATAAGCAGCAAGAAAAAAATCACAAAGTACTGGGACTTGCAAATTGAAGTTGAGCAACTGTGGAAAAAGAAATTGTATGTTGTCCCGATTGTAATTGGAGCCCTTGGAGCAATACCCAAAGGGCTACCTCGGTATTTAGAAATTCTAAATTTACCGGACTTGAATATTTTGACTCTACAAAAAACCACCTTACTCGGAACAGCTTACATCCTCCGATGATACCTTAACAGTTCCTTGGTTAGGACTCGAGTTGCTGAGCTATTAATCAGCCTCAAAGGCTGTGAAATCTCACTAGAGATTAAATAATAATAATAATAATAATAATAATAATAATAATAATAATAATAATAATAATAATAATAATAGTAGTAGTAGTAGTAGTAGTAGTAGTAGTAGTAGTAGTAATAGTAATAATAATGATGCATGGAAAAATGGCTGAACAATTCAATGAGATGCTGCAAACTGGAAACATCAGTGAATGATTAACAGCTGGGAAAACCTACTTGATACAGAAGGATCCAGCAAAAGGGGCAACACCTGCAAATTACAAGCCAATAATGTATCTGCCAACCATGTTCAAGCTGCTGACTGGCATTATAGCTGACAGGATCCAGGACTACCTAGAAGCAAATAACATCTTGCCAGTAGAGCAGAAAGGAAATAAGCGAGGGAGCAGAGGCACGAAAGATCAGTTCCAGATCGACAAAATGATTCTAGAGAACTGCAAAAGCCGAAAGAAATCTGCATACAACTTGGATTGACTACAAGAAAGCATTTGACTCATTACCGCACAGCTGGATCATCAAATGCCTGGATGTCATTGGAATATGCAAGTACACTGGTTCTTTCATTGCAAATGCGATGAAACACTGGAAAACCGAACTGTTTATTGGAACTGAAAGCTACGGACTGGTCAACATCAAAAGAGGGATTTTCCAGGGTGATTCTTTTCAGAAACTTTTCAGAAGACGTGCGGTCCGAGTTTGAATTGTTCTGTATCTTCTGCTGGAAGACAACAGTCCGAAAAGATTGTAAGCAGGATGGGAAGAGTCTCTGAGAATGTTACGCAACTTCCCCAAACAGCAAATGAAAGACAAATGGCTGTCTGATCGCTTCTTAAAAATCTGCACCTACAACTTCTGAAGACAAGTTGTCTCAGTGGTTAATTGTTCTCACTGTCAGGAAATTTCTCCTTAGTTCTAGGTTGCTTCTCTCCTTGATTAGTTCCCACCCATTGCTTCGTGTCCTGCCTTCAGGTGCTTTGGAGAAGAGTTTGACCCCCCTCTTCTTTGTGGCAACCCCTTTAGATATTGGAACACTGCTATCATGTCACCCAGAGGTGGCATTCAGCCGGTTCAGACTGATTCGCCCAAACTGGTAGCAGAAATCATGGGTGGGCCTGCCCACCTGTCCCAGACCTATGCCTATCCTATTTAGGCACGTTTTTAACCTGCTTGCATGCATGCAAGCCGCACCCACTCGCATTTGTGAACTGATAGGGAAAGTAAGTGAATACCACTCCTGATGTCACCCCTGGTCCTTCTTTTGTGTATGTGTGTAGAGTTGAAAAAGGGAAGAAATATAGGAGGATAATATGCCATATTTGAGTCTTCAGAGAAATTAAATTAAATTAAATACTTTTGCTAACATATATTTCTACTGACTACTTTAGAAAATCTGGAGGACGGCAACGAACACGAAAATGCAGATTTTTCAGTAGAATTGACTCCGAGCAATGCCGAATTGCACTACAGGTAATTAATTACCATATTTTTCAGAATATAAGGCGCACCAGAGTATAAGACACACCTTAGTTTTTCGGGAGGAAAGTAGGGGGAAAAAAATCCTGCTTACCAGTTATTCATTTGGCTAGTCCAGGGGTCTGCAACCTTAAATACTCAAAGAGCCATTTGGACCACTTTCCCACAGAAAAGAAAACACTGGGAGCCACAAAACCTGGGTGGGTGTGGCCACCTTGATGTCACTCACTTCCACCAGTCATATGACCCCACTCCCCCACTTATGCCTACCTAGCCGGTCATTAGGGCAGAGAACCAGTTGTTAAAAAACATCGGGAACCACAAAATCATTTTGACATCAGTCTCTCCTCTCCCTCCTTCTCTGTATCTCTCTCTCCCCATCTCTCTTTATCTCTCTATGTTTCTCTCTCCCGCTCTCTCTGTATCTCTCTGTCTCTGCCCTGGCCGCTTCTCCATCCCCCACGTCACCCTTACCTACTCAGACCAGGCGAGGAGTGACTGGGAGGGGAGGGTGAGGGGCGGGGCCAGCCAGTGGTGGGATCACCTGACAGGGATCCACAGCAGAGGGCCCAAAGAGCTGCATGTGGCTCCGGAGCCGCAGGTTGCTGACCCCTGGTTTAGCCTAACAAAGAGGAGGCTTAAAGGAGACATGTTTGGTGTAGTGGTTAAGACTTCAGGCTAAAAACGGGGAGGTTGGGAGTTCTAGTCTCACTTTAGGCATAAAAGCTGGTCAACTGGGTGACCTTAGGCCAGTCCCTCTCTCTTTGGCTCTAGGAAGCAAGCAATGCTTGTTTGTTAGTTCAGCCTGATCTGAACCTTCTTATATTTGTCGTGCTGTTTTAGACGCTGGCCATTCTGAAGTCGGTTGAGTTGAGCTAAATCAGGGGGTCTCCAACCTTGGCAACTTTTTAAGCCTGGTGGACTTCAACTCCCTGGAAAGCTGGCTGGGGAATTCTGGGAGTTGAAGTCCGCCAGGCTTAAAGTTACCCAAGGTTGGAGACCCCTGAGCTAAATCATCTTACATTCATATGCCTTGATGTCAGAGTTTAGATTTGAACGATGTAGGGGTCCGTGTTGGCTAGAGAAGACTTCCTTGGATAGCCCAATCCATATTCCTAGAGAACTGAGGGATTCCAGGCTGCAAAGGCTCCTATGGGGTGATTTGATTAGTCTGGAGCAGGGGTCGGCAACCTTAAACACTCAAAGAGCCATAAATGTCCTAACCGGAAGTTCCCCACATTCAAATCTGGAATCGACCGGAAGTCCGGTCCCCCCACCATAGAGTCGCCTCCTAGTGCAGTGTCCTTTTTCCTGTAACCAAAAGCCCTATCAATTGTGGAGCCCACTGGAAAACCCTCCCCTTGCCATAGAGTCTCCTCCTGGAACGCCATGCTTCTTTCCTCCCCCACCCCCAAACCGGCAGCTCCTCTCAAAATTGTGGCGCCGACCAGTGACGGAGCTGTAGCAGGGGGATGAAAGAGCCACATGCGGCTTCAGAGCCTCGGGTTGCTGACCCCTGGTCTGGAGCAAGTTATTTTTGACTCTTGTTTCAGTCGTTCTAATTGTTTTAGGTTGCTTTATTATTATTATTATTATTATTATTATTATTATTATTATTATTATTATTATTATTATTATTATTACCAAGCTCCCTCTGTGATTTTACACGCAGGGTAGAAGCTAACTCTCCTGTCCACAAGAATGCATTAACCGAACTTCTGCCTTCCGATAGCGTGCCAGAGTCGATGACTGTGGGTAGGTAGCTATTCGACTGTATTTGGATTTTTTTTTTTTAAATCCTTTGGATTGTCAGGAAAAAGTTTCATCGAAATACGTTGCCGTCTAGGGAGTCCCTCAAATCTGTAGGTTTGTTGAGGCTTGGCATTTGCTGCTTGTGGCTGCTAAATGTTTTTTACGAATTCTGCCTAAACCACAAACTTTTAACTTCTGAGCTAAGGTAAAGGTAAAGGTTCCCCTCGCATATCTGTGCTAGTCGTTCCCGACTCTAGAGGGTGGTGCTCATCTCCATTTCAAAGCCGAAGAGCCAGCGCTGTCCGAAGATGTCTCTCAGGTCATGTGGCCGGCATGACTCAATACCAAAGGCGCACTGAACGCTGTGACCTTCCCACCAAGGATGGTCCCTATTTTTCTACTTGCATTTTTTACCTGCTTTCGAACCGCTAGGTTGGCAGAAGCTAGGACAAGTCACAGGGGCTCACCCTGTTACGCGGCACTAGGGATTCAAACCGTTGAACTGCCGGCTTTTTGATCGACAAGTTCAGCGTCTTAGCCACTGAGCCGCCGCGTCCCTAATTCAGAGCTGAATGAGCAACCAAATTTTTGATTGAGGCTATTTAGTTCTAGGAGATAGAATTCCTTTCTGTGTGGATGCTACTTGACTGATTATTTTATGAACCTCATCGTAGTACAGGTAGTCCTTAACTTACAACAGTTCATTTAGGAACCTGGATAGCTCAGCAGACTAATGCATTGTAATTTAACTCCAGCTGTCTGCAATTAGTAAGTTTGAATCTCACCAGGCTCAAAGTTGACTCAACCTTCCGTCCTTTCTAAGGTAGGTGAAATGAGGACCCAGTTTGTGGGGGCAATAAGCTGACTTTGTATAAATATACAAAAGTATGAAGGCTATTGCTTAACGCATTGTAAGCCGCCCTGAGTCTCCGGAGAAGGGCGACATATAAATCAAATTTAAAAAAAAAATAGTGACCGTTTGAAGTTACTCATACTTATGACCGTTTCAGTATCTCGGTGTTAGGTGATCTCCTTTTTGACCTTCTGATGAGCAAAGTCAATGGGGAAACTAGAGTCATTTAACAACTATATTACTAATTTGTCAACTGCAGTGATTCACTTAACAACAGTGGCAAGAATGGTCGTAAAATAGCAATAGCAATAGTCCTTAGACTTATATACCGCTTCACAGCCCTCTCTAAGCAGTTTTACAGAGTCAGCCTCTTGCCCCCCAACAATCTGGGTCCTCATTTTACCCACCTCGGAAGGCTGGAAGGCTGAGTCAACCTTGAGCTTGTCAGGATCGAACTCCTGGCTGTGGGCAGAATTAGCCTGCAATAGTGTATTCTGACCACTGCGCCACCAGGAAGGAGAATGAGAAAAGGAGGAAGGAAGGAAGGAAGGAAGGAAGGAAGGAAGGAAGGAAGGAAGGAAGGAGAAAAGAACGAGCAGTAGTACTTATATATCACTTCACAGTGCTTTTACAGCCCTCTCTAAGCGGTTTACAGAGTCAGTCTATTTTTCCCCCAACAATCTGGATCCTCATTTTACCCACCTCGGAAGGCTGGAAGGCTGAGTCATCCTTGAGCTTGTCAGGAATGTACTCCTGGCAGTGGGCAGAATTAGCTTGCAATATTGTATTCTGAGCACTGCACCACCAGGAAGGAGAATGAGAAAAGGAATAAGGAAGGAAAGGAAGGAAAGGAAGGAAAGGAAGGAAGGAAGGAAGGAAGGAAGGAAGGAAGGAAGGAAGAAGGAGCAGTAGCACTTATACACCACTTCACAGTGCTTTTACAGCCCTCTCTAAGCGGTTTACAGAGTCAGTCTATTTTTCCCCCAACAATCTGGATCCTCATTTTACCCACCTCGAAAGGCTGGAAGGCTGAATCATCCTTGAGCTTGTCAGGATCGAACTCCTGGCTGTGGGCAGAATTAGCTTGCAATACTGTATTCTGACCACTGCGCCACCAGGAAGGAGAATGAGAAAAGGAAGAAGGAAGGAAGGAAGGAAGGAAGGAGAAAAGAACAAGAGCAATAGTATTTATATACCACTTCACAGTGCTTTTACAGTCCTCTCTAAGCAGTTTACAGCCTATTTTCCCCCAACAATCTGGATCCTCATTTTACGCACTTCGGAAGGCTGGAAGGCTGAGTGAGATTCAAACTGCCAAATTGCAGGCAGCCGGCAGTCAGCAGAAAATAGCCTGCAGTACTGCATTCTAATCACTGCTGCACCGCAGCGGGGCAAAACTCACTTAACAAATATTTCACTTAGCGAGAAAAAAATTTGGGCTCAATTGTGGCTGTAAGTCGAGGACTGCCTTTCATTTTGCGGCACGCACCCAGTCCTTTTGAGAAATGTTTTTGAGCCATTGAAGATTTAGTAACATCAGTCGTCCAGAAGGGGGCAGCATTGCCTCTAAGTTTGCTGATTCTGTATATCTGTATTCAGCAATTGATTTTTTTTTTTTCCTAGTGGCTTTGCACATTTAAGTGGATGACAGTAACCTTGATTCACAGATACCCGGGAAAATGACTTACTTCAGTGTCCCTATCCTTTAAAAATAAACTCATCAGAGTTGTGAATATTTAAAAAAAAAAAAGAAGATCCAGAAGATGTGCCCGCACAAACGCTATAAGTTTTCTGCTGTTCATTTAAAGGAGTAACTTTTCTCTTTCTGGTTTCTACATGAGCTTGCAAATGATGGGATATTTGCTTTGAGAGCCACAATCACTTGCTTGAAGGGATTTCTTGAAGCAGTAATTCATTTGATTGATTCAGGGTTGTTGCTGGGGTTTTTTTTTGACCGAAGCTTGAAAAAAATTGGACAACTTTGATGAACAATGGAGGGAACTGCCGCGCGGGCCAAGGGATCACGCTCTGGAAAAGCCAAACTTCCAGGTTTTGGCACACATGCACACCCAACAATCAGCTGGCCGGCGCGCATGTGCATACCGGTTTTCGGCACTGCCATGGATGCGAAGAACAGCTGATCGTCACGCACGCATACACGCTAGAATCCCGGAAGACAAACAGGCAAGGCCGCTGATGCTGGGTGACATGGCTTTGCGTGCCACTTTGGGCACGCGTGCCATAGATTCGCCATCACGGACCTAGCATGTTATGGGATATTCAGCCCATTATGGTTGATTAAGTAAATCATGGCTTAGAGGGAGATGTGTGAACACAACCCCTGAATCAGACTGATATCTTCCTTGAAAGGAGCATAGCCCTTCTCAACTCTTTAAAGCGTTAATGGGATTTGGTAAGAATAAGCAGTGCAATCCTAATGTAGGTAGGTAGATAGTAGGTAGGTAGGTAGGTAGGTAGGTAGAGAGATAGATAGATAGATAGATAGATAGATAGATAGATAGATAGGATAAGGTAGGTAGGTAGGGAGGTAGATAGATAGATAGATAGATAGATAGATAGATAGATAGATAGGATAAGGTAGGTAGATAGGTAGGGAGGTAGATAGATAGATAGATAGATAGATAGATAGATAGATAGATAGATAGATAGATGGGATAAGGTAGGTAGATAGATAGATATATAGATAGGATAAGGTAGGTAGATAGGTAGGGAAGTAGGGAGATAGATAGATAGATAGATAGATAGATAGATAGATAGATAGATAGATAGATAGATAGGATAAGAGGTAGGTAGGTTGGTGGGTGGGTAGGTAGGTAGGTAGGTAGATATTGATGAAAGATAGATAAATATAGGTAGGTAGATAGATAGACAGACAGACAGACAGATGTAGATAGGTAGGTAGGGTAGACAGATAGATATTAATGAAAGATAGATAAATATAGGTAGGTAGGTAAATGGATGGATAGATAGATAGGATCAGGTAGGTAGGTAGGTAGGTAGGTAGGTAGAAAGAAAGAAAGAAAGAAAGAAAGAAAGAAAGAAAGAAAGAAAGAAAGAAAGAAAGAAAGAAAAAATAAGACCGGATCTTATATTAATTTTTGCTCTAAAAGACGCATTAGGGCTTATTTTCTGGTTAGGTCTTATTTTGGAGGAAATACGGTACTAAATGCCTCCATCTGGCTGACAATCTTAACTGGGGCTTATTTTGGGGGGGTCGGGCTTACATTACAAGCATCCAGAAAAATCACGCTAGGACTTAGTTTCCGGTTGGGTCTTATTTTTGGGGAAACAGGGTATATGTGTGTGTGTGTGTGTGTGTGTGTGTGTCTTTCTTTTAGCCAGGTTTTTCCTATGTAACCAAGATTTTTCTGCAGCCCCAGTTGAGTGAAATCACATCCACTACATTCTGGGCTTTTTTTCTTCTGGCACGAAAAGTATGAAAAGTAAGAAAATACATATTGTACCTTTACAGGGAGGATACATAAGATGTGGGTGTGGCTTACTGATGAAGGCTAACGAGCCAGAAATAGATCTATTTAAGTCTCCCAATGGGCAGCATGGGGCCTGCTGGCTGCCAGAAGAAAAAAAGCCCAGAAACTAGTGGATGAGATTTCACTCAACTAGGGCTGCAGAAAAATCTTGGTTACGTAGGAAAAACCTGACTAAAAGAAAAACACACATAAATCCTACGAAAAGTAAGAAAATACATACATACATACATACATACATATCTCAAAAGATTTGTTGTTTTTTAACGAGTAGCTTTTTTTCTCCATTTTTTTTTCCCCAAGGGAACAGCTTCCGAACAATGAAGCTTCCAGCCTGTTGCATAGCAACTTAACTCGCTAAGCATGTAGCAGGTGTAACATACGGAATACAGGATGACGTTAACACCGTTTCAGCTCTTCCGACAAACGGTTTTTTTAAACAGCCTTGCAACATGTGGGAGCGGAGGGAGAACTTTTTCTTGCCTTCCAAGTCTCTTGTTTTAAATAACTTTTGTCAGTTTTCAAAAAGAAAAAAAAAGACGCAAAGTGAAAAGATAAATAAAATTAGAAAAAGAAAAAGGCTTTGAAAGTAGATATTCATTTTATAATCATCATTTTAGCCAGGATGCTAAAGGCTTTTTCTGCATGTTTCCAACTATCCTGTTTCCCCTGATAATAAGCCCAATCGGGCTTTTGAGTGCATGCACTAAAATAAGTCCTCCTTGAAAATAAGCCCTCCCTGAAAACATTTAAACGCATGCACAGCCTGTCCCCGCCATTTCTTCTGGTTTCCTCCACGTACCCCAAAATAATAGGACCTCCCCAAAAAGAAGGTCACTCTATCTATCTATCTATCTATCTATCTATCTATCTATCTATCTATCTATCTATCTATCTATCTAGTGTGTTTATTCTCTCACTCTAATACTACTTAATCCTTTCTTCCCATCCATCCTATCTATCTATCTATCTATCTATCTATCTATCTATCTATCTATCTATCTATCTATCTATCTATCTATTGAGAAAGGAGGAAAGGAAGGAAGGGAAAAGAAGGAAGGAAGAGAAAAATATGGAAAATAATAACTTCTGACTTTTTTTTGATATAGATATAAATATAAGACTACATCAGGCTTTTACTCTAAGATGAACATTTGTGCACATTTTGATAATTTTGAACATTTTGATAATCCCATATAAGTGCTAATCATTAAATCCCCCAAATCAGGTTTTCGGGCCTTTCACTTCCTCAGCAAAAGTACAATCGTGCTTCTTTTCTTTCATCAAAACTGTCAAATTTTCTCCATCTCTGCCAATTCCACCACTCTTCAGTGTCCATGGTTGCATTGTAGGTACCCTGTTTCCCTGAAAATAAGACCTCCCCTGATAATAAGCCCAATCGGGCTTT
The DNA here is from genome assembly GCA_030761175.1 of Masticophis lateralis. NCBI lineage: Eukaryota > Metazoa > Chordata > Lepidosauria > Squamata > Colubridae > Masticophis > Masticophis lateralis. Next base: position 8,627,828 of record JAUDYJ010000013.1, read on the forward strand.
TGAACGCATGCGCTAAAATAAGCCTCCCCACTGAAAATAAGCCCTCCCCGAAAATATTTAAACACAGAGCTGGAAATCAGGGAAGACGGCAAGAGGATCCCCGTCTTGCTCCACGCGCCTCAAAATAATAAGACCTCCCTGAAAATAACACCAAGTGCTTCAAAAAAAAATAAGACAGGGTCTTATTTTTGGGGAAACACGATAACTATATGTCCCTTTGAGCATATAAAAATCCCGCTGCCGTTATCGTACGTAAAAGCAAAAGTCCAGAAGAAGTTTCTGTTTGTTTGTCCGTTAATGTAGGTGAAGAGCAGGCAGAGCTTGGGTGGTGGTGGTAGAGTTAAGAGAGTCATCAGCTTAGAATTGCTGCATTGCCACAAATGATTCAACAACTTCTCTTGAATTCTCTTGAATTTATCTGGCTCCAATTTAGAACTTTAGTCGACTAGATCCTCGTGAGTTGGCTTGAGCAATAAATCTTCCGAACTGGAACATAATGCACAGAACCGAGACTTTGTGCCTGAAAATTAAATCCAAAAAGAAAAGTTTTTGACTCTCTGCCAAGCCTGGAAGCAAATCTTCATTTTTTCATTTAGGATGCTTATTTTATCAACACACCAAAAAAAAAAAAAAAAAAAAAAAAAAAGTTTGTAGATGTACGCTGATAAGTCATTTCATTTCCCCATCATTCTCAAGCGTGCTTGCAGGCTGCGGTGGTTTAGATTAGCCATTGAAAGTGGGTTTAAATTAACATTTTGGCCTGGGGAGATGCTTATGTGCTTGTAAACAGGCTCATTCCCCCCCCCCCCCCCCCCGCAGATAAACCACTCAAACGTGCTAATTTGGAGAAGTAAAGCATTGCTAGGTTTAACGGGAGACTTTTTGGGAGAAATTGCAGTATATGCATTTGATACATGGGGCTCCCCTTGAGGAGCACCCGGAGGCTCCAACTGGTCCAGAATGCGGCCGCGCGGGTGATTACGGGAGCGACACGGCGCTCCCATATAACACCTCTCCTGCGCAAGCTGCACTGGCTTCCGGTGGTCTTCCGGGTGCGCTTCAAGGTATTGGTTCTCACCTTTAAAGCGCTCCATGGCTTAGGGCCAGGGTATTTACGAGACCGCCTTCTGCTACCGATAACCTCCCACCGGCCAATACGCTCTCACCGAGAGGGCCTCCTGAGGGTGCCGTCAGTCAAGCAATGTCGGCTGGCGGCCCCTAAGGGGAGAGCCTTCTCTGTGGGGGCACCCGCCCTCTGGAATGAGCTACCTCCCGGAATACGACTGATCCCGGATTTCTGCACTTTCCGTAATGCCCTGAAGACGTTTTTATTCCAGCAAGCCAGCCTAGTCTAAATTGGTTTTTTATGGGATAGTTTTTAAATTGTATAGATATGGGGTTTTAAATTGGGGAGGCCGATTGATTTAATTTATTTTAGCTATTTAATTTATTTTAGCTATTTATTTAGCTAGTCCCTTGGGGGAGAAGGGCGGTATACAAATCAAATAAATAAATAAATAAATACCGATCATTTATAGAGGAAATCCATCTGCCTTCTAAATGGTGGGGTCTTTCTTGCTCTCTGAGCTTGTTTCTTTTCTTGGTTTCACGACCCTACTAGGTAACATCATCAGTGCGAGAAGGGAGTGAGGTTTGCTTTGTTTTATATACAAATGGCTTCCCGCTCCATCTCCTTCTAGCACTGATGATGTTACCTAGCTGGATCATGAAACCTCTGAAAGAAAAGAACCAAATTCAAGAGACCATCAAGGACTCCACAGTTCAGCCCTGGGCGACAAATATTTTCTTCTATCACTCCATCTTTCTTTGGAAAGATACTGGTCTAGAACAGAGTTCTTCTAAATAATAACAATCCGATTTGGTGTTATTACTGCGGTATTTCCCTTCTCTTGAAACCAGCATAATCTTCAAGCGTTTGGAAGGTTTTAGGTTGGGGTGGGGGGGGGGGAGGCTGTTTTAAGAAGTGTGGATAGCCGTTTGTGTTAACTAAAACAGTTAAAATAAGAAGAATGAAGTCAACTGAACTCTAACCGAAACGCAAATATCTGTGCTTATGCGGCATGAATTTAAGAACTGTTCTGCATGAGATGACTAAGTGTTCATTACAAAGAATAATAGACTTAATTTTGTCTGTTTTTTTTTTCTTTCCCCCCAAGCGGAACTTCGGCAAGCTATTGTAGCCATGATGAACAGAAAGCATGAGTTAGAAGAACAGAATAGGTAAAAGAAACAATACTTTGGGTCAGTTCTACGGAAAGCGTGTGCACCAGTGGTGGGTTTCTACTGGTTCAGGCTGGTTCGGGAGAACCGTTAGCTACGACTTTCAGCCATGAGCGAACCGGTTCTCTCTTTCTTTCAAGTGCTTTCAAAATCTCCATTCCTTCCTCACTCCAAGGGAAGGATGCTGTAAAATCTGCATTCCCTCCCCAATTCAGGGAAAAGATACTGTAAAATCTCCAGTCCCTCCCCAATCCAGGGGAAGGTTACTGCAAAATCCCCATTTCCTCCCGATCAGATGGGACTCGGGAGGCAGAGAATAGATGGGGGCGGGGCCAGTCAGAATTTTTTCTACCGGTTCTCCAAACTACTCAAAATTTCCACTACAGTTTCTCCAGAACTGGTCAGAACCTGCTGAAACCCACCTCTGTTGTAAATCAAGGACTTATTTATAGTCAAGAACTAGAGGATTTTTTTTTTTAGCGACTAATTTCCTAACTTCTGCTGAATTCTGGCATTTTACTGCTTAAGTTGCAAAATCCCCATTTCCTCCTGATCAGCTGGGATTTAGGAGGCAGAGAATAGATGGGGGCGGGGCCAGTCAGAGATGGTATTTACCAGTTCTCTGAACGACTCAAAATTTACTCTACCGGTTCTCCAGAACTGGTCAGAACCTGCTGAAATCCACTCTTGATTCTAACTAAACCTTGAAACCTTCTCAAAGCCCCACTCAACCTCCATTTATACCTAACCCAACCAAGGCAGAATTGCTTTGAATTTCTCTCTCACGCTTTCTGAAGACTGAGAAATCTTTTTTTTTGTTTTTGAGGTGGCTCCACCTTCTGCTGAGCTTCTGCCTCACACTCTTGGTGGAAAATCGCCAAATGCGCCTCCGGGGAGTCCTCTTCCTTTGGGTTCCCCTCTGATAAAGTTTGGTCTTGATATCAGATTTCAGACAATCCATCTCACGCTGTGCTCTTCTCTGCAGTTCCTTGCGGAGCCTCTTGGAGGGCGAGATGGAACATTCGTCGGGACTCCGTCAAGAATTGGACAACCTGAAGAAGAAACTTTCCGAGCATGAAGAACACTACACAGTGAGGATCCAGGCTTTGGCAAGGTAGCAGTGTGGGCTTGGTGGTGATGTTGCTTCGGGTTTCTGCAAAATAGCAATAGCACTTAGACTTATATACCGCTTCACAGTGCTTTTACAGTCCTCTCTAAGCGGTTTACAGAGTCATCATATTGCCCCCCAAAATTAGGGTGTTCATTTTACCCACCTCGGAAGGATGGAAGGCTGAGTCAATCTTGAGCTTGTCAGGATCGAACTCCTGGCTGTGGGCAGATTTAGCCTGCAGTATTGCATTCTAACCACTATACCACCATGGATGGATGGATGGAAGGAAGGAAGGAAAAGCAATTATTGCAAGTTCGAATCTCACTAGGCTCAAGGTTGACTCAGCCTTCCATCCTTTCGAGATAGGTAAAATGAGGACCCGGATTGTGGTGGCAATCAGCTGACTTTGTATAAAAAAGAACACTGCTGGGGGGGGTGGGCGAAAGCCCTACTAAGCAGGTATATACGAAAGAATGAAGGCTATTGCTTAACGCATTGTAAGCTGTCCTGAGTCTCCAGAGAAGGGCGGCATATAAATTGAACCAATAAATAAATAAACCAATAATAAATAAATAGCACTTAGACTCATATACTGTTTTACACTGCTTTATAGCCCTCTCTAAGCAGTTTACAGAGTCAGCCTCTTGGCCCCCAACAATTTGGGTCTTCATTTTACCCACCTCAGAAGGATGGAAGGCTGAGTCCAACCTGGAGCCTGGTGAGATTCAAACTGCCAAATTGCAGGCAGCCGGCAGTCAGCAGAAGTCGCCTGCAGTACTGCACTCTAATCATTGCGCCACCGTCACTCACGATCCCAGTCTGTTATTTTGACCGATTGTTGCATCCTGGGGGGAGCAGGAAGAAGAATAAATTCTGCTACAGATAGTGCTCAACTTACAACCATTTATTTAGTGACCAAGTCAAAGTTGGTTAGCAACCATTCAAAGTTACGACGGATTCCCCCCAAAGTTGACTACGACCCATTGCAAAGGTGTGACGGCCACATCCTCTAGTCATCGGGTGGCATTTTGAGTGCTTGGCGACCAACTCAACTTTATGGTTATTTGCAGCACCCCGACATCACATGATTACAATTTTCAATCTTTTTTTTTAATTTGCCATATTCTGGTGTTTACCTCCGATTTTCAGGAGAGAAAAAAAATGCCCATTGGTAAATTGGATTGACTTAATGACCACTACAAAAACAACAAAAAAATGCTAAAATATTGTGTCTGGTCATGTGATCCCTTGACTTAGGACCACAATGATTTATGACCATAATTCTGGGTTCAGTGACGGCCGTAAGTCGAGGACTTCCAGTGATGTCCTCGACACCACTCAATTTTACCATGGCTATATGGCAGCGATGGCGAACCTTTTCGGCACCGAGTGCCAAAAAGGACACGTGGAAGTGTCGCGCACATGCTCGTCAGGGTCGCTCTCTGGAAAAGCCGAACTTGCGGGTTCTGATGCGCATGCGCACCCATCAATCAGCTGGCTGGCGAGCATGTGTCTGCTGGTTTTTGGCATTGTCGCACGCGGAAAGGACAGCTGATTGTCACGTGTGCATGCGCACCAGAAACCCAAAAACAAACACCTACCTACATCTGTCCCACTTACAGACAAAGAATGCAGCACATACAAAATCTATACAAAGCTTATTTTACTCAAATAACTCAATCTTTTTCAACCAAAGGCTGTTAATAACAGCCTACAAGAATTCTAAGATAAGGTAATCACAGTCTTACTAGGGTTGGCAGAAAGCCCAGAAGCAATTTTGCAGAGAATCCAGACATGAAGGAGGGTGAACTAAAGTTGTTCCCTACAGCTTGCTGCAATTGACGTTCCTCCTTAAATAGGCTATGGGAGTGGCCAATTAGCCCCAAGTCTTACTCTGGAGGAGACCTCCTCCTGAGGACCCACTCCTGCCTTTTGGCAGCTCTGCGCGCCCGTGCATTGAGAAGAGGCTCCTTCTCTTCATCCTCTTCACTTAAAGGAGCTTCTGGAGGTTCTCAAGGCCCTGGCTGAATCCCCGCCTCTGGCACCACATCTTCTCCAGCCTCCTCACTGTCTGACTCGAGTGTCAGCTGCAGAGACTGCTGGCACAGAATCATACCAGCCTCCTCATTGTCGGAATCAGCTACTAGCTGCACAGACCGCTGACGGTCCACAACAACCGGGCGACATGGCTTTGCATGCCACCTTGGGCACGTGCGCCATAGGTTCGCCATCACAGCAATATGGAGTTCCCAAATGATAATAAAGGAACCAATTTATAATCTTTGCCCGAGCTGGCTATTTTTTAAAGGCTAAAATGCTTTCAGTAAGCAAAGTGCTTTGATTCTTCGCATGGAGTGATTATCTTAGGCCGGGTTAACTCACCAACTAACTCCCAATGCTGTTTCCTGCCTCTCCACTCCAAATCAGAACGATCAGCTGCTTTAAAATGCCTCCAGGAGCTTCATTAAAATTTCACCGTTATGTAATGTATCTTCCTTTGCCAGAGAGGCAGTTGCAAAGTGGTTGAAAAAAGGTCCTGATGTAAATCAGTTGGCATTGGGTAGAACTCTGCATTGGCAACTTGTTAAAGAAAACTCAACGGGCAAGACTTAAGCTGCATTAACAGGAGGGATAGAGTCAAGATCATAAGAAGTGTAATCCTTCGTTGGGTAACCTTTAGCATGAATGACGGCCTTACGACGTCTTCCCATGGAGGGAACCAAGTCTTTGAGTTCTGCAGCTGTTATCATGTGAAACCAAGATTGAATGATAGCTTCTATTAACTGGGTTTTATTGCTGGGTCGCTTCTGACTAAGATTAGATTAGATTAGATTAGATTAGATTAGATTTATTGGATTTATATACTGCCCTACTCCTGAAGGACTCAGGGCGGTGTACAGCCAACAATAAAAATACATACATACAAAATTTAAAAACCAACTAAAAACAGATTAAATGAATTTGGCCTGGACAGAATTAAAACACCCCAATATAATTTAAAATTTTTTAAAATTTGACACTAAAAACGGGGAGTGGTTAGGCCAGGCCCGCCTGGCGAAATAGAAAAGTCTTAAGAGCGCGGCGGAAGGTGGGCAGATCCGGGATCCTCCGTATCTCTGGGGGGAGCTCATTCCAGATAGTAGGTGCCCCCACAGAGAAAGCTCTCCCCCTGGGGGCTGCCAGCCGACATTGTTTGACTGACGGCACCCGGAGGAGCCCCTCTCTATGAGAGCGTACTGGCCGGTGGGAGGCTATTGGTGGTAGTAGGCGGTCCTGCAAGTACCCAGGTCCTAAGCCATGGAGCGCTTTAAAGGTAGTAACCAGGACCTTGAAGCGCACCCGGAAGACCACCGGGAGCCAGTGCAGCTCACGCAGGAGAGGTGTCACATGGGAACGCCATGTCGCTCCCATCACCACCCGCGCGGCCGCACTCTGCGCCAGTTGGAGCCTCCGGGTGCTCCTCAAGGGGAGCCCCATGTAGAGAGCATTACAGTAGTCTAGACGGGAAGTGACAAGGGCGTGAGTGACCGTGAGCAAGGAGTCCCGATCCAGAAAGGGACGTAACTGGCGGATCAGGCGAACCTGATAGAAAAGAAGTTTCTTTAGTCGACTCCATAGATTTTCAATTGGGTTGAGATCTGGGCTATTCCCAGGCCATTCCAGCAGTGGAATAGGATTCTCTTGAAATTCAAAAAAAAAAAAAAAAGTGGTGTTATTAGCCATTGGACCTCAAAAATACACTTTTCCCAAAAGGTTTCCAATTTTGGCCACTGCTGTAGATCATTACATGGAAATTGAATTGATTGGCATAATCTGACCTACAGTAATTTGACTGGCTTGATTAAAAATAACTGTCCCGTCTACCTTTTTCTTGACCTCATAGGGAGAATGAGGTGCTCAAAGTCCAGCTCAAGAAATACGTCGGGGCTGTCCAGATGTTGAAAAGAGAAGGTCAAACCATGGACGGTGAGTGGGGCTCGCCATTCCTAGGAATAGAATCTTCCTCTTTCATTGACTTCCAACAAGCTAAGCCAATGGGGGAAGCTGGATAGGCTCAACCACTGTGTGATTCAATTAATGACCTCAACTTAAAGGTCATAAAATTCACTTAACAACCACAAAATTGTGGGATGGGTGGTGGTTATGGTTGTGGTTGTGGTTGTGGTTGTGGTTGTGTTTCTTCTTCTTCTTCTTCTTCTTCTTCTTCTTCTTCTTCTTCTTCTTCTTCTTCTTCTCCTCCTCCTCCTCCTCCTCCTCCTCCTCCTCTTCTCCTTCTCCTTCTCCTCTTCTTCTCCTTCTCCTCCTCCTCTTCTCCTTCTCCTTCTCCTTCTCCTTCTCCTTCTCCTTCTCCTTCTCCTTCTCCTCCTCTCACCTAAAAGGAGGCGAAAATTTAGGTGACTCTTATACACCGAATGTAGCCCCTCCCACCCACTGGCCCTCGCCCTTTGGCCTCTGCATCGCAGCAGTTTACCTCCTTGCAGCAAGCAGCAAGAAAAAGCAGCTCCTTTCAGCTTCAGCATAGCCTAATTAGCACAAGTTGATTGGATCAGCCTCCTGACTCTCAGCTGTTTTGCTCTCAGCTGTTTTGCCTGGGCCTCTGCTGCTTGCTGCAAGGAGGTAAATGGCTGGGAGCAGATTTTTTTTTCCCCCCTTGTACTAATCAAGCTATGCTGAAAACGAAAATGAAAGTAAAGCAGGCTGTTTGCTGCAATGAGGCAAAATTGCTGGGAGGCAGAGGCAGATTTTCTTTTTCTTCTTTTCCTCACCCAAAAAGGTAGGTGCGTCTTATACTCTGAAAAATACAGTTATGTCCCAGGATCTTGACTCCTAGCAACCACGTAAGTTGTTTTTTTTCCTAAGTGGATCCGCGGCCAACCTGGTCCTTTGGGTCTTCCGACTCATCCATTCATCACTGATGTAATTGAGTTCATCCATCTTGTGGCTGGTTGTTCTCTCCTTCTCTTTCTTTCCACCTTTCTCATCATTATAGACTACTGTATTCAAGGGAGTTGGGTTTCATTATTATGCATCCAAGATGTGATCATTTGAGTCTCATTATTTGTGTCTCATGAAATCTGGTTGATTTATTGGATGATCCGTTTGTTTTATTCTTAGCTGTCCATGATATCCCTCAAGAATTCTTTCCAATGCCAGTGGAGGTCTTCTAATCCCTCTGCTCGAGCAGGAAACCCTATATACAATCCTGGACAAATGGCTGTCCAGTCTCTCCTTGAAAACCTCCAATGATGGAGCATGTACATCCCATAATCTCATTGTTTAATGACCCGGTAATCCCTTGCGAGGTGGAGTCAGGGCAACTGAATGGAGTTTACTGGCCGGATGCCCTTCCTGTCGCCAGTGCGGAGTTTTGCAGCAGATATATTCCCTTTGTGCCCAGAGAGAGAAATATCTGTCTCTACCTAGGCTCGAACTCATAGCCTCCTGATTGTGAGGCGAGAGCTCCACCCCTAGGCCACCACGCCGCTCATATCTACATCCCGTAATGAACCTTATATATTGCTGCATAAGGAAAAGCCTTTTTGTGAGGGGTTGCAAATATTAGAAACAATGGTGAATACCATTGTTTTAGCAAATTCAGCAAATCTATAGGATCATTTTCCCCCCACGCCTCATTCCAAGCATTTAATTATCCCTGCATCCCAATAAAACCACAATTTTTTTCTCCTCCTCCTCCAAGTTTATTTTCACCTAGAAATAAATTAAAGTGGCACCGAGCGCCACGTGGAATAACTAGGTGACTGAAAGAAGGAAGTACACTTGTTTCAAAACTAATATAATATTAGTTTAATAACTCATTTTCTCATTGGAGGAAATTTAATCCTTTGACAAGCAGTTTTTAAAAATCCTTTTATTTCTCTTCCAGCGCTTAAGCTATAGAAACAATTTTCTGTTGGCATTCACAGCTGGAGTCTTCTAGTCAGAGACTTTGCTGAGCTCCTGCAGGAATTAAAAGACTTAATTTCTGTTTGGGAAACACTGAAAATCAATATAGACCCGCTTCTTAAAAGTATTACTGTGTCATTTTTTTTTCCCGAGCAGGGATTAACTAAATATGGATATCAAGCTTGTTGGTATCTTTGTTTTTCCAAACGTACTTACAAAATGAAAGTTTCCCTCTCCCCCAACTCTCCGTTACGGGGGGGGGGGGGAAATCCTCTCTTGAAAGTTTTTATTGGATGTTTGCAAAGCAGAGATTCGCAGGGATTTCTGCAAAAGTTGGTTCTGGTTTAATATCAGATAACATCAGGGATGGTATTCAGCCGATTCGGACTGATTCACTTGAACCGGTAGTGGAGATTGCAGGTGGGCTCATGGACCCGCCCCGGCTCTATGCCATCCTATTTAGGCATGTTTTTGAGACAGGGCACATGTGTGGAAGGTGCATGAGTGAGCAAAACGAATGTGCGGAAGGCCAGGCGCATGTGTGAAAGGTTGACTCAGCCTTCCATCCTTCCAAGGTTGGTCAAATGAGAAGCCAGATTGTTGGGGGCAAGAGGCTGACTCTGTAAACCGCTTAGAGCAGGCTGTAAAAGCACTGTGAAGCGGTATATAAGTCTAAGTGCTATTGCTATTGCCCTTCCTTCCTCCCTCCCTCCCTCCCTCCCTCCCTCCCTCCCTCCCTCCTGCAATGGTTAGAATGCAGTATTACAGGCTAATTTTGCCCATAGTCTGGAGTTCGATCCTGACTGGCTCAAGATTGACTCAGCCTTCCATCCTTCCGAGGTAGGTGAAATGAAGACCCGGATTGTGGGGGCAATAAACTGACTTTGTATAAAAAAGAACACCGCTTAGGGGGGACCAAAAGCCCTACTAAGCAGGTATATACAAAAGTATGAAGGCTATTGCTTAATGCATTGTAAGCCGCCCTGAGTCTCCGGAGAAGGGCGGCATATAAATCGAACCAATAAATGAATGAATGAATGAATGAATGAAATGTCTTCCAAGAAAAACGAAAGAAAGTCCAGTTGTCTCTTGAAAAAAAAGCACCTTTGTGGCAACTATGGCCTGGATGACAGAGAATTTCCATAGACATCAAGCTTAACGATGGATTCCTCAATCAAGGGAATCACGAATGTTGGTTTGAGTGATGTCTGAATAGCTGCCACCTGGAAACTCTGAGAAGACGGTATACATGCTGAGGGTATAATTAAACATATTAATTTCAAGTCTTTTCTGATTTCCGAACTTTTTTTTTTTTTTTAAGATGACCTGGGAAGATGTAAAAATCCGATGATGGTTAGTTGTCCATTTACCTTCCATTGGAATGAATGGCACGTGCGCTCACTTTCCCTGTAATGGGATTTAAGCATGACTCAATTTCTCTAAATTTAGGAGAGTCAGATGTGATATTCGAGCTCCTTTCAGCCCGATTGCTGTTACTTGAGGTCAGTGATTTTCGGCAGAATATGGAAATCAATCCTCGGCACAGTTGGGATTTTTATGTGTGGGTTTCCCCCCCCCCCCTCTTTCCTTCGCGACCATCTAAAAATGGAAAGAGAAGAGATTAAAAGCAGATTATTTAACACTTAAATTGCGTTTTTTTTTAAACTCACACTTTTTTTTTGGCAAGTTAAATGCAGTAATTATTAACCACGGACCTCCTTTTTTTGCAATTTAAAACACACGGCTGGTTTCTGGAGCACGAATTTCTGAAGTTGAATGTAATGTTTGCTAGTGGTATAAGCAATGGTGGGATTCCATTTTTTTTTTACTACCAGTTCTGTGGATGTGGCTTTGTGGGCGGGGCATGGCTTGGTGGACAAGGCAGGGGAAGGATACTGTAAAGAGCCTGGTTTAGCTCTGCAGACTAAAGCACCGTAATTAACATCCAGCTGTCTGCAATTACTGTAAGTTTGAATCTCGCCAGGCTCAAGGTTGACTCAGCCTTCCATCCTTCCTAAGGTAGGTCAATTGAGGACCCAGTTTGTGGGGGCAATAAAATATAAATATACACTTTGTATTAAAATATACAAAGTGTATATTTTATACACTTTGTATAAAATATAAATATAAAAAGTATGAAGGCTATTGCTTAACGCATTGTAAGCATATAAACGGCATATAATTGTAAGCATATAAACGGCATATAAATCAAATTAAAAAAAAAATCTCCATTCCCACCCCACTCCAGGGGAAGGTTACTGAAAAATCCCCATTTCCTTCCGATCAGCTGAGCCTCGGGAGGCAGAGATGGGGGCGGGGCCGGTCAGACGTCGTGTTTACTGGTTCTCCGGACTACTCAAAATTTCCGCTAACGGTTCTCCAGAACTGGTCAGAATCCGCTGAAACCCACCTCTGAAGGTTACCTCAGGTCAAGAGCATTGGGAGGTGAACAATTGGGAGGTACATGGGTGAACAGAAATGCGCTAAATTCTCTGGCAACCTTTCCATGACCTGCCAGTAATTTATAGACCACAATTTTAGGATAACTGAAGTGATTTTTATTCTCTTGGGTCTGCAGGAATTCGATTAAGTTCTCCATGCAGGCCATGATACAGGTGTTCAACCGTTTCATTATGCTGGCTTGTATTAAAAAAAAAATTCTACACGAAGAGGATATTTTTAAGCCACCTATAATATGAGAAATTATCCTTCATTAAACGCTGACTGTTTTTTTTTTTAGTGATTCGTATAATTACGGCAGGGGAAAACCTTGGCTGCTGCATTCTGCTGTGTTAGAATTATATGTAAACAAAGGCACAATAACCAGAGAAATTGAGTGGGATGGTCAGATTTTATAGAAGGGAGGGGGGAAAAAAAGGGAGAGAGGGTGGAGGTGGCAACAGAATGATTGCAAAACCTTTCTAAAAATGAGTGGCTTTGCACCCTGCTTTTTAGTTGCCTTTCCCCAGCTGTGGACTAAATTTCCACTGCAGAGACACTAAAAATAAACTTGAGAACTGTGTGTGTTTTATATTGCATATGTGGTTCAAAAATACCATTCCTTTTTTTAAATGTTCGGGGAAGGTTTCTGTGCGGGGTTGACTGCGTTATGACACATCTGGATGCAGGGCTGCGATCAGCTGCTCCTGAGCAAGGTTCCACAAGGTTCTGCTGTTTTGGGTTGGCAGATTAATCAGCCCAGTCAAAAAAGCAAAAGAAAAATAAGAAAACACCCCTGAAGTTGCGGTGGAATGTGGGGCAGAGTGGGATAGCCCCAGGAGTTAAGAGGTGGAATCTTTCGTATGCACGAAAAGAGCCAAGGTGGACGCTCCCTATTTTTTCAGATCTAGGGGAAGAGCAGGCCAAGCTGGGAAGGCGGACTTAAGTGTGTTATTAGTTTAGAGCAATTTTTATTTGATTTGATTTATATGCCGCCCTTCTCCAGAGACTCAGGGCGGCTTACAGTGCGTTAAGCAATAGCCTTCATACTTTTGTATATTTATATTTATACAAAGTCAGCTTATTGCCCCCAACAAACTGGGTCCTCAATTTACCCACCTTATAAAGGATGGAAGGCTGAGTCGACCTTGAGCCTGTCTGGGATTGAACTCGCAAGTAATTGCAGCAGCTGGATCTTAAATGCTGCCTTTGTAGGAGGCATCACTCCCCTACGCTACTCAGGCTCAGTGATGGCTAACCTTTTTGCCATCGCGTGCCAAAAGCAGGGCGAGAGCGGGGGGAGGGGGATTGCAAGTGTGTGTGGCCACATCCATAATTCAGTGCATCCTACGCATGCAACCCACCGTGCTCCCCGTGTTTTTGGCACACAATGGCATAGTGGGCCCGGTAGACTCAGTTTTCACCCTCCCCAGGCTCCAGAGGTTTTGTTGGAGCCTGGGGAGGGCGACCCAGAGGCCCTCTGGAGGCTGGAAACAGCCCGTTTCCCAACTTCCGGTGGGCCCAGAAGGCCCAAAAATCAGCTACGCACGCCGGAGCTGAGCTTGCATGCCCACAGATATGGCTCCACGTGCCACCTGTGGCACACGTGCCATAGGTTCGCCATCACGGGTTTAGAGTCTGTGCATTGCCACAAGAGACTCAAATCCAGCAAGCTGGGAGGGTGGAGTTAAACGTCTCATCAGTTTAGAGTCCTTGCACTTCCACAAAAAACCCAAGTCGAGCTCCCTTGAATTCTGTTGACCCTTATCTAGCACCAATTTAGTCCTGATCTAGATTCTTATCTATAGGCTTCAGTAAATCATCTATGCTGCAGCTTTATGTATGTCCCCAATTTTTTGCACCTAACACACAGGATATGACTAATAGGAAAGGAAAGGAGAATGTTTGTAGCTCAGGGTTGAAATAAGGAGTCCTTGGTGCTTCTCCGAGCTTGGTGGTTTTCTTACAGGCATTTCATTACCCAAACTAGGTAACGTTCCTAATTTTTATCTAGATGTTACCAACTTTAGAATAGAATAGAGTAACAGAGTTGGAAGGGACCTTGGAGGTCTTCTAGTCCAACCCCCTGTTTAGGCAGGAAACCCTGCACCACTTCAGACAAATGGTGATCCAACATCTTCTTAAAAACTTCCAGTGTTGGAGCATTCACAACTTCTGCAGGCAAGTTGTTCCACCGATTCATTGTTCTCACTGTCAGGAAATTTCTCCTTAGTTCTAAATTGCTTCTCTCGATTAGTTTCCACCTGTTGCTTCTTCTCCTGTCCTCAGATGCTTTGGAGAATAGCTTGACTCCCTCTTCTTTGGGGCAGCCCCTGAGATATCGGAAGACTGCTATCATGTCTCCTCTAGTCCTTCTTTTCATTTAACTAGACATAGCCAGATCCTGCAACTGTTCTTTGTATGTTTTAGCCTCTAGTCCCCTAATCCTCTTGGTTGCTCTTCTCTGCACTCTTTCTCTTTACATCGTGGCGACCAAAACTGAATGCAGCATTCCAAGTGTGGCCTTACCAAGGCATTATAAAGTGGTCTTAACACTTGACGTGATCTTGATTCTATCCCTCTGTTTATGCAGCTCAGAACTGTGTTGGCTTTTTTGGCAGCTGCTATAACACGGCTGGCTCATATCTAAATGGTTGTCCACTAGGACTCCAAGATCCCCTTCACAGTCGCTACTATTGAGCAAGGTACCACCTATACTGTACCTGTGCATTTTTTCTTTCTGGCCTAGACATAGAACCTTTTTTTCCTTTTTTCACCATTGATTTTCATTTTCTTAGATAGCTCCCAGTGTTCAAGTCTGTCAAGTTGGTTTGGTTGATGAGCCATCTGCAAAAAAGCCACCAAGCTCAGAGAACACCAAAGACCCCTCATATTTCGAGAGGCTGGGCTGACGAAATAATGAATTTTAAATGGGTATTTTAGTCTTGGAGTTTTTAAAGATCAGGCCAAATTATCTAATACGTTTTAAATTGTTTTTAAGTGTTGTGGTATATGTGTTTTTACTATGGCTGTGCACCGCCCTGAGTCCCTCGGGAGAAGAGCGGTATAAAAATGTAAATAATAAATAAATAAATAAAATGTCTAATAGTTATACAGATTGGGCTTTAGTCTGGAAAGATTAACACAGGGATGAAATCCAGCAGGTTCTGACAGGTTCTGGAGAACCGGTAGCGAAAGTTTTGAGCAATTCGGAGAACCGGCAAATACCACCTCTGGCTGGCCCCAGAGTGGGGTGGGAGTGGAGATTTTGCAATATCCTTCCCCTGGAGTAGGGTGAGAATGGAGATTTTGCAGTATCCTTCCCCCAGGAGTGGGGTGGGACTGGAGATTTTGCAATATCCTTCCCCTGGAGTAGGGTGAGAATGGAGATTTTGCAGTATCCTTCCCCCAGGAGTGGGGTGGGAGTGGAGATTTTGCAATATCCTTCCCCTGGAGTAGGGTGAGAATGGAGATTTTGCAGTATCCTTCCCCCAGGAGTGGGGTGGGAGTGGAGATTTTGCAATATCCTTCCCCTGGAGTAGGGTGAGAATGGAGATTTTGCAGTATCCTTCCCCCAGGAGTGGGGTGGGAGTGGAGATTTTGCAATATCCTTCCCCTGGAGTAGGGTGAGAATGGAGATTTTGCAGTATCCTTCCCCTGCCACGCTCACCAAGCCACGCCTACAGAACTGGTAGTAAAAAAAAAAAATTGGATTTCACCACTGGATTAATGTCATTTGCAAGGCGGACAAGAGGATTGACTCAGAGTAGTTTGTTGTTGCTCACCTATAGGCAGGAATCTACAGTCCGAAAATACAAATCTCCCGCCATCTCTTTTTACAGCATGGTAAATGAAGACCAGTCCCTTTCTATGTTTCTTTCTCTGCCTGTTATGCAGCTGCAGGCTCCCACACCTTTTATCTGAATGTTACCTTGGTAGCATTTTTTCCTTTTGTCCTTCAAGGTCATTCCCACATACCATTACAGAAACGTTGAATTGAAAGTCAATAGAGCAGTTTTTCTGTTTCGTTTTGTTTTTTTTTTTTAATTTCGTAAGTTCTTGTAGATGTTTAGATAATAGAATTACGTGTTTTGAATCTGTCAGCTAGCCTCATCCTTTTGTCTGTCCTTCAGAATACTAGATCCATCGGCGTAGAGATTTTCATTAGCGGCCCTTCTCCGTCAAAATTAGTAGGTGATTCGTAATTAATTAATGAGTAGCATTTGGTGATTAATCAATTAGATAATTAGCACCTTTTTTCTCCTCCTGCATTATTGAAAGGCAAAGAGAATTTAAGATATCATGCTTCTGGGACTTAATATGGGGGCGGGGCGTGTCTCAGCATAACACGGATTGTTAGGATATCTCTTCATTCACAAACATTGTAAGAATTCTAGAATCAATATATTTTTCTTCTATCCCTTCTTCTTTTTTTTTTAATTTGATTTATATCAAGACTCAGGGCGGCTTACAATGCGTTAAGCAATAGCCTTCATACTTTTGTATATTTATACAAAGTCAGTTTATTGCCCCCACAAACTGGGTCCTCAATTTACCCACCTTAGAAAGGATGGAAGGCTGAGTCGACCTTGAGCCTGGCTAGGATTGAACTCACAGAATTACAGGCAGCTGGATGTTAATTGCTGCCTTTAGTAGGAGGCATTAGCCCCCTACGCTACTCAGGCTCCTTCAATCCCAAAGGGGCTTTTTCAAGAGGCAAATGTACTTTCTGGTTTTTCTTTGAAGGCGTTTCGCTTCTCACCCAAGAAGCTTCTTCGGCTCTGACTGGATGGTGGGGAATGGAAGGACACAGATCAACCCCCAGGTGGCATCGAGGACTCGCTAAAAGGATGCAAATGGCCAGCTGTCTGCAAAGAATATAAATCCTTCCATTCCATTCCCCACCCTACCCTCTTACACTGCCTAGTTTCCAAAATTTCTGCCCAAGCCACTATCTCCCTTTCAAAAGTATCTTCCAACTCTCGGCTCTTGATACGTTGAGAGCATGCTGTGGGTCTTCTGTCAAAATAGCTGCCATTGAGGTGGGTGGCCCGTCATAACATGGTTGTCACGATGGGGGGGGGGGGAACTGTTTAGAAAACAAGCTGGAACAGTTCTCCCTTTCTGCCCTCTCTAGCTTTCAGACCTCCACCTCTTCAGCTGACCCTTTTCTCCCACCTCCAGCAGGTTTATGTGGGATTCACAATTTTTAATTCAGTTCTCTGCTTAAAAGGTCGTTGAAGAAGCCTTCTCACCTCGTATTTTCTTAGTCAAATTTCTCCATCTAAGAGTAAGAGTCGTGGTGGCGCCACTGGTTAGAGTGCAGTACTTGGAGGCTACTTTCGGCTGCTTGCCGGCTGCCTGCAATTTGGCAGTTCAAATCTCATCAGGCTCAAGGTGAGCCAGGAGTTCAATCCTGACCAGCTCAAGGTTGACTCAGCTTTCCATGCTTCCGAGGCGGGTAAAATGAGGACCCTGATTGTTAGGGGCAAGAGGCTGACTCTGTAAAACGTGTAGAGAGGGCTGTAAATCTCTGTGAAGTGGTAATGAAAGTCTAAGTGCTATTGCTATTAGGAGCTCTGGTGGCGCAGTGGTTAGAGTGCTGTACTGCAGGCGACTTCTGCTGATTGCCGGTTGCCTGCAGTTTGGCAGTTCAAATCTCACCAGGCTCAAGGTTGGACTTGTCCTTCCATCTTTCCGAGGTGGGTAAAACGAGGACCCAGATTGTTGGGGGCAATAGGTTGATTCTGTAAACCGCTTAGAGACCTTCCTTCCTTCCTTCCTTCCTTCCTTCCTTCCTTCCTTCCTTCCTTCCTTCCTTCCTTCCTTCCTTCCTTCCTTCCTTCCTTCCTTCCTTCCTTCCTGGCATAGTGGTTAAATCTGCCAGCGGCCAGCAGTTCAAGTCCCACAGGCTCAAGGTTGACTCAGCCTCCCATCCATCCGAGGTCGATAAAATGAGGATCCAGATTGTTGGAGGCAATAGGCTGACTCTGTAAATCGCTTAGAGAGGGCTGTAAAGCACTGAGAAGCAGTATTCCTTCCTGCCAGCCTGTCTTCCTTCCTTCTCTAAAGCACTATGAAGCGGTATATAAATCTAAGTGCTATTGCTATTGCTAATAAAAGTAAAGAATTTTGCAGGAGTGAGACAAATGTACCTTGCAGTGCTCATATTTTCCATTTTTGTTTGCCAATTATTTTATCTGGGGTCCACCAGATGCTTTTTTGGAGTTTCTGAATGTCTCGCTCCCAAGGTCCTCTTGGGCTCCTGAAACAACCTTGATCAATGGCGTGGAGCAGTTTTGTTTTCTGTATGGAGCCAAAGGGAAACTCTTCCTTGGCAATTTTGGGCAGCTTTATAATTTTATGCGGTGGAAATTTGGGGGGAAGCTTTGTTTCTAGTGTCGTCCAGCTGATGTGACCTTCTTTTGTTTAGCCAGAATTAATCCGGTTGTGCCTTGGTATCTAGGATCCGTTCAGATCATGGGGTGATATCTGTGTTTATTCAGAAGCCCACACCCTACCTGCACAAGGAAAAGGGTGAGAGGAGCGTGTGCAGGGGTGCTATTCAGTAGGTTCTGACAGGTTCTGGAGAACCAGTAGTGGACATTTTGAGTAGTTCGGAGAACCGGCAAATACCACCTCTGGCTGGCCCCAGAGTGGGGTGGGAATGGAAATTTTGCAATACCCTTCCCCCAGGAGTGGGGAGAGAATGGAGATTTTGCAATACCCTTCCCCCAGGAGTGGGGAGGGAATGGAGCTTTTGCAGTATCCTTCTCCTGGAGTGGGGTGGGAATGGAGATTTTCCAGTATCCTTCCCCTGGAGTGGGGTGGGAATGGAGATTTTGCAGTATCCTTCTCCTGGAGTGGGGTGGGAATGGAGATTTTGCAATATCCTTCCCCCAGGAGTGGGGAGGGGATGGAGATTTTGCAATATCCTTCCCCCAGGAGTGGGGAGGGAATGGAGATTTTGCAGTATCCTTCTGGAGTGGGGAGGGAATGGAGATTTTGCAGTATCCTTCTGGAGTGGGGAGGGAATGGAGATTTTGCAGTATCCTTCTGGAGTGGGGTGGGAATGGAGATTTTGCAATATCCTTCCCCCAGGAGTGGGGTGGGAATGGAGATTTTGCAATACCCTTCCCCCGGGAGTGGGGAGGGAATGGAGTTTTTTCAATATCCTTCCCCCAGGAGTGGGGTGGGAATGGAGATTTTGCAATACCCTTCCCCCGGGAGTGGGGAGGGAATGGAGATTTTGCAGTATCCTTCTGGAGTGGGGTGGGAATGGAGATTTTGCAATATCCTTCCCCCAGGAGTGGGGTGGGAATGGAGATTTTGCAGTATCCTTCCCCTGGAGTGGAGTGGGAATGGCAATTTTGCAGTATCCTTCCCCTGAAGTGGGTGGGAATGGGGATTTTGCAGTATCCTTCCCCTGGAGTGGGCTGGGAATGGAGATTTTGCAGTATCTTTCCCCTGGAGTGAGGTGGGAATGGAGATTTTACAGTATCCTTCCCTGGAGAGAGGTGGGAATGGAGATTTTGCAGTATCCTTCCCCTGCCACGCCCACCAAGCCACCCCACGCCCGCCTCCCACAGAACCGGTAGTAAAAAAAATTTGAATTCCATCACTGAGGGTGTGCGCATACATATTGCGTGTTAGCTGTCAGTGCTTCCCACTGAAATCTTCACACCGCTAGCTGAGTGATTTGGCTTGGAGCCAGACCAGCAGCTGCAAAAACAAAGTACATTTGCTTAAGTTTGGCACTGCCTTCGGTCTGTTTGTTAGTACAGTTTTAAATCGAGTTTCCATGTACAATGTAGGCAACGAAGCTTCCAGATTGTCACGGCACGTGAGAAAGACCTTGGGTGACTGAGCGAAAAGATGCTGCCAAGGGAACGGGGAGATAAGAGACTGCGTAGCCCGCAGCTGCATAAATGGATGGAGAGAAGAGGATCAGGAGGGACCCTCCCTAGTTTCTTGAGCTGCATAGGAGGCAGGGAGAGCATTGGACTTTCAAACTGGCAAGATCCTGCCAGTGTAGCCTTACAGTAAAGTGGAATTGGCTCATTTGTGTGTGATTCTTATCTGCTTAACCCTGTGAGACTGACACAGGTAGCCTGAGAGTGAATGATCTGTATACTCACCTGGTTTGGATTAAATACCTATACTTGGTCTGCTGACGAAGACTGTTTTGGTCCTCAAACTTTGTATTTGTGTACAAGAATGGGTCCAAGAGATCTATAAACATACCTAAAAGTGGAGGGGGGGAGGTAGATGGTTGCTTTGTTTGGGAAGGGAGGGATGAAAGAAGGAAGGAAAGGAAGGAAGGAAGGAAGATGGAGGGAGGGAGGGAGGAAGGAGATGTAGAGAGGGATGAACGAAAGAAAGAAAGAAGGAAGGAAATTAGCTATAAATGTTCAAAGAATGAAGGAAGGAAGATTCAAGAAGGAAGGAGGAAAGAGATAGAGGGAGGGAGGGAGGAAGGAAGGGAGATGAAGGAAGGGAGGGAGGGAGGGAGGAAGGAACAAAAGGAAGGAAATCTAGCTATAGATATTCAATGATGAAAGGAAGATTGAGGAAGGAAGGTGATGGAGGGAGGAAGGAAGGAAGATGGAAGGGAAGGAGGGAGGAGATAGAGGGAGGAAGGAAGGGAGATGGAGGAAGGACGGATGGAGGAAGGACGGAGATGTAGGGATGGATGAAGCAAGCAAAGAAGGAAGGAAGGAAATCTAGCTATAGATACTCAAAGAAGGAAGAAGGGAAGATGGAAGGAGGGAAGGAGGAAGGAGATAGAGGAAGGGAAGGAGGGAGGGAGGAGATGCAGGGAGGGAGGGAGGGAGGAAGGAAGGAAGGAAATCTAGCTCTAGATATTTAAAGAATGAAGGAAGGAAGATGGAGGAAGGAGGGAATGAGGAAGGAAAGGAGAGAGGAAAGAAGGAAGGAAGAAGGGAAGGAAATCTAACTAGATATTTAAAGAAGGAAGGATAGTTGGAAGGAAGGCAGAGGGAGGGAGGGAGGAAGGAAAGAGGGATTATGCTGATTTAATTTTTATTATTGGATTATCTTTAAGTTTATTATTGACGTTCTTCATGAAGTCACATTCGTCTTGGCTGGTTTTCATCCCAAAGTGATGGATTTTTGGGGATTTTGAGACGTTCAGAGTTGACGTGATTGAAGCAGGTTTTAAATACAAAAGTATACAAAACTTCTAGGCCTTTCTTATCTCTGGGGGTGGAGATGAGAATTTCTCTATCCGGGGCTTCAATTCGCTCCATTTTTTTTGAGAGAGAACTTGTAAGCTAATTCATCGCTGGCTGCTTAGCTGCTGTTTTATCTGAAATATTGAGCTGCCGGTTTAAGGTTGCCAGCGGCGAGCAGGGCTATTCAGGGAATCAACCTTGCCATTTTTATCTTCTCTTAACCAGCATATTTTCCTTCCTTTGTTTTGGGATTTTTTCCCCCTCTCCCCTGCAAACAGAATAATAAAAAAAAACTCTTTCTGTCTAATGCATGTGCCCCTACAGAGTGCTCGTCTTCACAGAATACACAACCATCACCAAAAGAAAAATAAACAGAAAAAACCCCCACGCTGAATGTGATTAGTTTTAACTTCGGCTCTCAGCTCTCTCTCTCTCTCTCTCTCTCTCTCTCTCTGTGAATGACCGTCTTGTGCGAGAATCTAGGCCATTTGGTTGAAGTATGATTTGATGCACTGTGTAAGCCCTGAAAATGGGTTAATTCAGCAATCTGGTTAAGCACATAATATACTGTAAACACAACCACCGCTGAGTTCATCGCTTTAAGCTATAGCAAAGGAGGAGGGATTTTGTTATTGTTGGTCTCGGTTAAGCAAACTGATTTTTTAAAATCTTTTTTAGCACCCCTGCTGTTTCTTTTGGCTTGGTTCAACTCGAAAAAGGAAGACACTTCTTGCAGGGGTGAAATGCTCCCAGTTCGGACCGGATCGCCCGATCCGGTAGCGATGGTGGCGGGTGGTTTGGAGAACCGGTAGCAAAAATCTCTGGGCCCCCCCATCCCCCCCCCATGCCCAGCTGAGCCGTGTGATCATCAGAGGCTTTTTTTTTTACTTTTAAAAGCATTTTTTCTACAACCTCTTCCGACGAAAAAATGCTTTTAAAACTAACCAAAAAAAAAAGCCTCTGATGATCCCGCGGCTCAGCTGGGATCGTCAGAGGTTTGTCAAAGGATTTTTTTTCTGCAACCTCTTGTCTGAAGAGGTGGTTAAAAAAAAAATGCTTTGAAAAGTCTCTGACGATCCCAGCTGAGTTGCCTGATCGTCAGAGAGGCTTTTCAAAGCATTAGAAAAAAAATGCTTTGAAAAGTTAAAAAAAAAAGTTGGCGATGCCCACCCAGTCACATTACCACCCACCAAGCCACGCCCACAGAACCAGTAGTAACAAATTTTACATTTCACCCATGTCTTCTTGGCTTCTTGGATTTTGCAGTATCCTTCCCCTGGAGTGGGTGGGAATGGAGATTTTGCAGTATCTTTCCCCTGGAGTGAGATGGGAATGGAGATTTTGCAATACCCTTCCCCCAGGAGTGGGGAGGGAATGGAGAGTTTGCAATACCCTTCCCCCAGGAGTGGAGAGGGAATGGAGATTTTGCAGTATCCTTCTCCTGGAGTGGGGAGGGAATGGGGATTTTGCAGTATCCTTACCCTGGAGTGGGGAGGGAATGGGGATTTTGCAGTATCCTTCCCCTGCCACACCCACCAAGCCACACCACACCTATCAAGCAACACCCACAGAACCGGTAGTAAAAAAAATTGGATTTCACCACTGATCCAAATGTACAACCTATGACCCTTGACTGCAATGGTCTTAAATGTGAAAAATTGTCGTACGTCATTTCTTCCACTGATGTCGTACCTTGGAACGGTCACTAAATGAACTGTCATAAGTGGAGGACTAACTGTAGTTAGACTCTTTTGAGCATACGACTTTGGGCTTGGAATTACAAATTTCATTGGGCGTTTGGGCTCGGAAGTACAAATTTCATTGGGGCTTTGGGCTCGGAAGTACAAATTTCATTGGGCCTTTGGGCTTGGAATTACAAATTTCATTGGGCCTTTGGGCTTGGAATTACAAATTTCATTGGGCCTTTGGGCTTGGAAGTACAAATTTCATTGGGCCTTTGGGCTCGGAATTACAAATTTCATTGGGCCTTTGGGCTCAGAAGTACAAATTTCATTGGGCCTTTGGGCTCGGAAGTACAAATTTCATTGGGCTTTCCTAAAGGTAAAAATGGATCGAACTAACGAAAAATCGGAAAATCAAACCGATCGCTCTTTACTGACGGCAGCCTGTGTTTTATTTTGCTTCCAGTCTTGCCAAATCTTTGGAACGCAGATAGTGAATTCTCTGTTCCCGAACAAAAGCAAGTGGAAAACAATGAGGAGCGCGCAAACTCTTATGAAAGGAAGCTGATTGAGGTAAGAAAAGGTTTAATGTGGAAGAAGTTTTCTTTCCCGGCGGTTTTTGTGTCATAACATTTAGCGATTCTTTAATCACCGTTTCTTTCTGAAGGTTAACATTTATTTTACAAACACGCGCGCTATCTATTCTCTGCCTTCTGTTTCTGCTAGTATTTTTCAAAAGTAAAGATTTGTCGCATGCTAACGATCAGGGATGATTACTCCCGTGGGGATGTTTTTACAGACAATTTGGTGATGTCATCAAACAGACACACCTTAAGGTAAAGGTTCCCCTTGCTAGTTCTGCAGTGTTCTGCAGTCATGTGATTTACAATGTATTTTGCCAGTTTCTTGTTTCATTTAATGACCATTTTGCTTAATAGCCGTGATGTTTGCTTAAGGATCGCCATAAAAAGGGTCATGAATTCAGGTCAGGTCACGTTTACATTTATGTCTACGTCTAAATCTATGTCTACATCTACATCTACATCTACATCTAATCTACATCTACATCTACATAAAAGGTAAAGATTCCCCTCGCACATATGTGCTAGTCGTTCCTGACTCTAGGGGGCAGTGCTCATCTCCGTTTCAAAGCCGAAGAGCCAGTGCTGTCCGAAGACGTCTCTGTGGTCATGTGGCTGGCATGACTCAATGCCTAAGGCTCACGGAACTCTGTTCCCTTCCCACCAAAGGGGGTCCCTATTTTTCTACTTGCATTTTGTTACATGCTTTCGAGCTGCTAGGTTGGCAGAAGCTGGGACAAGTCACGGGAGCTCACCCCGTTATGCGGCACTAGGGATTCGAACCGCCGAATTGCCGACCTTTCGGTTGACAAGCTCAGTGCCTTAGCCACTGAGCCACCGCCTCCCCTTTAATATCTACCATTAGCAAGGTTTTTTTCTAAAATTCGGTGGCAGGCCTCCTTCTTGTCATTTAAACCCATTGTTGTGGATTGGAGCCCGGGAAGGCAGGATTGATGGACAGGATGACCCCCCTTAGAACGAGAAATTAGAATCTGGCTTTCTTTGTAGTTTCACCGGCCTTTTGCAATTCAGGATGCTCTTCATAATGGAGCTTTCATCAGGCTTAAAGCTCTCTATTGACTCAGAGCTGACCTTTATGATGACCCAGTGCATGGTGTGATGAGAGTCGGCAAGAGCCACATTGTCCTTTGTCTCTTAGGGCAAAGAGGAAAAGATGGGGGAGAGGAAAGGCTGATGCACTGAATTGTGTAGGTCTCCCCCCTTCCCCTTCTTTGTCTTGGAATGGAATGGAAGAAATAGAAATAAAAATAGAATAGAATAGGAACGGAATGGAACAGAATAGAATGGAACAGAATATATGGAATGGAATGGGAATAGAATGGAACGGAACAGAATAGAACAGAACAAATGGGATGGAACAGAACAGAACGGAATGGAACAGAATATTGGAATGGAATGAAATGGAATGGGAATGGAATGGATGGACCAGAACAGAACAAATGGAATGGAAAGGAACAGAACGGAATGGAATAGAACGGAATATTGGAACGGAATGGACTGGACTGGAGTGGACTGGAATGAACTGGACTGGAATGGGAATAGAATACAATGGAAGGGAACTGAACAGAACAGAATATTGGACTGGACTGAACTGGGAAGTTAATAGAATGGAACGGAACGGAACACAATATTGGAACAGAATGGACTGGACTGGAGTGGACTGGAATGGAATGGGAATAAAATGGAATGGAACAGAACAGAACAGAATAATGGAAGGGAGGGGAGGGGAGAGGAAGGGAAGAGAATGGAATAACAGAGTTGGAAGGGACCTTGGAAGTCTTCTAATCCAACCCTCTCCTCAAGCAGGAAACCCTATTACCATTTCAGACAAATGGTTGCCCAATCTCTACTCAAAAACCTCCAGTGTTGGAGGATCCACACCTTCTGGAGGCAAGCCGTCCCACGGATTAATTGTTTAATTGTCAGGAAATTCTTTCCTTCATTCTAGGTTGTCTCTTTTCTATCCGTGGCTTCTTGCCTTTCCCTCAGGTGCTTTGGAGAATAAGTTGTAACCTCCCCCCCCCGCTTTTCTTTGTGGCGACCCCTGAGATATTGGAACACTGCTGTTGCATCAACCCCTCCTCCTCCTGTTCATTAAACTAGACATAAAGGATTATAAGTCATAAGTTATAAGTCAAGGACTACCGACGACTTCCTATACTCTGCAGTTAAGACACTGCAGAGAGTTTGAGCTCCGAGGTGCCAGACACTTCTGGATGTCATGCGGGCCTGCATCGGCAGATAATCTGAAGAATCAGTTAATAGCTGAGATTTATCATCCCAGCATTTTGTAATTGTTCCATGTTTTCTTTCCCCTCGGAGGTCTCGGATGCTTAAGCTCGTCAAGGAGTGCAAGCAATTACTTCATAGCTCCAATGAGAGAGTATGGAACAAGGGACCTTTCTAATATACCCCCCCCCCAACTCCCCAGTGAGTGTTAGCCTTGAAATCGTCTCAAATTGCATTCTCGTTACCGGATGTATTGCACGGGGCGGGGGGGGGGGAGAGTAACATGTTCCAGAACTTTCCAATCCCAAAATATGCCAGTCGGAACTCAAAGCAGTCTTTCGGTATATCTTGGAAGTTGTTGTTAGTTGCGAAGGCGTGTACGACCCATCGCGACCCCATGGACAACATTCCTCCAGGCCTCCCTGTCCTCTACCATCGTCCATAGTCTATTTAAGCTCACGCTGACTGCTTCAGTAACTCCATTCAGCGACCTCGGTCTCTGCCGTCCCGTTCTTCTTTTGTCCTCCATCGTTCCCAGCATTAGGTTCTTCTCCAGGGAGTCCTTCCTTCTCATTAGGTGGCCAAAGGATTTGAGTTTCCTCTTCAGGATCTGGCGTTCTAAAGAGCAGTCAGAGTTGATCTCCTCTAGGACTGACTGGTTGGATGGCCTTGCAGACCAAGGGACTCACAGGAGTCTTCTCCAGTACCAGAGTTCAAAGGCCTCCATTCTTTGACGCTTTGATCTTGGAAGTTATCTGACTTTAAAATAGCACATTTTATTGAATCTTTCTGTAGTTTTGTGATACTCTGAATTGACCCTTTTGAGGTGGTGCCGTTTCCGGAATGACCTACCGTGTTCCCCTGAAAATAAGACTCTACCTTATATGGGATTCCTCTTGCCGTCTATCTGATATCCAACTCTGCATTTAAATATTTTTGGGGAGGGCTTATTTTCAGGGGGAAGCTTATTTTAGCGCATGCGCTCAAAAGCCCAATTGGGTTTATTATCAGGGGATGTCTTATTTTCGGGGAAACAGGGTATTTTGAAGGCAGGAGGAACTATTTCAGAGTCGGAATGAGACACGGATGGGATTTTCGAAGCAGATTTTTGTAGAGATGCTTTCCTTTCTCCAGAGCAGTGTTTCTCAGCTGTGTCAACTTGAAGAAATCCAGACTTCAACTCCCAGAGTTCCTTAGCAGGGGAAGCCTAATTTGCTTAACGACCCACAGGACTCACTTAACAACTGCAGTCATTTGCTTAACAACCATGGCAAAAAGGTCATAGAAGTAGGTGGGACTTGCTGAGTAATCACCTTGCTTAACCACAGAAATTCTGCTCTCAATTGTGGTCCTAAGTTGAGGACTACGTGTATTTGAGTTTAGCCGATAGCTTCAAGATTTAAAATTTATGATATATGTGTGTGTGTGTGTGTGTGTGTGTAGGGGACGTGGTGGCTCAGTGGCTAAGATGCTGAGCTTGCCGATCGAGAGGTTGGCAGTTCAGTGGTTCGAATCCCTAGTGCGCGTAACGGAGTGAGCTCCCGTGACTTGCCCCAGCTTCTGCCAACTTAGGAGTTCAGAAGCAGGTAAAAAATGCAAGTAGAAAAATAGGGACCACCTTTGGTGGGAAGGTAACAGCATTCCGTGTGCCTTTGCGTTGAGTCATGCTGGCCACAGGACCACAGAGACGTCTTCGGACAGCGCTGGCTCTTCGGCTTTGAAACGGAGATGAGCACCGCCCCCTAGAGTCGGGAACGACTAGCACATATGTGCAAGGGGAACCTTTACCACTGTGTTTCCCCAAAAATCAGACCGGGTCTTATATTAATTTTTGCTCCAAAAGATGCATTAGGGATTATTTTCTGGTTGGGGAAATAGGGTACACACACACTCACATACACACACAATTGCTGATCACTTTATGCACATGCAGTTTTTTAAAAAATTAAATGTCTAGATTATATATATTGTTGCAAAAAACACCTTATAATTAACGAACAAAAATATCTGATGTACAGCTGTCCTGGCAGGAAGGGACTCACCAAACAATGGATAAATAGTTATGAAACGTGTTAAATCATAATGATATAGGGAAAGCCAATAACAGGACTTCTGATCCAATCAGAAGTTTTACGTAAATCATTTCCAGAGCTGAACTTCCAATAGCCTATAATTATATCAGGAAATCTGGTATGTGGGTATTGGAGTTCAGCAGGCAATCAATCATAGAATGCTTCTCTGAAAAGTCAAGTTCAGGCAAACACCAGCTGCCTCCGCAAAAAGAGAAGAAATCATTTTGGCATTAAAGAATGCTGACTTGAATCTGGAGCTGGCTTAAACACAAAATGCACCCTTGAAGAGTTGAGGCATCCATCGCATCTTCTGAGCTTGCACGTATGTGGAGTCTTACGTCGGTTAGAATGGTCGGTGTGGGTGTTTTGTCTATGGAAAGTCATCCAGCTCACAGTTGTCCCGAAGGCCTTTTTTGTCAAGAGGCAACTGGACTTCCTTTGTTTTTCCCTGAAGACATTTCGCTTCCCATCCGCGTGGAGTGCGGCCGTGCGGGTGGTGATGGGAGCGACATGGCGTTCCCATGTGACACCTCTCCTGCGCGAGCTGCACTGGCTCCCGGTGGTCTTCCGGGTGCGCTTCAAGGTTTTGGTTACCACCTTCAAAGTGCTCCATGGCTTAGGACCTGGGTACTTGCAGGACCGCCTACTACCACCAATAGCCTTCTACCGGCCGGTGCGCTCTCATAGAGAGGGGCTCCTCTGGGTGCCGTCAGCCAAACAGTGTCGGCTGGCAACCCCCAGGGGGAGGGGCACCTACTATCTCTGTGGGGGCACCTACTATCTGGAACGAGCTCCCCCCGGAGATACGGAGGATCCCGGATCTGCGCATCTTCCGCCGTGCTCTTAAGACCTTTCTATTTCACCAGGCGGGCCTGGCCTAACCTCTCTTCTTTTAGCGTTGAATTTTAATCTGTTTTAAATTGTGTGGGGTGTTTTAATTCCATCTGGGCCAAATTTATTTAATTTGATTTTATTTGGGTTTTTAAATTGTGTATATATGTATTTTTATTGTTGGCTGTTCACCGCCCTGAGTCCTTCGGGAGTAGGGCGGTATATAAATCTAATAAATCCTAAATCCTAAATCCTAAATCCATCTAAGAAACTTCTTCAGTTCTGACTGAACGGTGGAGGATCAGTGGTGAAATGTAAAATTGGTTACTACCGATTCTGCAGGCGTGGCTTGGTGGTGGTGGTGGGATTTAGCCAGTTCACACCACTTCGGGAGAATCAGTTGTTAGCTTTCTGAACAGTTTGGCGAACTGGTTGTTGGAAAAAATCATTAGGGCAGAGAACCGGTTGTTAAATTATTTGAATCCCACCACTTCCCTGCCCCCATCTATTCTCTGCCTTCCAAGTTCCCAGCTGATCAGGAGGAAATGGGGATTTTGCAGTAACCTTCCCCTGGATTGGGGACGGAATGGAGATTTTTACAGTATCCTTTCTCTGGAGTGGGGTGGGAATGGAGATTTTACAGCATCCTTCCCCTACCACACCCACCAAGCCACACACCACAGAACCGGTAGTAAAAAAATTTGAAACCCACCACTGTGGTGGGGTAATGTGACTGGATGGGTGTGGTCAATTTTTTTTTTTACTTTTTTAAAGCATTTTTTTACAACCTATTTGGGCGAATAGGTTGTAAAAACATGGTTTTAAAAGGTAAAAAAAAAGGCTCTGACAATCACGGCTGTGGCATGTGATCATCAGATCCTTTTTTTTTTACCTTTTGAAAGCAGGAAGTAATGACACCGGGTGGATGGGTGGGCGGAGCCTCACTCCGCCATCGCTACCGGTTCTCTGAACTATCTGCCACAATCGCTACCGGATCGCGCGATCCGGTCCGAACTGGGAGCATTTCACCCCTGTGGAGGATGGAAAGATTTATATATTCCTTGCAACCATCTGGTGGTTAGCACTTTTTCTGAGAGCCATTTTTTTTTTTAATTAGATTTATATGCTGCCCTTCTCCGAAGACTCAGGGCGGCTTTCAATGTGTTAAGCAACAGCCTTCATACTTTGTTATATTTTATACAAAGTCAGCTTATTGCCCCCACAAACTGGGTCCTCAATTTACCTACCTTAGAAAGGATGGAAGGCTGAGTCAACTTTGGGCCTTGAGTCAACCTTGAGCCTGGTGAGATTCGAACTGGAGTAACTGCAGACAGCTGGTTGTTAATAACAGGCTTTAGTCTGCTTTGAGCCTGTTGAGCTATCCAGGCTCTTTAAATTGAGGACACTTGTACTTGGTGTCAGGGTCACCCTAGTTGTGCAAATGGGTGTTGAACCTTTTTGGATCGGTGAAAAAGATTATGCTGTTAACAGCAGATAGGCGGTGTCGTTTTAGCAGAAGGGGAGGGCTACGACACCACCTATCTGCTGTTTGCAACACAATCCTTTCAGCAGTTCCAAAAAGGTTCCCCACCAATTTGCGCTATTCAAGTGACCCTGAGGGCATCGACGAACCTCCAAGTGACTCTCAGAAAGAATACTAACGACCAGATGACTACCAGGAAGATAGATCTTTCCATTCAAGTCAGAACAGAAGAAGCTTCTGGGATGAGAAGTGAAACGTCTTCGAAGAAAAGCAAAGAAAGAAAGTCCAGTCAGTGTCCTCTTCAAAATATATGGGTGTTTTGTTCCTCCAGGATAGCTCAAATAACCTTCAGGATGGTTAAAACTCCACGGGGCTGGGCGAGTGGGATCGAAAAAGATGGTTTGCAAGCAATCCAGGGTAGTGCTAACGTTGGTGAATATGACAAATGAAGGTTGTTGCAAACAAGGGGGCTGGAGATAAACTTCAAGCAAAGAAGGAAAGTATGTGTTGAAGGCATGTGTCAGCCCTTTGAGGGAGGTCAACACAGAAATAGACGCTGCAAAGAATCCAGGAATATTGCTGGATTTTCGTAGAATATAATAACCAAATCTCCAAAGCCTGTTCAAATTTCTCTCTTACCCCATCAAAATCAAGGTGGAGTTATTCTGAGTTTATTTCTCACACTTCCTTCAATTTCTGGACGGGGGTCATCTGTTCTCCAACTCCCTCCTTAATAGCCTTCTCCATGGTCAACTCTAAATCCTTTTAGAGCTTTCTTTTGATGTCCAAATCATTACCGTACCTGGAATTTAAGCAATATGTCACTTGAAGGACACTTGAGTCCAAGCAAACAATACTTTCTCAGTGCAATCCACCTAAGCCAGGATTGTTTAACTTTGGTTTATTGAAGTAACTACAATAACAAATGTAAAGGACCCGGTGGCTCAGTGGCTAAGGCGCTGAGCTTGTCAATCGAAAGGTCGGCAGTTCAGCGGTTCGAATCCCTAGTGCCGCATAATGGGGTGAGCTCCCGTGACTTGTCCCAGCTTCTGCCAACCTAGCAGTCCGAAAACACGTAAAAAATGCAAGTAGAAAAATCGGGAGCACCTTTGGTGGGAAGGGAACAGCGTTCCATGCGCCTTTGGTGTTGAGTCATGTCGGCCACATGACCATGGAGATGTCTTCAAACAGCGCTGGCTCTTCTTCGGCTTTGAAACGGAGATGAGCACCGCCCCCTAGAGTTGGGAACAACTAGCACATATGTTTACCTTTACCTTACAATAACAAATGTCATATAATAGAGTGGTGAAATCCAATTTTTTTTTTACTATTTGTTCTGTAGGCGTAGCTTAGTGGAAATGGTGTGGCTTGGTAGGTGTGGCAGGGGAAGAATACTGCAAAATCTCCATTCCCACCCCACTCTGGGGCCAGCCAGAGGTGCTATTTGTAGGTTCTCTGAACTGCTCAAAAATTCCGCTACCGGTTCTCCAGAACCTGTCAGAACCTGCTGGATTTCACCCCTGATATAACGCCTTAGCAGAGAATGTGAACATGGCATCTTTACAGCACAGATTGCTTTGAAAAGCTTTGAAGGAAATCATCCCGGGTTATACAAAGGCTCAAGAAACCTTGACATAATTCTAATTAATTTTAATTCTAGCCTGCATGCAGAACCAGGGTTGGTATTAAAAGAGGGATCTGCCTAGAATCTTTATGTAGCCACAAGCGAGCTAAATCTAATCTCCCCTTTTCCATCCTTTTACTTTTTCCATCCCTTCTTCTCTTGCGGGAATGTAAAACCTTTTGTATGCTTTTTCTCAAGGTCGTCTCTATGGCTCTGAACAGTTTCCCACAGTTTCAGGAGTGTATTCAGAAAGATTTGTTTTGGGATAAGAAGCTGATTTCAATAAATGAACATGACTTTGGGTTAGCAATGGCTACAAGCAGTGTATTCAGTGAGTTAATACAGTGAGTTTATTGGGCCACCCAGAATCGCACAACAAGTTTAATCCATAACCGTAGGTTTAAAAACTGCAGTAACTGGGCTCACGTATGCAGCCATGTTAAGTCCAAATTGAACAAATTATGACTGAATTTTACGAGTGAATTCTGATATAATTTTTGCTATTCAGTTCTTTGGAGCCTTTTGTTGTGGCCCGCCAGCGGTCAGCAAAGCTAGCAGCAGATTCGGACAGTGAGGAGGTTGGGGAGGAACGTGGGCCAGTCCTGGAGTCTGGGGAAGGCTCAGACGAGGGCTCTGCATTGGAGGCAGAGAGGGGGCCAAGGCCATCTGGTAGTTCTTTGCTGCCTCCGGAGTCTGACATCAGCGAGGCAGAAGAACAGTGTGAGCCTGTTCCCAGCGTGCGCATGCACAGAGCTGCCAGAAGACAGGAACAATTAAGGAAACAGAGTCGACTTGGGAGTAAGGCTTGGAGATGATTGGCCCTTCCTATACGACATAAAAGAGAAGCGAACGGGACGGGAGCTTTTGCAGGAAGCAATTAGTTCATCTGGTCGGTAAGAGCTCTGTTTGTCTCTGTGCTAAGTTTGGCCTTGCCCTGCATTTGGCAATTAGTTCTCTGGCAGCATGCCAAGGGAGATAAGGTGGGTGTTCGTAAACACTCCTCTGAAAGACTGTTTATCAAGCCTTGCGGACTGTAAATGAAAGTAATTTACAGCTGTATGAATTAAAGAGGTTTAGCGGGAATAAGTTTGTGCTGTTTATTTTCTAAGGAAGCCTAGGTCACCATACTTTAATTTATTTTCTTCGTATTTGTAACTTGGGAAATTCGGAACCTGTACAGACTTTTTCGAACGAAGGAGTGGCCAATGGTGAAATGTAAAATGTGTTACTACCAGTTCTGTGGGCGTGGCTTGGTGGTGGGGTAATGTGACTGGGTGGGCATGGACAACTTTTTTTTTTTTAACTTTTCAAAGCATTT
This sequence comes from Masticophis lateralis, assembly GCA_030761175.1. Taxonomy (NCBI): domain Eukaryota; kingdom Metazoa; phylum Chordata; class Lepidosauria; order Squamata; family Colubridae; genus Masticophis; species Masticophis lateralis. The sequence continues at coordinate 8,660,558 of JAUDYJ010000013.1, forward strand.
TTTCTACAACCTCTTCGGCCGAAGAGATTGTAAAAAAAAAAAGCTTTTAAAAGGCTCTGACGATCCCAGCTGAGTTGCCTGATTGCCAGAGGCTTTTGTTTTCTTTTAAAAGCATTTTTTCGGCGGAAGGAAAAATGCTTTTAAAAATAAAATTAAAAAAAGCCTCTGATGATCGCATGGCTCAGCTGGGCATGGGGGAGGGCAAGGATTTTTGCTACCGGTTCTTCGAACCACCCGCAGCCATCACTACCGAATCAGGCGATCCGGTCCGAACCGGGAGCATTTCACCCCTGGGAGCGGCCCCTCTTAAAGCTATTAAATGACTTCTTCCTTCCAGCACACCCGTTTGGTAAATCTCTTGTGAGCCAAAGTAAAACTGAGTTTATTTTGGTCAAGCTTTATTAAGTTGTCTGCATTTCAGGTTGAATGAAGGACACAGACAATGGATCATTTTCTATTTGGACTGGATTTGATGGCCCTCAAATTCAGTCAATGTGTATGTTCACAAATTAATTCAAAGTTTGAAAAGATTAAAAGCATAAAAAATTAACTATTTAGCTTAGGTGGCTATGTTTTTTGGGGAAAAAAATCTGTTATAATATTTGGCAATGTTTACAAGGCAGAGAGAAAGAGAGAGAACAACCAGGCTCAAGGTTGACTCAGCCTTCCATCCTTTCTAAGGTAGGTCAATTGAGGACCCAGTTTGTGGGGGCAATAAGATGACTTTGTATAAATATACAAAAGTATGAAGGCTACTGCTTAACGCATTGTAAGCCGCCCTGAGTCTCCGGAGAAGGGCAGCATATAAATCAAATTAAAAAAATAAAAAAGCAAATGTGTTAGGTGTGTCCTTCAAACTGTTCCCTGTGGCTGGACCCTTCCAACAGACGTATGTGTTTGTATGTGTGCACACATTGTGTTGTTTTTCTATTAGAAACTCTTTCCATTAAAAAGCTGTTTCTCTACCGCGCTGGCTGCTGATCCTAATTAATATATTATGGACTATCACCGCATGTGTGAAAACCAGGGATATAAAACTGGTCCTGGCATTTTTTTTTACCAAGAGAGTGGTAAGATAAATGTCCCTCGATTTCGACTACCCTCCAATAACTCTCTTTTTCATTTCATAACACCAAAACGATGCCCTTCATAGCTGAGTAAGATGGCATCATCCATCTGCATTAGGCCATAATCCATCAGGGCTAGTTGTTCCCTCCCGAGAAATAAAATTCTATCTGCTAGTAGAAAGGGTTCCACCGAGCTCGTGTGTTGTCTGTACCAGGGGTGGGCTCTACTTACCTTTACTACTGGTTCGCCATGGCAGCACGTGCAGATTGTCAATTATGACGTCAAGGTGGGTTGGCGGAGCCTCCCGCCGCTTTTACTACCGGTTCTAAAGAACCGGACAGAACTGGGAGCAACCCAGAGCCTGGTAGCTCAGCAGACTAAAGGCATTGTGATTAACACCAGCTGTCCGCAATTACTGTAAGTTCGAATCTCACCAGGCTCAAGGTTGACTCAGCCTTCCATCCTTTCTAAGGTAGGTCAATTGAGGACCCAGTTTGTGGGGTCAATAAGCTGACTTTGTATAAATATATACAAAAGTATGAAGGCTATTGCTTAACGCATTGTAAGCCGCCCTGAGTCTCCGGAGAAGGGCAGCATAGAAATCAAATTTAAAAAAAAAATAACCCACCACTGGTCAGCACCACGGAACTCTCTGGGAAAGCCAGGTTCAGTTAACAACCATGTTTCTAGTTTAACAAACTGTTTGCAATCTACAAAATTTCTCCATAGTTTTAGGTTGCCTCTCTCCTTGAGAAGCTTCCATCTGTTGCTTCTTGTTCAGCCTTTGGGTACTTTGGAGAATAGGTTGACTCCATCTTCTTTGCGGCAGCCCCTAAGACGGGGGTCGGCAACCTTAAACCCTCAAAGAGCCACAAAGGTCCTAACCGGAAGCCCTCTGTTCAATTCTAGAGCCGACCGGAAGTCCGGTTCCCCCACCATAGAGTCTCCTCCTAGTGCGGTGTCCTTTTTCCTCTATCTGTCCTAACCCAAAGCCCTATCAATTGTGGAGCCGACTGGAAAACCCACCCCTTGCCATAGAGTCTGGTAGCTCAGCAGACTAAAAGCATTGTGATTGACATCAGCTGTCTGCAATTACTGTAAGTTCGAATCTCCCCAGGCTCAAGGTTGGCTCAGCCTTCCATCCTTTCTAAGGAAGGTAAATTGAGGACCCGGATTGTGGGGGCAATAAGCTGACTTTGTATAAATATACAAAAGTATGAAGGCAATTGCTTAACGCATTGTAAGCCGCCCTGAGTCTCTGGAGAAGGGCGGCATATAAATCAAATTAAAAAAAAAAAAGAGTCTCCTCCTGGCATTCCATGCTCCCCCCCAGCCCAGTCGGAAGCTCCTCTCAAAATTGTAGCGCCGACCAGTGACAGAGAGCCGCAGCAGAGGGATAAAAGAGCCACATGCGGCTCCAGAGCTGCGGGTTGCTGACCCCTGCTCTAAAATAATGGAACACCGCTATCATGTCACTACGTTGTGATGCGACTATGTTCCATCCTACCACCCGGCTAGAAATGGTTAAATCCTTTTTGGTGGGGAAAAAAAAAAGGCTCGGAAGATTTAGAAACTGGGATATTTAAACTAGGTTGAACATCGGAAGAGGGTGGATGGAAGAACAATTAAAGAAGAGCTGCAATGATTTAGCCCGGGGCAGTCTCTTGGGAAGATGCTGGATTTTTTTTTTTTTTTTTTTGCTTTTCCTCCTGTGGAAGAAGTTAAGTAACGTTTTACAACTTTAAGGCTACTCTACGGAATGAGTTGGATAACAGAGTTGGAAGAGATTTTGTAGGTCGTTTAGTTCAACACCCCCCGCCCCCCAAGCAGGAGACACTACACCAGTGTTGGCGAACCTTTTCGGCACCAAGTACCAAAACGGGAGTGCTTACGCGTGCAGGAAACTGGAAGAGCAGCCTCTGGTGTTTATGCGTGCAGGGGGGAAGATGATCTTTTGGTTTTTGGCACCCGCATGCGTGCCGGCCACCTGGTCTTCCGGTTTCTGGCATGCATACAGGCGCAAAGACCAGCTGACCAGTGTGCATATGGTGCCGGAAAGCGGAAGATCATCTTCCTGGCACATGCATGCACACCAGGCGGCTGCTCTTTTGGTTTCCGGCACTCCCGCGTGCTTGAAGATCACCTGTCCAGTACGCTGGAACCCGGAACAACAACGGGCAACGGCTTGCGTGCCCGGAGACATGGCACTGCGTGCCACTTCTGGCACGCATGCCATAGGTTTGCCATCATGGCCCTACACCATTCCGACAGATGGCAGTCCAGTCTCTTCTTGAAAGCTTCCAGGGATGAAGTTCCCACAACTTCCGAAGGCAACTTCTGTTCCATGGGTTGATTGTTCTCTCACTGTCAGACAATTCCTCCTTATTTCCAGGTTGAATCTCTCCTTGTTCAGTTTCCACCCATTGTTCCTTGCTTTTGGGTACCTTGGAAAATAGCTTGATCCCCCTCCTCTCTGGGACAGCCCCTCAAGTATTGGAAGACTGCTATCATGTCTCTCCTGATCCTTCTCTTCACTAACACGGTAGCTGAACCGTGTTAATCAACTTCCGGCAGGATGGGCGAACAAGAACAGTTGGGTTGGAGAAAAGAGCAGGGATGTGTCCACAAATTTCTCAGTTTAAGCTCCTCAGTGCGTTTATTGGCTATATTGACGGGACATTTGGAAAAGGCCGAGAAGCAAGCAGAGTTTTCAGGAACTATGCTTTCCTTAAGGAGGCTGCGCTGTAAATTATGCTCAGTGAATAAACCAGAACTCCTTAAACATCTTATTAGAAAAGAAGAATAGCCTCAGATAGCTCGACGGGCTAGATGGCTTGTTATTAACACCCAGCTGTCTGCAATTATGCGAGTTCGAGGCTCAAGGTTGACTCAGCCTTCCATCCTTTCTAAGGTAGGTAAATTGAGGACCCAGTTTTTGTGGGCAATAAGCTGACTTTGTATAAATGTACAAAAGTATGAAGGCTATTGCTTAACGCATTATAAGCCGCCTTGAGTCTCCGGAGAAGGGCGGCATATAAATCTAATTAAAAAAAAAAAAGAAGAAGTCTGGTGCCATTCAAGCGTGGACTTCTTCAGAGGCTGTAAAATTCTCTGCCAACCGTAAATAAATTGTGGCTTGCATTTTAGTGGGACTGGCCAGTAGGTTCTTCAACAATCCCCCTCCCCAGGGAGCAGTGAAACAGAATGTAACAGAGTTGAAATGGATCTTGGAGGTTTTCTCCCCTCAGCTCAAGCCGGAGACCCTCTACCATTTTAGACAAATGGCTGTCCAGTTAAAAGCCTCCATTGAGGGAGCACCCATAACTTCTGGAGGCAAGCCGTTCCACTGATTAATTGTTCTCACTGGCAGGAAATTTCTCCTTCTTCCTAGATTGGTCCTCTCTTTGATAAGCTTCCGCCTGTTTCTTCTTTTCCTGCCCTCACCTATTTTGGAGGACAGGTCAATGTCCTGTCCTCTGTGACAGTCCCTCAATTACTGGAATATGCTCCCTAAGCCTTCCGTTTGCTAGACTAGACATACCCAGTTCCTAAGGGACCCGGTGGCTCAGAGGCTAAGAGGCTGAGCTTGTCAATCGAAAGGTCGGCAGTTCAGCGGTTCGAATCCCTAGCGCCGCGTAACGGGGTGAGCTCCTGTTAACTTCTGCAGTCCGAAAACACGTAAAAAATGCAAGTAGAAAAATAGGAACCACCTTTGGTGGGAAGGGAACAGCGTTCCGTGCGCCTTTGGCGCCTAGTCATGCCGGCCACAGGACCACAAAGGTGTCTTTGGGCAGCGCTGGCTCTTCGGCTTTGAAACGGAGATGAGCACCTCCCCCTAGAGTCGGGAACGACTAGCACATATGTACGAGGGGAACCTTTACCTTTACCCAGTTTCTGAAACCTTGTGTTTTATCCTCCAGTCCCCTAATCATCTTTGTCTGAGGAATCACAGTGGTGGAGAATGGGGCATGACCCTCTCACCGCCTGCCTCGGAGCAATAGATTTTATGGGTATCTGAGCAGCTGCTGATGAAGCACCACGGGGCGGGTATCTGTGAGCATGTTTCCCTGCAGAGTCACCTATTAGCTAGCTAATGTTTTCAGCACAGCGAGTTCAGGCCGTGAGATCTTGTTGGAGAAGGTTAGGGTTTTTTTTACAGCCTTCGTTCCAACCCCTGGAGGACATATTACCCTTACTGCTTAATGCGGTCTGAAGTACATCTAGGAAGCCTTAAGAGCTTTCCAATTGCAAAAACCCTGTTTGATCGGCCCTGGTGGTGCCCGTGTCTTCCCGTCACTAACTTCGAGGGTGCTTTTTTGGGAGGGGGTCTCTGTTGGGTTCCAAACCGCGTCGGGCACAAAGTTGGCAAAAGACATGGCAATTTTGGAAGACGGCTCTCGGGAGCCCGTCTTTGTCTGTCTATCTTTGCCTGAACGTTCATGGCAATATGAATGGCCAATCTGGCTTTTGCCAACACGGACCAGCTGCTGCAGAGAGTTGGTTCCCCAGAGGGTTCTTTTGTTTCGGGGAGTTGCATTTTTTTAATTTAGTTGTTCCCCAAATGAAGGCAAATATACGTGTCACAGGATCCAATCTGGGTCAGTCACTGGAACCAGAGGTTTTTGTCTTCTGAATTTTGGGACTTGTGCTGGAGCCCATCCTCAAGGGACTTCTCTCTAGCAGCGTGTTTGCTTTGGGCGATTCTGTGTGTGGTACTTACATATACGATATGTTTATAAGAGCCGAGGTGGCGCAGTGGTTAGAGTGCAGTACTGCAGGCTACTTCTGCTGACTGCCGCCTGCCGGAAGTTTGGCAGTTCAAGTCTCACTGGCTCAAGGTTGACTCAGCCTTCCGTCCTTCTGAGGTCCCCGATTGTTAGGGGTGATAGGCTGACTCTGTAAACAGCTTAGAGAGGGCTGTAAAAGCACTACGGAGCAGTATATATAAGTGCTACTGCTATTGCCATTGACTCAGCCTTCCATCCTTCCAAGATCAGAAAATGAGGACCCAGATTGTTGGGGGCAATAGGCTGACTGTAAATGGCTTAGAGAGGGCTGTAAAGCACTATAAAGCGGTATGTAAGTCTTAGGGCTATTGCTATTACCCACCCTTCCTTCCTTCCTTCCTTCCTTCCTTCCTTCCTTCCTTCCTTCCTTCCTTCCTTCCTTCCTTCCTCCCTCCCTCCCTCCCTCCCTCCCTCCCTCCCTCCCTCCCTCCCTCCCTTGCTCCCTTCCTCCCTCCTTCCTTCCTTCCTTTTCTCCCTCCCTCCCTCCCACCCTCTTTCCTTCCTTGGTGCACAGTTTGATCCTGACTGGCTCCAGGTTGACTCAGCCTTCCATCCTTCCGAGGTCGGTAAAGATGAGGACCTAGATTGTTGGGGGCAATAGGCTGACTCTGTAAACCACTTAGAGAAGGCTGTGAAGCACTGTGAAGCGATATATGTCTAAGTGCTTTTGCTATATGGTGTCTGTTTTGTGTGGCAGATAATGTAAGGTAAGGTAGGGTGGGATGGGATGGGATGGGATGGGATAAGTCCCGTCTGGGAGTAGGCTGGTATATAAATTTAATAAATAAATAAATAAATAAATAGTCATATTTTTACTGTGAATACTGTACAGGCCCACATTAAAAATGAAATTATGTTGCCTGCTCTCAAGAGAAAGTGTATATCTATACAAACACGTCCTGTATATACATAAATATACACCTGGATATAGATATTAATCACTGTCCAATGTGAATATAGAGTGAATATGTACTGGAAAAAGGAGACTTGAGAGTTCATAAGGTTGATGCTGTATGGAACAAAACGGTGACTGAATCTAGATCGGGGTTTCAAACTCAAGGCCCGGGAGCCTGATCTGGCCCATGGGATGGTTAGATCTGGCCCATGGGGCCGCCCTGGAAACAGCAAAGGACTGACCCTGAGCTCCGTTTTCATAGGTAGAGGGTTGCAGGAGGCCGTCACAGCCGAAAATGGAACTTGGGAGTCCATTTTTCAAGCAGAGCGCTCGGGCTAGGGGTGAAATCCAGCAGGTTCTGACAGGTTCTGGAGAACCGGTAGCAGAAATTTTGAGTAGTTCAGAGAACCGGCAAATACCACCTCTGGCTGGCTCTAAAGTGGGGTTGGGAATGGGGATTTTACAGTATCCTTCCCCTAGGAGTGGGGAGAGAATGGGGATTTTGCAGTATTCTTCTCCTGTCACGCCCACCAAAGCCACAGGACGCCTACCACCCACAGAACTCTGCCTTCTTCTTCTTCTCTGTCCTCTGCCTTCTTCATATCCGCAAGTCAGGCACTGGACCCAGCTGCTCCTCCTCTTCCTCATCAGCCACCTCCAGACCTGGGGGCTGTTGACTCTCCATCTGAGGGCTGACAGACGGCCCAGGCTCCGCCTCTGTCTCTCTCTCTCTGCCAGCTCCATTCCCTCTTCCCCCTCGGAGCTCAGAGGTTGCCTTGATGCTGGTCTTGACTCCCACGCTTCCTCCTCCTCCTCCTCCTCCTCCGATTTGGCTGCAGGAGGGGCCGGCGGCCGACAGGCCACAACAGCCAGTTTCACGTATCCGCCGTGTGACTAACTGAACAACTGCAGCAATTCACTGAACAACTGTGGCAAGAAAGATCGTAAAACGAGGCAAAACTCGCGTAAGGAATGTTTCGCTTAGCGACAACAAAAATTCTGGGGTCAATCTTTGTGGTCGTAAGTCAAGGACCACCTGCGCCTATCTGCTGTTGTTTGGGCATGCCTTCCTCTCGCTTTTATTCCTTCTCTCCCCCTTTCCCGGGTGGTATTTCCCCCACCAAGGAAAACACAAAGACATTTGGAAGCCATATTAGGCCGGAAGCTTCCATGCTGCCACCTTCTCCTGTGTGGGAAAGTTGGAGGGGAGATTGAGTAGAGGGGTTGTCTGTAGACATAATAGCATTCTTCCCGTCAGTCAAGATCAGGCCGATCCTGCATTTGGAGAAGGCGTGGTTGGAGTGATGTCTCAAGATGGGGATCGGAGCATGTGATCAACTGAGGAGTGAGGGGATGGTTTTGGGGTTTTTGACTTACTGAGGGAAAACCCAGACCTCTCAGATTCGGGTTTTCCCAGATGTGCCAGTTTATTCTAGTAAAGAGAACTTTGAAAAATGCTTGCTTCAGAGTCTTTACTCGGAGTTGGGTTTTTTTTCTGGAACGCTGACAGGTGCCTTCCTTCCTTCTTACCTTTGTAGGTGAGAACCTTGGATCACCTTCAGGAAGGCTCTTTCATGAAAGGTCCTTTAGAGGTACCTTCAGTAAGTCCACACCTGGCCATGATTTTCCAGCAAGGTTAAATAATATTGTGTGAGAATAAAGGCAATTCTAAAGAGCTTTTCCTTGACAGAGTCACTTTTGATTGCCTGTTCGAATGGGGAATATTTTATTCCGTTACCGAAGAATCCATTAGCGGGCAGAACGTACATAGGACGTACTGCGTGGGTTTCAAGGGCTCCTCAGAACAAAACCATTTCCTGCAGACAGAGATCTTAGGAACTTACTCATGCGCGAGATCGTTCCCATAACTCAAACATGCTCAGGGCTTTATCCTCATGGCAAACAACAGATGCACCTCATGCTCAGTTGGACGGTCAGTGGTTTCCTGCTTTCTACCCAATCGGCCAGCAATAACTGGCTCAGAGGTAGCCTGGGTGGGCCCAAAGGAGAACTTCTCTGATCTTTATAGAATATAGAATATAAAACCATGATGGTGAACCTATGGTATGCATGCCACAGGTGGCACACAGATCCCTCTCTGCAGACACGCGAGCCTTCGCCCCAGCTCAGCCACTGGCCAGCTGGTATGTATGTATGTATGTATGTATTTATTAGTTCAGTTTATATGCCGCCCTCCTCCAGAGACTCAGGGCGGCTTACAATGCATTTATAGCAGTAGCCTTCATTCTTTTGTATATACCTGCTTATTAGGGCTTTTGCCCCCCCCCCCAAGCGGTGTTTCTACAAAGTCAGTTTATTGCCCTCACAATCCGGGTCCTCAGTTTACCTACCTCGGAAGGATGGAAGGCTGAGTCAACCTTGGTTTTTGGGTCTCTGGCACGCATGCACAGGAGAGCCTTAAAGAAATGGAGTTTATATTTAGGGTGGTCAATGAAATTAGATGAGATGAGATGAGATGAGATGAGATGAGATGAGATGAGATGAGAAGAGAAGAGAAGAGAAGAGAAGAGAAGAGAAGAGAAGAGAAGAGAAGAGAAGAGAAGAGAAGAGAAGAGTTGAGTTCAATTCTTTATTGGCCAAGTGTGATTGGACACACAAGGAATTTGTCTTTGGTGCATACGCTCTCAGGGTACATAAAAAGACAAGATACATTTGTCAAGAATCATAAGGTACAACACTTAATGATAGTCATAGGGTACAAATAAGCAATCAGGAAACAATATCAATATTAATCGTAAGGAAACCAGCAGCAAAGTTACAGTCATGCAGTCATAAGTGGGAGGAGATGGGTGATAGGCACGATGAGATTAATAGTAATGCAGATTTAGTAACTAGTTTGACAGTGTTGAGGGAATTATTTGTTTAGCAGAGTGATGGCGTTTGGGGAAAAAAACTGTCCTTGTGTCTAGTTGTTCTGGTGTGCAGTGCTCTATAGCGTCATTTTGAGGGTAGGAGTTGAAACAGTTTATATCAAAGATGCGAGGGGTCTGTAAATATTTTCCCAGCCCTCTTTTTGACTCGTGCAGTAGACAGAAGGCAGGTTGGGAGCCACTGTTTTTTCTGCAGTTCTAATTATCCTCTGAAGTTTGTGTCTGTCTTGTTGGGTTGCAGAGCCAAGCCAGACAGTTATGGAGGTGCAGATGACAGACTCAACAATTCCTCTGTAGAAATGGATCAGCAGCTCCTTGGACACTTTGAGCTTTCTGAGTTGGCACAGAAAAAACATTCTTTGTTGTGCTTTTTTGATGACGTTCTTGATGGTATTATAGGTCTTGAGATATGATAGAACCTAGAAATTTGAAGGTCTCTACTGTGTTGTCTTGTATTGTAAGAGGTGGAAGTATGGAAGGGTTTCTCCTAAAGTTTACCTCCATTTCTACGGTTTTGAGTATGTTCACTTCCAGATTGTTCCGGGTTTGTTGCCTTTTTTCTGTCTCAGTAACCATTCCACTTCTTTTCTTTTCTTTTTTTCCTGCCATAAACGGTAAGAAATTTACTACTTTTCCTGAACTTCTCACCAGCTTTTTGACCACCTCTGGAGAGCATTTTAATATTTAATGTATCTTTGTTTTAAGCTCCCTGGACTTCAAATTATAGATTTAGTAATGGCGTGCTTGCCAGCAAGAGTTATGAATCATCATCTTTTTGGGGAAAAGAAATCTCTTAGCGTTTTTTTCCCCTCCCCTTAATGAATTTTTAAAAATATATGTATTTTTGAGCTTTTATATTTCTAGCCGCGTTCTTGAAAGCCTGAGTCACTACTAGTTAAGCCTTCTAGTCTTTTAGGTGCAGGAATAAAATCATTGTTATTACCCAAATTTAATGTTAGTTTTTAGTAGAATTCTTTGCTGTGCATGGCAACAGAATAACACGGAAAATTCCTAAATTGGAATCACCATTTGTCTCTTCCTTGCATTGCTACTTGTTTTTCAGGCTGTGGGAACAAGAGTACTTTTTCTTTAATTTTTTACTGCCAATTTTATGGTTGCTTGAGGGACCAAGCTGGCAAAAAAGGTCGTAAAAGGAAGCAAAACTCACTTAATAACTGCCTTGCTTAGCAACAGAAATTTTGGCTCACTTGTGGCCGTAAGTTGAAGACGACCTGTAGTTTCCTCAGGGGATTCAAGTCTGTCAGAATGATGTGATAAACAAAATGAAGGATGAGTGTTTGGGGTTTTTTTTTTTTTTTTTTTTTTTTGGACCAAGTGAAGAATTTTAATAATACATATTAGCCCTTTTAATTACTATGTAATTCCAATTATCTGTCGGCTTTTTTACAAGAAGAATCTTAATTAGAGTAGCGATTAAGTGCGTTCTTTTCTTTTCTTTTTTAAAAGTACTCTGACAGGAAGGAAATTAGATGTTGAAGGAACGTGGGGAAGTGGATTGATGGCTGGGTAAGGGGAGAAGTGTCCGTAGGAAATTTAGGATAATTAGAAAGCCAAAGACATTTTAACCGGAATTGGTCAATTTTCTTTCAGCTGCTTTTGTAAGTGAAGTTGATCTCTGTCGGATACAATCAGGTAAATTAAACCGTACAATATGTCAGGTCAATTCTTCTGCACTTTTGATTATTTTTTTTTTCTTATATGGAGAAAAAGGAAAGGAAAGGAGAGAGGAGAGGAGAAGAGAGGAGAGGGAAAGGAAGGGAAGGAAAGGAAAGGAAAGGGAAAAGGAAAGGAAAGGGGAAAGGAGAGGAAAAGAAAAGAAAGAAGGAAAGGAGAGGGGAGAGGAGAGGGGAGAGGAGAGGAGAGGAAAGGGGAAAGGGGAGGAGAGGAAAGGAAAGGAAAGAAGGAAAGGATAGGGGAAAGGAAAGGAAAGGGGAAAGGAGAGGAAAAGAAAGGAAAGAAGGAAAGGAGAGGGGAGGGGAGGGGAGAGGAAAGGGGAAAGGGGAGGAGAGGAGAGGAAAGGAAAGAAGGAAAGGAAAGGAAAGGAAGGGGAAAGAAGAGGAGAGGAGAGGAAAGGAAAGAAGGAAAGGGGAGAGGAAAGGAACAGAAAGGAAAGGGGAGAGGAAAGGAAAGGAAAGGAAAAGGAAGGAAGGAAGGAAAGAAGGAAGGAAGGAAGGAAGGAAGGAAGGAAGGAAGGAAGGAAGGAGAAATAAAGAAACTTCCAAAGTTGCTTTTTTGTGAGATGGGCAACTCTAGAGACTAGATAGATAGTTAGATAGATAGATAATCTATAAATATATAGAACTGCAGTATCTATCTATCTACCTTCCTACCTACCTGTCTGTCTGTCTATCTATATCATCTACAATAGATAGATAGATAGATAGATAGATAGATAGATAGATAGATAGATAGATAGATAGATAGAGACAGATAGATAGAGCTATACACACAGATAGATACATAGGTAGATCTATAGATAGACAGAGAGACAGAGCGAGCCTCCAGCACTCAGAGGCCAAATTCATATTTCAGGTTTTGCTACTTTTTTCCTTTGGGCAAGTCTCCTTCTTGAGTCGATTTAGACTTTGTGTGTCACCTGCGATTACGCACATGATAAGCCTGACCTTTGGAAAGCTCTTTGCCGTGACTCCACATGACGTGATTATGCGAGTGATTATGCGATCTGTCACCACCGAGCCATCATTGAGATGTTCTTAAGTCTTCCAGAAGTAATAAGAGTCTCCGTCCTATGTCTCTTCCTCCCCGCCCCCACCCGCCCCCATCTTCCTTTTCCGCGGTGTAGACTTCAATTTACATCGATTTGAGGTTCGTAGCTCGTTCTGGAAGAGCTTTAAGGTTGGAAGTCATTTTCCCCTCTCTTCTATCGAACACCTTTTCGGATTTTTTTTTTTTAAAAGAAGGTTTCTCATTAGAACGATATGATGCATCGTTCTGTAGCCCAACAATATACAAAGATTATTCAGGTGGTTCTCGACTTACGATGGGTTGCTTAGCAACCATTTCGAAGTTCTTCCAGATGTGTGTGTGTGTGTGTGTGACTTACGTCCTGGATGTGAAGTTCTGCCAGTTGCTAAATGCAAGCAGTCCCTGACGCATGACCACAATGGGGACCTAAATTTCTATTGCCAACGAAGCTGGTTGTTAAGCGAGTCACACTCATTTTACAACCATTCTGCTAAAGGGCCATTTTTCACACTTATGACCATGGCAGCATCCCCCGCGGTTACGTCATCAAAATTCAGACGCTTGGCAACTGGTTCATATTTATGACCGTTGCTGTGTGCCGGGGGTGAGGGGTGGAGTGTCACACGATCCCCTTTTGTGACCTAACCAGGCAAAATCAACGGGGAAGCCAGATTTACTTAACAATCGGATTACTAACTTAACAACTTACAGTGATTCATTCAACAACGGTGGCAAGAAAGGTCACAAAGCGGGGGAAAACTCACTTAACAACTTAGCCACAGAAATGTTGGGCTCCGTTGTGGTCGTAAGTCAAGGAAAGGGAGATGGAGATTGGGAGAGACAGAGAGAGAGAAAGAAAGATAACAGAGATACAAATAGAGATACAGTAATAGATAAGATATAGATGATATAAGGGGTGAAATGTAAAATTTGTTACTACCGGTTCTGTGGGCGTGGCTTGGTAGGGTGGGGCAATGTGACTGGGTCGTCATGGCCAACTTTTTTTTTTTTAATTTTTCAAAGCATTTTTTTCTAATGCTTTGAAAAGCCTCTCTGACGATCAGGCAACTCAGCTGGGATCGTCAGAGACTTTTCAAAGCATTTTTTTAAACCACTTCTTCGGCCAAGAGGTTGCAGAAAAAAATGCTTTGAAAAGCCTCTGATGATGCCAGCTGAGCTGCGGGATCATCAAAGACTTTTTTTTTTTACTTTTAAAAACATTTTTTCATCAGAACCACCCCCTGCCATTGCTACCGGATCGGGTGATCCAGTCCAAACTGGGAGCATTTCACCCCTGATGTATATGTATGTATATGTTTAAGTATCTATATGTATTTGTGTGTTTGTGTATATGTGTGTATGTATAGAAATCCTCATAATGCTTACAGCAAAAACTGAATTCTGAGGTTTAAAAGAATCCCCGTGAACAAAAATGCCACACACATACACACACACACAAATGTAAATTTTCCAATTGGGGACATGTTATAAATCTCAATATTTGAATTTCGAAGTCGGCCTAAAAGCCGACATTCTTTGCAGCTGGGGATACGGTCCTATGTTCCATCGTTAATAATATTAATGCATCTGCTTAAAACGATTGAATTCTTTGTTTAAGGGAGGTGAATTGGCTCCAAATGGAAACAATTTTCCTGGGGATGGTTCAAGTGGCATAGGAATGCAGGGTTTTGTTTTATTTTTTCCTTTTTTCTTTTTATATATCATTTGCACAGAGAACATATTATGTTTGATCTTATTCAGTTCGACCCAGCCTTGAGTAATTAAGCCGGATGTTTTTAATTAAATCAAAGGAGGTTATGAATTGAATCCCCTTTAATGCAATTAAAGCAGAAGAGTGTGAGACGCATACAAAAGAATATTTGGAGATGAGTTTTTTTTTGGAAATGAAGAAATCTCACGGCTGTCTTTACTCAGCATAATAAACCATGAAAAGTGGCTTTTAAAAACACGGAGCACTCCAGAAACTGATAGTCCCAGTTGCATAAGAGTGTAAATTAACCCAGAAAGCCCCTTTAGATAAGTCGCTTTCGCATTGTGGCTTAAAGCCGGCTTCTGATTCTAGTTTGTTTGGGGGGGGGAAATTAACCACAATGGCAGATGGGTTCAATATAGCTTCATATTTGAATTAACTTTCTCATCAATAATAATAATAATAATAATAATAATAATAATAATAATAATACCCTGTTTCCCCCAAAATAAGACATCCCCTGATAATAAGCCCAATTGGGCTATTGAGCGCAAGTGCTAAAATAAGCCCTTTCTGAAAATATTTAAATGCAGAGCTGAAAATCAGATAAGATGGCAAGAGGAGCCCCATCTTGCTCCATGCACCCCAAAATAAAAAGACCTCTGAAGGCCAAGCCTTTATTTCAGAGTTCAAAAAAATATAAGACAGTGTCTTATTTTCAGGGAAACACGGTAATAATAATAACTTTATTGTCATTATACATGTATACACATGTATACACAGTATACCCATATAACGAAATTCACTTAACACCCAAAGACCAGGTCCAACACATATAACAATATCCGAACACACTCCCACCCACTGCAATTCCCCACCCCTGAACCACCCAAACATCAACACAACAGACCAAGTAATGCTGTCCAACAGCTCACTGATGGTGGCCCTTTTGCTCATTGTTGAGTGCAACTATAGCTCTGGGATAAAAACGATTCAGAAGATGTGTGGTCCGAGTTTTCATTGTTCTGTATCTTCTGCCGGAAGGCAACAGTCCAAAAAGATGGTAAGCAGGATGGGAAGAGTCTCTGAGAATGTTGTGCAACTTCCTCAAACAGTGAGATGTGAAGATGTTGTCCAGGGCTGGTAGCTGGAGTCCGATGATATTCTGGGCAGTTTTAATGATTCTCTGTAGAGCTTTTTTGTCTGCTGCAGAGCTGCTCCCATACCATGCAAGAATGCCATGTGTCAGGACACTCTCAATGGTGCTGCGATAGTAGGACAGAAGTAGATGCTGAGATAGATTGATCTTCCTGAGCATTCTCAGGAAGAACAGCCTCTTCTGTGCCTTCTTCACAAGCTGTTAGCATTCATAGTCCATGAGAGTTCCTCCGAGATATAAATGCTCAGAAATTTAAAACTACCAACCCCCTTCACCTCCTCACCATTTATGTACAATGTACACCTCTCTTGCTCCTGAAGACAATTATAAGTACAGGTAGCGCTTGACTGACAACAGTTTGCTTAGTGACTGTTTGAAGTTACAGCAAGTGACTTACGACTGTTTTTCACACTTATGAACAGAGCCGGTTCAGCCGGTTCAGACCAATTCACCCGAACCGGTAGTGGAAATCGTGGCTCTACCCCGGCTCTATGCCATTCTATTTAGGCATGTTTTTGAGGCTGGGCTCGTGTGGACGGGGCGCATGTGCTCACATTTGTAAATCGGTAGGGAAAGTAAGTAAATACCACCCCTGCTTATGACCATCACCATATCTCCCTGGTCACGTGATTTACATTCAGATGCCTGGTAACTGGTTCATATTTATGACGATTGCAGTGTCCCCGAGGTATTGTCATCAACTGTGCAGATAGTTCTCGACCACAATTGAGCCCCAGATTTTTTTGTTGCTATACAAGACAGGGATTAAGTGAATTTTGCCCTACTATACAAACTTTCTTGCCACAGTGGTTACGGGAATCGCTGAAGTTGATCATTGAGCAAGCTGGTTGTTAAGCAAATCTGGCTTTTGCTTGTCAGAAGGTCGCTTCTGGATTTTGCTTGTCAGAAGGTCGCAAAGGGGGGGAAATCAGAGGGCCCCCGGGACGCTACAACTGTCATAAATATGAGCCAATTGCCAGGCGTCTGAATTTAGACCACTGTGTCCTGACTTAGGCTTCCCAAGAGCATGAAGCAGACTCCTTGTCCCGACAAAAACCCTTTATTTTATTATTTATTTTATTAATCATATTTCTATGCTGCCCACTCTCCGAGGACTCTGGGCGGCTTACAACAATCGACAGTATACTAAATAGCATATTGCCCCCAACAATCTGGGTCCTCATTTTACCCACCTCGGAAGGATGGAAGGCTGAGTCAACCTTGAGCCAGTGAGAATTGATCTGCTGATCTGCCGAACTAGCAGTCAGCTGAAGTAGCTGCAGCACAGCACTCTAACCACTGCGCCACCTCAGCTCTTTTTATTAAGTTACTGTGAATTCTTCATTCACATCCGCCAAAGTCTTTCAAGGGAGAATTTACAATCAGAGACCTTATCTGGCTTGGGGAGCTGCCACGCCAATATCTTCAATGCTTGGCAAGGAGTCACAAACCAATTAGATGAACTAATTGTCTCCTGCAAACTCCTCTCCCCTTTCGCTCCTCTTTTATTCCCTCTGGGAGGGGCCATTCATCGTCCATCTGTGGCCTTCCTCCCAAGTCGACCCTTGTTCTTTAACTGTTCCCTTCGTCTGGCAACTCTGTGCATGAGCACACTGGGAACAGGCTCCAGCTGTTCATCTGCTTCGCTGATGTCTGACTCTGAAGGCAGCTGATAACTGGCATACGGCCCTGGCCCCCTCTCTGCCTCCGACGCAGAGCCCTCATCAGAGCCTTCCCCAGACTCCAGGACTGGCCCAGGTTCCTCCCCAACCTCCTCGCTGTCCGAATCTGCTGCCAGATCCGCTGGCAGGCCACCACACACAGGGCCGTGGGATGCTGCCACAGCCATAAATGTGAAAAGGGGGTCCTAAGTTGCTTTTTTCCCGTGCCGTCGTAACTTCAAACGGTCACTAAACAAATGGTTGTAAGTTGAGGACTTCCTATATTGTAGGGATACTCTTGTTCACATTTTTTTGCAATAGCATTGACCATTGCTTGTGCTGTTTCCTTTGGGGCTTATGCAGAAGTAGAGACGATTTCTTTGTTGATTCATATTGTGGATGACCCGAACACTCATTTCCCATAGCTCAATTTGTCGGTTGTGTCTCTGTGTGTGTGTGTGTGTGATCCAGGTGGCGGAAATGCACGGGGAACTCATCGAATTCAACGAACGGCTCCATCGTGCCTTGATGGCCAAAGAAGCCCTCGTGGCGCAGATGAGGCAAGAACTGATCGATCTGAGAGGACCGGTAAGCATTTCCTTTGTCTAAATAATCACCGTCCCTCTCATCCTGGACGATACGCAGTGGGGGGGACGGGACTTTTTTTTTACATGGGAGAGAAGGAAAGGAAAAGGAGTCCTCCAATTAGCGCCCTCCACTTAATGACCATTCAAAGTTACAACGGTGATGAAAACAGTGACATTCAAGTCACTGTCCTTGCACTTACAAATGACCCAGCATCCTTGTGGTCATGTGATCAAAATTCAAGTGCTTGGCAACCATATATATATACACGTATACATACACCCACTCTTCCCCCCACACACATATACATATATATCTGTCCATCTGTCTATCCATCCATCCATCCATCCATCCATATCTATCTATCTATCCTATCTGTCTTTGTCTCTGTCTACCCACCCACCCACCACCTATCCGTCTGTCCGTACGTCTGTCTGTCTCTATCTATCATCTATCATCTGTCTTTATCTCTGTCTACCAACCATCCATCCATCCATCCATTCATCTATCTATCTATATCAACTTTGTCTCTGTCTACCCACTGTCCATCCATCATCTATCTATCTATCTATCTATCTATCTATCTATCTATCTATCTATCTATCTATCTATCTATCTATCTATCTATCTCTATCATCTGTCTACCCACCATCCGTCCGTCCATCTATCTATCTATCTATCTATCTATCTATCTATCTATCTATCTATCTATCCATCCATCCATCCATCCATCCATCCATCCATCCATCCTCTCTGTCTTTGTCTCTGTCCACCGTCCGTCCATCCATCATCTATCTATCTATCTATCTATCTATCTATCTATCTATCTATCTATCATCTGTCTTTGTCTCTGTCTACCCACCATCCATCCATGCATCCATCCATCCATCTATCTTGATAGTGAAGTGAATATGGCTTCCCTGTTGACTTTGTTTGTCAGAAGGTCGCAAAAGGGGATCATGTTGCCCCGGGACACTCCAGTTGTCATAGCAACAGCAGTAGCACTTAGACTTATATACCACTCCTCACTGCTTTTACAGCCCTCTCTAAGCGATTTACAGAGTCAGCCTATGGCCCCCAACAATCTGTGTCCTCCTTTTACCCACCTTGGAAGGATGGAAGCCTGAGTTGACTGTGAGCCGGTCAGGATCGAACTCCAGACTACGGGCAGAGTCAGCCTGCAATACCACATTCTAACTACTGCGCCACCAGAGCTCCTAATGCAACATCCGGTCAACTACAGCAATAGCAATAGCACTTAGACTTATATACCGCTTCACGGTGCTTTTACAGCCCTCTCTAAGTTGTTTACAGAGTCAGCTTCTTGTCCCCCAACAATCCGGGTCATTTGACCCACCTCGGAAGGACGGAAGGTCTGAGTCAACCTCGAGCCTTATTTCAGCAAAGCGCAAGGAAACTCGATCGGAGGAGCCAACGTCTCGCCCCTGAAGTCTGGCCCTCCATGAAACAGCGAAGCTATTTGGCTCGCAAATCCTAACGTCCGCTTCAGCCTTCTGTTTATCTCGCCCTTAAGATTTTATTCTGAAATTTATAGCCAGCAGGGCTTCAATTAAACTCTTGTCCACCCCAATGTACCGGCAAGGCATGCAATAAAGAATTCTGCCACCAAATTATTTTATACGGCGCCATTATTGCCAAGGACACAGTCCCCTTGGGTCTCATCATCATCCCACAATTACTTTCCTCCCAGCAGCCCATTTTGCTTCTTTAGAACATCACAACATATAAGCTCGCCGCGCATTCACAAGTCTAGAAAACCACTTGGGGGGAGGTTCAAGAGAAATGGACGCCTTTTCACACCTTCATTTCCCCCCCCCCTCTTAATTATTGCATCTTGTAATCGGATCCGAATGATTTAATTCACAATTTGTTCTGCGCTGAGATTTTATTCCTGACGCTATGCAGTCAATCCTTGACTTACGTTCAGTGACCGTTCGGAGTTACAACGGCCCTGGGGAAAAAAAGGTGACTTACGACCGCTTTTCGCACTTACAACCGTTGCAGCATGCCCATTGTCATGTGATTTACGTTGGATGCTTGGCAGCTGACTCATATTTATGACCGTATTGCCGTATCCTGGAGTCCTGCGATCCCCTTTTTGCGACTTTCTGACAAGCAAAGTGAATGGGGGGGGGGGGGAAAGCCCAGGTGCGCTTAACGACGGCGGCGAGGAAGGTGGTAAAATGGAGCGAAACCCGCTTAACAACGGTCTTGCTTAGCAGTGGAAATTTTGGGCTCCGTTGCGGTCGTAAATTGAGGACTACCTGTACAGAAGCTGTTCAAACATATTGGGTTTGAAACGGGTTCTTTCCTTGGTTAGCATCATTGAGTCATCTGCGATAAGGCACGCATGCTCAGCAGCAACTTTATATGCATCACGTAACATTTCATAGCATCCCATAATACTGTGACGGCGAACCAATGACACCTATGGTGCTGGTTCTTTGGCTTTGAAACGGAGATGAGCGCCGCCCCCTAGAGTCGGGAACGACTATGTGCGAGGGGAACCTTTACCTTCTACCTTTACCTTATCAGTGTAACGTCTTTACAATTTTCAAAACAGGAAGGGGAATTGGGATAGATCGGGTGGTGACTCCATTCCCCCCCTGCCACTTTGAATAAGCCACACACCGCAAACCAGATTTTAAAAAGCTTTCTTGGCTTTTCAGGCTGCAACACCAGAAAAGACTAAAACATTTTGTGGAATTTCTTAACCTCTTTAGAAGGTCCTCCTCTTTCAAGATATTGCATAAGGGTGGGAAGAGAGCGCTATAAAGAATTTCTCAAGTCCTATACTTCAGTAGTGTTTTGCCTTTCTGAATCATTGTGTTCACTTTGGGGGGGTGTAAATTATGGTTATTATTTTTAATGGATTGTAAAAGGGGGAAAAAGGCCTTGAGTCCATTTGAAAGGCGGCACCAAATATGAATCTGCTTCGTGTCTGATTCTAAGCCATAAAGTGTTTTGAGGTTCCTTCTGCTTGTGGTTTGACATTTTGTGTGTGAATTTTGCGACTGTGCTTTGTGCCACGGGGGTCCCAAAGATTCCTGCCTTAGTCTGATGCACAAATTGGAACGTTATATTCCAAAAGAGGCAAATATAAGTATGTATTTAAAAGTGAGGACAGGACGTATTCCTTAGGGAGCCATGTGCCAAGCCGGTTTTCGTTGTATCTTTTAATCATCATCGCATTTCCGGAGTCCAGTTTTTAGCCCTCGACTTACAACAGTTTTGTTTAGGGCCCGTTAAAGTTACAACAGCACTGAGAAAAGTGACTGTTTTTCACACTTACGACTGTTCCAGAATCCCCTTGGTCTAAATCAGCTAGTGGTCCCTGAACACACATGTAAGTGGATCACAAGCTTCCTAACAGACAGGAAGCAGCAGGTGAAGCTAAGCAGAACCACATCGGATACCTGTACAATTAGCACAGGGGCCCCCCAAGGCTGTGTGCTCTCCCCACTTCTCTTCTCTCTCTATACCAATGACTGCATCTCCAACGATCCATCTGTTAAACTACTGAAGTTCGCAGATGACACAACAGTGATCAGTGTCATTCGAGACAACGATGAATCCGCATATAGACAGGATGTTGAACAACTAGCCTCGTGGTGCAACCGGAACAATCTGGAACTGAACGCACTCAAAACCGTAGAAATGGTGGTGGACTTTAGGAGAAACCCTTCCATACTTCCACCTCTTACAATACTACACAACACAGTATCAACAGTAGAGGCCTTCAAATTTCTAGGTTGTATCATACCTCAAGACCTAAAATGGACACCTAACATCAAGAACGTCATCAAAAAAGCACAACAAAGAATGTTCTTTCTGCACCAACTCAGAAAGCTCAAACTGCCCAAGGAGCTGCTGATCCAGTTCTACAGAGGAATGATGGAGTCTATCATCTGCACCTCCATAACTGTCTGGTTTGGTTCTGCAACCCAACAAGACAGACACAGACTTCAACGTATAATTAGAACTGCAGAAAAAACAATGGCTCCCAACCTGCCTTCCTTTGAGGACCTGTAAACTACACGAGTCAAAAAGAGGGCTGTGAAAATATTTACAGACCTCTCGCATCCTGGACATCAACTGTTTCAACTCCTACCCTCAAAACGACGCTATAGAGCACTGCACACCAGAACAACTAGGCACATGTGATCAGAATTGAAACGCTTGGCCATTGACTCATATTGGTGACGGTGGCAGCCACCCTCTTCTTTGATGGCCTGGTTTTCCTTTTACTGCTAATTCTTTCCAACCTAATGGCTTTCTCCATTGAATTCTTCCGCCTGGCCAAAGTAAGGGAGACACGGTTTCGTGATTTTTGCCTTCTGGAAAGCCAATGCCTCTGAAGCATTTGTCTCTGTAAAACAGTGTTTCTTGGCATCTTTTAAGATGGGTGGACTTCAACTCCCAGAATTCCCCAGCCAGCCATGCTGTCTCTTGTTTTTTTTTTTTAATTTGATTTATATGCCGCCCTTCTCCGGAGACTCAGGGCGGCTTACAATGCGTTAAGCAATAGCCTTCCTACTTTTGTATATATTTATACAAAGTCAGCTTATTGCCCCCACAAACTGGGTCCTCAATTTACCCACCTTAGAAAGGATGGAAGGCTGAGTCGACCTTGAGCCTGGCTAGGATTGAACTCATAGAATTACAGGCAGCTGGATGTTAATTGCTGCCTTTAGTAGGAGGCATTAGCCCCCTACGCTACTCAGGCTCAGGCTTTGTTAAAGTGCTTGTCTCTTTCTTAACCAATGATTTCGCCCATCCTTTATAAAGTTTGATGAATGTGCGCAGTGACAAGTCCAAAGGTGGTATTCAGCCGGTTCGGACCGGTTCACCCAAACTGGTAGCGGAAATCGCGAGTTCCCCCTTTCCCCCGCCATAGCTCTATGCACGTGGCTCTGTGAAAAAACATGCCTCCTTTTTGAAGCCTGGCGCGTGAGCGGAAGTGTTCTGTCCCCGTCCCACACACACACACACACACACACACTCAGACAGACAGTCGGGGGTTAAATAAACTGGCAGGCAACCAATTAGTCCGATAAGACACTTGGCAGCAATCCCAGCAGCTGCTTGCCAAGACCTTTATCAACGTAGAAGAAAATACGCACCACAACAATTGCTAAGGAATAAATCTGAAGCAAAGTGACTCCAAGGGATTACTTAGTTTTGTCCGTCACAGAGTCTGAATGCTTAACTCACCCCCCTTTTATAGCCTGTGGGGTGTGGTCCAGTGAGTCAGCTAATCACGGGCACGTCTTTTCTTCTGTTGCGCGCGCCTGTCTCTGCGACGCTGGCGAGGGTCCAGCCAAGACTCATTACCCTCATCACTGTCCACCTGTGGCTGCGGGGCTTGGCTCTGGGCCTATCTCTTGCCCTTTGGTGTTCTCCGGAGGCATTGCCAGAGAGGAGGGTCCTGGAGAAGGAGGCCTTGCCAACTCCTCTCCCTCACTCTCAGAGTCCTCTCCTGCCGATGACACAGGCTCAGGCAATGGAACCACAACAGGAAGGCACGCATGTGAGCAAAGCTCATGCACAGAAGGCTAGGTGCATGTGTGCGCATGCACACACAAAGCAAGTGTGTGCATGTACAGGAAACCAGTAGGTAACATGTGAAACCCACATGGACAAGTCGTTGTGCATATGAGCTCTTCAGCATTCACTCAGATTAAAAGATGCACTTACCATGAGTCCTTGACTTTTCAACCATGCATTTAGTGACCAGTTGAAGTTACAACGGCACTGGAAAAAAACCACGAATGACCATCCTCGCACTTTACAACCATGGCCGCATTCCCACAGTCACGTGATCAGAATTCGGGGCGCTTGGCAACCACAATAGTTGCAGCGACCTGGAGAGGGGCTGTCACATTTCTTTCAAAATCCAATTTTAAATCCAGGTGGAAGATTCCTTTTAGGGCTTTCGTTTTAACTTTAAAGTTCCTCTTTTTTTTTTCCCCTCCGCTTAAATTCCCAAGTGCAAATTAGCCGCTAATTGCTCATTGGGACTTCTTTCAAGCTTTTAAAAGTTTTTTCTTCTTACCTATAAATTGGCCAATCATTCATCTGGTAACAATACTCTGTTCGATCACTGCTCCTGAACTTCCTCTTTCTGATCATGGCCGCTCCGGCTTCTGACAGCTCCATGGCTACCTTCCTTTGCCGATGGGACGAAGACTAATGCCGGCACTTCAGGGGACTTGCTCTTTCCCTATCCATGTCAGCCTGCGTCTTCTTTCTTCACTGTCCCTACAAGACAGCTAGGGATCCCAAAACAGCTGGGATATCGGTGCTCTTCTGGAGCTCCAGAATCCACACTGTATCACCTGATGCCGGCCACGCCCTCTCCGGGAGGGGGTGTCACATGAGTGGCATTTGCAACTGTCCCAGATGGCTTCAGATAAGCAAAGTCAATGGGAAAAGCTGGACTCTCTTAACGACTGCAGTGATTCACTTAATAACTACTGTAATGCTCTATACATGGGGCTCCTCTTGAGGACCACCCGGAGGCTCCAACTGGTCCAGAATGTGGCCGCGCGTGTGATTATGGGGGCGACTTGGCGCTCCCACGTGACACCTCTCCTGCGCGAGCTGCACTGGCTCCCAGTGGTCTTCTGGGTGCGCTTCAAGGTCTTGGTTCTCATCTTTAAAGCGCTCCGTGGCTTAGGACCTGGGTACTTACGAGACCACCTTCTGCCACCAATAACCTCCTACCTGCCAATATGCTCTCACAGAGAGGGTCTCCTCAGGATGCCGTCGGTCAGGCAATGTCGACTGGTGACCCCCAGGAGGAGGGCCTTCTTTGTGGGGGCCCCCACCCTCTGGAACGAGTTATCTCCGGGGATTCAATTAATCCCAGACCTCCGCACTTTCCGCAAGGCATTAAAGACTTTTCTATTCCAGCAAGCCGGGCTGGCTTAACGTAGATTTTAATGGGTGAATTTTATGAGGGGTTTTAAATTTGGGAAAGCCAAAATTGGATTTAATTATGTTTTAGATTATTTTAACTTTTATATTGCTTGTATTTTAATGTTTGGCTGTTCACCGCCCTGAGTCCGTCAGGAGAAGGGCGGTATACAAATTTAATAAACTAACTAAACTAACTAACTAACTAATAACCCTGGCAGAAAAATTCATAAAATGGGTTGTGACTCATTTAGCAACCACCTCGCTTAGCAGGGGAAATCCAGGTCTTTGTTGAGCAGCTTGGGGATTGCTTGCACCAGTGGTGGGATGCTGCCAGTTTACCAACTGGTTTGGTGAGTGCGCGCACCTAAGGCGCTGGCGCACAGCACTGAAAATGGAGCATTTAGAAGCTCAACTGCTTACCTTCCAAGTCAGCAATGGTAAGTAGAATAGCAGGGGGGGGGGGAAATCAGCTGTGTTGCACGATTGAGATGAGCTACAAAGCAAGAAATAAAGGACAGGATAGAGCAGGGGCGGGTGGGCGGAGCCAACTGATCGTCGGCGCTACCTGTTCGTGCAAACCGGCTGAATACCAGCTCTAACTTGCACACATACGTTTCCTTCTTAAATCAGAAATGTGCAACTCACCTCGGATGGGCCTTTTGATACTTTTGTTTCACAAAAGCGGAGAGAACGCTATTTTTGCTTAACCCCGTTGACGATGAAAGGTCACCTCTCTTCAGTCTGTAAAGTGGCCTATTGTTTTTATTGACATTTTAAAAGCTGGCTTATTTATCTCTTACTGGCATCCAAAGCCAATCTATTTAGTAAGAGCAGCGAGGGTTTTTATAAAAAAAAGGGGGAAAAAAGAATAACGTCTTTAAAAAAAAAATCAAGCTAAAGTGAAACGGAAAAGAGGCTTTCAAAATAACCTTTCTGTACCGAATTTGTTCTGCTAAGTGTTGAAATTACACATGCTGTCAGAAATCCATCTCTCTGTGTATGTGTTTGGATGTGTACGTGCATAATGAAAAGGGAGAAGAGCAAAACACATAACATTTTACATACCCCGGCTGTGTGCACTCCCTTCATCAGACCCTGGAATTGGCAAACAGGCAGGTGGGTAAGTTTAAGGCTAAAAGGTAAAGGTAAAAGTTCCCCTCGCACATACGTTGCTTGTGGATGCTAAATTTTTTTTAACAAATTCTGCCTAAACCGCAAACATTTAACTTTCGAGCTGAGGTCAAAGTAAAGGGAAAAGTTTCCCTCGCATATCTATGCTAGTCGTTCCCAACTCTAGGGGGCGGTGCTCATCTCCGTTTCAAAGCCAAAGAGCCAGCGCTGTCCGAAGACGGTTATGTGGCCGGCATGACTCAATGCCAAAGGCTCATGGAAGCTTTTTCCTTCCCACGTGTGCCATAGGTTCGCCATCCCAGGTATAAAGTCTCCTGCCTTGAGCAGAGAGTTGGACTAGAAGATCTCCAAGGTCCAT
This sequence comes from Masticophis lateralis, assembly GCA_030761175.1. NCBI lineage: Eukaryota > Metazoa > Chordata > Lepidosauria > Squamata > Colubridae > Masticophis > Masticophis lateralis. Next base: position 8,686,473 of record JAUDYJ010000013.1, read on the forward strand.
TCCAGCCTCATGAGTCTATATAGGTAGTCCTCGATTTACAACAGTTCGTTTAGTGACCATTCAAAGTTACAAATGACACCGAATAGTGTGACCTATGTTAAGGATATTCTTGGCTCATAACCGATGTTGTGGGTTATTGAGCAGAGTACTTTGTGAGTAAACGCATGAAAAGCGACTGGGAGTGGTTGTGAACAATCACAGTCAACATACAAACACACTGAGTTGATGTAGTCTTTTACTTTTAGAAAAAGTAAAGCGAAGTCCAAAAGCAATCCAAGTCATACACAGATAAGAGGAGAGTTAAAAGATCAATCCAGGGATATTTCAAGTACAAAGTCTTCTTACCAGTTGTAGTCATGCACAATAAAACAGTTCTTGAGTTTCATAACAGGAACAAGTTCAATATCAAAGCATTCAACAAATAGTAGAAAGCAACATGTAGCTATAATCAAATAGTGATCATGCAGAGAGATCAGGCAGAGAGTTACAGCAAATAAGCAGGTAAAAATGGTGTAGTATCTACACAAGCCATGATCCTTACGTTCATTGGCTACAGAGCTTAGCCAATCAGGATACAGGATGATGCAATACAGTCTTAAAGCAATATGATACCTTTCTGACTGCAAACATACATTGTTGGTGTATATATTGCCTGACCAACTAGTTAGACAAATAACCATTTCCTAACAACCTATGACTGTTGTTCACAGTTAGACCTTTGCAGTATCCCCAAGATCAGGTGATCAAAATCTCAGAAACTTGGCAACTGAGTCATATTTATGATGCTGGCAGTGGTCTGGGGTCACCCTTTGCACCCTTCTGACAAACAAAGCCAACAAGGAAGGCAGATTCACTTAACAACCGGGTTTATTAACTTTTCAACTGCAGCGATTCACTTAACAGCGGACGCAAGAAAGTTGGTAAAAGGGGGCCAACCCCACTTAACAAACGTCTCACTCAACCACAGAAATTTTGGGCTCAATTGTGGTCGTAAGTCGAGGATGGCCTGTATTTTGTTTATTTTATTTTATTTATTTTATTAATCGTATTTCTATGCCGCCTACTCTCCGAGGACTCTGGGCGGCTTATATCAATCGACAGTATACTAAATAGCATATTGCCCCCAACAATCTGGGTCCTCATTTTACCCACTTTGGAAGGGTGGAAGGCTGAGTCAACCTTAAGCAGGTCAGGATCGAACTGCTGGCAGCCGGCAGAGTTAGCTTGCTGTCTAACCACTGCGCAGCATGGAAGGAAGGAAAGGAAGGAAGGAAGGAAGGAAGGAAGGAAGGAAGATTTGATCTGCTGATCTGCTGAACTAGCAGTTGTTCTGGCCCCGTGCCCAGAAATAACCTCCCCTCAGACAACCAGAGGCTAATGAACTGGCAGGCAACCAAGTAAGATGATAACAATGGTCGGCAGCAATCCGCAGCTGCTTGCCAACGTCTTTATTAAAAGGTCCGTCACATACACACAAGCTGAGACGCAGGGCCGATTCAAAACCGGGATCCACGAATCTTTGTTTTGTTTGTCACAAAGATATGGCTACAATCCCTCTCTTATATAGTCTGAGAGGAGGCGTGGTCCACCAGCTAATCACGACCACGCCTTTTCCTCTGCTGGGCTCTCCTGTCTCTCCGACGCTGGCGAGGGTCCAACCAAAACTCACTCCCCTCGTCAATGTCCTCCTGTGGCTGCAGGGACGAGCTTGGCTCTGGGCCTATCTCCTGCCCTTCGGTGTCCTCCGGAGTCATTGCCAGAGAGGAGAGTCCTGGAGAAGGAGGCCTTGCCAACTCCTCTCCCTCACTCTCAGAGTCCTCCCCTGCTGATGACGCAGGCTCAGGCAACGGAGCCACAACAGCAGTCAGCTGAAGTAGCTGCAGCACAGCACTCTAACCACTGCACCACCTCGGCTCTGCTGGGTGGATAGTCTTAATAATTAATGTCAGATTACAATATTACAATTATTAAATACTATTTAATATTGTGAAATATTAACACTATTTGTTGAAGGCTTGTTTTGGGAACATCGCATTACTTGGTGGTTTTGTTTTAATTGCAAGCCATCTTCAGCTTGTCAGTTTTCAGTGGCCTCTCCGTTAAACGGATGCATGCATCTCTTTTAAGAAACGGAGGCAAATTATTAAATTTAATTCGAGTAGCAATTTAAACCAGTTGGGGGCAAGATTTGGTTCTAACGTTGCTATGTTAGAACTTGTTGAAGGATCTAGTCAGAAGTTTGATCCTAGTGGAATGATTGAGAAAAATAATTTGATTTTATAATTTTCACACTCAGAGCGAAAGCTTTTAAGGGGACTGTCAACAAAAGCTGAAATGAGCACGTACAATAGCAATCATGGCAGGATCAAGAGGAATAATTGCAATTTTTAAAAATGCTATGCCTGCTTGGAAAAAAAAAGTGCATGATTTTATAATAGCTATTAATGTCCAGAAAGCACGTTGATTAAGGCGATCTAACACATCAAGAGAGCCGAAGAAATGTCGTTTTAGCCACAAGTTAAGTGTGCTACATCCTAGGTCACTTGTGTTTTAATTATTATTATTATTATTATTATTATTATTAATTAGATTTGTATACCGCCCTTCTCCTTACGGACTCAGGGCGGTGAACAGCCGAAATAAAAATTCAATACATACAAGTTAAAAATTAAAACACATATACGTTAGGCTGAGAATTAAAAACCAAATAGATATTAAAATGCAGCAACGCTACAAACATTAAAAATTTTAAAAATTTAAAAATTTAAAAAATTCTAAAAATGCAGCAGGGATCAGGCTAGACCGGCAAGTTGAAAAAGATGCGTTTTCAGGGCCCGACGAAACATCCGGAGGTCGGAGATAATTCTCAATTCTGGAGGAAGATCATTCCAGAGGGTAGGGGCTGCCACAGAGAAGGCTCTCCCCCTGGGGGTTGCCAGCTGACATTGTCTGGCTGACGGCACCCTGAGGAGGCCCACTCTGTGGGAGCGAACCGGCCGGTGGGAGGCAATTGGCGGCAGAAGGCGGTCCCGTAAGTACCCTGGTCCTAAGCCATGGAGCGCTTTAAAGGTCATTACCAACACCTTGAAACGCACCCGGAACTCCACCGGCAACCAATGCAGCTCGCGCAGGAGAGGTGTAACGTGGGAGCGCCCCGATGCTCCCATAATCCCCCGCGCGGCCGCATTCTGTACCAGTTGGAGCCTCCGGGTGCACCCCAAGGGGAGCCCCATGTAGAGAGCATTGCAGTAGTCCAGGCGAGAGGTGACGAGTGCCTGAGTGACTGTGCGTAGGGAGTCCCGATCTAGAAAGGGCCGCAACTGGCGTATCAGGCGAACCTGATAGAAAGCCCCCCTGGCCACAGTTGTCGTGTGATCCTCCAAGGACAGCCGTGGGTCCAGGAGGATGCCCAGGTTGCGCACCCTTTCCATGGGGGCCAGTGATTCGCCTGAGTCATTAACTTTAAAAAGAACGTGAAGGAAATTCAGAAATTGAAACAATGCTATTGATCACGTTCAGCTAACAAGAAGCAATGGATGGAAACTAAGAAGAAATTTCCTGACAGTTAGAACAATGAATCAGTGGAACAACTTGCCTCCAGAAGTTGTGAATGCTCCAACACTGGAAACTTTAAAGAAGTGATTGGACAACTAATTGTCTGAAATGGTATAGGGCAGTGATGGTGAACCTTTCTGGTACCGAGTGCCAAAAAGGGACCCTGCGCGCATCTGGACTGAAACCCAGAAGAGGAACTGCCCAGAGTGAATGCACACCCCCGAAAATAAACTTCCGGTTTCAGCTACTGAACTTCCGGTTTCAGCCAGCTACTCTTCTGGATTTCTGGCACGCATGGGCATGCAACGATCAGCTGGCTGGCGCGCATGCTTACGCAATAAAACGGAAAACCAGCTCTTCTGGTTTCTGGTACTGGATCAGGCCAGTTGATCATTGTGCACACATGTGTGCAAGAAACCCAGAAGAGGAACGGGCGACACTGCACGTGCCAGGCGACACATCTCCGTGTGTCACTTCGGGCACGCGTGCCATAGCTTCACCATCACGGGTATAGGGTTTCTAACCTGAGCAGGGGGTTGGACTAGAAGACCTCAGGTCCCTTCCAACTATTCTATTCTATTCTATTCTATTCTATTCTATTCTATTCTATTCTATTCTATTCTATTCTATTCTATTCTATTCTATTCTATTCTATTCTATTCTATTCTATTCCATTCTATTCCATTCCATTCCATTCCATTCCATTCCATTCCATTCCATTCCATTCCTCTACTCTACTCTACTCTACTCTACTCTACTCTACTCTACTCTACTCTACTCTACTCTTTTTTCTTTTCTTTTCTTTTCTTTTCTTCTACTCTACTCTACTGTACTGTACTCTTCTCTTCTCTTCTCTTCTCTTCTCTTCTCTTCTCTTCTCTTCTCTTCTCTTCTCTTCTCTTCTCTTCCATTCCTCTCCTCTCCTCTCTTCCTCTTTTCTTTTCTTTTCTTTTCTTTTCTTTTCTTTTCTTTTCTTTTCTTTTCTTTTCCTCTACTCTACTCTACTCTACTCTACTCTACTCTACTCTACTCTACTCTACTCTACTCTACTATTCTATTCTATTCTATTCTATTCCATTCCATTCCATTCCATTCCATTCCATTCCATTCCTCTACTCTACTCTACTCTACTCTTTTCTTTTTTCTTTTCTTCTACTCTACTCTACTGTACTGTACTCTTCTCTTCTCTTCTCTTCTTTTCTCTTCTGTTCCATTCCTCTCCTCTCCTCCTCTTTTCTTTTCTTTTCTTTTCTTTTCTTTTTTTTTCTTTTCCTCTACTCTACTCTACTCTACTCTACTCTACTCTACTCTACTCTACTATTCTATTCTATTCTATTCTATTCTATTCTATTCTATTCTATTCTATTCTATTCTATTCCATTCCATTCCATTCCATTCCATTCCATTCCATTCCATTCCTCTACTCTACTCTACTCTACTCTACTCTACTCTACTCTACTCTACTCTACTCTTTTCTTTTTTCTTTTCTTCTACTCTACTCTACTCTACTGTACTGTACTCTTCTCTTCTCTTCTCTTCTCTTCTGTTCCATTCCTCTCCTCTCCTCTCCTCCTCTTTTCTTTTCTTTTCTTTTCTTTTCTTTTCTTTTCTTTTCTTTTCTTTTCTTTTTTTTGTTTTACTCTATTCTACTCTACTCTACTATTCTATTCTATTCTATTCTATTCTATTCTATTCTATTCTATTCTATTCTATTCTATTCTATTCTATTCTATTCTATTCTATTCTCTGTTCTTATTTCATTGACCACCCTAAATTTAAACTCCATTTCTTTAAGATTCACATGTTTTGAATCTTACCACAGTGTTTGGGCTGTTTGCAATAATATGGTCAGCTCTCATGCTCTCATGCTTTTGAAAGCTCTTGAGGATTCTATTTTTTTTTTTTTAAAAAAAGAAAGCGTTTGCCAAGAGGTAGGGAATAATCTATAAAAAAAGCCATGCCATGCTGAGACTTCTATTTAAATATCATCCCCTGGGAATGATAGGACACGGGCTGTTGGACTTAGGAATTAATTTTGGGAAGTTTGCTGTGGGTTGCCTGCTTGCCGCACTTGCCTGCTCTTTAAGGCAATAGGTTAAGTAGACCCAGCGTTTAATGATATTTTTTTCCTTCCTTCCTGTTATTGCTTAGGTTCCAGGAGACCTCAGTCAAACCTCCGAAGATCAAAGCCTGTCAGATTTCGAAATGTAAGTTGTTCGAAAGTTTGATGCGTTTATTCAGGGTTCTTTCTGTTTTGGGGAATGTAGTCCCCCGTTCTTGATTTTGGTTCCTTATTCCAAGTGCTTTGAATTATCGGTAGCATCTCTCAATGGGAGTCCGGCTTATGGCCTGTTTGTTCCTTCCGTGCAAGATTGTATGTGCTGACTTATTTATTTATTTTTTGTCATCCAGATCAAACCGAGCACTTATAAACGTCTGGATCCCTTCAGTCTTTCTCCGTGGGAAAGCAGCAAATGCATTTCATGTTTATCAAGTAAGCGTTCTGTTCAGCGAGGGTCATATTGGATGCAGTGGTGGGGTTCAAAATTCTTTACTACCGGTTCTGTGGGCGTGGCTTGGTGGGTGTGGCTTGGCTTGGTGGGCGTGGCAGGGGAAGGATACTGCAAAATCCCCATTTCCTCCCCACTTCACAGGAAAGATACTGCAAAATCACCATTCCTTCTCCACTCCAGGGGAAGGATACTGCAAAATCCCCATTTCCTCCCCACTCCACAGGAAGGATACTGCAAAATCTCCATTCCTTCCCCACTCCACGGGAAGGATACTGCAAAATCCCCATTCCCTCCCAATCAGCTGAGACTCGGGAGGCAGAGGATAGATGGGGGCAGGGCCAGTCAGATGTGGTATTTACCGGTTCTCCGAACTACTCAAAATTTCCGCTACCGGTTCTCCAGAACTGGTCAGAACGTGTTGAAACCCACCTCTGATTGGATGACTGTCATTATCCTAGCTTGGGCATCTCGAAGAAGCCACAGAGTTCATACGGTTACCGTTGTCTTCAACTTCCATATGTGGCTTTATGTACAGGTAGTCGTCAACTTATAACCATTCACTAGGGACCGTTCAAACTTACGACAGCATTGAAAAAAAGTGACTTAATGGCCAGTTTTCACATTTACGACCATGGTCATTGTAATCAAAATTGTGAATGCTTGGCAACCGGCTCCTATTTATGACGGTTGCAGTATCCCAGGATCATGTGTTCCCCTTTTACAACCCTTTGACAAGCCAAGACCATGGGGAAAGCCAGATTCACTTAACAACCGTGTTACGAACTGCAGTCATTCACTTTAAAACTGCCAAGAAGGGATGTAAAATGGGGCAAAACTCACTTTAACAAGGGTCTCGCTTAGCAACAGAAATTTTGGGCTCAGTTGTGGTTGTCAACTGAGGATTACCTTTAGGTGTGTAGGTGTACGTAGCCATTTCTGAAAGATCTGAAAGATAATTGTATTTCAAAGGACTTTTGGCTCACAGTGTAATTATTGGCTGACCATTAAGGTATGTGCTAGTTGTTCCCGACTCTAGGGGGCGGTGCTCATCACCGTTTCAAAGCCGAAGAGCCAGCGCTGTCCCAAGATGTCTCTGTGGTCATGTGGCCGGCATGACTCAATGCCAAAGGCGCATGGAACGCTGTTCCCTTCCCATCAAAGGCGGTCCCTATTTTTCTCCTTGCATTTTTTACCTGCTTTCGAACTGCTAGGTTGGCAGAAGCTGGGACAAGTCACGGCAGCTCACCCATTACGCGGCACTAGGGATTCGAACTGCTGAACTGTCGACCTTTCGATCGACAAGCTCAGCACCTCAGCCACTGAGCTACCGTGTCCTTTGGCCGACCATAAGTTATGTCATATTAATATATCATCTGTATTTTTGCTGCATTGTGCACCACCCAGTCCTAAAAATTGGGATTGTAGACAAAAACTGCAAAATAGTCATTAAATAATTTTGGCCAGCAGAAACGTTCCCCCATTTATATTAGGAAGATAATCTGATTAGATAAACTTAAGGTCACGCCACCCCATTAGAAGCATTTCTTCCTCTCATTTTTTTCATCGCTGTAAAATTCCTTCTGGTCATGTTTACTTAACTGCATGCAAAACTCAACAGAGATGAAGCATTTTGGAAAATGCCAGAATATTCTAGTTTCTTTCCAGAATGTCTCAGTGGGTTGTCTGTCGTTTTCAAGAAGAAAATCTAAAACTGGAAGACATTTATGGTGTCCAGAAATGGCTCAATTAGAGCAGGCTGCTGGAAGATTTGCTTCTGGAAAAAAAAACCCTCCAAAAACCCTGTCAAAATACCCAGTGGTGGGATTCAAATAATTTAACAACCGGTTCTCTGCCCTAATGACCAGCTGGGTAGGCGTGGCTCAGTGGTCATGTGACCATGTGGGCGTGGCCAACTCAACATCACTCACATCAATTGGCGCTTCGCCTTAGCTGTTACAATGTAATAAGGGTTAACCAGAGAGGCAGTTTCTGTAAGCAGCGCAATAAAGATTAGGCTAGAAACACCACCAGAATGTTTCCTTCCTGCCTTCCTTACAGGATTAGCCCTGTAAAGTGGGAAAAAAACAAAAGGAGATTCCTTCCAACAACCGGCTCTCCGAACTGCTTAGAAAGTTAACAACCGGTTCTCCCGAATAGGTGCGAACTGGCTGAATCCCACCACTGAAAATACCCCAGGTAAATCCAATCACAATGTCTCAAAAGGAAAATGGAACAATAGTGTTGTTGTTTTTTAACATCTTCACTGTTTGTTTGGGGTTTTTTTTTTTGAGCTTGCTTTATTGCTGGAAGTGCAGGAAGGTGAATAATCGATTCTTGTGTTGTTCTCTGTTATACATGTTTCTGTTGCTTTGCAATTCACTGATTAAGTACGCTTCCGTGTCCAGGAGAAAAAATAAGCGACAGGGTTGTTGTTTTTTTCCTGACAACTTCCTTTGGGATTCAGTGGGATTTTGATGAAACCAGAGATTCTGTTAGGCAGGGGCATCAACAGGCAACACTCATTTAAAAAACAGCAACAGCAAAAGCAAAAAGGTAAAGGTAAAAGGTAAAGGTTCCCCTCGCATATATGTGCTAGTCGTATGTGAGCACTCTAGGGGGCGGTGCTCATCTCCGTTTCAAAGCCGAAGAGCCAGCGCTGTCCGAAGATGTCTCCGTGGTCATGTGGCCAGCATGACTCAACACCGAAGGCGCACGGAACACTGTTCCCTTCCCACCAAAGGGGGTCCCTATTTTTCTACTTGCATTTTTTACCTGCTTTCGAACTGCTAGACTGGCAGAAGCTGGGACAAGTCATGGGAGCAGCTCACCCCATTACGCAGCACTAGGGACTCGAACCGCCGAACTGCCGACCTTTCAATTGACAAGCTCGGTGCCTTAGCCACTGAGCCTTCGTGTCCCTTAACAAAACAAAACTGGACTTTAAATGTAGGTAGTCCTTGACTTGTGAACAGAGTTAGGGCCAGAATTCCCGTGGCTACCCAAAATTGTTGTTAAGCGAATCCCACCTGATTTGACAACTATGGTGGGGTGGGGGGGATTAAGCGAATCACTGCAGTTAAGTGAATGACATGGTCGTTAAGTGAGTCTGGCTCCCCCAACCCCCACCCCCCACCCATTGACTTGGCTTATTGGAAGCTGGCTGGGAAGTTCGCCCATGGCGGTCACGTAACTCAAGGACGCCACCACCGTCATGGATACCTACTGATTGCCAAGCACCACAACGTTGATCCTGTGACTGTCGGGATGCTGCAACGATTTTTTTTTTCTCCCAGTGCTGTGATAACTTTGAAAAAGGAAAGCCTCTTCCAGCCATCTTCTATTTGTCGTTTATTCCCCCCCCCCCACACGTTTAAACCAAAATACTTTGCTCTGGTAGTTAAGCAGGAAAAACATATGTGCCAGCATATTCCATTGCGTAGCAATTATCTTCTTTTAATGAGGCAAGAGCGCATTTCGTATTTGAGACTTGGCAAGCTGTCATCCTCGGGTCGCCGATAAGAGAGGGGTGGGGGTGGGGAAATGTTTGCTTCCTTTTCCTTGGGCGTGTTCCCACATTGCTTGTCTACGGGAATGACAGTGTGCAAATTGTTTTGCAAGTACTTGGAGATAAGCTGACTTTAAGCCCAGGGAAGACACTCAGCATCTTCCGGCTCTTGCTTTGACCCAAACATCAAAGTCATCCACTGGTCTTCCAGCCAGAAGATTAACAGCTGATACTTAAGTCTGCCATTTCTTTGTTGCTCTGAAATAGGATGCATTAAACGGAAGGATTGCCCAGAGTATTAAAATTGAACATGGTTGAGTTCCTTAGCTTTGATTTAGTGCATTGTCTAGGCCAAATCATTATCATCCGTAAACAATGATTGAAGGTCGTTTATGTGTCTAGGCGTTCAATAGATCTTGGCTTGGTTGATATCTAAATTCAGGTAATACGGATAATCTATATGTCTGTGATGGCATGGGAGCCATATTGGTGGGCACACGAGCGTTACTCTAGCTCAGCTCTGACGCACATGTGTGCACCGGCCAGCTGACCTTTGTGCCTTCCAGGCCCACCAGAAGTCGAGAAACAGGCTGTTTCTGGCCTCTGGAGAGCCTCCAAGGGGGTGAGGAAGGCCGTTTTCGCCCTCCCCAGGCTCCTAGAAAGGCTCTGGAGCCTGGGGAGAGCAAAAAACGGGCCTTTTGGTCCCACCATGCCATCACGTGCCAAAAGTGGGGGGAGGGTGCAGGGGGATCATGCGTGCATGCATTGGGAGGTGGGGTGCATTGAATTATGGATGTGGGCATGCACGTGTGACACCCCTCCCACGCTCCCCATGCTTTTGGCACGTGATGGCAAAAAGGTTAGCCATCGCTGCTATATGCCATGTGGCCTTCACTCTGGTTTATACGTTGCCTGTGATCATTAAGCTATGATCTGCTTAATTATGGGGAGCAGTGGACTAAAGCGCTGTTAAATAGCACTTAGTTACCAGCTGCCTGCAATTACTGCGAGTTCAAATCTCACCAGGCTCAAGGTTGACTCAGCCTTCCATCCTTCCGAGGTAGGTAAAATGAGGACCCGGATTGTGGGGTTAGGGCAATAAGCTGACTTTGTATAAAAAAGAATGCCGCTTAGGAGGGGCCCGAAAGCCCGATTAAGCAGGTATATACAAAAGTACGAAGGCTATTGCTTAAAGCATTGTAAGCCGCCCTGAGCCTCCAGAGAAGGGCGGCATATAAATCGAACCAATAAATAAATAAAATGATCTGTGAAGGAAGACAGAATTGATTCAGTTCTCCAAACGCTTAAGTCATAACTCAGAGTTTAAAAAGCTACAGTGGTTAAGCTATACAGTCCAATAAGCCCAAATGAAAGAAATCATATGTTGGCTCGGTGGCATACAAACCATTACGGACCTATAGCCTGGCGTCATCATCTCTATATCTTTGGATGTTGGATGTTTTTCCCCGAGCCAATATTTGCTCTTGTTCCATGTCTGTTTCTGTTGTTCCTAGTGACTGGCCATTAAGAACATTTCTTAGACTTGTTTTGTGGTGAATCAAGGTTTTTACTGAAAGTTCTTGGAGAGACACTTTGAAGTTTCAATTTACAACTAACCTCTAGGTGGTGATAGCTACCAGAAGCCTACTTACTGTTTTGGCAGGAACCAAATAATTCTTGTGGACATATCTGTGTTTACAGTCTCATTTGCTTCTGAGTCAGGTCTCACCTCCTCCGCAAATCTTCCACAGACACTATAGTAAATTTAATAGTCCCCTTCAGTGGGCAGGTGTTGACATATCAAACATTGATAAATTATTGGGAACATAGATGCTCTTTGTAATATTGTTTGAGGGAGGATTTTATACAGTAACTGTTACAGTAGAGCTACGTTAGTACGGTATACATTTTTTTTTTTTACAAGTGTACGTGTAGCGCAGATGGGAATAATTCCTGATATCAGTGCTAAATTTCCTCTAATCAGCATAGGTGAATAAGTTACTTTACTTGTAAATTTAGCAGCTGTGGTGTAACCCTGTCACGTATAAATGACATGCGCATTTGAGCTTTCTATAAAGGTAGTCCTTGATTTATGACCACAATTGGAACCAGAATTTCCATTGTTAAGGCAGTTGCACTAGATTTTACAGCGGTGATCATTACGTGAATCAGTTGTTAAATGAATCACATGGTTGTTAAGCAAATCAGGCTTCCTCCATTGACTTGGTTTGTTGGAAAATCGCAAATGATGACCCCATGAAGACGCTGCCACCATCTTAAATACATGATGGTTTGTCAAGCTTCCTTTGATCATACAATGTGGGGTTGCTGCAATGGTCATACGTGTGAGGAATGCTCATAAGTCACATTTTTCCAGGGCTGTTATAACTTCAAATGGTAGATAAACCAATGGCCATAAATCCAGGACGATCTGATATCCAAGCTGAAGTCAAGCTGAAGCTTCAGTACCCTGGACAGCTCCGGGCCTAGAATTTGCTTTGCTGAAGGCTGGAGATGAACTGTTTCTGGCTAATTCAGCAAAGTGGCTTTGAATTTAATTCCGCCTTCCGTTATTCTTCATTTTCATACTTTGAATGGATTTGGATTTCAGATGTTTTTTTCCTGGCTGTCCTCCTGGGTAGAGGCGATAGGAAGAAATCTCCCTTGGGCTCTTGCAGGTCAGCCTACAAATGATTGTCCTGTAGATTGTGCAGTTTTGCCTAGCAGTGGTTGAGGCTCCAGCTAGAAGTTAGGAGACAGTGAATTCTAGTCCTGCCTTAGGCATGTAAGCTGGCTGGATGACTTTAACCCAATCACCAGGAGTTGATGGGTTCTAGATCTGCCTTAGGCATTGAAGCTAGTGGACTAATCTTGATCCAGTCACTGTCTCTCAGCCTAATTCACGTCTCAGGGTTCTTGTTGTGGGCAAAGTAGCAATAGCAATAGCAGTTTTCAATTACTTTGTGGTCAGATCGCAAGGCATACAAGCTGCCAGAATAGGTAAACTTGTAATTTGGGATCAGTTGCAAGATTCCCCAGTCAGCAGGAATTCAACCCATTTTGGCTATTCAGGTTCCACAAAGAACTGAGGGGGAAAAAAAAGATCATATAGGCCAAAACATTTAGAGCACCTCTGTCTGAGTTCCCAGATATGTAAAAGAGATTTTATTGAACAGCCAAATCATTAAATCCTGATATAGCAGTAGCACTTGGACTTATATACCGCTTTACAGTGCTTTACAGCCCTCTCCAAGCAGTTTACAGAGTCAGCCTCATGCCCCCAACAATCTGGGTCCTCATTTTATCCACCTCGGAAGGACGGAAGGCTGAGTCAATCTTAAGCAGGTCAGGATCAAACTGCTGGCAGTTGGCAGAGTTAGCTTGCTTTCTAACCACTGCACAGCATGGAAGGAAGGAAAGGAAGGAGGGAAGGAAGGAGAAATGGAATAGCAATAGTAATAGCACTTAGATTTATATACCGCTTCACAGTGTTTTTCAGCCCCCTCTAAGTGGTTTACAGAGTCAGCCTATTGCCCCGAACAATCTGGCTCCTCATTTTACTGACCTCAGAAGGATGGGAGGCTGAGTCAACCTTGAGCCTGTCAGAATCAAACTACTGGCAGTTGGCAGAATTAGCCTGCAATACTGCATTCTAACCACTGCGCCACCATAGATATCTACCATAGATGGTAAATGTAGACAGACAGACTGATAGATGACAGAGGGGGTGTGGGGTGGGGAGGCGATAGACAAATGATAGATAGATAAATAGATAAATAGACAGAGAAAGAGCATTAGCAATAGCACTTAGACTTATATACCGTTTCACAGTGCTTTACAGCCTTCTCCAAGCAGTTTACAGAGTCAGCCTCATGCCCCCAACAATCTGGGTCCTCATTTTACCCACCTCGGAAGGATGGCAGGCTGATTCAACCTTGAGCCGGTCAGGATTGAAGGAATCAAACTGCTAGCAATGTGAATAGCGTTAGCCTACAATCCGGCATTGTAACCACTGTGCTCCCAGTAGGAGAAGGAAGGTGTATTGGATAGATTCTCTGCCTTGAGTGTATTTGTAAAAAATAATAAAAGTGGGAAATAAATAAATACAGATACTCCTCAATTTACAATAGTTTAGTGACTGTCTGAAGTCATAGCAGCGCTGAAAAAAGTGACTTATGAGTGCTTTTCACTCTTACAACCTTTGCAGCATCCCCATGATGATGCACGTAGTCGGCATGGCTAGTCTAGTGAAGAGAAGGACCAGGGGAGTCATGATAGCAGTCTTCCAATATTTGAGGGACTGCCACAGAGAGGAAGAGGTCAAGCTATTTTTCAAAGCACCCGAAGGCCAGACAAGAATAATGGATGGAAACTGAACAAGGAGAGATTCAACCTAGAAATAAGGAGGAATTTTCTGACAGTGAGAAACTGTCTTACTGGGTCTCCAGCTTGGGTGGTGGGTTGGACTAAATGACCTCGAAAGTCCCTTCCATCATGATTGAACTGAAAAGGGTGTTGGAAGGGACGATTAGGAGACTGGAGACTAAAACATACGATGAACATTTGCAGGAACTGGGCATGGCTAGTCTAGTGAAGAGAAGGACCAGGGGAGACATGAGAGCAGTCTTCCAATATTTGAGGGGCTGCCACAGAGAGGAAGAGGTCAAGCTATTTTTCCACGCACCTGAAGGCCAGACAAGAATAATGGATGGAAACTGAACAAGGAGAGATTCAATTTAGAAATAAGGAGGAATTTTCTGTCAGTGAGAAACTGTCTTACTGGGTCTCCAGCTTGGGTGGAGGGTTGGACAAAATGACCTCTAAGGTCCCTTCCATCAAAATTGAACTGAAATGGGTGTTGGAAGGGACGATTAGGAGACTGGCGACTAAAACATATGATGAACAGTTGCAGGAACCGGGCATGGCTAGTCTAGTGAAGAGAAGGACCGGGGAGACATGAGAGCAATCTTCCAATATTTGAGGGGCTGCCACAGAGAGGAAGAGGTCAAGCTATTTTTCAAAGCCCCTGAAGGCCAGACAAGGAATAATGGATGGGAACTGAGCAAGGAGAGATTCAACCTAGAAATAAGGAGGAGTTTTCTGACAGTGAGAACAATCACCCCATGGAACAGAAGTTGCCTTCGGAATTTATGGGAGCTTCATCACTTTTCAAGAAGAGACTGGACTGCCGTCTGTCAGAAATGGTTTAGGCAGGTTCTGCTTGGATGGGGGGTGGGGGGTGGGGAGGTTGGATTAGGTGACCAACAAGGTTCCTTGCAATGCTGTTATTCTGTTCTGTTTTAATTCACAGTTCTGCAAAAAGTACCAGAGGCATCTGTGATTTTGAGAATGGAGAAATGTATCATCCCCTATTAGTTTTCTGGTCTAGGTTAACAGCAAAGAAAAGAGAGAAAAGGAGGGGTGAAAGAGCTCCCTTGTAGCTTTTAACAGCATAATTAACATATAAATTAAATAATAGAGGTGTGAGAATGCAACCTTATCCAATGCCTGGAGTGATGAAAATAGGATCTGTTAACTGTTCACTGATTCCCCCTGCCCCCCTCGATTTTGCATTTAAGTACAAATCCCTTAAAAAGAAGGTCTCAACAGGAATAATGTTGTCCCTTAAAAAAAACTCTTTCAAAAAAACTCCACAGATCTACAGAGCTTGAATAAAACAGTTTTGTCAGCAAACAACAGTTTTCCCTATTTTTCTAAGTCCTTGTACTACAACTTCCATTATCCCAAGCCGGGGTGGCTATTGGAGAATCAGAAAGACAGCATGCAGGAATAAAAGGCAGGAAATCTGATATTTTCTTAATTACATTCCCCTCGGATGGGATCTCGTCTTTTTTCCATTGTCGCGCAAATACAGTTCTAATTGCAGTTAGTATATACAAAAAAGGATAAAACAACATACGGATCTGAAGCCAGAGATATTTTTGTTAGGCATTGTGCAAGAAAAATACGATAAAAAGACAAATGCCCCAAAGTTTCAATTCAACTCTTACGACCCTGCTTTTGGAAGAAGGAAGCAGGTCAGAAGATGATCCAAGTTTGGGATTTCCATGCTTGTGTTGAAAGATGCTTTTGCTGGTATATTATTATTTTTTTTAAAAAAAGCAAATTGTTCATAATTAATATAAAGGTAAAGGTAAAGATTCCCCTCGTAAATACATGCTAGTCATTCCTGACTCTATAGGGCGGTGCTCATCTCCATTTTAAAGCCGAAGAGCCAGCGCTGTCCGAAGATGTCTCCGTGGTCATGTGGCCGGCATGACTCAACGCCAAAGGCACATGGAACGCTGTGACCTTCCCACCAAGGATGGTCCCTATTTTTCTACTTGCATTTTTTACGTGCTTTCAAACTGCTCGGTTGGCAGAAGCTGGGACAAGTCACGGGAGCTCACCCTGTTACGCGGCACTAGGGATTCGAACCGCTGAACTGCCGACCTTTCGATCGACAAGCTCAGCGTCTTATATTAGAGCCGTGCTAAAGCAATAGGAGGCAGTGAAAGGAAGCATTGCTCACCTCCGCTCCAACCCGTCCGGTGTTCTGTTTGCTTTTTGTTATTTGGAAATGATTATTGCAGGATGTTTCTCCCCCACCTGAAAAAAACCTAGACCATTTTCAAAGGCCGCGTAAAAGCAGGCTTGCAGCTGTATCAAAATATATATTTTTTGTCTGGTTTTTTTTTTTTTCCTCCTTGCTTGCCACTTTACAAGAGAGCCTTAGAAAACCAATTCACCTTGGTTTTCTTTTAGGGAAGCCACAAAACTGTTCCAGAGAGAGGGAGAGAAAGGGAGGGGGTAAACTCAAGAGATACTCCTGGTTTCCCTCCCCCATAGTTAGACTCCTTTGCCTTTTTTGTTTGTTTGTTTGTTTGTTTGTTCGTTTACATTCCAGGCCCTTTTTATAAAAAGCCTTGTAATTGGACTGTGTTGGGTGGTTATTTTAGTAAGGGAGGTTTATTTATTTGTTTATTTGCATCCAGCCTTTAGTACTTTTTAAAAATAACTCAAGGCAGCGAAGATACACAAAGATATTTATACAAAATAAAAAGATATACTCCTTTTATTTTCCCCACAACAACAATCGTGTGAGGTGAATTGGGCTGAGAAAGAAGGACTGTCCCAAGGCCACCCAGCTGGCTTTCATGCCTAAGGCAGGACTAGAACTCACAGTCTCCTAGTGATTAGCCTAAAGTCACACAGGCAACTTTCATGCCTAAGCCAGGACTAGAACTCACAGTCTCCTGGCAATTGGCCCAAAGTCACCCAGCTGGCTTTCATGCCTAAGGCAGGACTAGAACTCACAGTCTCCTAGTGATTAGCCTAAAGTCACACAGGCAACTTTCATGCCTAAACCAGGACTAGAACTCACAGTCTCCTGGCAATTGGCCCAAAGTCACCCAGCTGGCTTTCATGACTAAGGCAGGACTAGAACTCCCTGTCTCCTGGTGATTAGCCTAAAGTCACACAGGCAACTTTCATGCCTAAGCCAGGACTAGAACTCACAGTCTCCTGGCAATTGGCCCAAAGTCACCCAGCTGGCTTTCATGCCTAAGGCAGGACTAGAACTCCCTGTCTCCTGGTGATTAGCCCAAAGTCACCCAGCTGGTTTTCATGGCTAAAGTGGGAATAGAACTCCCAGTCTCCAGCTTTTTAGCCCGGTGCCTTAATCTGTAGACCAAGCTGGCTGGATATGTGGGTGAGCTCTGAATTGGTCCTCGCTTTTGATGTCAGGAAGGAGCTTGTCCCTGTTTTTGTGACATGCCCCCACCCCACCCCCACCAGCAAGCCAGCTTGTCTCAGATATGCAACGTAGGGGTTTAAAGTCTTTAGAATACAGTTTTGCAATCCGTGTGTATAAACATAACTTGGCACGTGATCTGGTTCTCCTGTGGGCCCCAATCTCAGAAACAACTCCAGCACCAAAGATGTATAAAAGCAAAACAATAGTGGTGTTGCTATTGGATGGGGACTTTGCATTACGTAATTGTTTATTTCTAAAAGTCCTTGAAAGTCACTGCAGATGAGCCTAGCTTTTTTTTCCCCACTGCCCAGATTCCTGTTTATCATTTGTGTACGTTAAATCACGAGAGCCCTTTGTGAAATAATCAGCTTTAAGCACCGTTAAGTCATGGAGGTGAAGCCCGGAGAACTAGAATGGAGAAAAACATGGAACTCAAGAAGGAGAATCAAAGTTAACCCTTTGGTCACCCTTCCTAGTCTTCTTGTCTAGGAGGGGCGTAACAGTCATCCTGGATGAGTTTCCCTTCGGCCTGTGTGTAAAGATTGTTCCGAAAGATGCTCCAAACTGTAATTTAGGCTTCCATATGGACTAGAAACTTCAACATCCTGCTTTAGGATGAAGTATTCTCTGTAGAACATAGAATCATAGAGTTGGAAGGGGCCTTGGAAGTCATCTAGTCCAACCCACTGGTCGAGCAAGAGACTCTGGAACATTTCAGACAAATGGTTGTCCAGACTTTGTTTGAAAGCCTCCAGTGATGCGATTAATAGTAATAGTAATGCAGACTTAGTGAATAGTTTGACAGTGTTGAGGGAATTGTTTAGCAGAGTGATGGCGTTCGGGTAAAACTGTCCTTGTGTTCGTTTTGAGGGTAGGAGTTGAAACCATTTATGTTCAGGATGTGAAGGGTCTGTAAATATTTTCACAGCCCTCTTTTTGACTCATGCGGTATACAGGTCCTCTACTAAGCGGAGGCCAGCTTTTAGAAATGCAGATTTAGTAATCCATTATTTCCTGCAGCAAGGTCTGAACAAAGATAGGATTAACCCACTACCAGCAGAGCTCACCACATTGAACAATCTCCTAAGGCCATTGCATCACCCTCCAAACTTCAACCAAGCGTGGCTCAGACAACCTACAGAGCCAGCTATGACCCCCTACAACAGCCAATAGAATACACATTCTTGCACAGGGACAGGAAGCTCAAGTTCAAAGCCCCAAGAGACGGTATTAAAAACCCCTCACTCTCAACTGCATGTGGTCAGCTGCCCAGAACCCATGTGGTTCTGTTTCATTAAATCATCTTTCTAATCATTGGAAAGACATGTTTCCAATGTCTTTCTCCCGGCTTGGAACTGAACCAGATGGATATTTCTTCCAACAATTAGATGGGATAAAATGAACACACAGTACAGGAAAAAGGATATAGGTTTGATCCCAAATCTGGTAAAATTCAGAAACTGTTCTGCCCCAGCTTCGGATTCCCAGAGAATGTGACACACACCAAGCTTCGCAAACACTGTTTAATTCCAAACAAACCCCTTTCAAGAACGCAGGCTTCCTGTGCAAAGGGTCCTGATCAAAGTTATTAAGAACAAAGTCCGACAAAGGTTGGCAACCAGCCCAGAAAACCAGATATGAGAAGTCACTCACTCTCCAAGATGCTCTGTAGCAATGAGACATTGTTTCTAGCAAGAAGGCACTAGCTGTGTGCGACTTAAATGGGTGAAAGGGAGTGGCCAATGATCCTCAAGACCTACTCTCAAGTAGACCTCCTCCTCCTCCTGAGTAGCCTTTTGGCATCACATCCTCTTCGGCCTCTGTGCTGTCCGACGCGAGCACCGGCTGCACAGGCTGCTGGCGCAACACCACACCAGCCTCCTCATCGTCGGGATCAGCCACGATCCGTGCAGGCCGCTGGCGGACCACAACAGACACTCCTGAATCCAGTTTGTTTGGATTTGGATGTTCTCTGCAGCCTCAATCATATTTAAAATCCCTCTAACTAGTTGACTGTAACTAGCTGCTAAATTACAAGTTCATGGAGCAAAGATAAACCTTAATGATAGGGCAGCAAAAATGTATTTGGGCTAAGCTACCCAAACACATCCTGCAAACGTTTGGCTAATGTTTGTTGAAAATCTATGTTGTTGTTGATTATGGCAAGCCTCCCAGATTTGGTTGGGCATCAACATCAACACCGAATAAATAAAAATAAAACAAGAATACATCTTATCATGGTTTTTGTTTTGCTTAACGGCTGAAGTCACCGAGCCAAAATATCCAGTGAATGAAAAGAGAACATTTTCAAGTCCCTATCAAAACTTTTTCCCTAGTTTGGCTAAAGCAGGGCCCGGAATTATGGAGAGCACTTTTAATGTCTTTTAATTTTCCCTGCTGTGGTTGAACTGCCAGATTTTTAAAAGATTAATTTATTTTTTATCGGCGCATCTTTATCGCTTGGAAAGAGCCCTGTAATTCGCATTGCCGTGTTTTATTGCTCTTTGAAATCTAGCGCCGTCGTTTAGATGTAAATTGTCATCGGATTACTACCATTACCGTTTTCACCCCCCATAGATATCTGTATATTTTATTCTGTGGGTATCTTGGCTTCTTTGTGTGTAGCTCATTAGGGGAATTGGCTGGTTCCTGCTGTTAAGCAGAGAAGGAACAGGCGAAGCTTGATGTGAAATGAGACTGGAATCTAAGCCAGAGCAGCCAGCACAAGGGACAGGTGATAAACCTCAGCCATCTTCGGTCTTCTGACGTGGAAAATAAACAAGGGGAAGAAACGGTGTCTTGAAGCACTCCGCTTCTTATTAATCGGGATATTATCCGTAACGTTAGTTGCCTCTCGTCTGCTTTCCTACAAGTGGATTGGTAAGGATTAAGCTAAGTCAGACTTTCCTAGCTCAAGTCATACTTGACTTCTGTGGCTAAGAATTGGAGATTCTGTTTGGAAAGTTAGAAGGCAAAGAGTTTCTCTGGCACTGAGTGGGAGTGATGATGCTCCCACGGAGGGGAGCTGGCGCGATGGATTACGGTGAAGCGGCAATTGCCCAGGAAGAAGAGCACATTCTGGAATGTGCATGAGAGATTCTGGTGTGTGTGTGTGAGAGAGAGAGATAAGAGACAGCACAGCCCAGAGACAGATAGGAAGAGAGTCTGGAGAGCCACTCCCTAGAATCTCCCAAGGTACGGTATACAGTATCGGTTAGAATGCGAGTAACATAGATTGATACTGGCAAGATTCTGTATATTTGTCTGTCTACAAATGAAGAACTGAACGCTGGCTGAATTGCTCTTTGTTGTTCTTGGGTTTAGCCTCACTACTGACCAACTCTGATCCTTCTTACATGGCCCTTTGATTTTAAGATTGTTTAATAGATTGTCAACAAAGGCACCCTCCATCATCCTATTATTTATCCATTATTGATGTTGTATCAGTCGGCATTTCCTTCCTTCCTTCCTTCCTCCTTCCCTCCTTCCCTCCCTCCATTCTCCTTCCTTCCTTCCCTCCATTCTCTTTCCTCCCTCCCTCCCTCTCTTCCTTCCTTTCTTCTCAACCTACTCGGGAATATTTGTCTGCCCACTCTTGTTCCAACACGAGTGGGTTTTGCCTCTTGAAAAATGTTCTCATCCCAAAAGGAGGAAACACTCATAGAATTTTCAGTCCTTACACCAGTGAGGAAGCTCTCTGGATTATCTTTTTTTAAAAAAATTTGATTTATATGCCGCCCTTCTCCGGAGACTCAGGGCAGCTTACAATGCGTTAAGCAATAGCCTTCATACTTTTGTATATTTATACAAAGTCAGCTTATTGCCCCCACAAACTGGGTCCTCAATTTACCTACCTTAGAAAGGATGGAAGGCTGAGTCAACCTTGAGCCTGGGGAGATTCGAACTTACAGTAATTGCAGACAGATGGAGTTAATCACAATGCTTTAGTCTGCTGAGCCACCAGGCCCCTTCTTCTGTCTTCTACAATGCCAGTGTCCTAGGAACTGAATCTGCTCCATACACCGAGTTTCACTTGCCAACTGCTTGTCATGAAGATAAATGAGGGATGAGACAAAAACGATGAAGGGCAGAGAAGGGCCAGTTGCTAAGGATGGACTCTTTGGGACCAGAGGTCTGTATCATAATTTGTGAGGCAGTTCTGTAGTAGACATGGGATAGAGGTGACATCTAGCTGGACAAGGAGCTTGCCTTCTCTACCCGTAATGTAATTTGGTCTGTTGTTGCTGCTTAGTAACGGTGTCAGGTGAGGTGCTTATTATTGAGCAAGTATAGCCTTGAAGCTTTGAAAAATCAAGAAACCAAAGAGAGGATTTTATTACAAATCAAATTTCAACAAGAAATCAGAGCGAGTTTTGAAGTAGCAATTAAGATATTGGCCTAGAAACCAGGAGACAATGAGTTCTAGTCTTCCCTTAGGCCAGCTGGGTGATTTTGGGCCAATTGTTGGAAGATTATGAGTTCTAGTCCCGTTTTAGCCATGAAAGCCAACTGGATGATTTGGGGCCTATCATCAGGAGACTGTGAATTCTATCTAGAACCTCCTTAAGCAGGAAAACTGGTTGGGTGACTTCGTGCCAATCGTCAGGTCAATTCTCGTCCTGCCTTATATATGAAAATCATCTGGGTGACTTTGGACTGGTCTTTCTCTCTCAGCTCAACCCACCTCACTATTTTTATTGGAAAAATAAGAGGATGGAAAGAATATAATGAATAGAATAGAATAGCAGAGATGGAAGGGACCTTGGAGGTCTTCTAGTCCAACCCCCTGCTTAGGCAGGAAACCCTTCACCACTTCAGACAAATGGTTATCCAACCTCTTCTTAAAAACTTCCAGTGTTGGAGCATTCACAACTTCTGGAGGAAAGTTGTTCCATTGATTAATCATTCTTCCTACTGTCAGGAAATTTCCCCTTAGTTCTAGATTGCTTCTCTCCGTGATTAGTTTCCACCTATTGCTTCTTGTCCTGCCCTCAGGTGCTTTGGAGAATAGCTTGGCTGCCTCTTCTTTGTGGCAGCCCCTGAGATATTGGAAGACTGCTATCATGTCTCCCCTAGTCCTTCTTTTCATTAAATTAGTCATACCCAGTTCCTGCAACCGTTCTTCATCTGTTTTAGCCTCCAGTCCCCTAATCATCTTGGTTGCTCTTCTCTGCACTCTTTCTAGAGTCTCCACATCTCTTTTCCATTGTGGTGACCAAAACTGAATTCAGGATTCCAAGTGTGGCCTTACCAAGGCCTTATAAAGTGGTATTAACACTTCCCGTGATCTTGATTCTATTCCTCTGTTTATGCAGCCCAGAACTGTGTTGGCTTTTTTGGCAGCTGCTGCTGGCTCATATTTAAATGGTTGTCCACTAGGACTCCAAGATCCCTCTTACAGTTGCTACTACTGAGTAGTAACTGTGCATCTGTACGACTATGCATCTTCACCGCCTTGAGTCACTTATAAAGTAATAAAGGCAGGATGAAAAAAATCAAATCAATCAATAAAGCTGTTTGAGAGAGATTACAGAAGGCCGTCACAGAAAGCCATAAGAGAGCTGAGAAATATATCAGCAACTGGAATGACGGTGGCAGAAGAATAGTTGTTTGCTATTCTTCAATAGTTGTTTGCTACTCTACAACTGTTCACCTGTTCTGGGCATGTGCCTATTTCCCAGAAATGATGTATTTAATTGAGGTATTTAACCACTATGGCTTGTTTTCTTCACTCTCTCTGTAGCGTGTGTAAGACCAATTATTGCAATGTAATGAGGCCAGTAAAACAGGATGGCTCGTTTGGCTGCTGTGTGCGAAACATTATTTTTATTTTTTATTTTATTTATTTGATCGAACTTTTTTATACCGCCCTTCTCCCGAAGGACCCAGGGCGGTATACAGCCCATAATAAAACAACAGAAACACAAAAATTAACAACAATTAAAATAGATTCAATAAATTGGCCGTAATAATTAAAATCCCAAAGCTAAAAATACCCATTAAAACTCATCATTCCGTCAGATCAGCTTGTTGGAATAACAGGGTCTTAAGGGCACGACGGAAGGCACGGAGGTCAGGGATCCTACGTATTAGTTTAAGCAGGGCCAGGCTTTGTAGAAGGATACTTATTTTTCTTGGTGAAAGCCAAAAAAGTTCAATTCTGTCTTTTTTTTTTTTTACAGCAAAGAATCAGGTAGTAAATGAAGGAAAAGATGGTGATGATGATTTTTTTTTTTTTTTTTTGCAAAACTCCCAGGAGCTGCTGCTGAATGAGAAAAGACAACAGTGGATTAACTAGACAAATAGGCCATGTTTTATTTGCCCTTTACAGTCTCAAGAGTTTCAGACCATGCTTCTAATAGAAAAAAATGATGCAATTAGAAGACATTAGTATTACAAATGATGGATTTGCACAGTGGACAGGCCCTTCCTGTGGTTTGCATTTTGGCTTTGCATAATGTTCAGGTTTCAGTCTGTGAATACACAATATTTTGCTTTACGAATTAAAGTCCCCGTATGTTGTTGGTTTGCCAGCTGTAGGAGAAGAGGAGGTAGAGCTGGGGAAAGGCGGAATACAATGAGTCATCAGCCTAGAGATGTTACGTTGTCAGGAACGGGAGGAAATTTATCCTTAGTATTCTGACCCTTAAAAAGCAGAAAGCAGAGTTTTGGTCCTGACAAAACCTCTTTTATTTACACAACTGTGAATTCCTTTCATTCACAGTCAGCAAGGCTTGTCCAAACAGTTTTTCAAAGGAATATTTATCAACACAGACCTTATCTCACTTGGCAAGCTGCCACGTAACTTGTTTCCAAACGCAGTACAAGGCAAAGCTTGGCACAGAGTCTTTTAAAGTCACGAACAGAACTTTCCACTCTTGAAACGACTGACCAAACAAATTGTTTCCTGCAAAAGCCCCCTCCCCGTTCGCCCCTTTTTTGTTTCCTATGAGAGGGGCCAATCCTCTCCAAGGTGTGGCTTTACTCCCAAGTTGACTCTGCTTTCTGAGTTGTTCTTGTCTTCTGGCAGCTCTGCGCATGCGCACACTGGGAACGGGCTCCAGCTGTTCCTCTGCCTCGCTGCTGTCTATCTCCCTCTCTGCCTCTGACGCGGAGCCCTCGTCCGAGCTTTCTCCAGCCCCCAGGACTGGCCCAAGTTCCTCCCCAACCTCCTCATTGCCTGACTCTGCTGGAGGGCCACAACACTTAGTTCTAGATTGGTTCTCTCCTTGATCGGTTTCCGCCAGTTACTTCTTGTTCTGCCTTTCAGATGCTTTGGAGAAGAGATTGACTTCTTCTTTGTGGCAGCCCCTCAAATACTGGAAGACTTCTATCGTGTCCCCCCTTCTCTTTGTTAAACTAGACCAGTGATGGCGAACTTTTTCAGCACCGAGTGTCCAAACCAGAACACGTGTTCATGTGTGTGCATGTGCACACGCCAGTGCGTTGGAAACCCGAAGACCAGCTGGCCAGCACACACCAGCCTGTTTTTGGCCATTTGGAGGGCTGTTTTCAGGCTGGTTTTTGGGGCCATTTTCAGGCTGGTTTTGGTCCAAAAAACAGCCCGAAAACTGCCTGGAAAATGGCCTGTTTTTTGGCTGTTTTTCAGGCCGTTTTCTGGAGCTCAGGCGCCCACAAAGACTAGCTGGCTGACACACATGTGCACACCAGAAACCAGAACAGCAGCTGGCAACGCCACGCGTGCCCACAAAGAGGGCTCTGTGTGCCACCTCTGGTGCTCATGCCATAGGTTTGCCATCACAGGACTAGATTTTACCCAGTTCCTGGAAAACGTCCTTCGTATGCTTTAGTTGCCTTTTTTTCTCTCCTAATCAAGTTTTTAAATCCTGTCTTTTTTTTCCCTTCTTTTTTTTTAAACGTACTCCACTACTGAGAAAATCATAGTGCTGGTGAATCACGGAGTTCAGTGTTGCATATTAAGCCATAACCTGTTGTTAAGTAATTAAGGATCCCAATACACTGTAATTTAATTTTTAAGAGACGGTAGAAATATTTATTCATTTCTCATGTAAGGCACTCGGGATTTTTACCTGGTTGTGGGGGTTTCTTTTTGTTTTTTTAAAAGGGAAACCAAAAAAGAATGAGCATCCTTTTAAAACTATGCTTTAAAAAAAATAGAGCTTAGCCTTGGACCTTTACCCCAATAAAATTAAATATTAGTACATTTCTTTTATCTCAGAGAATAAAATAGTTGAGATCATCTTCATTACTTCCAACAGAAATTACTAATTCTAAGGGAAGATATTTCAGGTTGCAGCTCTGTGCTTACTGACCTGGGAATCAGTCCCATTGTGTTCAATGAGGCAACTCTGCATACATTTAAAGTTGCAACATATTTAATAACTGACTTACTTGGAAAATACTGAGCATGGGTTGGAGTTAGGAAGAATAGAATAGAATAGAATAGAATAGAATAGAATAGAATAGAATAGAATAGAATAGAATAGAATAGAATAGAATAGAATAGAACAGAACAGAACAGAACAGAACAGAACAGAACAGAACAGAACAGAACAGAACAGAATAGCAGAGATGGAAGGGACCTTGGAGGTCTTCTAGTCCAACCCCCTGCTTAGGCAGGAAATCCTACACCACTTCAGACAAATGGTTATCCAACATCTTCTTAAAAACTTCCAGTGTTGGAGCATTCACTACTTCTGGAGGCAAGTTGTTCCACTGATTAATTGTTCTCACTGTCAGGAAATTTCTCCTTAGTTCTAAATTGCTTCTCTCCTTGATTAGTTTCCACCCATTGCTTCTTGTCCTGCCTTCAGGTGCTTTGGAGAATAGATCAACTCCCTCTTCTTTGGGGCAGCCCCTGAGTTATTGGAAGACTGCTATCATGTCACCCCTGGTCCTTCTTTTCATAAAACTAGACTTATCCAGTTCCAGCAACTATTCTTCATATGTTTGAGCCTCCCGTTCCCTAATCCTCTTCATTGCTCTTCTCTGCACTCTTCCTAGAGTCTCAATATCTTTCTTTCTATTGTGGTGACCAAAACTGGATGCAGTATTCCAAGTGTGGTCTTAACAAGGCTTTAGAAAGCAGCATTAACACTGTGATCTTGATTCTATCCCTCTGCTTATGCAGTCTAGAATTATGTTGGCTTTTTTGGCAGCTGCTGCAACATTGCTGGCTCATATGTAAGTGATTGTCCACTAGGACTCCAAGATCCCTCTCATAGTTACTGCTATTGAGTCAGGTTTCACCTAATCTGTATCTTCTCAGTGACCGGAAATCTTTTAGGGACTTTTTGCAGAAAAAAAAAAATGAATTTGTAGCTTCTGGGTTTGATTAGAAAGGCTTGAATATGGAAAGAAAGGGATTATGAAGTAATCCTAGAGAGAGAGGTAGGGGTGAAATCCAGCAGGTTCTGACAGGTTGTGGAGAACCGGTAGTGGAAATTTTGAGTAGTTCGGAGAACCGGCAGATGCCACCTCTGGTGGGCCCCAGAGTTGGGTAGAATGGGGATTTTGCAGTATCCTTCTCCTGGCGTGGGGAGGGAATGGGGATTTTGCAGTATCCTTCCCTGGAGTGGGGAGGGAATGGAGATTTAGCAGTATCCTTCCCCTGCCATGCCCACCAAGCCACACCGTGTCCACCAAGCCATGCCCACAGAACCGGTAGTAAAAAAAAAATTGGATTTCAGCACTGGAGAGATGATAAAATAGAAATGCATTTATATTTTTTTCTTCAATTCCTATTCACTGATTTCTTTTCCCTTCCTTTTTCTTTAAATTTACATTATTTTTTCCCTTTTGTTAGAACCTTCTTTACTAAAAAAAATTAATTGAAAAATTATGTAGGAACATGATTTCAATGGAATTAGCTTAGCAACAAGGACACTGGCATATTAAAAAAAATACAAAGATGTTTCACAATTTAGGAAGAGAGTAATAACGTTGGCTCAGGTAATAATGTTTATAATTGACAAACATAAGCATGAATTATGAAGTGATAATTAGATTTTTTAAAAAAGGAAGAAAGAACATATATAGGAAACAAATTGGCTCTTTGAAATGGAAAGCTCCTTCCCTCAGATTTTATAGGCAATTAGTTTTATAAATCTTGGCAGAGAAATGCAATTTGATAGGCGAATGGTATGTGAGCATACTGCTCTAGCTTGTTGAAACGTGAAATAGATGATGTTTTAGTAAAACAAGGAAGGAAATGCCCTCCCTGCTACAAGAAGTAATTTGAAATAAATATTAGGCTTCTAAAACCTGAGGAGACACAAACACTAAACACCAGACACTAAAAAAATAAATTAATCTCTAACTCTGGCCATCGATAAGCTAATGGCTTACCGGTAGCTAAAACAATTACTTTAGCAGGTTTTTTTTAAATATTCAGAGCAATAGGTCACATTACACTTTTAAAAAAGGGATAGATAGCTGTAAAAAACAGAAGGAGAGTATTAATAATGAAGCAATGTAGCTCTTAGAAAGTTCCAGTTGGTTAAGTTTGCAATAAATCTAAAGAAAGCTGAAACATTACAGATTAACGGAGTTGGAAGGGACCTTGGAGGTCATCTAGCCAACTCCCTCCCCACATACCCAAGCAGGAGACCCTACCTACACCATTTCTGACAAATGGCAGTCCAGTCTCTTCTCGAAAGCCTCAGTGACGAAGCTCCCACAACTTCTGAAGGCAACTTCTGTTCCATGGGTTGTTTGTTCTCACTGTGAGAAGATTTTTCCTCATTTCCAGGTTGGATCTCTCCTTGTCCAGTTTCCATCCATTATTCCTTGTCTGGCCTTCAGGTGCCTTGGAAAATACCTTGAGCCCCTCCTCTCTGGGGCAGCCCCTCAAATATTGGAAGACTGCTATCATGTCTTCTCTGGTTCTTCTCTTCACTAGACTAGCCAGGCCCAGTTCCTGCAACCGTTCATCGTATGTTTTAGCCTCCAGTCCCCTCATCATCCTGCTTGCTCTTCTCTGCCGTTTCTCGTTTCTAAGTTCTTTGAAATTTTCCAGGTGGAATGTGGATTCTGACAAGGGTTGGTTCAAACCAACGGAAGACAAAAGGCTGTACAAAAAAATTGAACTTTTGGAACTTGAAAACTCATAATAACGTACCAAAAAATCCCCATAGTACTGAATATGAAATTGACCATTAGCACAATCCTACTCAAAAGTATTATGGGATGCTATGAAATGCTACATAGTACATATAAAGCTGATGCTGAACATGTGTGCCTTATCACAGCTGACTCAGTGATGCTAACCAACGAAAGAACTCATTCCAATCCAAACCCAATATAGTATTTATTTATTGTTTATTTATTGGTTCAATTTACATGCCGCCCTTCTCCCGAGACTCAGGGCGGCTTATAATGCGTTAAGCAATAGCCTTCATACTTTTGTATATACCTGCTTAGTAGGGCTTTCGCCCCTCCCCACCCCCCGAGCGGTGTTCTTTTTTATACAAAATCAGGTTATTGCCCCCACAATCCGGGTCCTCAGTTTACCTACCTCGAAAGGATGGAAGGCTGAGTCAACCTTGAGCCTGCTGAGATACGAACTTGCAGTAATTGCAGGCAACTGGTGTTACTTAATAGTACTTAACAGTACTTTAATCTGCTGCGCCACCAAGGCTCTTGGTGGCGCATAGTAGTGATCAAAATTGTGGAAACCTTTTGGGAAAAGTGTATTTTTGAGGTTTAATGGCTAATAACACCACTTTTTGGGGGGAGTTTCAAGAGAATCCTATTCTACTGCTGGAATGGCCTGGGAAGAGCCCAGATCTTCACCCAATTGAAAATCTATGGAGCTGACTAAAGAAACTTGTTAGTCAGAAGCGACCCAGCAATAAAACCCAGTTAATAGAACCAACTATTCAATCTTGGTTTCACATTAGAACAGCTGCAGAACTCAAAGACTTGGTTCATTCCATGGGAAGACCTTGTAAGGCCGTAATTCATCCTAAAGCTTACCCAACTAAGTATTAACTGACATGGTGATAATTTTCGTATATCTTATAATATGTATAATTTTCATATATTAAGAGCCTTGGTGGTGCAGCGGACTAAGTGCTGTTATGTAGCACTTAGCTGCCAGCTGCCTGAAATTAGTGTGAGTTCAAATCTCCCCAGGCTCAAGGTTGACTCAGCCTTCCATCCTTTCTAAGGTAAGTAAATTGAGGACCCAGTTTGTGGGTGCAATAAGCTGACTTTGAATGAAATATACAAAAGTATGAAGGCTTAACGCATTGCAAGCCGCCCTGAGTCTCCGGAGAAGGGCGGCATATAAATCTAAATTAAAAAAAAAGAAAAGAAAACGACCAAGCTCAGAGACCACTAAGGACAACCTCTGTTGTGGCCTGCCAGCAGAGCTGGCAGCAGACTCGGATGATGAGGTTGGGGAGGAACTTGGACTAGTTCTGGAGTCTGGGGAAGGCTCTGATGGATGCTCTGTGTCAGACGCAGAGATAGAGCCAGGGCCGTCCGACATTTCCCAACCACTGGAGAGGCAGCTGCCTTTGGAGGCTGATATGAGTGAGGAGGAAGGTCAGCTGGGGCCTGTTCCAGATGCACGTCTGTGCAGAGTTGTAAGGAGAGGAGAACAACGGAGGACAAGGAGTCCTGGCAGTGGAAATATTCCCATTTATTACAACCTGAAAAACTTACCACGTTCGATAAATATCATACCTAAAAGCTTGTTGTGGTCCACTAACAGCCCATGGAGCTAGCAGCGGAGTTGGACAGTGAGGAGGCTGGGGAGGAACATGGGCCAGTCCTGGAGTCTGGGGAAGGCCCGGATGAGGGCTCTGTGTCAGAGGCAGAGAGGGGGCCAGGACCATCTGGGAGTGATGTGCGGACTCCGGAGCCTCCAGAGTTGGACAGCAGAGAGGCAGAGGAACAGGAGGAGCCTGTTCCTAGTGCACGCATGCGCAGGGCTGCCAGAAGGCAAGAGCAGCTAAAGCAAAAAGGATGACTTGGGAGTAAGGCCAGGAGATGATTGGGCCCTCCCAGAAGGCTTAAAAGAGGAGCAAAGGCTCTTGGGCTCTTTGTAGGACAGCAACGTTGCTAAACCTGTTTTCCAGTAGGTGTCTCTTATTTCTGAATTTCATGGGGCTTTGCCAAGAAAGGCCTTTGGCAGGCTGCCAAAGAAGATAAAGGTTTGTGATAAGCCCGAAGGACTTATTCTGAAAGACTTGTTTTGGAATTTATTTGGACTAAGCTGGAAATGAAGTCATTCCCAGCTGTTATAATAAAACAGTTTTGTTTAAGACTAAATTGTGTCTTGTAATGACTAAGCGAGCTTGGGTCACAGCAAGGCTGCCTCTCCGCATATCTATGTTCTTCTGGGACAAAGTCGACTTTTTAAAAAAAAAAAATTATTTCCATCCTCGTGGGACCCAGATGGTTGAGAAAATGATTTATAAGCCTTCAGATACGAAAGATTGAAAGCCACGGCGTGAGAGTGCAAGAATCTTTCAGAGCAAGCCACGTTCATCCATAATAATTTGGAGTAGCTTTGGCCAACCGGGCGCTGTCAAAGAGATGCCGAAACCTCAACCCTGCGCATGGGTTTGACTGCACGTTTAACCTTTCGGTTTAATTGCGTTGCCCACGCCAGTGTTGTGCTGCAGACTTCCTCGTTTCTTCCCCCCACCCGAAGAGAATCGTGTTTCTGAATCTGCCGAGTTGTTGCAGAGATTTGTTTTGTTCAGGCTCCAAAATTAATAGCACAGGCGTTTGTGACGGTTGCATTTAGCAATCGGGGAATTTAAGCTGTCAAGTGAAGAGAAATTTGGGAGCACTTATACCTAACCATAAAATAATGATTTCCTGAATCTCAACAGTCCCTATAGGAAAAAAACAAACCAAACCCCCAAATCACTAGTAATTTGAAGTAAATTAAAGCAGATTTCTTCCATCACCAACTGCTAATTTAGGGTGTGCTTTTAATGTTTATCCTGCTTGGTATCAATGGATTAATGATTGTCAGTATTTCAGTCGATCGATCGATCAATCAATCAGAATAAAGCTGGAAGGGACCTTGGAGGCCTTCTAGTCCAACCCCCTCAAGCAGGAGACCCTATACCCGTGATGGCACACCTATGGGTGGGCACGCGAGCTCAGCTCCGGTGCGCATGTGTGTGCCAACCATCTGATTTTCAGGCATTCTGGGCCCACCAGAAGTAGGGAAACAGGCTGTTTCCTGCCTCTGGAGGACCTCCGGGTGGGGATGGGGGTGGGGAAGGCCCGTTTTTTGCTGTCCCCAGAGCCTTTCCAGGAGTCTGGGAAGGGCAAAAACGGCCTCTCCCCCCACCCCCCGGAGGCCCTCTGGAGGCTGGAAACGGCCCATTTGCCAACTTCCGGTGAAGGTTTTTGGCCTCCGGAGGGCCTCCAGGGAGGTGGGGAAAGCCATTTTCGCCCTCCCCAGACTCCTAGAAAGGCTCTGGAGCCAGGTGTGAGAGAAAAAACGGGCCTACCAGGCCATCGCATGCCAGGAGCTGGGGGAGCGGGGTGGGCGTGCACATGCATGGGGGCGGGGCACATAGAATTATGGGTGTGGCCATGCACGCATGCGACATTTCCCCCCCTCCCCCCCGCTCCTGGCATGCGATGGCAAAAAGGTTAGCCATCCCTGCCCTATACCATTTCAGACAAGTGACTGTCCAGTCTCTTCTTAAAACACCCCACCCACAGCTTCTGGAGGCCAGCTGTTCCACTGGTTAATTGTCCTCCCTGTTACGAAGTTTCTCCTTAATTCCAGGTTGCTTCTCTCCTTGGTTAGTTTCCATCTATTGTTTCTTGTCCTGCCCTCAGGTGCTTTGCAGAACAGGTTGACCCCCTTTCCTTTGTGGCAGCGCCTCAAATACTGGAATATTGCTATCATATCATTCCTACTCCTTCCTTTCTCTAGACTGGCCATATTCAGTTCCTGCAAGGGTTCTTTATATGTTTTAATCTCCAGGCCTTTAATCGTCTTAGTTGCTCTTCTCTGCGCTTTTTGTTTGTTTGTTTGTTTCTACCAACACCCGGTGCTTAAGCTATAACGTCTTGTTCACATTACATGTGTTGTGGTCCGCCAGCAGCCTGGGGAGCTGGCAGTGGAGTCGGACAGGCTGAGGAAGAACATGGGCCAGTCCTGGAGGCTGGGGAAGGCCCGGATGAGGGCTCTGCGTCAGAGGCAGAGATGGGGCCAGGGCCATTGGGGAGTGAGGTGCGGACTCCGGAGCCTCCAGAGACTGATAAGAGTGAGGCAGAGGAACAGGAGGAGCCTGTTCCCAATGCACACATGAGAAGAGCTGACAGAAGGCAAGAGCAGCTCAAGCAAAGAGGACAACTCGGGCGTAGGGCGAAGAGATGATTGGCGCCTCCTTTAAGGCTTAAAACAAACCAGCAATGGTGTTTGAGCTTTGCCGGAAAACAACGTTGGTAGCTTCGTCTTCTTCTTGGTCTACGTCTTGCATTTATTTATGTACCAGTGACTTCTGAACGTTTGCCAAGAAAGGCCTTTGGCAGTTTGCCTCATTGGACCAAGGTTTGCGATAGGACTGAGGAATTTGTGTTGGAAGGAATTTGCTTTAATTTAGTTGAAAGACGCTGGGAATGAAGTCATTCTCAGCTGTTCAAATAAATTTTGTTGTTTTTTCACTGACTGTTTTTCCTACTACTTACTTGGGCCTGGGTCACAACAACGTGTTTGATTTTGCATACTGTGTGAATCTCTTAGGAGTCACTTCATCTCTTTGAATCAGACAACCGGGCAGTAACTTGGTTCCTGAAATCGCGGTTTTAAAATCTTGCATTGCTTTCAAGAAGATTAATTTGGAATTGAGGGCATGCTCCTGCGAGATGGGGATCATTGAGTCTGTTGTTGCTGAAATGTACCTTTTCATGATAGTATCAAGAATGAATGTATGCTGTATAGATCCTCCACTGGCCTTATTCTGAAGTAGGGTGAAATATTATGTATGTCACATATTTTCTTTCTGGTTTTGATAAGGTAGTAACGATATATACACTAAATATCTTACTGTTGCTTTTACATTAAGTGTGCAGTTAAATTGAGTTCGTTGATGGTATACTTAATTGCGCTTGTCATGTAGATCAGGAGTCCTCAACCTTTTGGACTTCAGGGACCACTAAATTCATAATTTTAAATCCTGCGGACCAGTAATGACTGGCTGGGTAGGCGTGGCTAGGTGGTCATGTGACTATCATTAAGTGTTGTATCTTATGATTCTTGATGAACATATCTTTTCTTTTATGTATACTGAGAGCATATGCACCAAAGACAAATTCCTTGTGTGTCCAATCGTACTTGGCCAATAAAGAATTCTGTTCTGTTCTGTTCTGTTCTGTTCTGTTCTGTTCTGTTCTTTTCTGCTCTGCTCTACTCTACTCTACTCTACTCTACTCTACTCTACTCTACTCTACTCTACTCTACTCTACTCTACTCTACTCTACTCTACTCTACTCTACTCTACTCTACTCTATTCTATTCTATTCTGAAGACTTGGCTGTTCAAGCAAATAGGCTGACTCTGATTCTGGGTTTATTATTTATCATTAATTAGTTATTTGATTTAAAATGCGATTTTATTGTACATGTTTCTTAACTTGTGTTCTCCGCCCTGAGTCCTTCGGGAGAAGGGCGGCATATAAATACATGTAATAAATAAATAGATAAATAAATAAATATTCTATTCTATTCTATGAAAAATGTTGCCGGATTGGTATCCTTTTCCATTTAAGTTCTCGATCTAGTACCCTGGCTTTGGAGAAAACCATCTGATCCCGTCTCTCTGTTTCCGACAGCTCTATATCAGGATAAAAGACGACGAGTGGAACGTTTATCGACGATACACGGAATTCAGAGGGCTTCACCACAAGTTGCAGATGAAGTATCACCAAGTGCGAAGTTTTAACTTCCCGCCCAAAAAAGCCATTGGAAACAAGGTAATCGTCGGGTTCCCAAGAACCAAGAAATCAGATAGAATCAGGTTTCGGAGCAGTTTCCTGTCATCGCTGCTCACCTACAGCCAGACCTCTTGCCAAAACAAACTAAAAAGCAAATGACTTGCATTACCAAAAAGATATTCTGAGAATTGCTTAGGGAGGGAACCTTGCTGTAATAGAGGAAGTATCTACTGATACAAAAGAATGGATCATGAATGAATCATATATATATATAATCTTCAGGAAAATAGCATTTATGTTAGCCAAATATCCAGGGGTGGGCTTCAAAAATTTTAGCAAGGGGTTCTCTGCAAGGGGTTGCTGGGTGGGCGTGGCCATGGTGGGCGTGGCCTCATCAGCCTCCTGCACCAACGGGTGGGGGACATTTTTGCCTTCCCCAGGCTCTGGAGGCTTCTCTCGAGCCTCCGGGAGGGCGGAAATGGCCTCCCCAGGCTCCAGAGGCTCTCCAGAGGCCGGAAACAGACCCGCTTCTGGCCTCCCTGAACTTCCGGTAGGCTCGTTTTTCGCCCTACCCGAGCCTCCGCACGTGCCCTGCACTTACCTGCATCCAAAACGGGCCGCGTGAGGACTCCTGGGATGGACGGGGTGGGCGGGGCCATCCAGGAGTGGGATTTGGGGATTCTCTGAACTGCACAGAATCTTAGCTAGAGGTTCTCCCGAACCCCCAGCAACCCACCCTTGCAAATATCATGACTGCTCTTGGAAAGAGTGCGACACTATTATTGGGATGTGAACAAAAGTACTGCTGGGCACCAAACCCAAGAAAGAGATGCTGTGATCCTTCCAAGCATATTTTTTAAAAAAATTATTCTTCATCTACAGGCAGGGTCTTGCCAAACTAAAGTATGCTACCATTCCCCATAAAGCATAGATTCTGGGGGCTGTTGAGGAGGATGAGTCTTCACCCTCTTTCTCCCACACAAAGTATCTGAACTGAGTTGTCTTTTTGCTCCTTGGCAATACAGCCCCTCCCTCCTGGGAATCCAGACTACATTCCACCACAGTAATAGTAGAAGAGTTCATTGCTTCGAGAATGCCTTTGGAAATTGAGATGATTGTTTAGCGGTATTGGGGCTCCGTGTATTTCCTGGATCTCATCATTCTGCTCTCAGCCATGGAAGGTTCCTTGGTGACTGTGGGCCAGTCCCTACCTTGGCCCCATACAGTAGCTAGTGTGGGGTAGCAGTGAAGACTCTGGAAAAGGAGTAGGGAGACCCTAGTACAGTGATGGCTAACCTTTTTGCCGTCACGTGCCAAAAGCGGGAGGTGCGTGGGGGGTCGCAGTTGCGTGTGCCCACATCCATAATTCGATGCACCCCACCCTCCTGCGCATGCGCACATGACCCTCCCACACTTCCCCCTGCTTTTGGCACGTGATGGCCCGGTGGGCCCGGGAGGTCTGTTTTTCCCCCTCCCCAGGGTCCAGATGCTTTCTAGGAGCCTGGGGAGAGCAAAAACAGCCTTCCGGATCCTCTACATGGGGCTCCCCTTGAGGAGCACCCGGAGACTCCAGCTGGTCCAGAACGTGGCTGCGCGAGTGGTTATGGGAGCGACTCGTCGCTCCCGGGTAACTCCCCTCTTGCGTGAGCTGCACTGGCTCCCAGTGGTCTTCCGGGTGCGTTTCAAGGTGTTAGTCACCATCTTCAAAGCGCTCCATGGCTTAGAACCGGGATATTTACAAGACCGTCTTCTGCCAATGAATACCTCCCACCGCCCGATACGCTCTCACAGAGAGGGCCTCCTCAGGGTGCCGTCGGCCAGACAATGCCGGCGGGCGACCCCCCAGGGGGAGAGCATTCTCTGTGGGAGCTCCAGCCCTATGGAATGAACTACCCCCGGATATAAGAAAGATTCCTGACCTCCGCGCCTTCCGACAAGCCCTGAAGACCCTACTATTTCATCAAGCCGGTCTGACTTAAATCTGTGTTAAATTTTTAAAAGGGGTTTTAGCAGGGGTTTTAAATTTTATAGCCAAATAGTTTAATTATTTTATTAGTTTTACTTTTCATATGTGATATGTGATTGTTTTAACATGGCTGTAAACCGCCCTGAGTCCCATTTGGGAGAAGGGCGGTATATAAATGCAATAAAACCTTTAAACCTTAAACCTTAAACCTCCCGGAGGCCTTCTGGAGGCCGATAACAGCCAGTTTCCCGACTTCCAGTGGGACCGGAAGGCCTGAAAATCAGTTGGCTGGTGAGCACATGCGTGCTGGAACCAAGCTAAGGCAACACTCGCGTGCCCACCAATATGGCTCCGTGTGCCATCTGTGGCACTGGTGCCATAGGCTCGCCATCACGGCCCTAATACATCCTCAACTATGAAGGATTCCTGGGGAAACTCAGCCCAATACAGGTAGTTCCTTGACTTACGACAAGCCTACCTGAGATGTACTTACCAGAGAGGATTCTTTGCCACCTGTCTAAACGTTCAGCCTCTCCATTTCTGAATCTCCTTTATTACTTTCAGTTCAGGCGTAACTTTTTTTTCCCCCCCCCCCACAGATGCTGCATCTTTATAAAAACTCTCCTCGGCAGCTTTCCTCGTCTCATTAGTTCTTATTAGGAGA
This sequence comes from Masticophis lateralis, assembly GCA_030761175.1. Classification (NCBI taxonomy): domain Eukaryota; kingdom Metazoa; phylum Chordata; class Lepidosauria; order Squamata; family Colubridae; genus Masticophis; species Masticophis lateralis. The sequence goes on from JAUDYJ010000013.1 coordinate 8,723,330, forward strand.
TCATTTTCACACTTTTCCTGCAAGGCTTTCCCCCCCCCCTTCCCCCTGGAAGATTCGTGTCTTTTGGGGGGGTTTTTTTTGCTCTTTGATTCTAAGGGCCATTAAAAAGGATTTATATATATATCGTGATTTGTATTTGTAATCCATGGCCGGATGAAGGTTTTTTTTTTTTTTTTTTAAGCAATCCAAACCTGTAGAAAACTGAGAGTTACAGAGAGAAGCAGGATAAATTCAGGGATGAAATGCTCCTCGTTCGGAGCATTGGGGAGATTCATCAGGCTTTCAAGAAGAAATTGTCAAAAATGGTGTAGGGTCTCCTGCATGGGTGCGGGGGGGCTGGACTAGATGACCTACAAGGTCCCTTCCAACGCTGTTAATCTGTAATCTGTAAAACCACTGTGAAAACATGGAGGTATTATTTACACATAGCAATTCAGACGTCGGGTTCTTTCCACGGAAGCATTTTTCAACCCCCCCCCCCCCCCATGCATTCAAGTTAACAATAATGGAATGTTATTTATTTATTTAAAATAAATAAATAACATTATTTATTTATTTATTCTAAAAGAATAACTAAAAGTTATTTATTTATTCTAAAAGAAGATCGGTTCTGAAAAGCAGGGAGGCCAAGGTTTGATATTTCCACGGGCAACACCAGGAGCCTGGTGGAGCAGTGGATTAAAGCGCTGTTAAATAGCACTTAGCTGCCAGCTGCCTGCAATGACTACGAGTTTGAATCTCACCAGGCTCAATGCTGACTCAGCCTTCCATCCTTCCGAGGTAGGTAAAATGAGGACCCGGATTGTGGGGGCAATAAGCGGACTTTGTGTAAAAAAAGAACACCGCTTGGGGGCGGGGGGGGGGGAAGCCCTAATAAGCAGGTATATACAAAAGTATGAAGGCTATTGCTTAACGCATTGTAAGCTGCCCTGAGTCTCCGGAGAAGGGCAGCATATATAAATCGAACCAATAATAAATACAATCATAAATAACTCATTTTCAATTTGAAATCTGGATGTTCTGTTCAGAAAGTTCAAAATTTCTTCCTTGGCTGTTGGGCTGTTCAAATTCAGTGGTCCTGATATGAATCATTCTTTCTCCGTTGCTTTGTTAGGGAGGAGAAAGACCATCTGTAACCGTCACAGGTCAAAAGCAGCAGCAATTGCGAACAGATTTTTGGATTTTTTAGTGGGTGGGTGGGGGGGGGGAACCACCACCGTCGCAAATTTCCCCAAGGTACAAGGTTAACGAAACTTTCCAAGCGTTAATTCTTTCTTTTGAAGTGTACAAATCAATATTTAAGGTTTTGATTTATGAATACGGTCACTTTTCCGGTCTTTTTGGCAAAGGAAAGGAGGCAATTATGAAGTTGTTGATTTATGGATGGGGTTTTTTTGCAATCTTCGATAATAAGCAATTATTTTAATTGTTCTTCCTAGAATTTCTGCGCCGCCGTCTTTCCTTGATCGTTTGGAAATCCAGTTAGAGTAAATAAATAAATAAATAAAAAAATAAAAATATTGGAGGCTTCAAAATGAGCAAATGCAGCCCGGTGAAACTCTATCACGCTAGCGCTGACAGTACGTTAGCCGCTTCAGAGACTTATTCTGCGAAAACATTTTGCAGATCGATCGTGAAATAAGAGAATAAAATGACACCGCTTATTGTCGGAGGACTATCTTACCTTACTTTGTGATTTTAAATAATGAGCAGCTGATTAAAAAAAAAAAACCAACCTTGACTAAAAACTTGTTCCCGTAATATTTCCTGCAATGGAGGCTGGGGGAAAAAAAGAAAAGAAAAGAAAAAAAGATCAAAAGATGGGAAAGGAATTGGCAGATAATGAAGCCATGCAAAGGAAGTTTTCTAAGCATTCTTGGGAATCGTGATGGCGAACCTATGGCACGCGTGGCACACGAAGCCCGCTCTGCGGGCATGCGAGCTGTTGCACAGATCAACTCCACTATGCATGTGTGCGTGCCTCCTGCATGCACTCCGCCCCCGCGGCAGAGATCCGAAAATCAGCTGGCCGGCAGGAGGTGCATACACATGCATAGTGGAGCTGAGCTGGGCAACAAAAGAATGGAGGCCTTTGAACTCTGGTGCTGGAGAAGTCTCCTGTGAATCCCTTGGATTGCAAGGTGATCCAATCGGTCAGTCCTAGAGGAGATCAACCCTGGCTGCTCTTTAGAAGGCCAGATCCTGAAGAGGAAACTCAAATCCTTTGGCCACCTAATGAGAAGGAAGGAAGGAAGGACTCCCTGGAAAAGAATCTAATGCTGGGAATGATTGAGGACAAAAGAAGAAGGGGACGGCAGAGAAGGAGGTGGCTGGATGGAGTCACTGAAGCAGTTGGCGTGAGCTTAAATAGACTCCAGTGGATGGTAGAGGGCAGGAAGGCCTGGAGGAAGGTTGTCCATGGGGTCGCGATGGGTCGGACGCGACTTCACAATTAACAAGATTAGAGTTTTATTTCTGTAAGCCACCAGATTCGCAATGAGTGAGTTAGGCAGCTATATAAATTTTCTTAATAATAAAAAATACAAATCCCCTGGCATCCTCCCTGTGATTTGAACCCTAATTCCCATGATCCCTTATTACTGATCATAGTGTGCACATAGCTTAGGATACTTGGAGTTGTACTCCAGATATATCTGAAGAGTAGATCGCTCACATCTGGATTGGACCCCAGCCATTTCCAGTCAAAGCTTAACCACAATAATAGAATTGAGACTGATCCATCTTTCAGTGATGGTAAGATGGCAAGTCATGCTTCTACCATATTTTGTTTTAAATACAGATTGCTGAATAAACTGTAATGGCTTGTTTGTAGCATTAAGCTACCATCTGTGGTTTATTAAGCATAGTAGCTGGGTGGGCCATTCACCATGACAAACCAGAATGAAACAAATCAAATTATGGCTTAGCCAACCACTCAGCATTGAAATTTCAGTAGGCGACACAGTGAAATAATTCCAACTTCCATAGTTGATGGCCAAGTCGAGTCCTTAGCTTCCCCCCCAATTACATTTCTCTGGCTAATAACATCGCAAATCAGAGGCCTCTGTGTTTGCACGTTGACCTTTACATTCCATAATATGCAAGATTAGTTACAAGTACTGAGTTAAAGGTAAAATTCAGCTTTAATATTAAGATACGCTTTTGACATTTTTCACCCAAAGGGCATGAAGATTTAAGCTGCGCAAATGAGCAGAAGCTGAAGAGAAAGCCCTGCTTAATTTTACAGATACAGATCATCAGCGTTGGAAGGGAGCTTGTAGGTCATCTAATCCAACCCCCCGACCCAAGCAGGAGATCCTACACCATTTCTGACAAATGGCAGTCCAGTCTCTTCTTGAAAGCCTCCAGTGATGAAGCTCCCAGAACTTCCGAAGGCAACTTCTGTTCCATGGGTTGATTGTTCTCAGTGTCAGAAAGTTCCTCCTTATTTCTAGGTTGAATCTCTCCTTGTTCAGTTTCCATCCATTATTCCTTGTCTGGCCTTCGGGTATCTTGGAAAATAGCTTGACCCCCTCCTCTCTGTGGCAATTCCTCAAATATTGGGAAACTGCTATCGTGTTTCTCCTGGTCCTTCTCTTCTCTAGATTAGCCATGCCCGGTTCCTGTAACGCTTCTTCATATGTTTTAGTCTCCAGTCCCCTAATCATCCTGGTTGCTCTTCTCTGCATTTTTTTCTAGAGTCTCAACATCTTTTTATAGTGTGGTGAACAAAACTGTTTTTAGTATTCTGTGTGTGGTCTTACTAAGGCTTTATAGAGTGATATCAATCCCTCACTTGATCTTGATTGAATCCCTCTGTTAATTCAATTTAGGATTGTCTTTTTTTTTTTTAATTAGATTTATATGCCGCCCTTCTCTGGAGACTCAGGGTGGCTTACAATGCATTAAGCAATAGCCTTCATACTTTTTGTATATTTTATACAAAGTCAGCTTATTGCCCCCACAAACTGGGTCCTAATTTACCTACCTTAGAAAGGATGGAAGGCTGAGTCGACCTTGAGCCTGGTGAGATTCGAACTTACAGTAATTGCAGACAGCTGAATGTTAATAACAGGCTTTAGTCTGCTGAGCTTCCGCCGCACACTATTTTATTTTATTTTATTTTATTAAATTTATATACCGCCCTACTCCCAAAGGACTCAGGGCGGTGAACAGCCAAGATAAAATACACATAATACAAATGTTAAAAAAGGCATTTAAAATACAACAAATATTTTGGCCCAATAAACAAATTTAAAACACCCAATTTAAGAGAAATTTAAAAGCAATTTAAAAGGGAAAGTTTAACACTGTTAGCTCATATTTAACTGGTTGTCCACTAAGATGCCAAGATCCCTCTCTCAGCAACTGCTATTAAGCCTGGATTCACCCAGTCTGTATTTTCCTCCTCCTCTGCTAATATATTCCTTCTAATTTAGTTCCCCTGGACTTTCTCCTGCTTTTTCCCCCCAAGGGCATGCAGAGGTGTGAAGGTAGCATATAGGGTTTCAGATCGAAGCTTGAGCAAAGCAGGCGGGGAGGAGGGAGGGGGGAATCCCATTGGGTGGGGTATTTATAGCCTTGCTAAAAATGACCCGAGAGAACATTGCAAAGTTGGTCAATTCTTTGTGGTTACCCGAGAAGGTGAAAACAGAGGAGGATGTCTGCAGAGGACAAACTGAAATAGCTTTGAAGCTCCAACTGAACAAAAAGATGGCGGAAGGGGGGAATTCCTGGGTAATTCTGCGACTTTTCTTTTTTTTTTCTTTTTCTTTTAGAAGATAGGAAGTTTGATGGAGCTTGTGATTTGAAATCTAGCTGAGTGACTTTGGGGCCCATCGTTCTCTCTCAGCCTAACTCACCTTAGAGCAGTGTTTCTCAACCTTGGAAGCTTGAAGATGGGTGGACTTCAACTCCCAGAATCGCTGGCTGGGGGATTCTGGGAGTTGCAGTCCACCCATCTTCAAGCTACCAAGGTTGAGAAACATTGCCTTAGAGGCTTCCTGTTGTGAAGAAAACAGGAGAAGGAAGCTGTTTGGAATATGTTTGCCATCTTGAGTTATTTGCCAAAAGTCATAAAGGCAGGAGACAGATGATGGATAGATGTTAGATAGATAGCGATAGCACTTAGACTTATATGCCGCTTCACAGTGCTTTACAGCCCTGTCTAAACAGTTTACGAAGTCAGCATATTGCACCCAACAATCTGGTGTCCTCATTTTATCGACCTCGAAAGGATGGAAGGCTGAGTCAACCTGGAGCTTGGTGAGATTTGAACTGCTGAACTGCAGCTAGCGGTCAGCTGAAGTAGCCTGCAGTACTGCACTCTAACCACTGTGTCACCTCGGCTCTTATAATAAATAGAATGGAATATGAATCCTTCCATTCCCCACCATTCAATCAGAGCTGAAGAAGTTTCTTGGACGAGAAGTGAAACATCTTCAAGGAAAAACAAAGGAAGTCCAGTTGCCTCTTGAAAAAAACAGGCACCACTTTTTTCAAGATAGATGATAGATAGATAGATAGATAGATAGATAGATAGATAGATAGATAGATAGATAGATAGATAGATGGATGATTGGTAGATAGATGATAGATAGATGATAGATAGATAGATAGATAGATAGATAGATAGATAGATAGATAGATAGATGGATGATTGGTAGATAGATAGATAGATAGATAGATAGATAGATAGATAGATAGATGATTGGTAGATAGATGATATAGATAGATAATAGATGATAGATAGATAGATGATAGATAGATAGATAGATAGATAGATAGATAGATAGATAGATAGATGATTGATAAATAGATGTCTGATAGATGGATGGATGGATGGATGGATGGATGGAGATGATGGACGAAAGAAAGACAGCAAAAAAAGGAAACACAGAAAAAGGAAAAAGAAAGGGAAGGAGGAAGGGAAAGAGGGAGGGAGGGGAAGGAAGGAGAAAAAAGAAAGGAAGGAAGTGGGAGGGGGGAGGGAGAGAGAGAAAGAAAAGAAAGAAAGGGAGGGAGGGAGGGAGAGAGAGAGAGGGAGGGAGGGAGAGAGAAAATAGTTGACCATGACTTTGGAAGTCAGGAGCATAACTTCCTTGTCTTAGCCTCTAAAAAGGAATAGCTTACCTTTAGGGCTAGCTGCTCATCCTGTAACTGTGAGTCACTCCGCAACAATTGGCAAAGAGAAAGATTACCTTCACGATTCTGAGGGAAGACGATAGAAAGGCAAGGAAAATTTGCAGCAACTCATAAAAGCCTTGCGGTTAGTTGTTTCCCGCTATTCCCCAGAGGAGGGATTCATTAAGAAGATTGGTGCCGGAGCCTGGCACTTTGCAGCATGTCAAGTATGCCTCTTTATTTTGTTTTCATTAAAATATATATTGAAAAAAAGAATTAAGGTAGGGAGCCCGAAGGCTGGGAAAAAGAGAGTCGTCTTCTCCGTTAGGAGCTTCAATTAGAATTGCTGAATAATCAAGTGGCATCTTGTGTTTTGAACATTTCCCAGAATCGTGGACCCCCGTGGCATTAGTGGCAACCTGACACGCTCCTGAGATACTTTTAGAAGCCACCCCCCCACTCCCCAATGTCTCCTCTCTGGCTGTTCAATAGTTGTTGGAGACCAGGTGTAATTTGCAAACGCTTCTGGGTCTAGTGGAAGTTTGATTCCCATTTGAAGCACCCTCCTCCTCCATCCTCCCAAAAGACATTTCTGATGATCAGTGCCCATTTCCATACAGGTAGTCCTTGATTTACCATTGTTGTGGCCCGCCAGCTGCCAGCGGATCTGGCAGCAGATTCAGACAGTTTGAAGATTGGGGAGGAACCTAGGCCAGTCCTGGAGTCTGGGGAAGGCTCTGATGAGGGCTCTGCGTCGGAGGCAGAGAGGAGGCCAGGGCCGTCTGACAGTTATCAGCTGCCTTCGGAGTCAGACATCAGTGAGGCAGAAGAACAGCTGGAGCCTGTTCCCATTGTGCGCAATGCACGGAGTTGCCAGATGAAGGGAACAGCTAAAGGGTCGACTTGGGAGGAAGGCCACAGGTGGACGATGAAGGACCCCTCTCAGAAGGAATAAAAGAGGAGCGAAAGGGGAGTGGACTTTGCAGGAGACAATTAGTTCGCCTAATTGGTTTGTGACTCTCTGAGACTCCTTGCCAAGTTTTGAAGATACCGGCCTGGCAGCTCTCCAAGCCAGATAAGGTCTTGTGACTGTGAATTCTCCTTTGAAAGACTTTGCTGGAGGTGAATGAGAGGAATTCAACTATTTGTTTAATAAAAGGGGTTTTGTTGGGACCAGGATTCTGCTTCGGGTTTTTTGGGGAAGCTTAGGTCAGAAGAAACGACCATAATCGGGACCACGCCTTCTGTTGCTAAGCAAGATGGTGATGAAATCAATTGCACCCATTTTTTTTGCTGCTGCTGTTGTTAAGAGAATCACATGGTTGTTAAGGGAATCCAGCTGCCCCCTCCCCCATTGGAAGCTGGTTGGGAAGGTTGCAAATGGGGACCCTGGGATATCGCAACCACTGTTAAAAAAAAAACATGCCAGGAACCCAAATTTTGACCATGAGACCTTTGTGAGAGTCGTAAATGCGAGGACTGGTTGTAAGTTACCCCCCCTTTTTTTTTAGCACTGCCCATACTTCTTACTGTCATTAAACAAATGTTTAATGTAAATTGAGGATTATCTGTATTGTAGCTGTTGGAAAAAATATACATCTGGTTCAGTTCCAAGCCGGGAGAAAGATAATGGAGGCTGCTTGTGGGTGGAGCAGACCCACATGGATGGTTCTGAGCAGCTGAACAATAACAGATAAAAGATTAACAGAGTTGGAAGGGACCTTGAAGGTCATCTAGTCCAACCCATGCCCAAGCAGGAAACCCTACATCTGCCTCTACCTAGGATCGAACTCACAACCTCCTGATTATGAGGCAAGAGCTCCTCCTCTAGGCCACAGCAGCTGGTCACAAAGAGTTGAGAGTGAGGGATTCTAATACCTTCTTTAAGCTTTGCACTTAAGCTTCCTGTTTCTGAGCAAGAACATGTATTCTATTGGCTGTTGTAGGAGTCATAGCTGGTTCTATAGGTTGTCTAGGCTCCCAGGTTTAGTTGAATTTTGGACTGCAATGAAGAGGCTTTGCGCAATTCCTATTGTGGCTGAGGGCTAATCCCATCTTTGTTGGATCTTGGGGTGAAGGTATTTCCTTTGAATAGACCTATCTATCTCTTTATCTCTTAAGTGCTGACATCTGCTGAGGGCTATTAAGGAAGGTGGGAGTTGCTTTCTGTCTCCAAGAGCATGTTTCTCCCTTTAGGGAAATATCCCATTCTGCCTTTTTAAATATTTCTCAAAATATTTCATTTTTTTTAGCACTGTCCTAACTTCCAACTGTCATTAAACAAATATTTAATGTACCGTGTTTCCCTGAAAATAAGACCCTGTCTCATATTTCTTTGAACCCTGAAATAAGCACGTGACCTTATTTTCGGGGAGGTCTTATTATTTTGGGATGCGTGGAGCAAGACGGGGCTCCTCTTGCCGTCTTACCTGATTTACAGCGCTGTCTCCCTAACCAGGGAGAAGCTGCGCATGTGGTTAAATATTTTCGGGGAGAGCTTATTTTCAGGGAGACACAATAAGTCGAGGACCATCTGTACTTACCACATCAAAGCCGTTGTTTTCTAAAGCGGAATCTGCTCTGTCACGTTTCCTGTTAATATTTTGATCAATGTACTTAAAGCTCCCCGAATAGCGATTTCTCGCAAGATCATTAAATGGGCCTATAAAGGTTTCCTGTTCATTGAGCAGCCGTATCTCCTGGGGGAGTTTTTAAGCTGACAATAAGAAAAACCTGCGCACGTTTGAACAATATTGTCTACCAATCCTTATTGGCCTCTTTGGAGCAATTAACAATTTGTTGCTTCGTACGGGTTAGACGTCGTTTCTGTTGCTATTGAAATACGTACTTAAGATATGAGGCAGATTGTTGCCTATGTCGCAATTTATATATTTACACCTGCGTGGAGACCCAAACCTACAGGCCTCGGTTTAAGGCCGGTTGTCCCAAAGGTGTTGCAGTTGTTGCTTTTTTTCAAGAGGCAACTGGACTGTCTGTTTTTCCTTAAAGATGTTTCACTCCTCATCCAAGAAACTTCTTCAGCTCTGACTGAATGGAGGGGAACGGAAGGATTTATATTCCATTATATTACAAGAGCCGAGGTGGCGCAGTGGTTAGAGTGAGGTACTGCAGGCTACTTCAGCTGACTGCTAGCTGCAGTGCGGCAGTTCAGATCTCACTGTTTTCCCCCGAACGCCATCACTCTGCTAAACAAATAATTCCCTCAACGCTGTCAAACTATTCACTAAGTCTGCATTTCTATTACTATTAATCTTCTCATCGTTCCTATCACCCATCTCCTCCCACTTATGACTGCATGGCTGTAACTTTGTTGCTTGTAACCTTACAATTTATATTGATATTGTTTCCTGATTGCTTATTTGTACCCTATGACTATCATTAAGTGTTGTACCTTATGATTTTTGATGAGCATATCTTTTCTTTTATGTACACCGAGAGCATATGCACCAAGACAAATTCCTTGTGTGTCCAATCACACTTGGCCAATAAAAAATTCTATTCTATTCTATTCTGTTCTGTTCTGTTCTGTTCTGTTCTGTTCTGTTCTGTTCTGTTCTGTTCTGTTCTGTTCTACTCTACTCTACTCTACTCTACTCTACTCTACTCTACTCTACTCTACTCTACTCTACTCTACATTCTATTCTATTCTATTCTATTCTATTCTATTCTATTCTATTCTATTCTATTCTATTCTATTCTATTCTATTCTATTCTATTCTATTCTATTCTATTCTATTCCATTCCATTCCATTCCATTCCATTCCATTCCATTAATTCCATATATAAAATAGAATAAAATGACATAAAATTATATTTCGGTGTCACCCTTACAATCTACCTCAATCAATCCCACATATGCAGATCTCAACTGAACCATTTTATTTAAGTGCTGTGCTGTGTTAAATGTTATTTTCAGGTTCTGACTGCACATAAGGCGAGTTGTTTTGATATGGGGATCCCAATGGGTCATTCATTTGGTATATGGACCAAAGTACCCGTCTCTCACCCCCTTATACAAGCACCTATCAAATAGGATGTGAGCCAGGTCTTCTACCTCTGCTGCTCCGCAAACGCAGAGATGCTCATTGTAGGCTATAGAATGGAATCTTCCCATATCTGACCATTGTGTCTAGCTGTTCGAATTTCGATTGCGTAAATATCTCCCAAAGCAGGAGTGGGTTCTACTTACTTTTACTACCGGTTCGCAACAGGAGCATACGCAGATCATTCATTATGACATCCAGTTGGGTGGGCGGAACGTCCCACCACTTTTACTACCGGTTCGCAAGAACCGGACAGAACTAGGAGCAACCCACCACTATCCCTAAGATGTTTTTGTTGTGACCCAGGCCCAAGTAAGTATTAATTTAATTTAGTTTAATTTAATTAATTCAATTTATATGCCGACCCTTTCTGAAAACTCAGGACGCAATCAGTTCGAAAACAAACAGACTTTATTAGAACAGCTGAGAATTAACTCATTCTCAGCATAGTCCAAACTAATTCAAAACAAAATTCTTCATAACACAATTCTTCAGCCTTATCACCAACCTTGGTCTAATTAGGCAACCTGCCAAAGGTTTTTCTTGGCTAAAGTTCAAAAGCAGAAGGCGCCGACAAGAAATAAATGTAGCAAGACAAGAAACAAATCTATCAACGTTGTTTTCCGACAAAGAGCCCAAAAGCCGTTGCTGATCTTTTAAGCCTTATGGGTGGGGCCAATCATCTCTTGGCCTTACTCCTGAGTCGTCCCTTTTGCTTTAGCTGCTCTTGCCTTCTGGCAGCTCTTTTCATGCGTGCACTAGGAACAGGCTCCTCCTGTTCTTCTGCCTCTCTGCTGTCAGCCTCTGGAGGCTCCGAAGTCCGCACATCACTCCCCAATGGCCCTGGCCCCCTCTCTATCTCCGACGCAGAGCCCTCATCCGGGCCTTCCTCAGCCTCCAGGACTGGCCCATGTTCTTCCTCAGCCTCATCGCTGTCTGACTCCGTTGCCAGCTCTGCAGGCTGCTGGCGGATCACAACAGTTTTGGCAGTTGTAACTTCAAATAGCTGCCTACTTGAGAAGTATGTATTTGCTCAGCCATTCCAAGTTACCCACCTTACTAAGGATAGCTATTTTAAATAGTTCTAAATAAGTTTTCCAAGAGATAACTATAAAAAATTAAGGACTACTGTAATGGCCCCCTCCTAATTCTTGGATATTATATGGAGGGAAATGGAGAAATGCCAGCTTGAGTCAGAGTCTTCCTATCTTCATGCTAGATTCCTATAAATCTTTAACGTCCCCCATGCCAGTTTTGCATGTCACGCTAAATCTGCAGCGACATCCGTCTGTTAAAAGGAATTAGCAACCTCTCGCTTCCTAAAACCATTTCTCCCTTTGACCTGAAGGAAAGAGAGTTCAGAAGTCTTCTTCCCTCTCCATCCCTCCAAATACTGAGCATGGAAAAAAACGAATAATGCATTCCCGAATGCAGATTAAAACTAGGTTCAGTGGCTGGGGAATTCTGGGAGTTGAAGTCCACAGGTCTTAAAAATTGCTGAGATGGAGGAACATTGCCATCATCAATTAGGGAAGAGTCGGCGTGAGGTTTTTTTTCCTCGGGCTTTTGGTGTTACCCAGGTTTTAAAGAATGCCTTTGTTGATGTAACCATCACTGCCTCTGGCTAACTTCTACAAGGTCATCTGCGCAGCTGCCAGCAGAAAGCTGCTGGAAACGCAGTTCTGCAAATTGTTAAAGAAAAAAAAAATTCCTTAAGGTGGACTACCAGCCCTTTTTCTTTTCCCTTGGGCTTCTTTCCAGAGATTTCTTGCTTCTAATATGCTGTCAAGCCAGAGGAACTAAATTGGAAGAGGCTCGTATGAATGGTGACACCCTAGTTTGTGCCAATATAAGCAGGGGTGGGCTTCAAAAATTTTAGCAAGGGGTTCCCTGCCCAGTTGCTGGGTGGGCCTGGCCATGTTGACCTCCTGCACCATGGCGGGGGGTGGGTGGGAGTTTTTGCCCTCTGTCCATCCATCCATCCATCCATCCATCCATCCATCCATCCATCCATGTATCCATCCATCCATCCATCCATCCATCCATCATCTTCAATCATCTATCTATCTATCATCTATCTATCTATCTATCTGTCTGTCTGTCTGTCTGTCTGTCCGTCCGTCCGTCCGTCCGTCCGTCCGTCCGTCCATCCATCCATCCATCCATCCATCTCTATTTATACATTAAAATGTAAATAAATTAAAACCAAACATTAAAATCTGAGGACACATGAGGAGGGCGGGGTCAGTGGCAGGAAAGGTGGATCTGTTGTTACTCAGTCAGCCATCTTATGTATTTGTTCCTTTTCACAGAGATCATTATTCAAGGCACAACATACAATTTAGCTGTTCACAGAATGGCAATTCTGTGAACTGGTGGTGGTTACCAGTTTAGATCGCTTTCAGAAGGGACTAGGCAAGTTCTCGAAACTAGGTTATCAGTGGGGCCTTGTCTTTCAGCCTTGGAAATAGGCGAACACCCCTAAGCCCATGCTTCTGAGCACATCTGCTCAGCAGCTGGATCCTTCGGAATGCCTAGCTAGAGCAATTGGTAATGGCTTGTAACTGGATTCTGGTAGATTTATCCAAAATGTTCTGAATGGAAAACATTTCTGAGCATTCCACCTTAATTCAGACCGTTGAACTAGCCCAGGGCAGGTTGTTTCAAACCACAGCGAAAAATGTGTGCCCCCACCCACCCCATGTTGTTTCAACTCATTTGAAAGAGTTTCAAACTCAGCATGCATCCAGTGAGTTTGGAGCAGCTGTTTTTAACCCCAAGCACTGCTCTGAGCTTGTAATGTTTCGAAAATGGAACGTGTTGCATGCCATTGAGTTCTGAACCTGTTTCCTATGTGGGGACCGTCAGGCAGAAGAATCGGGATTATCTGTTAAATTCCAGTTAAGCTTGGATTTATTGCTCATGCCTCTATACAAGAATCTAGTCAAATAATGGTCACGCTAAATTGCTGCTACATAAGAGTCAGCGGAATTCAAGAAGTGTTGTACTTAGACTGCTTGTGGGAATGAAATGATGCCAGGCTAATACCTCTCTTGACTCCACCCTCAGGCTCTGCCTGTCCTTCTACATGTCTAGCGTACCCATGACCTTCTAATGCAAGGGTGTCAAACTCAAGACTTAGATTGAGTCTAGGTGCTTAGATCTGGTCTGCGGGGCTGCCTTGGAAACAGGGAAGGACCGATTCGTAGTGCCTCTGCCAGTGAAAACGGAGCCCCCTCCCCACCCTCCATTTTCACTGGGAGAGGGCTAGCCAAATGAACTGAAAACAAAGCAAAAGGAGAAACGTTTCTTCCCCTTTTGCATCTGAGCTTGCAAGAAGGGACAGGGAAAGAGACAGGGAAAGAGGAAAGACAAAGAAAAAGAAGGGAAGGTGGGAAGAGAGCAAGGAAGGAAAAAGAAGGAAAGAGGGGAAGGAAGACAAAAGGAGAATGAAGCAGGAAGGAAAAAGAAGGAAAGAAGGAAGGAAGGAGAAAGGAAAAGAGGAAAGACAAAGAAAAAGAAGGGAAGATGGGAAGAGAGCAAGGAAGGAAAAAGAAGGAAAGAGGGGAAGGAAGACAAGGAGAATGAAGAAGGAAGGAAAAAGAAGGGAAGGGACAAAAGAGAAAAGGAAAGAGGAAAGACAAGAAGGGAAGATGGGAAGAGAGCAAGGAAGGAAAAAGAAGGAAAGGGGAAGGAAGACGAAAGGAGAATGAAGCGGGAAGGAAAAAGAGAAGGAAAGAAGGAAGGAAGGAGAAAGGAAAAGAGGAAAGACAAAGAAAAAGAAGAGAAGATAGGAAAAGAGCAAGGAAGGAAAAATAAGAAAAGGGGAGGAAGATGAAAGAGAAGGAAGAGGGAAGGAAAAAAGAAAACAAAGGAAGGAGAAAGAGGAAAGACAAAGAAAAAGAAAAAGAAGGGAAGATGGGAAAAGAGCAAGGAAGGAAAAAGAAGGAAAGAGGGGAAGGAAGATGAAAGGAGAATGAAGAGGGAAGGAAAAAGAAGGGAAGGAAGGTTATAATTAGAGGGTGGGAAGATCTGAGCAAGGTCCTGTCTTAGCACTTGGCCATCACAACTGCCCCCCGACACGAGTGACATTGAGCTGGTCATGCTCACCACTCCTGATACAGCCCTCAATGAAATCGAGTTTGAGCTCCCTGCTCCAGCTGTTGAATGACAACTCCCAAAGCCCAATATCTGGAAGTTGCCATTCAGAACATCTGGACTTCTGTAGGCTGCCTGGGCCCGTGATTGCCACTTCGTCTCCAGGGGAGCCCTTTCCCTTGTACAAGGACACACAAATGTTAGCGTTACGATTTAACTTGCCAAGCCGGGCGAATTCAGGGCTTCTCTCCTCGCTTTCCTTTTTAGGATGCCAAGTTCGTGGAGGAACGGCGGAAGCAGTTACAAAACTACTTGAGAAACGTGATGAACAAAGTCATCCAGTCTCTGCCGGAATTCATTGCCAACCCCAAAAAAGAGACTCTCATCCAATTGATGCCCTTTTTCGTGTAAGTATCTCTCGAGAAAGGATTGATTGTTTAATGGGCGTCGAGTGGTATTTTTCTTTCTTCTGTCATTTATAAAAGGGGGAAAAAAAACAAAACCAAACCTGAAAGGAGGACTTGTGTGAGGTTGTCACAACTTGGAGTGTGATTTTAAGAAGCATCCTTCATCCAGCACAAAAAAAGGTTTAAATGTTTTTTTTTGGGGGGGGGGTTTGAGAGAGAGGGAAGAGGGAGCTTAAAAACAACAACAACAGAACTACTGTATTTTCCTGCGTATAAGACTACTTTCTAACACACAAAAATCTTCTCAAAAGTCAGGGGTCGTCTTATACGCCGGGTCTCATTCTCCTGTAACCAGGCAGACCAGCCCATAAGGCTCTGACGAGCCTTAAATGGCTCTGAGGAGGGTCGTCTTATACGCCCAGTTGTCTTATACGCCGGAAAATACGGTACTTCGTCGGAAGTGCGATTGGATCGCGTTGATAGCCGGAAATAGATCTTTAGCGATCAATAGAAGTGTACAAGAGGAGAAAAATAGCTCTTTGTTTGGGGCAGGGGTCGGCAACCTTAAACCCTCAAAGAACCACAAAGGTCTAAACTGGAAACCCCCTGTTCAATTCTGGAGCCGACCGGAAGTCCGGTTCCCCCACCATAGAGTCTCCTCCTAGTGCGGCGTCCTTTTTCCTCTACCTGTCCTAGCCAAAAGCCCTATCAATTATGGAGCTGACAGGAAAACCCGCCCCTTGCCATAGAGTCTCCTCCTGGCACGCCATGCTTCCCCCCACCCCCAACCGGAAGCTCCTCTCAAAATTATGGCACCGATCAGCGACAGGGGAGCCACAGCAGAGGGATGAAAGAGCCACATGCGGCTCCAGAGCTGCCGGGTTGCTGACCCCTGGTTGGAGGAACAGCGTTGGAAATAATCCCACGACTTTAGGAATGTGGGAACAGCCTCTTTTTCGGTGACGCCGTGAAACGGAAAGTCTGCGCCTCCCTCTTGGATTGCAGAAGTTGTCCTCACTCAGCGACCACAATTGTGACTGGCAACTCGGTCGCTAAGTGTTGTGGTTGCCAAGCAAAAGGTCACACGTGATTTCAGTGGGTTTATGATCTTATTTCCCCTTCGACCATTAATCGAGACTATTATAAGAGCCTGGTTTAGCTCTGCAGGCTAAAGCACCGTAATTAACATCCAGCTGTCTGCAATTACACCAGTTCGAATCTCACCAGGCTCAAGGTTGACTCAGCCTTCCATCCTTTCTAAGGTAGGTAAAATGAGGACCCAGTTTGTGGGGGCAATAAGCTGACTTTGTATAAATATAAATATAAAAAGTATGAAGGCTATTGCTTAACGGATTGTAAGCCGCCCTGAGTCTTCGGAGAAGGGTGGCAGATAAATCAAATAAAAAAAAAAAAGTGAATCACTGTGGGGCATTAAACAAAACATCCCAGAACGGCATCCTACGATTTGACGCCTTCTCTACGAGCTCTGCTTTTTGCGAAGCACACAAATGGCAATCACACGACCACGGCAACAGTCATACCACACGGGCCACTCCGGCACCTCCATGCCTGCTCCTCAACCCTCACTGCACCTTCCTTGCACGCCCCTGTCGGACATCCCTGACTCACACCATATCTGTCAAGTGCCAGGGAAATCGGGCGATCCAGGCAGCTCAAATGAATAGAAGGGTTTATTCCAAGCTTGTGGTTTCTACAAGAATCTCAACTACAGGTAGTCCTCGACCTACAACCACAATGGAGCCCAAAATTTCTGCCGTTAAGTGAAACATTTGTCAAGTGAGTTTTGTCCCATTTTATGACTTTTCTTGCCACCGTTGTTAAGGGAATCATTGCACTTGATAAGTTAGTATATTGGTTGTTAAGTGAATCTGGCTTCCCCATTGACTTTGCTCGGGAGAAGATCGCGAAAGGGTGTGTGTGTGTGACCTTGGGACACAGCAACGATCGTAAGTATGAACCAGTTGCCAAGCATCTGAATGTTGATCGCGTGATCATAGGGATGCTACAAAGGTTGCAAGGTTGAAAAATGGAGAGAAGCCACTATTTTCAGTGCCGTTGTAACTTTGAACGGTCGCTAAATGAACTGTTGCAAGTGGAGGACTACTTGTATTAACGGTCAGAGCAAATTGGTTGTAGATAAGAGTCAATGGAAATCAAAGTGGTCTGGACTTAGATCTCTTGTGGATGCAAAAGGACTTGAGCCTTATGACACATTTGACCCCTCTCTCTGGCTCAGCCTGGTCCAACATCATCCCATCCACCATCCCTGTGGCCCCGGAACTTTCAACTTTCTACCATAACTTTGGGTATGAGAAGCCGGGAAGTTCCTTCACCATAGTATTCCCTTAATGATGGCAAAACAGATGGCAGAGATCACTCTTCCTAAGCAATGAGGTTCTGCTTTATGACCGCATTGCTTAACGATAGAAAATTCTGGTCCCAATTACCATCATTAGACAATTGACTACCCGCGTACTGTAGCCAGGGGTGGGATTCAACCAATTCGGACCGATTCGCGTGAACCGGATGCTAATTTTACATCTGGTTCGCCGAACCGGTAGTTGTAAGAACTGGCTGACCCTGCCCACCCCACCCTGCCCCTCCCAGGTTTCTCCACGCGGCCCTTTTTGGATGCTAGGTAAGTGCAGGGCCCATGCGGAGGCTGTGGGAGGGCGAAAAATGGGCCTACCGGAAGTCCAGAAACAGGCTTGTTTTCGTCCTCCCGGAGGCTCAAGGAAAGCCTCTGGAGCCTGGGGAGGGCGAAAAAACGGACCTACTGGAAGTCTGGAAACAAGGCCGTTTCTGGCCTCTGGAGTCCGGGGGAGGCTGTTTTTGCCCTCCCAGAGGCTCAAAGAAAGCCTCCGGACCCTGAGGAGGGCGAAAATACCCGCACCCCACGGTGGAGCAGATGGTCAAGTAGGCCACGCCCCATGGCCACACCCACCCATCAACCAGGCAGAGAACCGGTTGCTAAAACGTTTGAATCCCACCCCTGACTGAAGCTATTTGCACGCTTAATAAATTTGTTTTGTTTTTTTGGGGAGGAATCTTCCAAGTGATTAATGGTTTTAAGCTAGCCAGGCTACCACAGGTTACCAAGAGGAAAGGTGATCCATAAATCTAATGGACAGTCACTTGGAATAAGTTACGGGCAAGGTGAAAATCCTTCACCTCTTCCACATCTTTAATTGGAACACTTCGTTCCACATAGCACAATTAGAGCTGGCAAAAACCATTTGGCTGATGAATTAGAGAGGAGGTTTTTTGGGATTTTTTTTTCTTTTTTGAAGGCCGTCTGTAGAAACAGAAGTTTAACTCCCGCAAAAAGGACAGGGAAGTGTGTTTCAAGATGCATTTCTTAGCACCCGTCAGCTGGTGTTTTCTGGCAAAGGAACTCCCATCATCTTCAAGATGTTCACATATGAGCTTTCATTTTAAAGCAGAGCAAAATACAAATATCCGAAGGTTTGAAGGTTTGGGGTTTTTTTTTTTTTTTAACGAGCTGGCTCTCAATGTCTTACGTTGCACCCGAGATCCTGACTCTTTATGGAAAACACCAATTTGCCAGTTCTCTTTTAAATCTCGGCGTGTTCCTTTTTGTTTCTCAACAAAACTGAAACCATCTCGATTGGAAAATGTGACAGCTTTTAACTCAGGCGTATTCATGCTTTTGATATTCTGGGCTTGTCATTGCAACCCGGACAATTATCATCATTGTTTAACGACTCCTTGCGGGGTGGAGTCTGGGCAACAGAATGGAGCTAGCAGAGTGCTTACTGGCCGGATGCCCTTCTTGTTGCCAGAGTTTTGTTCAGCAGAGATATATCTTCGAACCTCGCTGTTTGAGGAAGTTGCATAACATTCTCAGAGACTCTTCCCATCCTGCTCATAATCTTTTTGGACTGTTGCCTTCTGGCAGAAGATACAGAACAATGAAACCACACATCTTCTGGATAGTTTTTATCCCTGAGCTATAATTGCACTCAACCATGAACTAAAGGGCCACCATGAGTGAGCTGTTGGACAGCATTACTTGGTCTGTTGTGTAGATGTTTGGCTGGTTTTAGGGGTGGGGAATTGTGGTGGGTGGGAGTGTGCTGGTGATTATGTGTGTAGGACCTGATCTTTGGGTGTCAAGTAAATTTCATTGTATGTGTACACTGGGTATACATATACAATGACAATAAAGTTTATTATTATTATTTATTTATTATTATATTCTCATTGTGCCCAGAGAGAGAGAGAAATATCTGCCTTTACATAGGATTGAACTCACAGCCTCCTGATTGTGAGGCGAGAGCTCAACCTGTAGGCCACCCCACCACTCCTCATTGCAGCTTGGACAATGACATGGCTTAATTGTTTATGTCAGCTTTCTCCAATCCACGGTTTCTACTCAGAACAACACACTTTGTGTCCTTGCAGTATTGTCTAGGATTTTGTCTCACTGGGGAAGATCATAAGCGACCACAAACATCTCTGGATCTCAATCTGTTTCTCGGTATTGATGTAGTGCTTGTAGCCCAGAGTTGTCATCTGGCCTGGGGAATTCTGGGAGTTGAAGTCCACACTTCTTAAAAAATTGTTAAGGTTGAGAGACACCGTACTTCACAAACCTTCTTGGTTCATCACTGAAGTCCAAAGATGGGGTAGGGCAAGAGAAGACCCTTTGGGGTTGGGGGGTTGAATGTCTAGCAAGCTCACTAAGACAGGGCTCTGAAATATTTTTGCCTGTCATTTCTTCAAGGATGGGTTGTCTTCCTTTCTTTTTTCTTTTACTTTATATATTCCCTTCCACAGATTATTCCACAAAAGCTTTAGGAGGAAGGATACTGCATTAATTTCCTTGCATCGATTTAGCCTGTTCATTGTTTTCGGTTGTGCATTAAATTATTACTAACCCTTTGGTCAGTAGAGTGAAACCAGACTTCCCTTCCCTTCCTTTCCTTTCAGTTCCCTTCTTCATTCCTTCCCTTCCACATCCTTTCTCCTTCCCCTCTCTTCCTCATCCCTTCCTCTTCTCTTCTCTTCTCTTCTCTTCTCTTCTCTTCTCTTCTCTTCTCTTCTCTTCTCTTCTCTTCTCTTCTCTTCTCTTCTCTTCTCTTCCCTTCCCTTCCCTTCCCTTCCCTTCCCTTCCCTTCCCTTCCCTTCCCTTCCCTTCCCTTCCCTTTCTCACCCCTCTCTCTTCCTTTCCTCTTCCCTTCTTCTTCTGCTCCCTTCTTCATCCCTTCCTCCCCCTTCCCTTCCCCATCCCTTCTCCTTCCCCATCCTTCCTCACATCTTCCTCTCCTCCCTCTCCTCTCCTCTCCTCTCCTCTCCTCTCCTCTCCCCTCCCCTCCCCTCCCCTCCCCTCCTCTTCCCTTCCTATCCTTTCCTTTCCTTTCACTTCCCTTCCTCATCCCTTCCCTTCCTTCCCCTTCCCTTCCTCATCCCTTCTCCTTTCCTTGCCTTCATCATCCCTTCTTCATCCCTTCCCTCTCTCTTTTTCTTCCTTTCTCTCTCCTTTTTTCTCCCCTCCCCTCCCCCCCTTGCTCTTGCACTTTCCTTCCCCTGATAATGACTTTAAGGTAATCTGAAGCAACAAGGTGGAAAGGAGTCATTATGAAACTTTGCTTACGTTCCATTTGATTCTGCATGCTTGAGTTCGTGCAACACATAAACCATGAATTACGGTTAGCAGACGGCACTACGAGCTTTGCAGAATGCACTGTCCAGAAACAAACTAAACACACATTATGCTTTGTTCTAACGGCCAGGTTTATGCCACACGCTCGATGTATTTTCCTACACCTTGCCATTTTTCTTCTTCTTCCATTACATCCACATGATTTGACAGCAAATTGGAGAAGCTTTTCCACAGAGTTTTGAGGCTGTTCTCCCTGCCCTGAAGGGTCCCGAAGCTATTGGCTGAATCCGTTCTTTAATAAGGGCTCCACTCACACTTGCCGAATAGCTCAACCCGTGGCCCAAACCCAGCCATTAACATTCATGAGAAGTTAATTGCCTGGTCTTTAAACAGCCTCAGGTCTCACTAGCAACTGAAAAGCAAATTCTAAAGCCATTCCAGAGCCGGAGGTCAAAATGCTGAGAAAATAGTCAGATCATCTCTTGAACCCAAGGGGTTTTAGCTGAAGCATCTGAAAAGACAGGTAAGGAAAGTTTTGGAGTCGCGATACTGAAGTTCACGAGAAGGTTGAAGAACACAGCCAAGACGTTGATAGAATAGAAGGGAAGCGAAGCAAAGGGAAGGGAAGGGAAGGGAAGGGAAGGGAAGGGAAGGGAAGGGAAGGGAAGGGAAGGGAAGGGAAGAGAAGAGAAGAGAAGAGAAGAGAAGAGAAGAGAAGAGAAGAAGAGAAGAGAATTCTTTGTTGGCCAAGTGTGATTGGACACACAAGGAATTTGTCTTTGGTGCATATGCTCTCAGGGTACATAAAAAGACAAGATACATTCGTCAAGAATCATAAGGTACAACACTTAGTGATAGTCATAGGATACAAATAAGCAATCAAATCATACTAGGATACAATATTAATATAAATCGTAAGGATACAAGCAACAAAGTCACAGTCATGCAGTCATAAGCGGGAGGAGATGGGTGATAGGAACGATGAGAAGACTAACAGTAATAGTAATGCAGACTTAATGAATAGTTTCACAGTGTTGAGGGAATTCTTTGTTTAGCAGAGTGATGGCATTTGGGGAAAATGCATTTGTGTTGTTCTGGTGTGCAGTGCTCTATAGTGTCATTCTGAGCGTAGGAGTTGAAACAATTTATGTCTGGGATACGAGGGATCTGTAAATATTTTCACAGCCCTCTTTGACTCGTGTAGTATATAGGTCTTCAATGGAAGGCAAGTTGGTGGCCATTGTTTTTTCTGCAGTTCTAATTATTCTTTGAAGTCCGTGTCTGTCTTGTTGGGTTGCAGAACCAAACCAGACAGTTATGGAGGTGCAGATGACAGACTCCATCATTCCTCTGTAGAAATGGATCAGCAGCTCCTTGGGCAGTTTGAGCTTTCTGAGTTGGCGTAGAAAGAACATTCTTTGTTGTGCTTTTTTGATGACGTTCTTGATGTTAGGTGTCCATTTTAGGTCTTGAGGTATGATACAACCTAGAAATGTGAAGGTCTCTACTGTTGATACTGTGTTGTGTAGTATTGTAAGAGGTGGAAGTATGGAAGGGTTTCTCCTGAAGTCCACCACCATTTCTACGGTTTTGAGTGCGTTCAGTTCCAGATTGTTTCGGTCGCACCACGAGGCCTCCCGTCTGTATGTGGATACATCGTTGTCTCGAATGAGACCGATCACTGTTGTGTCATCTGCGAACTTCAGTAGTTTAACAGATGGATCATTTGAGATGCAGTCATTGGTAACCTTACCCAGACATTGATTGTCTGGGTAACAGAATAACAAGAATTGGAAGAGATCTTGGAAGTCTTCTAGTCCTCCTGTTTTCCTGCGTTAAACTTGGTGGATGCAGCTGTGTTCTGCAGATTTTTCTAGACCTTTTCCTGTTCTTCGCTCTGTCCTCTCCCATTCAGAATACGGAATGCAGAATAACAGAAGGGACCAAGAGAGTGAGAAGGGACTTTGGGGGTCTTCTAATCCAACCCCCTGCTGAGCTAGGAAACCCTATACCATTTCAGATAAATGGTTATCCAACCTCTTCTTAAAAACTTCCAGTGTTGAAGCATTCACAACTTCTGTGGCAAGTTTTTCCACTGATTAATTGTTCTAACAGTCAGGCAATTTCTCCTTAGTTCTAAGTTGCTTCTCTCCTTGATTAGTTTCCACCCATTGCTTCTTGTCCTGCCCTCAGGTGCTTTGGAGAATAGCTTGACTCCCTCTCTTCTCCGTGACAGCCCCTCAAATACTGAAAGGCTGTTATCGAGACACCTCCCCCCCCCATCCTTTTGTTTATTAGATGGATGAGCAGTGAAAGATCTTCTGTTTATTAGATGGATGAAAAGGGAAAACAAAGAGTGTCCAGAACCCTCAATCGTTCATCATCTGCTTTGACCTCTTAACATCTTTGTTGCTCTTCTCTGCATCTTGGACAATACCTAATATATTTTTCTGTCTTCCTTAGCTTCTGAGACAGTCCTCTCTAGTCAAAAGCTACTTTTTACGTTTCCAGAAATCAAAAAGGATTTCCCCCCAAAAATGTTTTTCCTCTTCTGGTGGTATTTTTTCTCTTCTGCGTTCAGTAACTTTTTGTGAGTTAGAAGTGAGCTATTATTTTATGAAGCGTCCGTCTTTAGTTTCCTTACATTTGATCAATTTGTTATAGGAGACCTACAGTATTTTCCTTCACCACTTTAGATCACACTTATCTAGCAAACAAAACATGCATCTCCTTCTAAAATATTTATAAGCCAAGCCGGGAGGGATCTGTGTAAATTGTTTCTTTCTTTATGGCGAGCCCGCAATTGTTTGTGCATTACAAAGGTTGCAAAATCACTGCAATGCAGAACACTTCTGGATTGGAGGGCAAAAAGGAGGCAGGGGAAGAACAGTGTGTGATCCTGAACCACAACAGCCGAGAATGCCAGCTAGCATGGCCCAGATTGAGACATATAGGGAACTGTAATTTAGCAACATCTGCAGAACTGGCAGCTCCCTGTTCCTTCCACAGATGTTGATAGATCTCTACACTCAAAAGTTATGGACACCCTGGGCATGGTCAGTTAATTCAGAGGTCAATGCAACGGGAGGGAGGGAGGCAGGGAGGGAAGGAAGGAGGGGGTGGAGAAAAGAAAGAAAGTGGAGTAGAAGGGAGACGAGCAGGCAAGGAATCTAGAAGAGAGGGATGGAGGAAGGAAGGAAGGAAGATGAAGGGAATGGAGAAAGGAAGAAAGAATGGAGTGGAGGAAGGAAGGAAGGATGAATAGAATGAAGGAAGGAAGATGGAAGGGATGGAGAAAGGAAGGGAGGAAGGAGGAATAGAATTGAATGGAAGGGAGGGAAGGAGGGGGTGGAGAAAGGAAAGAAAGTGGAGTAGAAGGGAGACGAGCAGGCAAGGAATCTAGAAGGGAGGGATGGAGGAAGGAAGGAAGATGGAGGGAATGGAGAAAGGAAGAAAGAATGGAATGGAGGAAGGAAGGAAGGATGAATAGAATGAAGGAAGGAAGGTGGAAGGGATGGAGAAAGGAAGGGAGGAAGGAGGAATAGAATTGAATGGAAGGGAGGGAAGGAGGGGGTGGAGAAAGGAAAGAAGGTGGAGTAGAAGGGAGAAGAGCAGGCAAGGAATCTAGAAGGGAGGGATGGAGGAAGGAAGGAAGATGGAGAGAATGGAGAAAGGAAGAAAGAATGGAATGGAGTGGAGGAAGGAAGGAAGGATGAATAGAATGAAGGAAGGAAGATGGAAGGGATGGAGAAAGGAAGGGAGGAAGGAATAGAATTGAATGGAAGGGAGGAAGGGAGGGAAGGAGGGGGTGGAGAAAGGAAAGAAGGTGGAGTAGAAGGGAGAAGAGCAGGCAAGGAATCTAGAAGGGAGGGATGGAGGAAGGAAGGAAGGAAGATGGAGGGAATGGAGAAAGGAAGAAAGAATGGAATGGAATGGAATGGAATGGAATGGAATGGAATGGAGGAAGGAAGGAAGGAAGGAAGGAAGGAAGGAAGGAAGGAAGGAAGGAAGGAAGGAGGAATAGAATTGAATGGAAGGGAGGGAGGGAGGTGGAGGGAATGGAGAAAGAACCATCCAAAGGTAGTGCATACAAGTTTGTTCACCGGTGTAAAATAAATCACCAAAGTCATTTTTATTTTATTTCCCCCCACTTTTATGCCACCTTCTTCCAACATCCAAGGCAGCGTATAAAACAACAGAATAAAACCCATCAATCCCTAAGTATAAAAAAAAAATGCATAAAATCCCTAAGACATATTGCCCAGAGTTGCGGAAAGAAAATTGCTAGCTCTCCAAGGCCCATTAAAAAAAAAAAAAAGGATTCCAACATCTTGTGAAATGTTAGATGTGTAAAAGTCGGGGTAATTTCCAAGGGCAGAACGTGGCAACATCTTCTATTGCTATTAGATAGCAAACTACCCTGTTTCCCTCAGAGTAAGACATCCCCTGATAATAAGCCCAAACGGGCTTCTGAGCGCATGGCAATAAGGCCAAACGCTTATTTCAGGGTTCAAAAAAATATAAGACAGGGTCTTATTTTCAGGAAAACATGGTATCTATCCATCCATCCATCCATCCATCCATCCATCCATCTATCATCTATCTATCTATCTATCTATCTATCTATCTATCTATCTATCTATCTATCATCTATCTATCTATCTATCTATCATCTCTCTCTCTCTCTCATCTGTCTGTCTGTCTGTCTGTCTGTCTGTCTGTCTATCTATCTATCTATCTATCTATCTATCTATCTATCTATCTATCTATCTATCTATCTACAGTATCTATCTACCTTGTTTCTCCCAAAATAAGACATCCCCTGATCAGTGGTGGCTTCTAACCAGCTTTACTACCAGTTCTCTTTGTGTGCTTCGCCTCTTCGGCCGAAGAGGTTGCAGAAAAAAATGCTTTTAAAAGCCTCTGACGATCAGGCAACTCAGCTGGGATCGCCAGAGGCTTTTAAAGGTTTTTTTTTTTCACTTTTAAAAATGCTTTTAAAAGTGAAAAAACAGCCTCTGATGATTGTGCGGCTCAGCTGGCATGGGGGGGGGGGGCAGGGATTTTTGTACCGGTTCTCCGAACCACTACCGGATCAAGTGATCCGGTCCGAACTGGGAGCACTTCGCCCCTGGTTTTACTCCCCCAAAAAGTGATGTTATTAGCTAGTGTTAGAAAATACACTTTTCCCAAAAGGTTTCCACAATTTTGGCCACTGCTCAGTTGCTGTATCCCGGGGTTGCATTATCCCCCTTTGGCGACCGTCTGACAACATGGAAGTCAGATTCACTTAACAACCGGGTTACTAACTGAACAGCTGCAGTGATTCACTTAACAACGACGTTAAGGAAAGGTCATAAAATGGGGCAAAACTCACTGAACCAATTGTCTCCCTTAGCAACAGATGTTTTGGGCTCTGTTGTGTTTGTAAGCCGAGGACTTACCCATATCCCCTTACGGAGAGAGATAATTGGAGGTAGTTAAAAGATTTAAGATGGAATGCCAACTTGTTCCGCTCCTTTCAGTAAACCTTCAAAATGAATAAGCTCGGGGCAATATTTGTATTAGTTCATGACAGATGAAGTTATACCAGTGGGAGTAAAAAAGATGCTCCTTAAAGACAGAGAGTTGAATGTGGATTCCAAAAATATTCGGAGATTGTTTAGAGCAGAGTGAAAACTTACTCACTGTAGCAGTTCTGGCCACCAAAGAAAGCGTCAACTGTCAAATATAATGGGACAAGATCATCTTTTGGGTGGGAGGGTTAGACTGATATTTTTATCGCGTCCTGGCAGGTTTCAACCTCATCATCCCAAAAGTTGCAATTACGAACCCTTTCGACTTGGAAGTCTTTATGATTACAATAATGACATTTTATATTACACGACGGCGAGACAGGTAGTCCTCGACGTACGACCACCACGGAGACCAAACATATTGCTGTTAGCTAAGGGAGACGTTTGTTAAGTGAGCTTGGCACCATTTTACCCCTGTTCATGACAAAGTTGTGAAGTGTATCACTGCAGTTGATACGTTATTCGTCTGGTTGTTAAGTGAATCTAGCTTCCCCATTGACATGGCTTGTCAGAAGGTTGCAAAAGAGGATCACAGGGCTCTTGGGACATAGCAACCATAAAAAAAAAACCTTACAATTTAGCCTCGTCAAGTTAGATAGTCCAGCTTGCTGTGACGACTGCTCCAGTGGTGTTATTGACTTACCTTCTCTACTGGTTCGCAAATGTGAGTGTGGGCGCAAGTGTAGTAAGCGTGTGACACCTCTGCACATGTGCAGAACCTTCTATGCATGCACAGCATCAAAAATGGGATGTCGCTACCACTCCCACGTGACATCTCTCCTGCGCGAGCTGCATTGGCTTCCGATGGACTTCCGGGTGCGCTTCAAGGTGTTGGTGACCACCTTTAAAGCGCTCCATGGCTTAGGGCCAGGGTACTTACGGGACCGCCTTTTGCCACCAACTGCCTCCCACTGGCCGGTTCGCTCCCACAGAGAGGGCCTCCTTAGGATGCCATCAGCCAGAAAGTGTCGGCTGGCGACCCCCAGGGGGAGAGCCTTCTCTGTGGGAGCTCCCACCCTCTGGAACGATCTACCCCCAGAGATATGAACGATCCCAGACCTTCGGACTTTTCGTCGGGTCCTAAAAACTTACTTTTTTCAGTTAGCTGGGCTGGCCTGATTTTACGTTGATTTTAAAGTTTGATATTGATTTTAATTGAAATGTGTTAAATTATGGGCCAAATTTATTCAATTACTTTTAAAATTATTTTAACTTTTGTGTGCAAATGTTTTTACTCTGGCTGTTCACCGCCCTGAGTCTGAAAGGAGAAGGGCAGTATATAAATCTAATAAAAGATAAAGATAAAAGATAAAGATTCGCCCGAACCGGATATAACCGGCTAAATACCACCGAACCGGATATAACCGGCTAAATACTACCACTGTATTGCTCATAGTCTATGTGTTTCCAAATAAGCTTTCCCATGGTGTTTCTCTTTCCTCCTTCTCAAGAGAGGGAAATAACAGGAGCTACGAATGTAGCCAGCAACAATATCCCATCACCCAGTCCGCGTCCATAGAGAGGGCCTGCTCAGGGTGCCGTCGGCTAGACAGTGTCGGCCGGCGGCCCCCAGGGGTAGGGCCTTCTCGGTGGGTGCGCCCACCCTCTGGAATCAACTCCCCTTAGAGCTCCGATTAGCGCGTGACCTTCGCACTTTCCGCCACGAATTAAAAACTTGGCTTTTCAAATCTCTCGACCTGGACTGATGGTGTTTTAAGGGTTAATTTTAAATTTCTTAGATTTTAGATTTTATCTTGTATTGTGTCTTGTGTTTTTATTCTTGTGAGACGCCCTGAGTCCATTGGGAGATAGGGCGGCATATAAGCCAAATGAATGAATGAATGAATGAATGAATGAATGAATGAATGAATGAATGAATGAACGATTTTTTTAAAAAAATTGGTAATATTAGGAATTCTCTACTTTTTTTTTTAAATTTGATTTATATGCCGCCCTTCTCTGGAGACTCAGGACGGCTTACAATGTATTAAGCAATAGCCTTCATACTTTTGTATATTTATATTTATACAAAGTCAGCTTATTGCCCCCAACAAACTGGGTCCTCAATTTACCCACCTTAGAAAGGATGGAAGGCTGAGTCGACCTTGAGCCTGGCTAGGATTGAACTCACAGAATTACAGGCAGCTGGATGTTAATTGCTGCCTTTAGTAGGAGGCACTAGCCCCCTACGCTACTTAGGTATGTTACTTGGTAACGTACCTTTTCCCCCAGTCCTGGCACTCAAAATCACTGTCCACTCCTGGCATTCCCATGTAGACAACGAGCGATGGCAAGCTTTGGAAATCTTTTTGCCTAACAAACTCTTGAGAAAGTAGATGTGTCTTCCTGCGTTAAACTCGGTGGGTTCTGCAGCTGTGTCCTGTAGACTTGTTCCGCTATATCTTCTTCCAGTTCTTCGCCGCATCTCCCGCCCCCTCCCGACATTCAGAATACAGAATAACACAGTTGGAAGGGATCTTGGGAAGTCTTCAAGTCCCTGTACAGTTAGGAAACCCTTTATCCATGATGGCAAACCTATGGCACATGTGCCAGAGGTGGCACGCAGAATCCTCTGTGGGCACACGCTCAACGTCGCCAGCCAGCTGGTCTTCGAGTTTCTGCTGGGGTGAAATCCAGCAGGTTCTGACAGGTTCTGGAAAACTGGTAGCGGAAATTTTGAGAAGTTCAGAGAACCGGCAAATACCACCTCTGGCTGGCCCCAGAGTGGGGAAGGAATGGAGATTTTACAATATCCTTTCTCCAGGAGTGGGGAGGGAATGGAGATTTTGCAATAGCTTTTGAGGAATGGAGATTTTGCAATATCCTTTCCCCAGGAGTGGGGAGGGAATGGAGATTTTGCAATAGCTTTTGAGGAATGGAGATTTTGCAATATCCTTTCTCCAGGAGTGGGGAGTGAATGGAGATTTTGCAATAGCTTTTGAGGAATGGAGATTTTGCAATATCCTTTCCCCAGGAGTGGGAAGGGAATGGAGATTTTACAATATCCTTTCTCCAGGAGTGGGGAGGGAATGGAGATTTTGCAATAGCTTTTGAGGAATGGAGATTTTGCAATAGCTTTTGAGGAATGGAGATTTTGCAATATCCTTTCTCCAGGAGTGGGGAGGGAATGGAGATTTTGCAATAGCTTTTGAGGAATGGAGATTTTGCAATATCCTTTCCCCAGGAGTGGGGAGGGAATGGAGATTTTGCAATAGCTTTTGAGGAATGGAGATTTTGCAATATCCTTTCCCCAGGAGTGGGAAGGGAATGGAGATTTTACAATATCCTTTCCCCAGGAGTGGGGAGGGAATGGAGATTTTGCAATAGCTTTTGAGGAATGGAGATTTTGCAATATCCTTTCCCCAGGAGTGGGAAGGGAATGGAGATTTTACAATATCCTTTCTCCAGGAGTGGGGAGGGAATGGAGATTTTGCAATAGCTTTTGAGGAATGGAGATTTTGCAATATCCTTTCTCCAGGAGTGGGGAGGGAATGGAGATTTTGCAATAGCTTTTGAGGAATGGAGATTTTGCAATATCCTTTCCCCAGGAGTGGGAAGGGAATGGAGATTTTACAATATCATTTCCCCAGGAGTGGGGAGGGAATGGAGATTTTGCAATATCCTTCCCCTGCCACGCCCACCAAGCCACGCCCACAGAACCGGTAGGGAAAAATTTTGGATTTCATCCCTGGGTTTCTGGTGCCCCCCAAGTGAAGCTGTACTAGAACTTCATGGGATCTTAATTCTATCCCTCCCTTTTCTCTCTCTCTCTCTCTCTCTCTTCTCTTTCCTTTAATCAAAGCTTGATCTAGCCATTGCCAAGGAACAAACGCATTGTGGATTTTGAGTTACGAATTGAAATTAAGCGCATTGGAAATAGCACCTTATTCAGAATACGGAATAATTTAGCGTGTGGCGGCCGGTGTGGGATACTCCCCAAAGCGAGCGAACTCAAATCTAAATTTAATTTGATGTAATTTAATTTTCATTCGGATGGAAATTAATGAAGAAGTTCATACAGTGGCTCCCCAAGTCGTTTCATTAATATTAAATTAATGGAATAGGTAATTTGATCACTCCCCAGGTATTTCATAACTTTCTCTTTTGGTCCCATTAAAAAAAATAAAATAAAATTGCAATTTAACCACTCCGTGGAGGGGCTTGTAGAGGGCAGAATCTGAAGACTTCGTGTAGTCCTGGAAATGCATGCTGGGTTTCTTTAATTGATGCCATTAAGAGAAATGAAGCAGCAGCCATTTTTGGAAATCTTATTGTAAAATTGTATTATGGTGTAATATATGTAATATATGTAAGCGCACGTATGATGGGTACTGCTTTAATCAAGCTGATGGATAGCTACTCGATAGAAGAGAATCATTGAAGCTCAGGGTTGAACTGTGGGATCGTTGATGCTCTCTGAGCTTGATGGGTTTTTTACGGACGTTTCATTACCCTACTGGGTAACATCATCGGTGCTAGAAGGGAATGGAATGGGAAGGAGGAAGAAGAGGAAGATTGTGGGGTTCTTGGTGCTCTCTGAGCTTGGTTTCCTTCCAGACATTTCACTACCCAGCGAGGTACCATCATCAGCGCTAGAAGGAAGTCGGGTTGGTGGAGAGGAAGAGCAGGAGGGCTACGGGATCGTAGAGGCCGTTTCATTACCCAGCTAGGCAACACCATCCGTGCTAGCTAGCACGTCATCAGTGCTGATGAGGTTACCCAGTTGGAGAATGAAAACTCTGCAAAGAAAACAAGCTGGCTCGGAACGCATCAAGGCCCCCCCCTCCCGTGAAGGGATGCTGTATTCAAGTCCATTTTACCAGCAGTCCGTTGATTTTCCTGCTCCCCAACTTCAGTCTGCTGTTTCATATAAGTAACCCATTGCAAGAGCTAAGCCAGCGAGTGCCTGTTCAGCAAAGGGCTCGCAATGAGATTAGCAAAAGCAATACAGAAATTGGTCTTCGGAACATTTCAGAGTTTCCCCTGGCTAACATTTGCTAAGTCTAAAATAAAATAAGCCCAGGGTATCTTTCTTCTTTAGGGTTAATTAGAAAGTTTACCCAAAGCCCATTAAAGTTATTGGAAACGCTATCCAAAACTTTAGAGAGTCCTTTAAGCAGAGAATATTTAAGCAGAGGGGGGGAAAACAGAACTACTATTACAGCAAATGAGTTCTTAGAGAATATGGGGGTTTTAATTATTATAAATGCTTTCTAAAATTGCAAAGTAACTTTATTAGCCGAGGCCTCGGATAACCTCGTTACCGTAATATTTTCTGCGCCATAAACGAGGAAGGGAGATTCATTTCTTAGAAAAGTGGCTTGCCGCGGAACCTGCGAGCAAATTTTTACAGCAGGCAAGCGGAGTGTGAGGATGGGGTGGAGGGGGGAGAGAGAATATTAAGAGCGCAGTCTCTAAATTCAGAAACGTTGAATAAACACGCCAGCCAAGAATAATTTTAACTCTGGCTGGGACGACGGAACAAGAAAAATTGGCAACGCTACCCAAACTTCTACCTTTTTTTTTTTCTTTTTTCTCTTTCTTTTTTGAGCCGGAGATGTCAAATTTAGTTTTTGAGAACCGCAGCAGTCCTGGAGGCATCTGTTATTTTGGGGAAGGGGAAAAAAAAAAAGTCAGAGTTAGAAATAGTCCCTTGGGAAAGCTCCTGGAAGAAAACCTCCAGAATGCTGCTGGTAGCATTTTACTAAAAAAAAAAAAAAAAAAAAAAAAAAAGGAAAACGGGAGAAAATTAATATAGATCCCAAATAAGACGCAATCTTGGCGTCTGATTACAAACGAGGTGCTTTTTAATCACTCTCTTGCAAATGTGTTTAGAATTGCGAGTGGTCCTCATTCAGTCAATCAAAATAGTGCCAGAAGGGACCTTGGAGGTCTTCTCGTCCAACTCTCTGCTCAAGCACGAGACCCTATAGCAGTGATGGCTAAACCTTTTGCCATCACGTGCCAAAAGCAGGGAGAGCGCGGGGGGGGGGGGAATCACACGCATGCATGCCCACACCCATTATACAATGTGCTCCACCCTCGCACATGCGCACACGACCCCTCCCCCGCACTCCCCCCACTTTTGGCACATGATAGCATGGTGGGCCCAGTAGGTCCGTTTTTCCCTCCAGAGGCCGGAAACAGCCTGTTTCCAAACTTCCGGTGGGACTGGAAGGCCCATTTTTCATTCTCCCCAGGCTCCAGAGGCTTTCTAGGAGCCTGGGGAGGGCAAAAACAGGCCGACACCCCCTGGAGGCCTTCCGGGGGCCGGAAACAGCCTGTTTCCCAACTTCCGGTGAGCCCGGTAGGATTGTTTTCCACTCTCCAGGGGCTCCAGAGCCTTTCTAGGAGCCTGGGGAAGGCAAAAACGGGCCTCCCCCCCCCCGACGCCCCCTGAAGGCCCTCCGGAGGCCGGAAACAGCCTGTTTCCCAACTTCCAGTGGGCTCGGTAGGCCCATTTTTCACTCTCCAGAGGCTCCAGAGACTTTCTAGGAGCCTGGGAAAGGCGAAAACAGCCTTCCCTATCCCACCAGCCTGTTTGCCAACTTCCGGTGGGACTGGAAGGCCCGTTTTTCATTCTCCCCATGTTCTTTCAGCCAACCTAGCAGTTCGAAAGCAGGTAAAAAATGCAAGTAGAAAAATAGGGACCACCTTTGGTGGGAAGGGAACAGTGTTCCGTGCGTCTTTGGCATTGAGTCATGCTGGCCACATGACCACGGAGACGTCTTCGGACAGCGCTGGCTCTTCGGCTTTGAAACGGAGAGGAACACCGCCCCCTAGAGTCAGGAACGACTAGCACATACCTTAATGGTCAGCCAATAATTACACTGTGAGCCAAAAGTCCTTTGAAATACAATTATCTTTCAGATCTTTCAGAAATGGCTACGTACACTTACACACCTAAAGGTAATCCTCAGTTGACAACCACAACTGAGCCCAAAATTTCTGTTGCTAAACGAGACACTTATTAAAGTGAGTTTTACCCCATTTTACATCCCTTTTTGGCAGAGTCGGGAATGACTGGCACATATATGCGAGGGGAACCTTTACCTTTTACCTTTACCTTTTTGTTTTGCTGTTGCTGTTTTTTAAACGAGTGTTGCCTGTTGATGCCCCTGCCTAACAGAATCTCTGGTTTCATCAAAATCCCACTGAATCCCAAAGGAAGTTGTCAGGAGGAAAAACAACCCTGTCACTTATTTTTTCTCCTGGACACGGAAGCGTACTTAATCAGTGAATTGCAAAGCAACAGAAACACGTATAACAGAGAACAACACGAGAATCGATTATTCACCTTCCTGCACTTCCAGCAATAAAACGAGCTCAAAAAAAAGAACCTTACTGAAAGACAATGGCCAAAGTCAACACTGTCTTTGCATGGCTAGTCTAGTGAAGAGAAGGACCAGGGGAGACAGGATAGCAGTAATTCCAATATTTGAGGATCTGCAATAGAGAGGAGGGGGTCAAGCTATTTTCCAAAGCACCGGAGAAGGAATAACGGATGGACACTGAACAAGGAGAGATTCAACTTAGAAATAAGGAGAAATTTTCTGAGAGTGAGAACAATCAACCGATGGATCAGAAGTTGCCTTCGGAAGTTGTGGGAGCTTCATCACTGGAGGCTTTCAAGAAGAGACTGGACTGCCATCTGTCAGAAGTGGTGTAGGGTCTCCTGCTTGGGCAGGAGGTTGGACTAGATGACCTACAAGCTCCCTTCCAACTCTGTTAATCTGTCACTTAAATTGGGCTGTAGGGAGTAAGGTGAGAACGCAGGTGAAAGAGGTCTCGAGATGCCGGAATGATGGGCTATCATTTCCAGGGAGGGAAGGTGGAATGGGGTGAAAGTTGTAGCACATGGACAACTTCACCTGTCAGAGGAGGGTTTGAGATGCAGACGTGCTGTGAATGTTTTCGAGCAAGGACAACCGAAATGTCAACCATGAAATCTGACTTGGGAACGGATGGTGCAGAAGGCTCTCCCCCTTAGCTTGCCATATCCGAAGCCAAGGGGAGAATCTGCTTTCTGCGAAACCAACGTATCTTCCAAAAGCTGAGCAGATGCCTCCACCTGCTTTTCACTTGAAGATCTCCCCGCTCGCTCCGGTCAAAAACCAAACGATGGGTTGGAATTTCACCTCCAAAGATCTCCCAAAGCTAACATGCGAATGCAAGGGGCAATGTGCTCGTGCTTAAACGTAGTGATGCTCGATGAAGAATTCTTGTTTTCAGAACAGGGCCCTCCGTCTGTGCCATGAATACATTTAGCTGCAAATGTTTGGCATGCAGTCTGAAGAAACAGGCTGTCAGTCATGAACTTTTAATGGAGAAGGAGGAGGAGGAGGAGGAGAAAGAGGAGGAGGAGAAAGAGGAGGAGATGGAGGAGGAAGAGAAGGCAGAGTCCTACAGAGGCTGTCTTCTCTTTGCTTAGAAGAACAAATGCAGCTCCTCTTTTCTTTTGAGTTTTAATAAGAAAAGCTTCTAACAGCCATCCGTCTCAGCTGTCCGAAACAGCAGTAAAAATGGAAGGAACCTGTGGCTCCCAAGAAGCAGCTGCGGCTTCTTCGTTGCAGTTCTGCAGGACCTTTGAACGAGTCAACCTTTTGTGGTCCCGTTGGCGTTCAGAATCTATTAAACATACTCATCACTGTCACCTTTCCAGCAATCTTAAGAGGAAACGAGACAATTTTTTTAGAAACAACAGAATAATAGAGTGGAAGGGACCTCGGAGGTCTTCTAGTCCATCTATCTCAGTGATGGCTAACCCTTTTGTCATTGTGTGCCGAAAGTGCGTACATGCCTGCGCCCATAATGCAATGCGCGCGTGATCCCCCGCGTGCATTCACATGTGACCTCCACCTGCGCTCCCTGGCCCCTCCCTTTCATGCACATGTGACCCCCTCCCCAAGGCCTGTTTTAGTTCCCAGGAGGCTGCAGGGAGTCCTGCTAGGCCCAAAATGGGCCATAGGGGGCGCCACACCTCCCCCCACTCCCCGCGTATGCGTGGCAGAGCCCTGAAAATCACCTGGACAGCGGGAGATGCGCGCGCATGTGGGATGCCATAGGTTCTCCATGACAGATGTATCTGCTCAAACTGGAGATTCTTTATCATTGCAAACCAATGGGTGCCCAATCTCTCCATTGTTGAAGTACCCACAACTTCTGGAGGCCAGCGGCCCTCCCTTCTCACACAGAAATTCCCTAATTGGGATCCCAAGTAGTTTCTATCGTTAGATGAGAAGAACGCGGAACATATTCAAACCTTCACGGAAAACTTTGCGTTGGGTAGATGAGGTGAGATTCGAAGCCTCTTCCCCAAATGTCTTGAAAAAATGCATCGATGTGTCGGCGTGCAACCGTGCATATCCATTTCTTGTTTACCGAATCCGTAACATTTTCTCTCATCGTGTTGATGGGAAGTCGATTATCCTGGTATCCTGGCAGGATGACTTAAGCCGAACCTCCCAAGGTCTCGAATCACGCTGTCAGAATCTTACCGTCGTATTTTTTTATAAGCTTTGGCTGTTTTGTTTGTTTTTTAAGGAGGAACTTTTTAAAAGTTGCCATTTCAACTTATAAAAAGAAATTTTGTAAAAAGAGAGAGAGAGAGAGAGAGAGAGAGAGAGAGACTGGCTATGTCTCTGGAGACAGTGCCAAAGGAATATTCTGTTTATAATTAATTCAAGGCACGGCTGTCTTTGGGGTTTCTTCTTCAAACCTTGTTGCTGTGTCAACAATAATTTATATGTGAAAACCTCCAAAACCTTCTCTGCTCAGTGATTCTATTTGCACGGAACAAAAAGGTGATTTTTTTTTTTCCAGAGATGTATCTGAAAACTGCCTCCCAGAATCTCCCTAGAGTTTTCTATGCCATACAGCACATTTCAAGGACTATGGAGTTCTGTATGGAGTTAAATAGCTTACTGCAATATTAATTGGGGGTCCTTTATACACCAGGCTCGGATTTAAGATTACAAGTGATTTTGAGTTGTTGGGTTAGTGGCTTCCACCTCCAGCTTTTTGGAACTGTGGGAATTTTGCTTGGGAAACTGAAAAATGCAATCACATTTGTTCCGATTTACATTTAACACGGAATAGAATTTCTGGTTTGATTTTTGTGAAATTGAAACACTGATGTCAGGGTTCCGACGGATGTCCTAATTAAATCATGAGCCTCGAGCCAAAGCTTCAAAAGAAATCCAGGTATTTATTAAGAGCTTCCCAAATGAAGCCAACTCTGACCCCACGTAATTTACAGACCCAATCATGACCCTGTTCCCGCCCCACCCCCCAGGGTGTGTCATCAATTACATTTGCCAACGCAGCAATTTTGCGGGTTGTAGAGATCACTCCCCTCCGGCCGCTGTGGGTAACCCTGGGAGACAGCCTTGAGAAAGGTATGTCTGGAATGTGCTCCTGTCTTTGGCTGCCATGCTGTTCCGTCGGTTTCCCATCCCCCTTGCCTTTGGCAACTCAAGAGCAGGCCAGGGATGCTTTGCGAGTTGACAACTGAACTGTGATTCTCTAGGATAATCAAACACCTGGTGCTGTTCGTTGTTGACTATTTCATTCTTTATGTAATAAAAGGAAAATCTGACATAACTGTTCCATAATAAAAATATTATTTAAAAAAAAATGAACATGAAAACAAACAGAAGTCGTCCGCTTACGACCATAACGGAGCCCAACATTTCTGTTGTTAAGCGAGACATTAGTTAAGTGAGCTTAACCCCATTTTACGACTTTTCTTGCCACAGTTGTTAAGTGAATCACTGCGCTTCATAAGTTGGTAACTTGGTTGTTAAATGAATCTGGCTTCCCCATTGACTTTGCTTGTCAAGAGGTCGCAAAGGGGGAATCGCATAACCCCGGGACACAGGAACGGTCATAAGTATGAACCGGTTGCCAAGTGTCTGAATTTTGGTTGCATGATCATGGGGATGCTACAGGGGTCGTAACTATGAAAAATGGTCATAAGTCAAGTTTTCTTCCAGTGCTGTGTATCTTTGATCGGTCACTAAATGAAGTCCGGTTGTAAGTCAGGGACTACCTGAGTTGTATTTGGAATAGGATGTCTGTATTTTTGTCTTGGACTTCTGCAGTTTGGGATATTTGAAAGCAAACCTCCATTGCAAAAAATATTTTTTTCATTCACGGAATCACTTTATTTTTAAAAAACATTTATTTATTTATTTATTTATTATTTATTTATTATATTTCTATACCGCCTTTCTCCCACAGGACTCAAGGCGGTGTACAGTCAAGAAAAAATAAAAGATACATAAACATCATAAAATTGATAATTAAAATTATAGCATAGTTTAGCCCAAATAAATAAAACCCAGAGTTATATAATATTTTAATCATTCCCAGTTAACGTGCTTAGCCCTGCCTGATTGAACATCAGGGTCTTGAGGGCACAGCGGAAAGCACGGAGATTAGGGATGTTTCGTATATCAGGGGGCAGTTCATTCCAAAGGGTTGGAGCCCTTACAGAGAAGACCCTCCCCCTGGGAGTCGCCAGTCGGCACAATTTGACTGACGGTACCCTGAGTAGTCCCTCCCTGTGAGAACGAACTGGTCAGTGGGAGGCTATTGGTGGCAAAAGACGGTCTCGTAAGTACCCAGGCCCTAAGCCTGGGTACTTACCTAGTTAAAGGTGATAACTAACACCTTGAATCGCACCCGGAAGACCACCAGGAGCCAGTGCAGCTCGCGTGGGAGAGGTGTTACATGGGCTCAACGAGATGCACCCATACCACGCCGCTACATTCTGGACCAGTTGGAGCCTCCGGGTGCTTTTCAAGGGGAGCCCCATGTAGAGAGCATTGCAGTAGTCCATACGGGAGGTGACTATTTGACTGGAACCTCAACATTCCCCCCCCCCCTTGGCACAACAGAAGTGGCTGCGGCAATCTGCACGCACAAAGTATTAACCAGCCACTTCAACGTTGGATCAGCCTCGGAACCAAATGCTGAGTCCACTCCGGGTTTTCTTGCTAGGATGCTTTTCAGCAGCTTAATGAAAGAAGAAGAGAAAATCTCTCTAGCTGTCATTTTTGTTCAGCAGCTGGGACCTTGGAATTCATGCCCTTTCCGTGAATTTTCTTTGCAAAACCCATCCTTCCTGCAGATATTGGGGTTTTTTTTCTTTTTTGCATATGTTTTTTTCCCCTGGTCTTAACTGCCCCATCGGTTGTGCTGTCTGAGGATGTCCGTGGCTTCTTATCCTGCCTTCATATGCTTTGGAGAATAGGATGACCCATCCCCGTTCTTCGTGGCAGCTCCTTAGATATTGGAAGACTGCCGTCACGTCACCCCTAGTCCTTCTTTTC
Source organism: Masticophis lateralis (assembly GCA_030761175.1). NCBI lineage: Eukaryota > Metazoa > Chordata > Lepidosauria > Squamata > Colubridae > Masticophis > Masticophis lateralis. The sequence goes on from JAUDYJ010000013.1 coordinate 8,761,580, forward strand.
ATTAAACTTTGTTGTTAGTGGCAAAGTTGTGTCCGACCCATCCTGACCCCATGGACAACGTTCCTCCAGGCCTTCCTTTCCTCTACCATCCTCCAGAGTCCATTTAAGCTCATGCAGACTGCTTCAGTGACTCCATCCAGCCACCTCATTCTCTGCCGTCCCCTTCTTCTTTTGCCCTCCATCGTTCCCAGCATTCGGCTCTTCTCCAGTGAGTCCTTTCTTCTCATTAGGTGGCCAAAGTATTTGAGTTTCCTCTTCAGGATCTGGCCTTCTAAAGAGCAGTCAGGGTTGATCTCCTCTAGGACTGACCGGTTGATCGCCTTGCAGTCCAAGGGACTTCCGGGAGTCTTCTCCAGCACCAGAGTTCAAAGGCCTCCATTCTTTGGCGCTCAGCCTTCCCTATGGTCCAACTTTCACAGCCA